>CM057007.1:34422693-35152693 GCA_029891345.1 Dryococelus australis | reverse complement strand
ACTATTTAGATGGAAGATTGTAAAAAAAAAAAAAAAACTATAGTGGCCTATAAATATTACTAAATCTATTCTGTTGAAGGATATAAATTATCTACAGTATAAAGCGTAAAAAAGATCACATAGGTTTACGATACATCGTTTCATTTGCGTTACTGTCCATGTTAAAATTTTTCAATAAAATCCAACAGATAGGTTTTCCTTTATTTAACGACTAAAAATTTTCTTGGTTCTTAAATATGGGTCGTATACCCATTACCTCACGTTGAGTCGGGGTGGTGTCAAACCCACAATTTTTGCCAGTAAATAATGGCCCCTTTCCCGTGAATTTTATGAAAGTACGAAGTTTTCAACAAAGTATTGAAATTGCCGCATTTCTTTTGCCATATTTTAAGTTGGCTCTCTATACAGCCTGGGCAACATAATTTCCGATAATGACGTTGTAAAACCGGAAGTAATTGAAATATCTGAAAGAAAAGTTCGGGAGGCACACATCTGAGCGATAGGGTAGACGAGTACCAAGTTTTGTTTTTTCCCACTGCTTCTTTTCGGAAGTTTTTTTTAATGGGACGTACAACTTATCTTCTCCCTCTTTCTCTCTCCCTCTCTCTTCCCCCACACTGGCGCGTTCATGGGGTCTCTTTCACGCACACACATGTACACACAAACGAGAGAGACTGGTGATTTTTCCGATAAGAACTTCGCTTTTCGTGTACGAGATTGGGAAAGGAAATGTCAGAACCTAGGGCTGCAGCTGAACTACTTTCCGTACACAAACATTTCCAATCCTGCGCTCTCGGTCTGAGTTGATGTTGAAAATCTTTTAGACACATGACCGAAAAAAAAAAAAAAAAAAAAAAAAAAAAAAAAAAAAAAAAAAAAAAAAAAAAAAACTAAAGAAAGTTCAGTAATACGTCAACAGGCAAAAGGTGCGAAGGCATTAGTTTCAGAATAAAACGTAGAAAGCAAATATAAATACAACCCAGCTAATTGAATGGTTTTAAAGCCCACATTTCTTTCGTCTTACAACCAACAACGTATCATACCACCACATGTAAATAACGAAACTGTAATGATGCTGACGTCTGGAATTTTTTAACCTAAACATATAAAGTGATTTGTAAGTAATTCAATTGCAAAACTTTTAATCATTATGCTTTTCGCGAGTGTAGAGGCATCGAAATTCTTTTCATTATTATATGCCAGCTTAGAAGCAAGTCATGTAGCCTCTGATGAATAAAAACGTTTTTAATTGCAGTACACTTTGAATATAGTAGCATAGATACATACGCATGTCAACTAAAAAATTCGCATTTCAATAATTTTGTGCGACCTATAGTTACGTGTACATAGCTTGTTCCCTTTAAATTCCTTGAAAAGCCGCAAATAAGTTTTGATTAAAGAATATTAGTTAGAACATATGCATATCACTTTTGGCAGAGTGATCCTTAAAGAAGGTTTATATGCATAAAAACTGGATAGTAAATGGTCTTCAACGAAAAAAGTGAAAGCTAAAATAGTTGTATTAAAACAAATGTGGACAATTTCTTGGAAAAACTATATATATATATATATATATATATATATATATATATATATATATATTGATGAGACATTATAAATAATACACCAGTAGTGGGTTATGTGTTGGTTCTGGACATGATTCATGAGTAGGGGCCATTTTGGATGACATCACGAATTTTCCCCATTTCCCCCTCAAAATATCCCATTTCCCCTTAAAAACTCTTAAAATTCCCAAAATTTCCCTAAACATTTCCCGAATTTTCCTCAAAATTTCGCTTTTTCCTTTGTAATTTCCCGCTTTTCCCTCAAACAGAGCACCGAGCACCCACTTGCTATAGCGAGTCCCTGGAAGGCAATATTAGAGCCATTGGAGCACTTTTGGGGGGTTCGCTGAAGATCAGCGAACATGGTCCCCTCATTCCACCCCTAGCCAAGCTCGCCTCACCTCCTTCTCCCCCAATCCCTCCCACCCGAGGAATTATTATAAAAAATGCTAAATATGAATAAAATATTCTAAAAAATAGAATAACATATAGCATTATACTGCCCTAACATTCATATCACCAACCTCGCCACACCTCTCTACTTCCCCACCCACTGGCTATTATTATAAAATAAACAAAAATAGAAAAAATTCTAAACTTAGAGGAACAGAGAACGTTAACTTCACACTCGACCTACCACCCTAACCAACCACTTACCCCTCACCAAAATCCACCCAGTCATAAAAACTTGAGTATGATACCAAAAAAAAAAAAATCGATTCTAAAATTCGAAGAAATTGTAACCTTTACCTCGCTTATCCCACAACCCTCACCCCCTCGCCAACCCAAACCCCCTAGCAATTATTATAAAATCTAACAAAATGGCACAAAAATAATTATAAAAACCGGGGAACATATAATTTTTGCCACCCCGGTTCCAACCCTATCACCCTAACGATGAATACCGATTCCTGTCTTCCAACCTCCCAATAACGATCAATACCTATTCCTGTCTTCCAACCTTCCAATAACGATCAATACCGATTCCTGTCTTCCAACCTCCCAATAACGATCAATACCTATTCCTGTCTTCCAACCTTCCAATAACGATCAATACCTATTCCTGTCTTCCAACCTTCCAATAACAAAAATCGAGAAAAATTGCAAAAGGAATTAATTCTAAAAATAAAGGAAAATCGTATATTGATGAACCGTCGCCACCATGTTGGTTATTGCCACCCTTGAGCTTTACCCCAAAAACCTTGGGGGGAAAAGATTGTAAAAATCCGAAGTAATTAATACATTTTTAGGAATATATTACATCACTGACACCGACGCCCATGTTGGATGATATCTTTACCTTGGACAAAATACTTTTAGACTCAAAAATCAAACAAAAATTTTTGTAATATCTAATATAATTAAAATAAATCGTCGAACATATTAAGTGACTGACTCCCATCATCAATGTTGAATGCTGGTGACCATAACATTGACCCCATTGACTTCCAACTAAAAAAATCAAGAAAAAAATCGCGCGAAATCTTTAAAAATGTAAAAATTTATCAAGGTTAAAATTACATACCTATCACAACAAACCAATTTGGATATGTGTGACACTGAGGCTTCGATTCTCGTTAAGATGGCAGAGCACGGCCACTCCTTAGTAAGACAATCAATAGCCGACTGAAAACCCACCTCTATTTGATTGGTCATATGTCCGATCAGTCTTCCGATCCAAAAAGCGAATTATTCACTTTACATAACACACATACCTATCCCCCCTACCCATGCCCCAGGCCATCACACACCCAGACCCTTGCTCCCCCCTTTCCCTTCTCCTAATACCTCATCATTATTCGTCCCCCTCAACATCCACCCACTCTACCATGCCTCATAGGTCTCTCATTTCGTCATAAGCATTAACTGTCTCGTCATTATCACCTGACGAATCAGTAACCACTGATGCAACAAGAGTATTGACGGCAACACCTGTTGGATCTCAAGAGACGAATCCTTGCAGTTCTTGATGTGGTTCTTCATGGTATCACCGAGTATGAACTGCATATACCCACTGTCGTAATGCTTGATGTGCGAGTTCCCTCATCGTCTATGAACATTGTATGTAGTGTATTGACGGCAGCACCTGTTGGATCTCAAGAGACGAATCCTTGCAGTTCTTGATGTGGTTCTTCATGGTGTCACCGAGTATGAACTGCATATACCCACTGTCGTAATGCTTGATGTGCGAGTTCCCTCATCGTCTATGAACATTGTATGTAGTGTATTGACAGGAGATAACTAAGTCAACACACGCTGTCGCATGTTCTATCACAGTTGTTTTGAGGTCGGTACTTTTAAACATAGGTTTTTTTTTCATGTCGGCGAGGAAAGTAGCTTTTGCTGATGTTTTATTCGTCAATAGTAAGCCTGTTTTACATGCAATTTACCAGCAATTGGAGAAGGTGCCTTCACGGTTAGCTCTACAGTAGACTTTGTGCAATCATTGGCTTGCGCCGTATTCACGGAGAGAACCGAAGCCCTTCCCACAGTGGCAAAATGTGTATCTAGTTGGCCTATATGTTGGCCCTTCATTCCAGCGCTGCTCCATACTCACCTCAATCACCCTCACCGGCTCTCAAGAACTCTCTGTTAAGAGCCCACCCAAATCTCTTCACTCGCACACACACACACACACTCGAACCCAGTGGGGCAGATAGTTGTCGCCGCACATGCTGATTTCCTTGCAGACAATTGAATTACAAACAGGATGAAAGCAGACTGTAACGGAAAACGAAATATTCCACTATACGTTTATCTTCTAACCTCTTAGAAGCGATACGTTCGTAAAATTATTTCACCTAGTGTGGACTCATATTCACTTCATCTTCCCCGAGGTCAGTTGGAGCGTCCTACCTGTTTCACCTAGTGTGGACTCATATTCACTTCATCTTCCCCGAGGTCAGTTGGAGCGTCTACCTGTTTGTGTTACCCTAACATAAAGATTTTCCGTGTCCTAGGAAAACGGGTAATTTCACTCATCCAATCCTCTTTCACATCCACACAAGCGAATTAAGTCAGTGCTATTCCCTACGACTAGACAGTCGTATTTCCGCGAAAATATTCTGTGCTATTTTTGGTAAATATCGTCGCTTTATTGTAACACTGATTGGATAAAGCATATCTGAAATGGCGTAGCGCAGGAAAATCACGGCCAAAGGAGTCGAAATCTCATTGGGCCAGTTGAACGAGTATTTCGCGGATTGAGTTGGCTGCAAGCTAGGCTGGACAGCCCTCTATACACTCGAGACATGATCGTCTGCTTACTGGTTGTTGTGATCAAGTGGGGCCTCTATACAGAACTGTTAAACACTCACTCACAGTCGAACGGGGCATGTCTAAACAACTGACATCCAATCACAATAGTAGGAGAGAAGAACAAGTGTTTGGAATCTACCTCGCCTCCGAATGTATTCGCGAAATATTCGTGGCTCTAGTAATAAGACAGACGACAGCCAATAACGACATACTGTTAAAAGGCGCCGGGGCGTATCCAGTTTCATTAGTTTTTTAACTAATATAAAATACGATTAATAAATTGTATATATTTGTATTTAAGGAGGTGGTGTATTAAAGAACTCGGTGAACGTAATAAAGAGGAAAAATAAGGCAGGGGAGCTGAGACGGTCGGCTCATAACAACAGAAATAGCAAACATGCTTTTTCAGTACCGAACACTGAGGTAAGAGAAAGTGGTGGTTTTCCGCCGACAAAATGGTTTTCGCTAAAATTTGCAACTTGTTCGTCAGTTTACCAACACAGCATTGTCTCAATTCAATTAATTTATTCCTTGACACTAGCCGCATCTTTGAGGTGGATTAGAGTTTGAAGAAGCAGCGTCCCCTAAATGATTTGTTTTACCAATGGACGAATGAGGACTAATACAGTATATTATAGGCTGTTCACGATATTGTGAGCACTTTCTAAGGCCCTCCCGACAGGCATTAACCACTAATAAATATGTTTTGTTGCAGTCTCAGACATTAACCTTTGAGAGTTGTGAAACTATGCACCTTATTTATTAGCTACATGACAGTACTGATATTAAAAAGTGGCTTAAACGTGAAAAATAGCTTGAAAGCAATATTTTGAAGGGCCTTATAAAGTGCTCACTTTACCGTGAACGGCCTATAATTACGAATATCAACGCTAATGGTTTGGCCTAAGTATTTATTTAAAGACTGAAAGGAATGGGTTCTTGATTAATGATATCGTAACGGTGGGCTCTCTGTAAAATAAATCTTGACACTTGACCACGGGGGAGGAGGAGGGAGACCTACGTCGTCTTATTTCTAGTGAGTACGCCCCTAGTCTGAACCAGTTCTCATGTCCTGCGAAAACTCGACACAGAATTCCCGTTTCTCCTCGCGTAGCACGCGGTGCAGTGGTGGATAGATCACACACCTTCCACCATGGCGCATGTCACTCGGGGCTCTCGTTAAAATATATGCAGGTAGGGGCAGTTACTTTTCTATGAGGTTGATTCCAAAAGTGCTCGCTTTATCGTAGACAGCATTTACTAACAAGGAGTGTCCCGTTTCATCGTGCTGAAGTCCCGGTTTTTTTCTTTCGGAGATTGAATAATGATTAGTATAATAATATAGCATACGAAACCTGATAAAAATATAACAATTTCCTTGAAACAGAATACAATCAACATTATTTCTTGATAATGCTGTTTCACAATTCTGGCATAGTAAAAAAAAACTCTTCACTCTATTGGATGTCAGTCGGCCAGAAACGAACGTTTCACAATTGTGTGTGCATGTTCGAAGTAGTTTCAAACAGTAGACTGTGGTGGTAGGGGAACATGCTGGCAGCAACAATACTGGTGATCCTGTCATGTTTGATGGAGAAAAATTATTTCCAGATGCTTGATTACTTATTAATATATACCGACTGTAAAGTTTTAATTTCAATGAACAAATGGAAAATCGTATCAGGAGGGGAAAATTTGTATTATGTCCGAACTACCGTAAAATGTAACTGCTTGTTTCTACAGCTAAATTTTGCAATTTAGAACACCTGAATTTAACTTCTACCACAAATAAAGCAATTTTTATGTTCAAAGACATGACTGCGTAACAATTTCGACTTGCATTAGCCTTTCCAGGAAAGTAATATTGGGTGGCTCTGGGTGTGCATAACGAGAGAAAGGGTTGCTCGAGTCAACAAGATGCTTATTTAAACACTACATGTGCACCCAGTTCGCAGTATATTACGCTTTTTTTTTGTAAACCTCTGATTTGTTAGTTGTTTGATTCAGCTGTGTGCAAGACTAGAACGCGTAGATGAAATGAGAGCGCGGAATTGTATAAAACATAAATATTTTAAAATACATATCTCCATCCAATTGTTACTTAAATGGGTACAAAATAAAAAGCTGACTTAAGTTGCCGATAATTTTACAACATAAAAATCTTAGTATGTGAAGTCATTCCACTGCTTTCCTAAATGTGCTTCCAAAACATTTGTATAAAGATAAAAGTCTAATTTTGTGCCAACTTTATTAATGTTACAAGTGCTATAACTTTTTGATATCTGTGGACCGTCAGAAAATAATGTTGCTATTAATGTAATATTATCTCATACTACTAATACAACTAATAATAGGTACTTTCGTAACAACGTTACATCCTTACTGTACTGGCGGTATTTATGTTGTGGCAAAACAAATTTTGTGTTGAATATTTGTTTACACTTGTGTTAGAAATTTGCTTGCATGTCATCTGCTTTAAAATAACATTCCGATGTAAAATAAAATAAAGTTCATTTATTTTGTTACAAAAAATTCTCCCTAAGAAGCAAAAACTTATGGCAAAGAGGAGACTCGAACCCCCACCTTAAGTACTCGACGAACTACACTTAACAAAACCCACCATCCCATCAATTGCTAAATTTTGGCATGTCTGATTTTGTATTATTTTATAGGTATTCCATAACATATTATGACAAACTGCAATACTAATTTATTATAAGGAAATAATTTACTTCGTAAAAATATATGCATATTTGGCACACGTAAACTGTTTTTCAATGTTTGAAAGCTGATCTGAGTGGAATATCCTCTTGGACGAATAATAATGTGTTGGCAAAAACATCAATACCTATTTTATAGTAGATTCAGAATACCAGTGTCAGACTATCTATTGTTAAATATCCTTGTTACTTAATTAAAGTGTTGTGTACACGAATGGCTATAGATCACATGACATGTGATTTATTCGGCAAAGATAATTAGGAGTATAGAAACTTTGACTCCCATATTTCGAGATTTTCGACTTTTCGGTGCCATATTTTGAAAACTATAATCGATTGACTACAATATTTACGTTTATGTGGTCCTTTATAAATCTCTTTCAGATGAAAAAATAACAAAGTTATTTTGTAATATGGCCTTCAGAAGAGTTATTCATTATGTCAGGTGTAGTATTGTGTGTTTATTTTCATCCCATACTGTATCTTGGACCGTGGGTGTCCAGGTAACCAAGAAATCACGGCATTGCAAAACTTTTTTCGGGAATTTATTTTCTGTTGGCAAAACATTGATGTAATCTAACTTTGATATATCTTTACACAAAACTGCCGCTACCAATCAGCGTAGCTTGTATTCATGTATGTCGAAAGCCATTTGAAGATTGGAGTTACAAAGGAACTCAACTATAGTTTGTTCATCTCCGAAGAACAACTGGCCATTTTTTGGGGTACTTTCTACAGAAATAGAAAAAAAATACCGTCCAGAAATTGTCATTCATCAGATACCCTCATAAGGAAAACCTCCAACAAGTAATAAATATATTTTCATAACACTATACCAGTCAGTAAACTTTCAGGTAATGAAATACGCTTGGCGTACACGTGTATTTTACAGTAATTTTCCGAGGGAACGATAACGTAGTTCCCTTTGGCATGCAAATTTTCAAGATACAATAATTATAATTACTCGACTTTCACATACCACGACTCTGACACGAACTGAAAGAAAAGCTTCAACATTTTCTTTGCGGCAAATACTTTTTCCGTTGTATGACTGCGACAATCGCGCATCCTAATAGGAGGAAAATATCACCCCTGGTAATTTTACGGAATTCTGAAAATTTCAACTTCAGAGCACAATGTTCCTTAAAGTGTACAGATACACTGGGATTACGTTCCGAGCATGTTTCGATGGAGGAGAGCTGTATTGGGCACGCTCTTCCCGTTTCGGCGACAGCTATTCAGAAGAGCACTTCGCTCCTACAACCCAGCCGCATGCGAAGTACCTGCTCCGAGTAACTTTGCAGAGCGGAGAATTGTAGAAATACAGCGTGTTTCAAGAAGAGAGAGAGAGAGGGAGAGAGAGAGAGAGAGGGAGGCAGGAAATGAGACGTCCTTGGTTCGAAAGGAGTCCTTGGTGCTCATAGCGACTACGTTAGAAACTAACGTACACCGTTAGAAAATATGTCCGTAAAATTGCGCGAGTACCGATCAGAAATTATCCACACGTCTTCCTAAAATTACTGGCTCTTCGTTTTTTTTTTTTTTTTTCCATTAACGTTCTCTCCGTAAGTTTCACATAAATCTCCGTGAATTCACGGAACGTGTCCATAAAAGTGCAAGTTTTTTTTTTTATCTGCTCTTCATATAAAGCAGCAACAAAAGAGTTTTACTTTCGTTATGTGGGTGTTTCACTGCGTATAAAAATTTCTGTAAAATGTTAAAGAAATGTTGTCCGTGAGCGGGATTTGAACAAGGAAAAAAAATTTACACTTCAATTCCTCACCCACTCACCTACCACGCTTTTACAAGAAGTATAGCTGTAAATATGTGATTCTTACAAATATATATATGCTACCTTTCTACTTAGTTCCTAGTCATGTTTCTTGTTTGCGAGTTTTTAAATTCATGTTTGCAAAGAGGGGTAAAAAAAAAATTGTTTTTCCATAATATATTCCACTGTGTATAACAGAGAAATTAAACGAAGTTTACATATTGGTTTTGTAGTGGTATTTTAACACGAATCGCAAAAACTAACACGCAAATACCACACCTTTACACGAAGTTCTGTACTTCGTAAATATGGATTTTACACGAAAGTGGCGAACTCGCCTCTCTTATTTTCAAGTCTTGTTAGAGCGCTCGATATTTTGTTGTTATTGCGGTTTATAAAACGAGGTTAGGAAAAAAACAGCTTTATTTTCCTTGTGAGCGTATATCACTGTGTGTACAGAAGTTTTTGTTACGTAGCGGAATTTGAACATGAATCAAACCATTGGCACTCCATGAGTGATTCGCCACTCACCCACTACTAATTTACACTAAGTAGTATTTTGAAGATGCACTTTTATACGCTTCATGAATCATATTAATTGTTCGTGTAATGAAATTGAAACCATACGAACACGAAGACCTTCCGTATTTTATATTTATGGAGCTCATGTCCGTTATTCTTCATTGCGGAGCACCTTTCCGTAAATTAACTCTACATCGCCTTAAAAGTTTCCATAAATCTACCGAAATGTTTAACAGTCCAGTTATTGTTACCCTGCGATTGACAAAGCCAAGCGAGCTGAGGTAAAATAAAAATGTGCGGAGTATACCGACATGGTGTTACACGATAACCAAGTATATGTAAATTGAACTGCCTCGTTTATGTCTACCTTCATCCATACAAGCCAGGTCTCCGAGAAAACCCACTGGCCAATGGCATCGTTCGGCATGATTCCCACATGCGAAAATCCGGGAGCGACCCAGCCGGGAATCAACACCGGTTCGCCGAGGTGGGAGGCGAGTAGTCTAACCACTACACCACTGCGGGCCCTATACTGTGGGATAAATTCTCTCACGGTGCATTTACAACTACGGAGGTTTTGATAGCTACCTCATAAACTTTGAAATGTTTTTTTTAACATTTTGTCGACCTGGAATCCATGTTCCCTGGGACAACAAAGGCACGCGAATCGTTGCATTATTTCCTTAGCCCCTTCTTGCGCCCAGGCAACCACCCGACGAGGGTAATTCGATGGGCATATTCTCGAAGATGTTTTTCCTCCGTCGATTCAATATCCATCGATATACGTCAAGAGGAGCGGGAAGGTCGGAGAAGGATTGGGGAGACGGGTCATTCCGTATGCGTGCACCCTCTCAAGGGATGGTAAAGCCGACCTTTCGGAAAACGTTTCAAAACGTTGCGTGGTGACGTCGTACTCAGGCACGTATCTGCACTGCTGTTCGTGTGGGACGATCCCCCCCCCCCCCCACCGTCGAAACCCCATCCCAAAAAACACCACAACCCCATCTCCTTGCTAGTGTGCCACTCGCCAATGTACAGGTAGGTACAGGCTGTGCACTGAAAACTTAGCACTTCTGGAAACCATTCCGAAAACATGTATTCCGCGATGGAAGATTTTTGGAAGATTCCATGCAAGCCTGCTAGCTCCTTTTATTGATGATTCTATGAAAAATTTGGCCCATTGCTGGCAGTTTTCGTAATCGGTCGTGTGCAATGTTCGATGGAAGTTATACTACGAGATTACATTTTTAGCCAATAAAAGAGAGGGCTTGTTATCTTGTTTATTGACGTGAATACATCTTTCAACTTGCAGCCATAGTGGGCGGCAATCCAGTAAATTCGATGATAACAAAATCGGGAGATAGAGTTTGGCATTGCAGCTCCGAATCTATCGACCACATTCAAAATTAAACTACACTACTTGGTTGCCAAAGGATCAAATAATATGTTACATTGAGAGAGGACTTCGAAGCATCGCGAGCAGCGAAAAAGGTTTGGGGGGGGGGGGTAATTTTGAGTTAGTTTCGCCGTGTCTCATAATTTCCGCGTAGTATAACTTTTGACTAGCTATGACGCTCGTTCTAGTTTCAATCGACAGCAAATTAATCGATTGTGTGTATAAAAACATCTGTGTGGCGTGGTTATGGTGAAAGAAAACTTAACAGAATTCCGGCCTATACTCGTCAAAAAGCCATGTCGAAATACAGAAAACGCACACGGTTGGAAAGAGCATCTCAAAAGCAATCCAGTGATACCCATAAAACCCATATGATAAGAGTGAAGCGGTACCGGAAACGAAAAATAAACATCAAGGCATCCGAGCGCGTCAACGTAGACGTATTTAAGCAAAACAAACGGGGCCGTGTCCCCAATCACAGCCAAACCCAATTTTTTTTTTAATTTTGAGATAGAAAATAAGACTGATAAACACGAATAAATTGTAAATAACAAACCACGTAAAAGTTTACTGACTCTACTGTGTGAAAATGAAGGTAAACTTTGGTGTTTATTTAACATAAAAGTAGCAGTTATAACAACAACACTCTGTGCACAAACTCATAACACTAAAGTGAGTGACAATTGTTGCTGTACCACAGTCGCAGAAGCAAATCATAAAAAGAAATGCATGCACTCGTAATTACTTGCACGGCAACAAGTATCGCTGGATAGACTATTCCAAAGAAACATCGATAACTGCTTGCATGCAAGCTCGGGTAGCAGGTCTCGTCGAAGCTTCTGCCCAAGCCTGTAGGGGAAATTTCATCGTCCTTACGAGTTTAAGATTTATTCTTCTCAGGTTGGGGAGATCATTGTTAAACTACACTTTTGAAAAAAAAGTTTTACACCGCTGGGATTACTGAGTTACTGGAGATTATGGTTTATCGTTAGAAAAGTAAACTGTTTGCTGGGATCAACGTTCTGTAAATACTTAGTGCCGTTTTGTTTTCATGCTGGCCGTTATGCATGTATGATGCTACTGCCCGGCAATATAGAACGTATACCTTATTTGCGTAAGTGTAGTAAGCACATATCTAGCGTAAGGCTCTTGACTATTGGCGGCAAGCTTTTATATACTAAATATAAATTAATACGAAAATGTTAATTTCGTAGTAAAGTTTATTACCGCTGTTCGACCACATCTTACAAGTTCTTCAAATTCTGTAAATACTACTATAATTATTTTTATCTTTTTAGTTCAATTATAAATAAAAGGTTGGTTTTAAAAGGACTTTAGAGTTAATTTATTTTTCACTTTTTAATATCACCAATTTATTATTATTTTTATATTATACAGGTAAACTATTTATATAATCACAGACTCGTCCGTCAGCGGTAGCGCTTGCGATCCCGATGACGGACGAGACTGTGCATGTATCGTTAGTCTACGTATGTAATAATAATAATAAAATATGTGAGACTAAAAAGACTAAAAAAGTGCAGTTAAACACTAGTGGCCCCTTCCACAGTTCGGGCTGCAACCCACGAACAGTGATGCTCTGCAGGCAGACGCGGTGATTGCTAGTGATTTAGAGGGCGTCGGACAGACACCTACCGTACATGTAAACAAACTAAGTTAAATAAAAGCTTGTAATAAAAAGTGCGTACGAAGTAATGTTAGTACTGTTTATTTTTGAATGCATAATTATATAAAATGATTCGGGGAGAGCACAAATGTTTACATACAAATACACAGAATTTCTCCATTTACCCCACCCCCAACCCACCTCGCAGCGTAAAAGCGACCTCTTGAAACACCAGCGCGAATTATAATGGAAATTTTCCCAATGCCAAACTCTCCTATAAGAAAGATCGTCTTGTTCCCAATGTGCTTGTTCCAAAGTGTTCTATAAACTGTGAACAACTCATACCCACTATAGGCTGTTCCCGGTAATGTGAGCACTTTTTAAGACCCTACTACATTTTTCATTTAAGCCCATTTCTATCTTCCTGCCACTTTTTTAATTTAAACATTCCAATATGACTAATAAACACAGTGTATACATTTCACCACACTCAAGATTTAACATCTGAGTCTACAATAAGATATATTTATTAGTGGCTAATGTCTGTTGGGAGGGCCTTAAAAATTGCTCACTTTAGAGTGAATAGCCTACAGGCAGCGGATACTATAGCCCATAGACTAAAGATGATTTAGAGCGTTTATTCGTTTTCTCCGCATGTACACAACATTGACCTGCCCCAAATATACATAAATGTCAAAATCACATTGTCAAGAGCGATGAAAGTGTTTATTTATATCTTAATATTTTAATAAAAAGTACTATTTTATGAATAAAATAATTTTACTTATTCGAATTTTGTCAAACTGCATTACAAACTGGTTAGAGGAAGTATACATGAATCTCAAAGCATTTGTTTACAATTAAGTTTTATAACCTAAAACCTTAACCATGTTGTTTGCGTTAGTCGTGTTGGCAGAAAAGCAGTTCAATGTCGGGACATGGAGATTGTTTGCGGGCAGCCAGCGAGATTGGTTGTAACACCTGTGGAAATGGGGTTTTTATGCATACAATTAATTTATATTATTTTTCCTGTTCTTATTGCTACACGTATTGTCATGCAAGAGTTAATGCAATATTTTTCACATGCGTCACTTTTATGATTTCAACTGCCTATGTAAATCTAATCATTTTTATTAATTTTATTTTTCTTAATACGTAAGATTTTTAGAACTTAGATGTATGGTGGCAATAATATTTATCTGTAATTTTGATAGGCTAGTTCATTTTTCATTGTGTATTTATTTTTATATTATTAATATTACTTTTTAGTGTGATCTCAATTTTGTAAGTCTTCCTATTTATTTTATTGTATTATATCTCATTTCCGAGATCACGTATTCTTTTGTTTTTCTTCATTTACGTCGTTAGAAGTGGTTCATGTTGGTGGTTTGAATAGTTTTGATCTCCATTGGCCCGCAGGTTTAAATCCTGATTGTTGATTGGCTGGTGCTATAGGCCCCCTTAAGCTAGCGCCAGCTTGCAGAGACTAACGCTCTCTTCGCTAGCAACCTCCAACGACTTCAGACGTAGGGCAGGACCTCCCGTCTGAAGTGGACGGAGAGGTAGGACTTTAAATTAGTTTTAGGGTGTGTAGACGTGTCTCTGAACCAACTAAGTACACATGTAACCAACAATAAAGCTTGTGTAAATGGTCGCCCATTCGCGAGGTTAAGTGGTCAGGAGCTACATAGTTTAAACACGCCGTCTACGTACGTATAGAGCGGAGCTTCACGTATCTCAACTTTAATCCTGCTACGCCAAATCCTGCAAGAGCATCCTAACTTCAATCCGCTTGGTGGTTAAAAGATAAGTCCTACAAAAAGATCTAACATTTTCATCTTGACATAGTTTTATTTACAGTTTGATTCAGCTCGATGTTCGTTAGCATCAGTACACAAGCGACGCCATATTGACTTTTATAAGTACGTAAATTTCCAGCACACATACACCCACTGCAAAACCTCTGAGAAGAGTAGTTTCTACCAGAGCCAGACTGTTTAGTTAGAACACTATTTGTTTTATCGTAATATTTATTACAGAGAACAGTCTAATTAATTTGATTTCGAAACTAGTATATTCAAACTCTGGCAAGTTATGTCAAGTAACCGTAAAAGGGTTCAAGTAGGCTAGGCAGGACCACTTTTAGCGTTGTTAGGATAGTGTGTTGTCTTTATAGTTTTTCTCATATTGCCATTGGGGTTTTTAATTATTTCTGATTTAAACAATTACAATACAAAAGGAAATGAAAAGTAAAATAAATGAAATATATTCAAAGGACGTATCTGTTTTGTCGTTTTCTCTACTGTAGTGTCAAGTTAACCTATTTCTTACCCAGGGTCTTACATATGTGTTTACTAGAGTTTTCAATTGTCTGCCTTACTTTGATATACGTCTATAAATGATGTACGTGCCAAATGCTAGTTTCTAGAGTGTGCTAATGGTAATAAGCTTGTTCCCCTACCGGCCCAGAACTGCACCGGGCAATTATGCAGAGGCAGCCTAGGTTAGATCACATCCTTTCCCACTGATTTATTGCAAGTCAGCTGTGCAGCCTGGTCACTCAAGTGTTATATGTGTTGTCCCATTGTTGCGTATGCTAACTCTACACCATACACAGCACATATATATTTGAATATAATATGATTGTGTCTCATATTGGCTGTCGCAACGAGGATACCTTGTCTGTGTTCTTCACACCTGCCTACACACTATATTACATATTTATATGAAATATAAGTAATATTTCACGGTGTACCTCATCTTTAGTCTACGCTCTCGCCCCTTTGTCCTACTGTAGAGGAATCGTTCGCGGCTTCACTTCTTCTTGGCGAGCAAGCCGTGACCGCTGGGAGCAAGCGTCTATTCTTAGAAGAATCGAACTACCTCCTTTTCCAAAAAATCATCCTTGTATCCTTCAACGTTTAGCTGCCCGGCGCGTGAACTTCTTTGCACTGTGCTATTTTAAGCACACATTAGGTTACTTCAATGTGTTTATCCCTCTTTTACAGTGTTAAAGTTTCTTGTTATTTAATATTGTGCTTGTGGAGCTTGCCAGTTCGCTCTCCTGGTCTTTTACAGTGTTAAAGTTTCTTGTTATTTAATATTGTGCTTGTAAAGCTTGCCAGTCCGCTCTCCTGGTTTTTTTTACGTATCAAAATGGCTGTCGTACAAGACCACTCTTCTATTCCTCAAAGTATTTATATAAAAATATAAATTGTAGAACATTTTTTTATATAAAAAAATTTTGAAGTTTTTACAGCACGCTATTTACTAAATATCTATGTAACTCTTTTAAATATATAAATTGTTTAACTGACGTTTGTATTTGAACTTTATCGTATGATAAATCCAATAGTGACACATTTGTGATACTTGTGGTGGAACTTATCTTTCCTTGCCGATATAGAATCTTATGTTACAATTAAACAGTTCACTCCTATTGTTATGGTTCATTATGTTAGTAATAAAAGAAAACACAGTATTTTTTACTACTTTGTCAAATTTCATAAAGCAGTGTAGTGCAACTTAGTGCGCAAAGTGCAAGTTTCCTTGCTTTGATTCTAACGCGATTAATCGCAATCGTGCGTCTCATTCCACGATCATGGTCGGAATGTGCAGTTCTGCCATGATGTGAGATATAGACTCAATTTTTTCTGCGAATTTTCAGCGCCGTTTATGGCGTAGTTTCGCACTGTGGACCCGCTTCGCGTAAATAACGTATCGCTTTGGTTGTTGTTAATTGCACCGCCCTGTTTGTTTACCTCAACCTTATATTTGTTTCTAATTGGAAATAGTCTTAATAGGCAGTAGGTGAGTACGGGAGATACCTCTGTGCATGTTTCCCTACAACACTATGTGCTGACCCTAGTATAGTCAATTCGCGGTTTCTTCACAGTTTTTAAATCAAACCTTTGAAAAATTACCCCATGTTTGAAGTGCGTAGTTATTTCCTAAATACTACATATCATGAAAGTTTTATACTTCTATTAATATAAAAGTACATTGTTTTTAGTTAAATTAAACTTTTACGTATATTTTAGCTAAAAATTATAATATTAAATTATTAATTAATGTGAATAAAAAACAGTGAGAAAATAAGTGCGTTGGCAATACCTAGTACGAAATAGTTGTTACGCAAAATATTGGTGTGATTTTCTAGACTCGGATAAGCTTTGTTTGCAAGAGGCGGAGGAATACCCTGGAAGTAGAACTTTAACAGGGCTTCAGAAAAGGCTGACGTAACCGTGGCTGGATTATAAATGCAGTTCTGATACGCTTAGCCTCAGCTGATGTGCGTCACATGTAATCACACCTTTCATTTCGTTTCACTCAAAGTACTGATTGAATCGTTACCGCTTTACGTGTACAGCAAAATTCACTAAAATTCTACGAAACGCTTCGTAGCGAGGAGATGGTAGCAGTTTTCGTGATGACGTAACTCCACGAAATTTAATAAGCAGAGATCTCTGTGTGCATGCGCCCCCCCCCCCTTCCCCTTTCCAACCACACCATCACCCCTCCTCCATCACTTCTCTCAGACACACTCAATCTGTCTCTTTCTCTCCCACTTTTACTACAGCCAGTCTCTTTTCCCGGCAACTTTATCATGGCTTGAAATGTTGCTTTTCTCTGTTCACGGTCAAAAGAAAACTTTTGAAAACCCTGCTTAAGATTGTGTATTCGTCCGCCTTATGTTAACTTAACATAGCCATGGACCTCATCTCTTTATTCACGCACAATGACATCATTAGAATTCAAAATATTTTACAAATCTACTAATTTTTATCGGTCGCTTCAATAAACAAACAACAGAAACCGAAAGAAATAATTTAAGTTATCACACATTGTAACCTAACACGTTTTATTCGACACTAGGGTATGGAACTACTTTCCATCCTGTGTTACCAACTTTACTGGACGCATGCCACTCAGTACACCCGTTAAAATATATGCAGGCAGTGTCAGTGACTTTTTTTCTAAGGTTAATTTCACTTTAGTATAGTGTAGGTCAGGGTAAGTGATATAATATGAATTGTAGGAAATGGTTTCTAAGAGGATGTGTCACCCCTTACGTATAGAAATTATTTTTTTTAGTGTCACAATAGACGAGTCGGGGTCATTGCTGAAAATGTTTCATTATAGAAGCATTACATCTCATGTTTCTCTGCACATTTTTGTACCAGGCGTTCCCTGGTTGTCATTAGAAGGTATGATTATATTAATTTATAAACATTTTTACTAAGTTAAGTGTTGGATAAATATGCGTTAATAGTTCATGTAGCTATTTGTATGTAATGATGGGTAAATAAATAAGACATGCTGCTATTGTCGCACTTTTCAATATATCCTCCTTTAATCACTACGGAATAAATAAAAAAATCTCATTACGGCGGGTGATACGGGCTTTTAATGATTACCGTTCGTATACGCATACGTAAAATATACGTAGGGCGGCTTGTCTTCTATCAAAGTGTGGATAATCGCCGGTCCACAAGACATAACCTTCACCTACGTCCCGAAATAAACACACATATTGCGAAATGAACGCACATGTTGCAGAAATACTTTTCCCGAATGTTAAGAACACAGAGAAGTAGAGTGATTAAAAGGTTGGAATCACTTAATTTGTTTTAAATACAGCAATGTTATAATTCTGTGGAATTGATGGTAATATTCGTGTTAGTGAATTCTGCAGCTACGTATGAAGCTGCTACTCACGTAGACGACCACCTCACGATTTTTTTTTTTTTTATGATACCTATTACTTGAATTCAAGTTGGAAGAAATTCATTTCTATAGACTGTTCACGGTAAAATGAGCACTTTTGAAAGCTCTGTTTAAGATCTACTTACAAGCACGTTGTATATTCCTCCGCCTTGTGTAAAAATAACATTGCCATTGGCCTCATCACTTTATTTATGCGTCGGTCAAGTGAAACTGTGGAATTAATAGAAAAGTATATATGTTACAAATATGCTCATTCATATACTTGGATGCATTGAATAACCAGAGAGGAAAAAACAATAATTTCAGTTTCTACAAATTGTTACCTAACAATATTTATTTGACGTTAATATATGGAACTATTTCCCATCCATAATTACCAACTTTACTGGGCGTATATCACTCAGTGCGCCCGTTAAAATATATGCAGGAAGGGCAATGACTTTTTCTTAAGGTTGACTTAAAAAGTGCTCACTTTATCGAACAGCCTTTAGGCATAAATTAAAAGTGTGAAATGGGCTTAATGTTCTCTTGAGTATGTTATTTCTTTCTTGTCTAGATAAATCCGTTTGTAGAATTACAAATTTCTGCCCGCCCGTTACATACGGAAATCAACACAATTCATGTTGCAGAAAACATTTTTCCTTATGACTATTAGAATTTTACTTTTAGTTTGCGCAGTCCAGTTTCATGAGGTTAAAGGGATGTGGGAATTGCGAGAGGGTGGGGAGAAAACGGGAGATCCCCGAGAAAACCCACCTACCAGCGGCATCGTTCGGCACGATTACCACGAGTTGCGAACATCCGGGAACGAATTCGCCAGGAATCGAACCCGGCTCTATTTGGTTGGAGGCGAGCGGCCTAGCCGCTACACCACCACCAATGGGATTGAAGTTCCCTTCCGGACAATTCCGGAGAGCTCGTCGCTTCCAAAACATTTTATTTCTTCTGTAATTTTCCGTACGTTTAATACACGTGTTGGGAAGTCTGGGCGATGTATGAGCCAAACCCTTGGGTCCGCTAGTGGCGGAGGTTCGCAGGGTCCCATTCTTGCGCGATGCTTTTGAAGAAAAAAGGGAGGAGGGGGATGAAGAGTCTACTTCTTCAGTTTTTGGATGCTCCAAATAAACCTCATAACCATTCTTTATCTGGCACCTCGTTCTGTTTTCCCAAGTTCCCTGATCATGTCACAGCATACGGGTACCACCCTAGGCAGCTAATATTAGGATGATTCTCAAAAACAATCACAAATCACGCCTTCCCTCGACGGCGCTGAAACGAAAATGACGATTTATGTTCAGCCAAACTCAAATACTCCCGCACGGAATTCCAGGACAGTGGTGAAGCTGGATTGGAGTCAAAAATCGCTGCACTTCCTACATAGGGGCAAAGCTGAAAATGAGATATAAAGTAAAGTAATTAAGACACAAAAACCGAGACTTTATTTTTACAAATTGTATGTTTTATTTGCTGTTCTAGTTGCTCTTCTCGTAATCAGCTTCGGTAAGGGAGAAAGGCCAACGAATTTTCTAAGTGTAATTCAGAACAGGAAGTTACATTCCTCCAAGGAATTTATAACTGGCTTTGTCAACATCCAGTTAAATGTGTTGCCAGAGCAAAACATTGCAGAAGTTTAAATTATCACAACAGCGAAAACTATCTTTACGTTGAAAAGAAAATGAAACCTTAAAGTATTTAAGTCATTATCAGCAGCTTAACTATTTCTCGAAATAATATACCACATTATATCCTGTCTAGCATTAATAGATATTAAGTATAATATATATTAATATTGTTTCCTTTTATTAAATTAATACATAATGCTACTTAAGTTATGTAAAAATATATATTGACCCACAAGCTAGTCACGTAATTCACAGAAATATATTCAAGTATGGACTCCCTAGTGTAGCCATCATGTGCTTAACTCGTAATTCACCCGTAACGCTACGAAAATTAACTTTCGATGCAGGCAAGGACTTTTGCATTACATATACGCAACTTCAGGAGTCTGGAATATGACTCGGCTGCACTGAATGCAAACTGTAAAATACGAACACACGTAACTTCACAGCGAACACAGTTTGCTATGCGCTAGCTTCCACAAACAAAGTGGATGGTGGGAGAGATCGTTACAAGATAACTTGTACTTCGAAATTCACTAGTTATTTATTTCATGCAAGTATTTGAGCTCTAGAAATCAAAATAACTTCACACTAAATACCACTATAGTCTATTAGCGAATTCTTCACACTTTAAATTAAAACTTTGGGAAAAAAAAAACCCATGTATGATATGGTTGATTGTTTCCCATATACGTAGTGTATCACAAGCATTTTATACTTGTGTTAACATAAAAGTAGCTTATATATTGTGTGATTGAAATGTTGTATACATTTTATCTATACATTGTAATATTTAATTCATAATAAACATTAACATAAACAATGGGAAAGTACAGTGTGTATCTAAATTCGACCGACAAACTTCGGTTGTAGGTTAATCACGAAAAAATAAATTGAAAACATGTATACAACCTATGATCTAAAGTGCATACTAAGAGTGGTATACATTTTTGAAGTTAGACCTGGAACACTTATTTATTGCAAATATTGGAGATAATATTTAAGATGGAATACCGATTGTCTGGATGGTGGTTAACTGAACAAAGCTCTTCCAACACCACAACACTTGTCACCGTCATAAAATTATTCTATGTAAATAATCACTTTTAATACCCCTATTTATAACTAAAATTCTTGTCGCGGTAGTCTAGTCGGGGTTTAAAGGATGGATTATTAGTCCTTGTGTCACAATTAACAAAAATGTCACGTTGTGTAAATACCCTAAACCTCACCGTTTTCGAATAGTTCGTGTTTTATTTTGAAAATAATATTTACTAATACCTGGCAGGTGGAGCACACACAATTCCTAATAACACATTTTTGTGACTATTAAAGGAAGGGACGATTTCAGAGACAAGCAAATTGCAATAGTATTGTAATAAACATTTTCTTCCACTACAACTCCAAAAATGTGTACCACCCTTAGAATTAGTTATAGACCATACGTCGTATATATATTTTCCACGTCTTTTTTCGTGATTAACCTACACCCGAAGTTTGTCGATCGAATTTGTATACGCCCTGCATTTGTGTTGGTAATGTATGGTAATGAATAGTTCCTATGAAAAATATTATTACACTGAGTGTGCATGAATGTGGCGCGCTATCCCCTTGGTGCAATATTCCAGAATCGGTTAAACATTGCTTATACGAGGCGGAGGAATATCCTGGAAGTATCACTTTAGCAGGGCTTCTTAAAAGTGTGACGTAACGCTCAATTGTCGTTGCAGCGCTCCATGTACTGTGTTCGTTATACGTTCTCAGGTGTCTTTAATACAGGTGTTGAGTAATACATAGGGCCACCTGTTTATCGCGAGAAGATTTACCCCGAGACTAGACTTCAATATCCTATGTGCACACTCTCAGTCTTCATTTGACTATTGGTCGCTTTTCTTTGTGTGAAGACAGTCTGTTACATGGGTGAGCCGATTAGAATTAAAGTTTCTCCGATACTGACCGTCTGTGATTCGCGGGCAAACACACATGATGCGTGACAATTCCATTGATCCAATCACGAAAGTGGTTTTGAACTAAAGTGTGTTGGAGAACAACTTGTCCTGAAAGCTTTTGGCGAAAAACAGGTGCCCCTAGTAATAAAATATCTGATAGGTGTCCATAAAATATAAATAAACTATGTACCGCGCTTTAGTTTCTCTATAAAGAGATGCTTGTCACGTAGAACTGAAGTCACATAAATGACGAAAAAAAATAAATAAATATATTTGATAATGATGTTGCAAGTGTTATTTCGATTCCCCCTTTTAATTAAGAAATCTATCATTTCCTGTATTTTATTAAATAAGTAAATGTAAGGAGTTCAAATGACTACGTCAACTGCATGACGTCTGACACTTCTTTGTATATGAATTCTTATCGAAACACGTAATGGCGGACAATTTAGGAACTTTTTTCGTTAACTCATTACATCATTGTAAATGGGCACTGAAAAAACATAAATGGTAAACGTTTTCGGAAGGAAGTATACCGGAAAATATATTACATCATGTGGTTCGTGTAAATTTTCAATTTTTTATTTCGTGATGTCTACGAAGTTTAGCGATTCATGCCGGAGAGTTTGTAATCAAGCAGACTTGCAAATTTGACAAAAAATAAAGGCTTTTAATTTAAGCCACTGTGTATCCCATATAAACACACGGGTAGCTTTATTTATGACTACAGACAACAGAATATATTATAATTTTGGCGTGGTTTTGAATTTTTCCGTCTCCTGTGTTTTACATTACCAAGTGATAATATTAAAAAGTCACGGATTAAATTGTGGAACTTATATTAATCAGCGCTGCCAAATTACAAAAAAATAATGTCCCTAATACATCAGAAAATTTTTTTTTTTTTTTTTTTGTAAAACTACAGAATTTGGCTTGTCGCGTTAGTAATACTTTAGACCGTCGGTGACCGAAAGAAATATTTTTACTGTGTTATAAAAATGTTATTCATGTCAAAAGTTAGGCATTTGTTTAATGCAATTAATCAAATTTAATATATAGCTTTACACATTTCTCTCATATTTATTTTTTAAAATTTAGAATCTAACAATCGTCCTTTTTAAATTAATTTTTTTGCTTGGATATTTAGGGAAAATCGGTTTTGTTACCTGTTAATATGTCCGACCATATGGATTCAAAGGAAAATTTATTGCTTTATGGTAGAGCCACAATTAATTTACAAGCTAAATTGCCCTCGAGGGGAGTAGCGTTCACAATATATTGTTATGGTGATGGCCAAGCGCCCTATAGCAATATCAATTTAATTAAGCCCATGTGAGTTTGCCTGGGACCTGAACGGAAGGCATCTTCTCCATTTACTTCATTAACTTCCACGGCCAGTAAACGTTACTCTGGTCGCGCTGTAACTGCATACTAGGTCTGATACTCTGCGCCACGCGACGTCAGGGCTAATTAATTAACAAAGCCAACACCACTATCATGATAATCCCGTATTCTAAGCTGGCTACGTGATACTCGGTCGACTAGTATTACTGTGAGTTTATCGCGAGGGCCTGTGCCATAACACGGTCAGGGGCGATAAATTTAAGCACATTCTTACGTATTAGCTTTTTAAGTCTATTAATTCCTGAAAGGGGCTATGGGTAGGGACCTGCAAAACTCGCGTTATTTTTTGGTACCAAGCTAAAAATCACAGTACTGTATATACTCTAGCCGGCGTCGTTCCCCCATTGGCTGCTGCCCAGATGTGGGGTCACTCCTTTTCTGAGTGAACTGTACGTGATTGGTGGAAAAAGTTTGCCGAATTGTCATTTATTGGCGCACAGTTACTCTGGGCGTGTCATATAAAGTGTGGCCCGATTACAAACGTACTCCAAAGGTAAAAATGTTTTAAGTTTAAACTGTTCTAAAAACATAACGCGAATTTTGCAGGTCTCTATATATGGGCGTAGCTATATAATGAGTCATTATTAGGTAGAGTACAACAGTAATAGATAGGGTTTTTGAACATAAGTATTATACAATAACAATTTTTGAGACTGTCGATCGGGGGAGCTTAAATGGAATACCAAGATTCTAATTAATTATCAGATAAGTTTTACAACCGCAAGCCAATATATAAACACTTCACAGTCGTGCTCCCAAGCCACGTGCAGTTCAGAAAGTATGGGAGTGACTTCACATCTAGCCAGCAGCCAATGTTGAATCAGCACCGTCCCGAATCTATGGAGTTCTGTGAAAGTTAGCCCAATGCCAAATAATAACGCGAATTTTGCAGGTCTCTGCTCATAACTAGGGACACCTGAATTTCGCGAAAAGATTTCAACATCAGTTGTATTTCATAACACTTTAGCTCAGATCCACTTTCGTGATTAGACAGTTCCCATATAAAGCGTCTTAGATATCAGCCAGCGAATCACAGATCAACACTATCGGAATTATTCAATTCTGATTGGCCCGTCAAGTAAGAAAATGTCTTCTCACAATGACTCGTCGCCAATAAGCAAATTAAAATTGCTACTATGCCCGTAGTGCGTTGAGATCTAGCAAGTACCGAAATCTATTCGCATTATTCGAGTATCTATACTCATAATTATGTCACAGTATCGATTCTGCCAAATTTCGGAATCGATATTGTGACATAGTCATGCTTTCGTAGTTGAGTTTTTATGTCTGTACGGCTGCGTTAAGTCAACAGCTAGTTCTCTATAGACATACTTTTGAAATTTTCATGTCAAAAATAATGGCGGGCAAAGCTTGTACTTAACACTATGAGGTCGCCACACTTTTACCAGCTTTAAAGACATGCCACACGTTAGTCACCTGTATCCATACTTCTGCAGGGACACCATGTTCTATCGGCCCTTATTGTCACTTAACGCCATTCTATTGGTCAAAATGACAATAGTCGTTCCGTATTGGTCGGCTGCCAACCAATGGAGTGCCGAGTTTACCGTTTTCCAACCAAATGTTCTTTGGTGTGTTACAGGATGTACATCCCATCGTGTTGATTTCCGTAACTATACAACAATTTGTTGTACGAGTTCCTATTTAAAATCCTTATGAAATAAGGAATTGATGTAAGTATACCCGCACCATTTTTATTTTTTACGTGGAATAAAATATTCAAACAAGTTTCGTCCGAACTACACTCGAGTATAGTCCTCAAAGTGTTAAGAGATCTTGAACCCCGCCAGTTAGGAGTCTTGGTTTTTCTTACGAAATCTCGAGGAAGTCCAAGAGGATATTTACTTTCAGGAAAAGTGGATAATGAAAGGTGGTTCAAGATGGAGAGGGGTGGCGGGGGTTGGATGATGAGGGGGGCAGTGCCACAGACGGGAAGAAAGCAAGGCGGCTGAGGCTTCTAATTACCCGGGACAGGAGGCAAACAGGCGACCAGATCGATGCGCGGGGGATTTGTTTACGTCGCGGACTCCTGCTAGGAGGTGGGGGAGACGCCCGCTGGCCTGGGCGTCTGTGGGCGTCGCTCGGCTGCATGCGACGTTCTTGGCGCGTTCCACGCCCGATGCCCAGGGGGGCCCCTTATCCTCTAGCTCCAGTTTGCTCGAAGACACTCGGCATGATCGTCTCCATCACGAAGAGGTTCGTAACGATGGTTACTCGTTACCGTCTTTATGTGGTTTTCTGTAGGCCATATCTTAAATTGTTGTAGGCTGTTCACTGTAAAATGAGCACGTTTGAAAGCCCTGCCTAGGATTTACTTTTGTACCCGCTGTGTATTCCTTCGCCTTATGTAAAATAAACATTGTTATGGGCCTTATCACTTTGTACTTACGTCCGCCAAATGAAAATGTGAAATTATTAATTAAATAAATACTATACAAATCTGCTCATGTTTACACTTACATGCAATAAAACAATAAAGGGAAAGGATAATTTTTAAGTTATCATCAAATGGTTATTTAGCACTTTTTATTCGACGTTAAGATGTGGAACACTACTTTCCAGACATCATTACCAACTTTACTGGGCGAATGTCACTCGGTGCGCCCATTAATTTATATATGCATGCAGGGACAGTGGATTTTATCTAAGGTTCATTTCTAAAGTGCTCACTTTTTTCGTGAACAGACTTTATCTTTGTGCAACAAAGTGGGCTGTGTTCTGAAATCAACGATCTGCTTGCTGAATCACATTTTTCCCCGTTATTACAGAATGCATTGTGTCACACAAACTGTTATTATAGTGAAATTTTAACTATAAGTGATATTTATTCCTTAAAATATTTTTGAATAATACTTCTAAAATTAAATTACTCCTTTCTATAGGTACAAGATTTTGGGTGGTACTAGTTCATTTTTGGCCAGCACTGACCCGTGGTCGAATCGGTTACTTCGTTGTTACGCTAAAGCGAGAGTGTCAGAAGCGAATTATACAGTACACTCCATAAATGTATTCCAGACACCGTTTATTTGAGCGAAAATATAACAGAATATAAAATTTCTCATCGGCCCGCAGGACCTAGATGTTAAGAGCTTGCCGAATCTATTCACTCACTCGCACTGAATGTCAGTAGCATGTTCCTACAGAACCCATAGTGTTAAACATTTTCGTATTGGTAAATTTTAATTTTTTCGGCTAGGGATACAAGGTCCCAGAATAATTATTCTTATAAACGCGTTTCTTTTATGAACGGAGGGAGTTTGTGAATTTTAATTTTGGTGGAGGGTGGACGCATTTGTCTACAAAGATTATGACTACTCGATTACTCCTTCACAAAACATTTTCTGTGAAGTTAATTTACTTGCCCCTTCCTCCCCCTCCCCACCACAAACCACCTCCATCCCCCGCTCCACACCGCCGACGAGAGGTCGTGTTTATTCGTTATTCCTGCTGTTTCTCTCTTCGAGAAAAATGTGGTTCTTGTGGGAAGAATGTTGGCAGCTGAATGATGAGGTTTCCTTCTTACGCATATCTATTCAGTATGTTTCTTTGTTCTCTGAAGTACCGTTTAGAAGATGTTGTTTTCGGAGAGGAAAATATGTGGTTTCTGCTGCTTTGCAATTGGCTGTTATTGAGTGAGGGAATGACTAGGCAATCGTAGGGGGGGGGGGGGGCAATTCTCGTACGGTAATTATCCAAGCGAGGCAACGGCGCCTAACTGACTTAATCGCGGGCTTTCAGTAATCGCACAGGCGTAAATGAAGTTTCTATTGCCCGAGTCAGTTCTGAGGTACTTCTTTGCGAATATCATTGTATTGTTTTCTTTCTTAGTCCGTTCCTAACCCATCCAGACCCAGTGTACATAACTGTGTATATTACACACGTCTAGGTAATTTTCGGTCTGTACTGCACTCTGCGAAGCTCGCTCGCCAATGATCTCACCCGGGGGTGAATTATTCGCAAATCGTCTTAACGGTATACGTCACTGTTGGTTCATATAACTGCAGCCGAGCACAAAGCCTATACCCTATTGGTTGCGATGGCAAAGCAAGTGTTGTGTCGACTTAAGTACAGCACGTGCAATAAAATGTCTTGTTTGCAACACCAGAAAGCGAAAATTAAAGTGGGTCTGAAAGGGTTACGCGTTTTCATGTGTGTTTTCAGTTGTTTTCTGGTTTCAACAATTAATTTTTCTGCAATAACTCCCGGCGATAGCCTGCAAGGTGCCTGGTAAAACAGAATTTCTATTCGTCTTCTCTCAATTGACGTCGAAAAGAAAATTGTACTGTTTATATCTGCAGAAGTTTTCTTCTATTCATAATATGAAAGTAAAAAAAAAAAAAAAAAAAAAAAATCTCTTTTAACAACAAACACAAAAATAATTATTTCTATTCACCTATTTCAATTCTGTTTTAACCCACATTTACGTATAGCTCTGAAAGTCAAAGAAAATAACCTATATAACGTTTAGCGATAATTTTATGTCGGTTGTAAAATTATTGTTGATTTAAACTCAGATAAGACATTAAAAAATCATACGGGAGATAAACTGCTGAAATATAAACATGGAGTTCCCTTTATATGCGCCTGGAAGGTTGACCTGAGTTATCTTAACACAGACCTTTTGAACACAGCGCAAAAAAAAAAAACAATTACTATAACGTTTAAATCGTTAACGCAGCCATTCAAAATAAAGTCATAAGTTAGTGAAATAGAAGCGGTAATGCTGCCATTATATATAAACGTACATGTCACTTTATGCTACGAATACCTATACAAAAAATCCCAATAAGGTCATCACATTTTGGATGCATTGATTACAAGTGGTTATGACTACATATAAAACGGAACAGTCCAAAAGCTTAAAAAAAAATCAGTTTGCTGTACATATATATAATCTCAGCCGTTCAAATGGTGGCAATGGTTTAGAGTCCGAGATTATTTATAGAAATTGAAAGTACTCTTAAGTCATAGAACACGTGATTAAAAAAAAAACAGCGGTACATATATTTGAATTGGAATTTTCAACAGTGCTATTTGTAGAATCGAAGGGATGTATGAAAAATTCTGCATCATTGCAAGTCATTTCCTTTGTGAAGTGCATACTTAAACATCACTTTGAACAAATAAATTGTGCATACATACGAGTCACGCGTCTGTTATATAATCTGAATGCGAACAAACAACAGAGCAAGTATTTCTTCAAATAATTTACATACACATGTATGCAGATTATGTAACTGACGTATTCTTTTTAAAAAGCGATATTATAATACAAAAATACAGAACTATTAAAAATGTGCTTTACGGAGCGTGCGTTTGATTTAAATCCATTGCGGATAGTCAGAATTTGATTTAGAAATGAGTATCAGATCCAATTTAATTATTTTAAGTAGTTCATGACAGCCTAATAATTATGATCCAATTTACCATTCTGCATCGAATTTTATCACACCTACACTTCAACCGAATGTGTCAAATATTTACTCATCGAATAGTACCATGTTAAAATTGGTTATGGGATTCATTAGCTATTGTTAAAAGGAAATAGGGAATATATAAATTAATTTACCTCAAATTTTGTCTTCTGCAGAAAGGGGGAAAAAATATATATTTTTTCACAACTTAACCTCTGACCTGTACATAAGGTAGTACACGAGAAAGTGAGGGAAGTGATTTGGGCTGCTCTTAACAGCGAGGTCTAGAGAGCCGATGAGGGCGATTGAGATGAGTATGAAGCAGCTCCAGAATGAAAGGGTGGAGGGAAAACGGGAGATCCCCGTGGAAACACGCTGAAAAAAAGGTATCGTCCAGCACGATTCCCACATCCGAAAATCCGGGAGTGGCCCGGCTATGGATTGAAACCCGGTTCACCTAGGTGAGAGGCGAGAAGGCTAACCGCTCAGCCACCACGACCCCTTAGTTTAAGAGAAAGAATTTTTAGTGCAGAGATAAAATTTCGCATACGATACGAACAACAGAAAAGCACTTGCTACAAAATTCTATAGGCTGTTCACGTTAAAATGAGCAATTTTGAAAGCTCTACTTAAGATCTACTTGTATGCACGTTACGTGTTCTTATGCCTTATGAAAAAATAACATTGCCATGGGCGTCATCACCTGATTCATGCGTCAGTCAAGTGAAACTGTGAAATTATTAGAAAAGTAAATGGTTTACAAATATGCTCATTTTAAACTTTGGTGCCTCGAAAAAAACACGGGAAGTGAAATAAATAATTTAAGTAATCACAAATGGTTACCTCACACTTTTCGTTCGACTTAAAGGTTTGGAACTACTTTCACCCTTCGTTACTAACTTAAACTGGGCGCATGTCACTCAGCGCGTCTTTTAAACTATTCACAGGCAGGGGCCGTGAATTTTTTTCTAAGGTTGATTTCTAAAGTGCCCACTTTATCGTGAACAGACTTTAGCAACATTCTTGACAAGGAGTGGCGGGTGAAATGCGTGCCAAATTTACAGCCAAGAGTCTCCACATCCTGTCTACAAAATTATTAAGTAACTTTTTTCGGTCCCAATTTATGTCATCCCAATTTTCGTCCGTAAGCCAAGCATGGCAAGAGATTTTCTCACCAACATTTACTGTTACCCACGTTTAATTCTATCCGATATTCCCGTCTTCATTTTTTCAGGTACTAATTTTTAGATATTTATCAACAACATTTGCGAACAGTCTCTGCCAGGTATAGATGTATATATAACATGCTTAAGAGTAATGGCCTCAAACACATTATGACACACAATCCTCTTGTGAAAATGACGATGGTAAAATTATTACTTAATTAAATAAATTTATGGCGTCATCATCATTAAGCGGGCGGAAGCTGATTCGCACACAAAAAAAAATTATTCGACACTACGCTACAAAAACACTGAATAAAAATAGTAAAATGAGTAATAGTACAAAATACTATAAATATGGACAAGAAAATTTTCGAAATTATTTTCTAAACATACAACAAAAGCAAACTGAAATAGAATTGGGCCTACTAAAAACGCTGCTGTTCTAGAAAAGGTTGGACGGGGTTCGTTGGCCGCATAGACCCGGACGCCCAGAAACGCACACATACTCACACGTGCGAATTCAAAATTATGATTCGTATGTCCCAAAATAATACCAGCATAAATATTGGTAGAAAATTACAAATAAATATTACTGTCAATAACCATAAATTTTTGTTTTTCCCAAATGCAGCTAGGCTAATAAAGCTGTTACTCTAACAAGCAGGGATTCGAGAAAATCTGTTTAAATCCATTTAATCCCAGTGTACACAATTGTGAGCATAACGGACAAAACGTGTATCTGTGACCATAAATGTACACTTCCCTTTGGGTACAGATTCCTATACCTTATTATTGCTCTTCATCAGGAGTCGGCAAGTAATTTATAGTGAGGTGCGGGTAATTTAGATTTCCATGGGAACAAAATAAAAAATAAAAAACCAGCACAATTAATTGGTAACATTAATGTCTCAGAAAGGAACGTAACTTGTAAACACTGATTTTGTATGTATCTCAAAGAGTTTTAGAAAATAACTTGATTTAATTCCCCCCCCCCCCCCCCTTTAAAACAGCATTTTCAATTATTTCCAATTTCAAACGTACGCTAAATAGGACTAAAGGTTTTAAAGGCTGTTCACTGTAAAGTGAGCATTTTTTAAATGAACTTTAGAAAAAAGTCACTGCCCCTGAACGCATATATTATAATAGGCGCACTAAGTGACATTTGCCCAGTAAAGTTGGTAACGATGGATTGAAAATAGTTCCATATTTTAACGTCGAATAAAAAGTGTTAAGTGACCATTTGTGATAACTTAGATTATTTATTTCTCTTTCTGTCCTTCAAATACATCGAGGTGTGAAAAATGATCATATTTCTATAATATTAACTTTCCCAAAATTTCACAGTTTTACTTTACCGACGCATGATTGAAGTGATGAGGCCCATGGCAATGTTAATTTTACATAAGGCGGGAGAATACATAACGTGCATACAAGTAGATCTTAAGTAGAACTTTCAAAAGTGCTCATTTTACCATGAACAGCCTATACTGGGGATACATCTACATATCCTGCAGTAACAAATCAGTTTTTAATACAAAAACAGTATGATCATTTAAACAACCGCGCTGCTTACGCAATACTTGTAAAATGCGTAAAAATCCGCCTGCAAGTTAGCTGGCACGAAAACAACTATGTCTTTTGGAGAAAAATTAACTTAATTTAATTAATAAGTTTTTTTAACCCGTAAAAATAATATATTTTGTATTTCGGCTGTCCAAATTTCTCTACTCCGCGGTCTGCCTGTCCCTGATTACTGGTCTAGAGTATGACTGGCTGGTATCAGTAGGATTGTGAACATAGCCCACGGAGTATTGGTTGCCATAATGCGACAAACGAAGTGATTGCTCAAATACGGCACACACCTTGCAGCACCTGCAACCAAAAATTAAACCGGGTCTGGATGTTCTGAGGAACTGCAACGGCAATCGAATGTCGTAGGACACCACTTCTGCAATAACGACCCCCCCTGGTGTAATGGTGCATGGGTCGGGGTGAAATAAAACTTTCGCAATTCAATTAAATATCTGAGTTTTGGAAGCTTTTTATAGTGATGATTGTGGCTGAGTTTTTACTGACTTGAATCGTACGCAACTGATACAAAGTTTTAATCAATATGCATCGGTTAACACATTGAGCTCGGCACACATTTACTGGCACTTATGGAAAGTCACCTATAACCACAACTTGAAGAACACCGGTTCTGTTGGTGCCTGTATTAGAACTCGCCATCGTCCTATTGGTCCATACCACACGGGCCACTACCGTGCACTTTACAGCGTTCATTATTGGCCGGTCATCAACCAATGGAGAGCCGAGCTGATACTGACCCAATCAAATGTCCTTTATAGTATGAGAGGATTTACAGTCAATCAAGCCCCTTTGAGTGGCTTTAAAAGAAAAGACATTCTATGGTTAGCAATATCATTGTTACTGCGCTGTCGTGTTCTTGTGATGTAGTGATAAACACTAGCTGAACAAAGACTTCACAGCCACGCGAGTTTTGTTCTGAACAAGAGAGAAATTTTCAAATTATCTTTGCTTGAACTACACTACAGCATAATCCACAAAGTGTTAAGCAGGGCGTAGTTCCCTGAGTACGGAATTCGAAACAATATAAATATATTAATTAGAAAAGTTCGTACAGTTTTCCGAGGGATGGGAGAACGTTTTCGAAATATGTTTATAAAAACATATAAAACACGCTATATTGTACCCGCATGGAATGTTGATTCTTCAGTAGAGTACACTGTCAAAATTATTTCGTTTTACTTACAAGAGTTTTTGTGGAAACTAGTCAGTAAAATAAGTTTTTGCCGCACTGCAACTAAATTAGAAAAAAAAATTAAAGGTTTTTAAGGAATTGGGTAAAACTAATGCTGAATTTCAAGAAGACATTAGAAACATCGAGTTGTAGTACAAAATCATTTTTGTATGTTTTCTTAAAATAATGCGTTGTAAATAATATTGTAACGAGTAGAGAAAAATTTTAATGTGTAAATATATATATTCATATTAATTTACCTGAGCCATCGCATAACAAAATGTAAACAAATGTCATGTCACTGAGAACGTGATTTGAACTTTCCTTACGGCAACTTTCGTGCCATTATTGAACACACGCACTTAACATACATTTACAGACTACGACGTACACGCGATCATAGTTTACCAGATATATCTCAAGCGAGAAAAAAGGAAGTCATGTTTGTGAAAGCTGTTATGTAGAAAATAAATACAAGGAAGAATTTTTCGGACATCTCCCAAATTAGTAATAACCGAATGATGATATGAATACCTAGCTGTACCTGCGACTTCGTTCGCGTGGATTTTAGGATTTGTTTACATATGTTTAAAATAGAATTTTCGCCTCGTATAGGTTTTATGGAGTTATTAGAATACAGCCCACCATCGCTTCGTTCAGGTTTTATGGAGTTATTAAAATACATTCGTTACTTACCTATATAATTGGTTTGAAATATTGTTATTTTATCATCGGAAATAGTTTTGTCGTTGCGTTAGTTTGATTGTTAGATAATATGTTATTTTATTACGTTTTTCCAAAAACTAGTATATCTTTTTCTATGATGCGTATTATATAAATGATTATTAAAAAAAAAAAAACTATTGCTTCAACAACGCTTTTTGAAAATAATTAATTTGCGAAAAAATATGATATGAAACACAAAGAAAATTGTATGAAAAAATGAATTTAATTCATAACCACCTGGTATATCGAGATTAAATAAATAACAGCTTTTTAATGAAAATAAATTATATGTTCTCTGAAAGTTTTATCAAAATCGATTCAGCCGCCGTTTCGGAGCGTATTCTGGACAAACATCCACACAGACAGGCAAGAAATTCAATTAAAAAGATATTTATCCTTAAACTTCGTTTAAATGGCATATTACACTTAGATATTAGTATCAATTCTTAAATAAGACACAGGCGCCTAAGTTTCATTAAAAGTGTAGATTAAGTAACTCTTTGTTGCTGCCGGGAGTGTTTTATGGCTACAAAGACAGGTTAAATACAAGTGTATGAACCAGTCTGGCTGTGATTACATCTCATGTGTTGTGGGTGGTCATCGTTTCTGCACACGTGCGGTTACATCAATCGTTCTAGATAGCATCGCAACTCGACAGGATATCCTGAAGTAACGTCGGACAGTATGTGAATGTTTCTGTATAGTTTAAACTACCCTACACTTGACTAGAATACTAGTCTATTGGGTGCTTAAATCAAGTTTCAAGTGCTTAAATCAAGTTTATAATGAATGACGTAAATTACGTTCGATTCGAGAAAAGTGCTGTTCAAACAGTCGCATTTGTCGGTGAATTGAACTCGTCGCGAGGAAACGTTACAGTTTAATCTTTCGAAAATTCATTAGAGAATTTGGTACACGGAGAAAAAAGTTTTTATCAGTCAAACTAAGTTTCTAAAGGGCCAATGAAATATTTCGTTGCTGAAAACAAATTATTTTATTATTCTGATATGGTTGCCTCGAGCAAAGGTTTGGTATTTGCAACTAAAGATCTGACATGTTCCACGCACACTAAACAGTTTCTGTTAGTATAAACAGACGTTATTTAGTGCCCAACCAATATTCGAAACTTGATCAGCCGTGGCCTAGCGCTACGCCCTAGCAAACTCAGCTAACGTGACGTCTGAAAAAATTGGAATATTTTCAAATATATACATTTCAAAATGCAGGACAACGTGCACAAATAAATATTTCAAGTTTTACAACCATAATTTCTAGTTACCTGCTGAACTTATTATATTCAGATGTTCATACCATTGTAAAACCTCAATAAATATATACGCTGTTCACGGTAAAATGAGCACATTTGAAAGCCCTGCTTAAGATCTACTTGTATACACGTTGTGTATTCCTCCGCCTTGTGTAAAATTAACATTGCCACGGACCTCATCACTTTATTCATGTGCGGGTTAAATGAAATTGTCAAATTATTGATAAAGTAAATACTTTACAAATCTGCTCATTTTTACACTTGTGTGCATTAAAAAAACAGAAAGCGAAATAACTAATTTTTTACTTACAAAAAATGGTTACCTAACTATATTTAATCGACGTGAAGATATGGAACTACATTCCACTCGTTACCATCTTTACGGGTGGAATGTCACTCAGTGCGCCCATTAAAATGTATGCATGCAGGGGCAGTGATTTTTTTTCTTAGGTTCATTTCTAAAGTGCTGACTTTATCGTGAACAGCCTTTACTAACAAACACTGTTAGTATCCTAATAGTCACAAATAATGTCAACTCTCAAGCTGAGGTTTCGAACGAAGGTAAACAAATCAGTGGCTAAACAAATATATACAGTTGATTCGACAGAGTATTTTGTCGGCGGTCGAATTTCTTTTGGCCCAACACAGGGATTTTGTTAGTTCAAGTGTAGTTTGTTAGATTAACTTAAATATTTTCGTTGCTTTTAAAGTTTTGTGTACTTAACAAATGATTTTGCTGGGGGAAACTAAATATATGTTTTCGGCCCTATACAGACAAATATTTTGTTGCGGTGGAACAAACCTTTGTCTAGGTGCACCTGGAATTATTTTCAATACTTAGGAGAAAACCCGTATCATTCCTGTTATGAATAAAATAATCTACGTAACTGGTGGCACCAAGATAATCATATATTTGAGTGTAAGCCATGGACATGGGCATTCTAAGATGCTTGTAACTTGCACAAAACGGCTAGACGGTACATAGGGCAGACGTGCTAATTATTAAACCTGTACCCCGCTTATAGTCCATTCACGGTTTCTTCGCCCTGTTTGAATATAACCATTGAGAAATCTCCCCATGTATGACGTGTTTAGTTATTTCCTAAATACGCCCTGTGTCACAAGCGTTTTATACTTGTGTTCATATAAGTTAGGTTTTTTCCTGTTAAATTGAAATGTTATTAACATCATAGCTATAAATTATAATGCTTTATTGATAAATAACTTAAAAAAAAAACAGGAAGAAAATAGGTATGTTGGTATTGTCTAGTGAGAAACAGTTCTTATACAAAATATCATTACAACTGAGTGAGCACGAATGTGGTGCGTTGTCCCTCTGGTGTAATTCTCCAGACTTGTTAAGATTAGTTTACACGAGGCGGAGGAATATCCTGCAAGGAGGACATTAGCAGGGCTTCATAAAAGGCTGAAGTAACCGTGAATGGATTATAACACGTGTTTTATTTTTCCATCCAAGCCATCCCGCAGAGTGAAGATATTCTTCTGTTTACTCATTCACGATTCTCCTCAACATCCTTGTTTCTGCGTTGACTTGGTATATTCTCTCTTCCGCTAATTAGTTGAAATCAGGTTGATTAAATTAAATTAAAACAATAACGAGTGATGGTATTCAAACGCTGAACACTGAAAGCACTGTCGAAAATGCTTGATTATTTTGCGCTCTCTCTCTCTCTCTCTCTCTCTCTCTCTCTCTCTCTCTCTCTCTCTCTCTCTCTCTCTCTCTCTCTCTCTCACACACACACAAAACACACACACACAGACAGATAAACTACTAACTGTGCCATTAACAACACACAACAAAATCAGCAAATATAGGTAATACTAGTACTTAAGTTACAAACAGATGATCTTGAGAACGAGCATTATGCAATTATCCAAAACCTTATATATTTTTTAAGAAAATATTTAAATTGATTCCATGCCTTTCTGATGAAGTTAAAGGCCTCGACGCTGACAATTTTAAACCACCCTTCAGCATTATATCTTATTTCCTACCCCACCCCAACTTTTACGGCGTAACTTATTCCTCTGCTCTCTAAAGTACGGAGGAAGTAATAAAGGGCTCATACACTAGCTAACAGTTATTAAGAATATAGGAATTGACCTCACGTGGGGTTGTTTATGGATGCATTAGCAAAGACTTCTAGTAGCAACACATCGACTTATTGATACTTCAGCCCTCTAAAGTACGGAGGAAGTAATAAAGGGCTCATACACTAGCTAACAGTTATTAAGAATATAGGAATTGACCTCACGTGGGGTTGTTTATGGATGCATTAGCAAAGACTTCTAGTAGCAACACATCGACTTATTGATACTTCAGCCCTCTAAAGTACGGAGGAAGTAATAAAGGGCTCATACACTAGCTAACAGTTATTAAGAATATAGGAATTGACCTCACGTGGGGTTGTTTATGGATGCATTAGCAAAGACTTCTAGTAGCAACACATCGACTTATTGATACTTCAGCTACTTTTTTTTTGTATTCAGGGGACTAAATTTTATATAAAATGTCTCCACTCTTTCCTCACCATTTCCGTGTACTGAATGGCAGTCTATTAAATGTGTATGGGATATCTATGTACAAATTCGTTTTCATTTATATTTGTTTGATTTCGAATTTTGTACGAAAATAATTATTATAACGATATTGTAGTTTCCACTGGCAGGGTTCTGGAATTAGGTGAGCTAAAAGTGGAATAAAAAAACCTGTTTCGTTTTTCCCGTCTCATTAAATCTGTTAGCTTACCAAAGTTGCTATATTTTATCATAATACCTACTCTCTGTAGGAATAATGCCAGTAAGATCAGTGAATAAAGTAGACATCGTTGTTTGGAGCTTTCCTCGGTATTTGCATAACCAAATGAGGTTGTGTGTGAAATTTTGTGAACAATTCATTAGGCAGTCTAAAAAAGAGGAAGGATTTGTGAAATAATGATGAGAGATATAGATACGACAATAGGAGATGTGATGTCCGCCCTTGTCATACTATATCACGGTTTGACAAGTTAATTGAGGGATTTAGCCCTGGAAAAGTACTTTTGTTTCCGATCTGGATACGGCACTGTCAGAGACATGATTTACGTGAAATAATTAAAATTGAAGTAAAATTTCACATCCGTTCTTGTGATTTTTGTGGAATAGAAGATTACTTCTGCGAACAAGAGATCGATAGTAAGCGGTTTTCTATAATAACCTTCTGTAGTTTTTTTTTTGCGCCTTTCGTGAAAAACCTGAAATTTATTTAAAGCGCGACTATTTGTTATGTCGTGTCATTAGAACGAACGGGAAAAATAGTATCCCGCTTTTTCCATGGCGAAGACTCTCAAACAACTTTGAAGATGGATGACTTATTATGGGAATAACAGTGTGAGAAAAAATGAAACCATGAATCACATGCTAAACTTATTTTCATAATATTACCATGGAAGATTAATCATTTAAAGGGAGCTAATTTCCAACATTTTTAAGTTTTATTTCTAAAAAAACTTTGTTAAATTTCTCTTGCCGAATTTTTGTGGCATATTAAAATGTAGTGCCAACAAAACTGTTTTCCATGAATTAAAAAACAACTCATTCCATCATCTCTCATGAACATTTCAATTGTCTGTAAAATGTTTAAATTAAAAATAAAAGTGTCTTATATGAACATTTCTGTTCACTACTATTACCCGAAAACCATATTATTAAGTTATGTTTACATATACAGTATTCTTTTCTACAGTTTCAAAGCAGTTAATATCACGTTTTTTCCCCCACGCAACTAACCTTTCCATGAAATACAATAACTGCTTGTGTGTCCACCGCACTTAAATGGCATGTAGCGACATGAATTTCAACAGCGCAGTAGTATTAAAATTTGGACATATCGCCAAAATCGTATAACATTTCAAATTTGACAATGGTATTTTGAACTGTAGCGAAGCCAGTTTCAGGAACAAAATGAGTAACAAGCAATAAACGAAAATAAAATCTTGCTCAATGATTATCCTTTTATTAAAACATTAAATCATGTGTGGAATATTTTTATGACTAATCGTGAAGACCTTACATCACAAGGGTTGACCATAGCTACGAAACGGGCCGATATCGTTTATTATTACACATTATTTACATCGCCATACAGTCAGATATGCTTTTAGGGACATTTTCAACCCTAGGAATAATCCTCAGTGACGATGCTAACCCTAGTAAACCACCCTGATTACTTCGTTTTACAGAATCCATTCAAGTGGCAGCATAAGTAGGGAATGGAATAAGTTACAAGTGCAGGATAACCAAAATAATGTTCAGGAAAATAAATATGTGTGAAGATATGAAATCAGTTCTTTCCGGCTGTGGTTTGAGAAAAAAAAGAGTTTTCTGATATTTTATACTTCTTAAAAAAGTCAAAATTGGTAATACAGGCGTGTAATTACTTCGGGTGTCAAGTTAGCAATGTTTAAACTTTTACTGAAGAAACTTGCAAATACATTCGTTATGTATAAGCATGTAACAAAGTAATCTAAGAGCGGCAGAGAAGAGAGAGAGAGGGAATTATTAAGCTGTTGTTATTCATACTAGCTATTAATGTGGCAGAAGATTAAGTAGTACGTAGCTGAAATAGATGGACAAAGTTTCGACCGCCAATTAGCTGCGGGTATCAAATTGTATCGCCTGGTTCAGACAGCTGTGGGATGCAGTTACCGTCATATATAACAAACTGGCGCTGCTATACCGCGCTGGCTCTCGCATACTTAATAGAATCACTTTCTCTGTCACGCATTAATGTTTGCTATTTGTCAGTAATTTTTTTTTTTTCCGGTGATTGTGTTTTAGCAAGTCGGACGTTATCAAAAATGTTTTCTCCCGTGGAAATCAAGGCTTCCGTGATTATATAACTGTCTTGCTCGCCAAGTATATATTCTTTTCAGTGACAAAGTAGCAGTTCGAAATGCTGAGCTGACCAATAAAGAATTACAAAGTTTCATAGTAAAATGAAGGCACGTGCGTAAAATAAGATGGATTTGTAGATTTCTTACTTTATATTTTGTGTAAACCTGAAAAGCAAAACTAATCACTTAACAAGATATTTAAAAAAACAATACTGCAAACCGTTACGTAACGTAACACGTTAAAAGTATAGAAAACAAATTCAGAGCGATATTGAAAGCTTACACGTACAAAGTGCCGTAACCTAGTTGGGAAAAGCGTTGTTACATATTGGATACTCAGAGATAAGAATGTTGGACCATACCATCATCGAAGTTTTGCTGCAGACCCGTAACACTGTTTGCACCTAAATAAAAGAGAAAGTAATTAAAGAAAATATATATGTTGTCAAACATATCGCTAAGTTTAACCTGGTATGACAAATTTCCACTTGTCAGATAACGAAGATTTCGCAGGATTTAAAAAATTCAGTCGTTTTTCAAATGTCTCCTCTTTGCCTGTTTTTAATGTCCTGCTTTTTTGTCATTGTATGAGTAGTTGCTTTTAAGACTGGCCAGTTAAATTCTGCAATACACGACTGGTCTTGTTCAAAAAATGGCACATTAATGGTTTATCCTGCCTTCGCATTACTGGATATTTATATTACAGATTTATGTAATATAAATCTTCTGTAGAAAATATCGAAGCCACGGAATTTTTTATTCTAACATTTGCGGGAACATAAAAAATATTTTAAATATGCTAAATATAAATTTAAAAATGCACAATTGTAATGTTGTGATAAAGTACAATAAAGTACCCCACGGCCGTGCAGAGGGTGCTGACAAGAGAGTATTTGCAACTAGAACACATAGCTTGGAAAATGTACCGTCCTGTTTGTAAAACACAATTGTAATGTTGTGATAAAGTACAATAAAGTACCCCACGGCCGTGCAGAGGGTACTGACAAGAGAGTATTTGCAACTAGAACACATAGCTTGGAAAATGTACCGTCCTGTTTGTAAAACACAATTGTAATGTTGTGATAAAGTACAATAAAGTACCCCAAGGCCGTGCAGAGGGTACTGACAAGAGAGTATTTGCAACTAGAACACATAGCTTGGAAAATGTACCGTCCTGTTTGTAAAACACAATTGTAATGTTGTGATAAAGTACAATAAAGTACCTCACGGCCGTGCAGAGGGTACTGACAAGAGAGTATTTGCAACTAGAACACATTGCTTGGAAAATGTACCGTCCTGTTTGTAAAACACAATTGTAATGTTGTGATAAAGTACAATAAAGTACCCCACGGCCGTGCAGAGGGTGCTGACAAGAGAGTATTTGCAACTAGAACACATAGCTTGGAAAATGTACCGTCCTGTTTGTAAAACAAAGTCAAATGCTTTAAAGTCACCACATATACTGGGCGATATACATACGACTGCTGTCGTAAATTCCAACACGAGTAATAAAATATCTTCAGTAATTTATTTCCTTGATTACCGCTTCTCAGTTCCAGACGTTTGCCCGCAGTTGCTTCCTTGTAGACTACAAGTGCTGTTCGATGTATCCACCCCTAATTTCGTTCCAAGAATTCTACCCGTAGAGATTTTCAATGTATATTTGTTGAGTAATACTTTCTGGACGTTTAATATTCGGTGCCGCTGCAGAATTCATTTATTACACATTCTCCTCCGACCCCTGAGAGGTCAGGCAAATATGGCTCCTCGTTTGACTTTGGTTGTAGCACAGTAAATTGTTATCCACAAACTCCTATCGAAAACAACATTTACCAAGAGCACTCATCAGGACATACGTGTCGGTGCATGTGAATTAAATTATTTATTACTCAGCGGCTGCTTTAAATATTGTTTGTATTAAGAGAGAAAGAAATTTTATTTGAGCAATCGTGTCTGATTAAGAGTATTTTATAGTCTTGAGTTGAGTTAAATATACGTGTACTTCCAGGATACTACGACGAAGAACATAAGTCGAGACCTAACACAAGCTCGAGATTTTAAGTGAATGAAGGCATGGAAATATTTTCCTCCGCAGTGAACTATGCTTTATTTGTTCAAACGTACGATAGTATCTGGCTGATGCTTCAGATTTTCCCGGGACAATTTAGGTGTCAGAACACCGGCAATGGACAATTCCTTACAGTCACATAGTCTCAGTTTTGGAAGCATGCGTTCTAAAGGGTTTCGTATACGACAGTCATTTTAAATATCCCCGTCCTACTCACCTAACGTTAACTAACCTGAAACAATCTTTTAAAACAGCTTTATAAAATATTGGTTGTCGAAATTGGCATTGGCTCTAACTGTTGGGACACGAAGCATTGCATGGGAGGTCAGGCTGTGGATGCGATAAGCTGGGAAAAATACGTAAATGATAGAGAAGTAACACATCTTTTGCACTTTCAACACTTGGCGAAATTACTATAGTTCCGCTTGCAAAAAGCTAGATGTGTAACATCTACGCGCGTCTGGGAATATTTGAACACTTCGTTGGCCGTTAGTTACACTGCATTTCGTCACGGCTCTTGTTCACTTGTCCACAGAGAGTTTAAGTGCACCGATGAATGGTTGTTAGGGCGTAGTAACCCTTCCACATTGGATTTAATTTCGTTTCACGTAGCTTACGTTCCAGATAATATATTTGAAGAGGAGTGCTGCGATGTGTATAGAGTATATATATATACACAGATATATTCAAGTCTATAATACCTTGCTCATGTTGTCCTTGTTGCACCTGCAGATTATATCATTATGTATTATCCTGATTTCAGGAACTCTGTAGAGTTGTTATCCATGTAATAATCAGGTGTTAATCTTAATACTACACCTTAACAGTAAGTCAAATATAATTTTCAACACACACAAAATTGCAATGATGCCATCATCTTAACAACCTGACATGATTAAGGGCAAGGTCATATTCATTCCACCTTAGTTATCAAGCTCATTCACGTATTGTATGGCAGAGCAGCGTGTTTAACCCCTTAAAGTATTACCCCGAGTATACTCGCCCATGCATGATGTGTTGCAAAATAACTAAAATCACTGCCATTGCTGTACAAAATCAGAAACTAGCGTCAATCAAGACAGCGCTTTTTTTTCGGGGCTATGCTATTGGCTGCTACTGGTACACGAAAATGTTGTAATTGGTTGATACAGCTGCCATAGACCAATAAACATTCTTTTTATATTTTTCATATACTAAGCTATTGCATGGCATTCGTAAGCATGTTTAAGACCAAAAATATCGTATTTTACAACGTCTCGAAGGAAAAATTAATGTTTAAATTAAGGGGTTAAGTTGTATTATAATTATCGAGGCACAAATTTCTCATCTTACACTCGTCTATCACCAGAAGTGAAGTGAAGAGATTTGGGCGGCTCCTAACAGCGAGGTCTCGAGAGCCGATGAGGTTGTTTGAGGTGAGTACGGAGCAGTGCCGGAATGAAAGAGCGGGTGAAACGGGAGATCTTCGAGGAAAAACAGCCGGACAATGGCTTTGTACGGCACGATTCCCACTTTCCAAAATCCTGGAGTGACTCGGCCCCCCAGGATCGAGCCAGGTTCGCCTAGGTGGGAGGCGAGCAGGCTAGCCGCTCTGCCACCGCGGCCCCTGCGATTTTTTTTTAAACCCTTTCAGACCCACTTCACTTTACGTTTTCAGGTATTGCGTACAAATAAATTTATTTTGCGTGTTGTACATAAGTCGTCACAGTACCTGTTGAGCTGTAGGCTATATGTTCGGCTACAGGAATATGAACCAATTGTGACCTAAATCAGTACGACTGTTTCCGAATTATTTACCTGCAGTTGATATAATAGGTCATTGAACTTCCCAGCGTACAGTGAAGACCTCAAATTACATACGCGCGCGTAATTTGCACAAATGTATACACTGGGTCTGAACGGATTAAAGGTTTGTTTCAAAAAGTGCGAAGAAACCGCCAATAGACTATGCGAAGTATTGGCCCAAGAGATCCGACCCAAGAACTTCCACCTAGACGATGTGGAGAAAGGTGTGAATTGACACCCGGAATGCGAAGCTACCCCCCTGGCGTTCTGTAGGAGCGAGAAACCCCCAAATGAAGAGCGACAGTCGTGATGGGGCTAAATTCGGCGGTTCCCGTCGGGTTATATATAGAAGAAAGAAATCCAATTACAGCACCAGGGCCCGGGGGCGTTTGTCCGCTCACCCTGGTTCCCCCCTCCCTCTTCGACCCCCTCCGCAACCCTGTACTCCCGTAACCACTGTCAACTACACCCGTCCAGGATTTTCAATATCCCTAGCCGCTACCACCCACACGCGTTCCTGGACAAATATAGCTGAACCCCCGGGGGAGAAACGGTGGTCTTTCATTTAGCGAGTGACCAAAAGTGCAGTTCTCTGTTGAGGGATGGACGAAAGGAGGAAGGGGGTGGAATTTGGTGGGACCTCAAATGGGTCTTCCATCCAAAAGTGTGTGAAATGATTGGTACGGACCATAGGCAAGCCAGAAAATTTCCCAAAGGGAGGGTTACGCTTATTGAAGGAAAGAGGGCGGGGCTATACCGGCGTTAGCAGTGTTAACGCTTATTTGTCAACTAGGGACAAAGAAATGGGGGGAAAAATGGGGCTATTGCATCACAATTTAAAGAAATGCATTATAGTTAAGAACAAACCGAATTTCGCGAAAATATTTCACGACCAATTGCAATTGGTCGTGAAATGCATTTCATAACACTCTAGCTCATATCACTTTTATTCATTGGCTGATATAGGTGTTACTTGTCTAAGGCGTGTGCTCGCGAATCACAGACGTACAGGGCCGGAGTTACGTAATTCTGATTGGCCCGTCAAGTAAGAACATGTCTTCTCATAAAGACTCGTGGGCAATAAGCTAAATGAAAGCTGCTGGTAACGCCGCGCCGGTAAGATATTGAACTCTAGCACGTGCAGAAATATTTTCGCGAAATGCGGATGTCCCTAGTTATAGTTCAAGAGTGGGTTGGAACCCCGCAGTTCAAGAAGCGAGGGAGCGATACGGGCGACACTTCCACGCACGCCTAGTGTCTCATCGCTCCTACACGCAAGGCGTGCAGGCAGTGTTTCCGCCGTGACGCTGTACTGTGTAAATTAGATGCGTAACAGTATGGTTTCTTTACACGTCATAAAAGCCCACAGATTAAACTACGTCCTGGTTTTTGTACTTTTTTTCTTGCCGCTTAAGGAAACCGCATAGAGAAGATTTTAAAATGCGACATTTGACCATATTCGTGAAATTTTTTCTCCAAGAATACGTTTAATATAACAAAATTTTACAAATTGGGGCATAAACAATTATTTTTTTTATATATATTTTCTGACAAAAAGTCGTATTTGCAGAACAGTTATTTACCACAGTAAATGTTTCCGCATAACCTACTCGTAAGGGATGTACGGGGGTGGAATTTGAGGGAACCCCGCATGGGTCGTCCATTCAAGGTGTGTGAAATGTTTGGTACCGATTATAGGACAGCCAGAAAATTTCCCAATCGGAGGGTTACACTGACTTAAGGAAAAAGAGCAGGGACATACACTGTTAAAAACAATTTCTTCATTTTTACGGAAATTGATGGTAAAGATTTATCCAGAGGTGTCCGTAAACTCCCCGTAAAATAACGGACACGTTGATTTTCAAAAAATGGTTTTTCCGAAAATTTCGCGGAACCTCTCCGTTTAAGTTTTCTGTACTTGTAGTTTAGAATACAAATAGATTACAAAAAAAAAGCTTTGATTTTCGTTACATGGGTGTTATACTGTGTATAAAAAAAGGTATTTCAAAAAGTAAAATAATTTTTACTTGAACAAGATTTGGATCTGAGTCAAGAACGCTACAAGTCCACGACAATAACCACCCAATCACAAATATCACACAATGTCAGTATTTCGACTGCTGTCACAGAAGCAAGTTTTTCAGTTTCTATTAAAGTTCGTGTATTTTAAATGTTGCTGAATGTTACAGACGCCTGACGCTAATGTTTAAGGGGGCAGTATCCACTCCATCTTAGAATTTTCATACAAATCTTCGAAATGAAAATGTATGACCAGAAATAAAAAATCAAAGCTAGACATGATACGGACGACTACTTAACGATTATTTTTTTAATTTGTAGGGTCTCAAATATACCTGTATTTTCCCATATGGGACTGAAATTATTAAATAATTAGATAATGTTTGATTACGGTTACAGATGTGACACTAATCATGTAAGAAAAATAAGTGGGATATAGAAATAACTTTTAAAATGTTTTCTATGTCATGACTAGTTTGGTTTTCAAATATTGACTACGAAAATTAAGTTAATGAGGAAAATACGTAAATCCAAGATAGCAAGGATACTTGTCACTTAAGGTCTGAAATAATTAGTTTTAACCCTTTGAGGACGACACAAATTTACTGGCACTGAAAACAATAGTGAAGTGAATTGCCTATATTCCCTACTACAGCAATATCATTTGTGTTGGTCTATGCATTTCCACTTACCATCTTTCTATTGGTCTTGGGTACTCGCTTACAGCACTATGTAACGTTCACTACTCGCTGGCTATCGGCCAATGAAGTCGCGCCTTGTCTATGTTTCAATCAATGTGTCGCGACAGATGTAACTCGGTTTACAACCAATCGTGTTCATTGGAGAAATGATTTAAAAATAATTTTTTTTTCTTACAAACTGAAATGTTGACTACTTGTAATTTATTACACAGATTCCGTCAAATTCCAGCGATACAGTAAAAATATAAAAGTGTGCATTTTCTCTTCAGGAGCGAAGAAATTTCCAAATAAACGTGGCCCCGTATATATTCCCTTTTTCGTCATTACGGATTGCGTTTCCGTGTGTTTACTGTAGATTTCCGTAAAACTTTCCGTAAATATACGGAATTTTTAACAGTGTACTGGTGTTAGGAGTGCCGAGGTGTATATGGTTAACAAGGGCAAAAACATCTGGGGCTACTTCACAATATAATGAATTGCATTACTAGGTCCACCTGTTCTTCGCGAAAATTTCTAGGCAAAGGTCGGACTCCAATGTCCTGTAACATACGTACAGTTTTCCTTTGTATACTGGCCACGTGTCTTTGTCGGGGGACAGTGCCTTACCTGACTGTACAAATCATAATTAGGTAACTCCGACACCTGGGGCAGACACCCGCGAGGCGTGACAGTTAAAATCGTCCAATCACGAAGGCGAATCTGAGCTCTAGTGTTTTGGAGTACATACAGTGGCTCTATGCATTATAGTTTACAGCATCTACACGTGTTTCACAATTTCGGGGAAAATACTGTGTAATTGGAGAAATCGAGCAAGTTGTCAAACAGTTTTTAATATGCGAAATTCGCGTTATTATTTGGGGACATGTGGAACTTGAAAGATATGTACCTTTGCAAAACGTTTTCCATTAGACCGTACTTTATGTGACTCTGGGTGACTCTGCACCAATAAATGAACACTTCACAATTGTGTGCCCCAATCACGTGTAGTTCAGTCAGAGAGAGGGAGTGTCTTCACATATATGTAGCAGCCAATGGAGAAACAACGCCGGCTCTAGTGCATACAGTGCTGTGAAATTCAGCCTGATACCACATAATAACGCGAATTTTGTACGTCCCTGCTGGTTACTCGCCATGTCGAGGCCGCGGTGATGATGTAGACGCCACACTACTCGCTTCTCCCCAAGGCGAACCTACCTGGCTCGACTCCCAGCCGGATTCTCGCATGTGGGAAGCTTGGCGGACGCTGCCGTGTGAACCAGCTGGCATTATCTTCGGGGCGCTCCCATTTCCCCAGCCATTTGCATTCCACCGCTGAGTTGCCTTCGCCTCATTCCACCCTCATCGACCTTCTTGTTAAGGCTCTGGGGGGGGGGGGGTGTCACCCTTTATACATCTGATACTTTCATCTCCTGCTAATTTGTGTTCTCGTGAAATAGATTCTTAATACAGACGTTCAGCTATTTGCTTTATTCTCCGACAAGGGCATCAAATCAGAACCACCAGCGTAAAATGTTAATACAAAAATCGCAGTAAAGACTTTATAAAAAATTCCAAATAAAATATTATTGTCTTAAAAAATGTTAACATATGCTTAGCAAATTATTATTTACATAAATCATTATAGACTACTACAAATAAAAATTTTACAAAACTTTCTTTATTTTTAACAGTCAAAAAATTAAAAAAAAAACTTTTACTATCGCGATTTTAAATTTTTTTTAATTGACACGTGGCATCTTATTTTGATGTGAATTATCTAATTTCGGTAAATGAATTAGTTTATTTTTTATCTGTACGCACTGAAACACAAAAATTGTAATTTTGACATGGCAATATATAAAAAATATGTGTTCTAAAACTTTGTTTATGCGAGTATATAGAATAGGCTGTTCACGGTAAAATGAACGCTTTTGAAAGCTCTGCATAAGATCTAGTTGCATGCACGTTGTGTATTCCTCCGCCTTGTGTAAAATTAACATTGCCATCGGCCTTATCACTTTATTCATCCGTCAGTCAAGCGAAACTGTGAAATTATCAGAAAAGTAAGTATTTCACAAATCTGCTCATTTTCACATTTCGACGCATTAAAAAAAAAAAACATAAAGCGAAAGAAGTAATTTAAGTTATTGCAAATAATTACCTTGCACTTTTAATTCGACGTTAAGACATGGAAATACTTTCCATTCATCGTTACCAACTTTACTGGACGTATGCCATTTATCGCGCCCGTTAAAATATACGAAGGCATGGGCAGTTACATTTTTGAAAGGTTGATTTGAAAAGTTCTCACTTTATCGTGAACAGCCTTTATGTAACTGTTTTTGTCACTTTCGTGAATATTATTATGATGGTACAACCTCACGAAGACCTCGCAAAGTAACGCGTATTGAATAATTATTTAATTTATAAGTGTACTTTATAAATTTGTAATTTGCTGCACGACTAGCTTCAGGTTCGTGAATGATAATACCAGAGTAGGAATGATAGATTTGGAATCAATATTGGAAGTGATTATGTATTTACATAATTTTGTAGGAACTCGAATTGTGAAATACACTTTACCAAAACTAGCAAGCAAAACCAATTTAAATCAACCTACATGTTTTCTGAGACGACATATAGTGTTTAATATACATAGCGGCTTATAATCATAATTACTGATATAAAATAAAACAGAGAAACTTATTCTTCAAGAGAATAACTGCATCGGTAGTAATAAATAAAACCCAACAGACCGACTCATTAAAGTGACCACATATATTACAACTATTGTTACACACTGAATAATAATAATGAAAAAAGCAATCACAGGCAGTCCATGTCCATCGAATATAGTTTCCTGGCAAGGACACCAGATGTCGCCCCGCACACTGAGCTGCACGAGACGGCCCATCGAACAGCATCAGAAACATCAGCGTGTCACATTATTCTATGCTGTCTTTACGGCTTACATTTTGGTATAATATCGCAAATTATCTACACCAAGTTGCCTGGAAGATACGAGAGGCGCGGTTTTCCTGAATTCTATCCTGAATCCCCTTGCAGCTTGCAAGGTCAATTTCTCGACGTTCTATTCTATTGATGAATATATTATGCCTACATTGCGGCACTAAACTACTACTATAGGGTGTCCACGGTAAAATGAGCACTTTTGAAAGCCCTGCTATAGATATACTTGTATCCACGTTGTCTATTCTTCCGCCTCGTGTTAAATTAACATTTACATCGGCCTCATAACTTTATTGAGACGTCGGTCACGTAAAGCTTGTAATTATTAGGAAAGTAAATACTATACAAACCTGCTCAATTTCTACAACTCCATTCAGACCCAGTGTACAAGTTTGTGTACATTACGCACGTATAGGTAATTTTTTCTGCATTGCACGCTGCGAAGCTAAGCGACTAATGATCTCACCTGTGGGTAAATGATTCGCAAACCGTTTTGCAGATCTAGGTCATAATTGGTTCATATTACTGTAGCCGAACATATAGCCTACAGCTCATTGGCAGTGACAACGAAACGAGTGTTGTGTAGACTTAAGTACAGCACGCATCATAATATTTTTCGTTTGCAACGCCTAAAACCATAAATTAAAGTGGGCCTGAAAGGGTAAAAAAAAAAAAAAAAAATGAAAGTAATAATTTAATTTCACAAATAGTTGAGTAACACTGTTTATTCGACATTAAGATAGTGGACTATTTTCCATCCATCGTAACCAACTTTACTGAGCAAATGTCACTCTCTGAGCCTATTAAAATGAATGCATTCAAGGGCAGCGGCAATTTTCTAAGATTCATTTCTAAAGTGCCCACTTTATCGTGAACAGCCTTTACTCAGATAATATGTATTTAAATTCCAGCCGTCAATTTAGGAACTTTCAGCAGTGGGTACTCACCCTCTCCAGACCGGAGTTGTCGGCGTTCCAGGCGATGACGGGTATGCCGAGGTACCCGGCCAGCTGCAGGAAGTACTGCGCCGACGCCGTGCTGCGGCCGTACTGCTCGTTGTTCATGAGGTACAAGATGGCCGACACGTTCACCGACAGGAACTCCTTGCAGAGCGAGTGCAGGATCGCTGCAACAACGGGAACAGGGAACTTCAAAATCTGCACCGCCGCCTCTGCTACTGTGCGTGTTATTGTTCATTTCATATACGCGGGGTAAAATCTGACAGACAATGTGACCAACCTACACTCTACGTAAAAAGTAAATGCTCTCGTTCGTACAGTAGTGTATCAGCTGACGAACTGCTGCGGGATCCGTGTTGTTAAGTTGGCTATTTTTACGATGGCTTGGGAAGAAAATAGTACTCAGAACTAAACGTTGTAATTTTAAATCTTAATTATACTTACAACATTTATGGTTTAAATTATGTTTTTAAAGCAGTATTACATTTTCTTGGCTATTAGTGACTGGACTTTAAAAAACATGTTCAGCATTTATGACAGAGTATGTGGACACGTGCGAACAGCAAATGTTTCCAGCCAATGGCTAGCCATGTTTATGTTTCCAGTTTCCAGCCCGATTAACGGCCTTTGCCGCGTGCTTTTATCGCATCGTGTTTATCATACGAATATCTTGTTGGAGTTGTCGGAATATTAAATCGGTAGGTAATTATTTATTATGTGCTTTTTCACGCATAGTTGGTTGTAGGTACCGTTGAGCGTTTTAATGAGTGAAATTAAAATTATCGGCACGTGTTCCCCCTTCCCTTCCGCCATTTTCCTTATCATCTTCCACAACGAAGTGACACGAATATAATTTACGTATCTAAGTTTAATTTTGTTTGTATCAGGAAAAGTGGGCAGTGTAGATTCTTCTGATTTATTCTACAAATAAATTTTTTATGCTAATTACGAACAAACGTGAATTTAATGAAGTAAAACGTGTTCAAGAGGTTGAGAATTATACAAGCAGTAAGTTTGCGTGTTTTAAAAATGTATTTTTAAATTGTTAACACAATAATTGAAATGCACGTGTCCTGAGAAAAGCCGCACTTTCCACACTTGTAGCGAGTGAATAGTATTTGTTTGTCTGTATCGTAAATCCAACGAGTGTAAGGTTAACTTCGGTCAAAGTGTGTGCGTGTATATATTGCTGCATCTGTACGAATACTAACAGCGACGTATGTATCGCGTTTTGTTTTTTAATTAACGTTAAATGTTCGAAGTTAAATAATTTAAATGTTATTTCTATAAGAGCGAAATTTCCCATTGCTCCAGCCAAACAATATGCAACCTAAAATACCACACCCTCGTAAAAACATCAAAATAAAGTCGTCTCACGAAAGACGTAAAGCTAAATACCACCCACCCCCCTGCACCCCCCCCCCGGGCCTCTTTCTTGTTTCCTTTTCCACGAAAATAAATAAATAGAACCCCAACAAATTTAACTCGTTAGTTAAAAAAATAAAACCAGTTGGCATGCCAACCTAGCTGTAATATCCTACATTAATTACTGGACGGAAGATAGCTACCGTCAGATTTTCAGTGCCTGCCATGACATGAAACACGAGTAAGGAGGAAAATGCAAGTGTGCATTGGGCTCGAAACATTTGTTTACAAACGTCATTTTCTTCAGTGACAAAACAGCTGCGTTTGAAGGATACATTGTGGCCGTGCTACTTTTCTAGAACTGTCAAAATTTACTCCACTTGCATGAAATTGACAATACATCCATTCACGGCCACTTCTAACTTTTACGTAGCCCTGTTTAAGAGTGGGATGGACCCCGTGGGTACCTCGCGTCCTAGGTCAAGAAGCGAGGGACCGATACGGGCGACACTAACACTGCACGCCTAGCACCTCATCGCTCCTAAGCGCAAGGCGTGCAGTGTTTCCGTCGTGAGGCTGTACACTGCAAAATTAGATCTGTAACATAGAGGTTCTATTACACGCAAATGAAACCCTACAGATTTGACTACGCTCGTGTATTTGTACTATTCATTTGCCGCTTAAGGAAACTGCATACACAAGCATTAAATATGCGATATTTGACCATTTTCGCATTTTGCTTTCTCCAAGAATACACTTAGTATGACGGAAAAAAAAAAAAAAAACTAGGGGCATACATAATTGTTTATCTTTTCGGACGAAAATTCGTATTTGCAGAACATTTATTTATCAAGATACGCGTATTCGCGCAAACCACTATTTCACAAAAAAAATGCGGGGTCCATCCCACTATTAAGTTACTAGGGGACCCAGGCAGTGACCTTTTTCTTTTGTATTGTCACGGAGCTAGAACAGTTACCATGTTAAGAAATCTGGTTATCATACAAAGACTGAAAAAAATATTGCGTGTATATATATATATATATAATAATGAAATGGTGTGAAATTAACTCAACATTGAAGCGACTGCGGTCCGATTTAATATTTCTCTATCCACTTGCCAACTGCAGTCCCAATTAACATAGTTCTGTCCACTGAGCCACCGTGGCCCCACTTGGAATAGCTTTATCCACTGAGCCACAGAGGGGAAATAAATGGGAGTTCCCCGAGAAAACCCCGCCGACCAGCGGCATCGTCCACACGCCGGGAGTCGAACCCTATTACTCTTGGTGTGAGGCGAATAATCACTATACCATCACGGCCTATCACAGCCTAGAAAAATTCATGAAAGCGGCAGCACAACGCATTCGTGCCCACTCGGTGATATATTTTTTGCATAAGAACTATTTTTGCTAGGTATTACTAACACGCCTATTTAATGCCTGTTTTTATTCATATCAATAATAAAGTATTATAATTTACGAATAAAATGTACCTAAAAGTTCAATTTCACCAACAATTAGGTAGTGTTATGTTAACTCAGGTATAAAACGAGATACATGATGTATTTAGGAAAAACCAAGTACGTCATAACAATGTTTGATTCAAAAAGTGTTAAAGATACGGCGAATATAATATATAGGCTGTTCACGGTAATCTGAGCACTTTTTAAAGCCCTGCTTAATACATACGGCACTTGCATGAAAATAGAGTATTCTTCCGCCATATGTATATAAATTTATCTTCGCCGTGGGCCTGGTCAATTTGAATCATTCGTCGTTCAAAATTAAACTTTAAAAATCTGTACCTTCCCAATGATTTCAAATACCTATAAGTTTTACACTCAGGCATATTAACTAAAAGCAAAACGCAACGTATACCATTTCAGTTCTCACAAATTGATCGTCCAAAACTTTTAATTCAACGTTAAGATACGGAAATACTTTCTTTCCATTGTTACCAACTGAGCACATGCCGCTGAGTGCGCCCGTTTTAAATATAACGAGAGAATCGCCCGCGCCTATTTTTCCTTATCTATGAAACCCGCACACATACTTACACATCTAACACAAAAACAATCGCAGCAGAACACCACGTGCGCGCATATTGGATGTCGTCAGTACAGTAGGCGGTGTTATGTCAGCATTCCGTCCAGAAGCAGTCACTTATTAAAGAACGCACGTCCGTTTATTGCGTAGGAACAGGTTATTGCGATGTTTACAGAACACGTCGGCACGCGATGATTGTGTCTTTAGTAAGAAACATCTGCCTTGCTTCGAGCCAATGCGTTTCTTCTCGTGAAATAAAAATACAGCCACTGCGTTGACGGAAAGGAATCAAAGCGCGCGTGCTGTTTTGCGGCGATTTCTCTGTTTGCGCGCCGCTGATTGGCGCAGGCCGACAACGGCGTCGAATGCTCAGCTAAAAGGCGAGGCGTCGCAGCGAGTAAGTATACAGCACGGAGATCAGCCACACGCGAGACAAATATCTTACAGCGGGGGAGATGTGTTGTTAGATGGGCAGCACAAATGTGTGCGGGTTGCATAGCCACGGGAAAATAGGCGCGCGCGACTCGCCCGTCATATGCATGCGGAAGCAGTGATATTTTTGAAAGGTTTATTTAAAAAGTACTCACTTTATCGCGAACATTTATTGGAGGAGAGCTACACGCGTATTTGCACGCATGGTGAGGGGGAGGGGGGTGGCCTACGACGGGGCTAAACTCAAATTGTCGCGAGCCACGTGTTTCTTGAGGACTTCACAAGTGTCGCGGAAACAAAAGAGCACACGATGACCATGACGTACCATTTTCATGATACTTGTACCATAATTAGACCTTGTGTACCACGTACCATGATGAGGTCGTCATTGTACCCAAACGTACCATAATCTGACTACAGTAAAAATGTGCATTTAATGACTCCAAATTATAATAAAATATAATCAGTTTGTTGCCTAATTGGTTTAATTAGAAACCCGAACTTTGCGAATTTCATTTTGAGCTATTGGAGGCTTCGCGGACAAGATGTCGAGATCGAAATGTATCAATATTCTTCGGGTTTATAGAGTTGTTTACATTTTTGTATACGAATTCGTCGTTCATTGTTGATAGCAGGTTGTGCTGTTTTATATTTTTCGCGGGCAGTTTGATTAATTTTAGTTCAACACATTCCATTGCTGTGCTGGCAGGAGAATTTGACTATCACATGTTATAAAGGTGGAATTATTATTTTGTTATTCACAAACCAGGTAATGTTTCAATTTTTTTCTTTGAAATATTTAATTTGCATTTGATATCAGTAGTGTAACGTTCAAACATAAAATTGTGCGTTGAAGGTAAAACCAACATAAAATTTCGGTTTTACGCATTTGTTAGAGAGAAACCATAATTCTGTGCCAGTATACCATTATTTTTAATGCCACGTACCATGGCAGAGCAAAAACGATCCAACATCCCTGGGAATGACCAAGTCAGAGCATCTCTCTGACACCAGATCCCGTAGGGAATGGTTTCGTACTCTTAGTGTGTTGAAAATCACACTCAGCATATTTACCGCTGTGAGCTGAACGTGGCAAAACATTATTATAATTTATAATATCACAAAGCAAATATGATAAATCTGTAAAATAAAGCCAGGAGATGGTAGATGCGGCACCTTAACGCAGTGCTCTATTATATCATTTTCAAGCAGAATTTTTATAGTCTACATAGCAATCACAGTGGTATTTAAATAATGAAGGAGTGTAAAACATCCTGAGATGACCTGTAAAAGTATCAGTTAACTTTGGTACATATTATAATAAACGCCATAATGGCTCAGCACTGGGTACGGGGTACATACAATGTGGTATGTTACTCTATGCTGCTGCTACAATGCAAAACTTATATGTATTTTACATGGAATTATTTAAGAACTAGTTACCAAGATTATTCAAGTAATAGTAAAAACACATTAGAGAAAATTTAACGTAATATTTATGTGGAATGATTGAAACTAATATTGAATGTTAACGACTAAGTACTGTAGACTTACGATTATTATAAACCTGGAGATACGTTAACAGTTTTTGTGTGATTCATAAAACGATGTGTTGAAAAAAGATACACCACTTCATTTGTAGAGGTACAAGAAAATCGTTGAAAACTGGTTCGGAAAATATTGTTTTTGGAGCATGCAAAAACTAAATTTACTCTATATCTTTCAGTCATCGAGAAGCATCAAGTTAGCTTCGTTTACTTAATTAAAACCATAAGCTTTTAATATCAACAATTTACTCTATATCTTTCAGTCGTCGAGAAGCATCAAGTTAGCTTCGTTTACTTAATTAAAACCATAAGCTTTTAATATCAACAATTTAAGTAACACAAAAATTTCCATCTCCCGTCTTATATCAAACTTAAGCGTATAAAATCGACTTTCTGCTGCTTGATATAGGATGCTCCGGGTTGATTGAGAACATTTTAAAACCCGGCTTAGGATCTACTTTTATTTCTCATTTTGTGTCCTTCCGCCACATGTGAAATGAACATTTCCACAGACCTGGTCGCTTTATTTATGCGCCGTCCAAACGAAAATCGTAGAACTGTTAGGAATTTTAAATGTGTTACAAATAATCTGTATAAAACAAGAAACGCTACTTTCGTTAGCCGTAAACTGAAACATTAATCTCGTAATAAAACGTTTAATTATGGAATTATCTTTTATAAATTCGGTGCCAACTTAACTATAGGCCTGTATGCCATTGTGTAAAGGTACGTGCATGCAGTAATGGGCAGTATTTTTATTTTTTTCAAAAGTTTATCTAAAAGTGTTTACTTTTCCGTGAACAGTCTTCTCTTGAGTTTCAAGATGGGAATTTCGATAAGAACAAATATGGATCTTGTCAATCGAAAGAAAGCATTCGTCTTAATTAACACATGTTCACGCTTCAAGATTTATAATTATTAGCATGCTGAAAACAATGTCAGAAGTAAAATCACGACCAAATAATGACCTTAATAAATTTTGGTTAGGCGAAAAACACTTTCATGTGCGTTTGGCGAACTTAAGCATCGACAACGCTGTTGTGCGCGATTATTTTTTTATATATTCCTGCTTAATTACACAGTCTATTAGTTCAGTTTTTTTATGGTATCAATATTGTATTAACGCATTTGGCATGGGGTTACTTGAACTCTTTTTTTTAAGTCCAAAACTGAAAAAGTAAATCCCTTCGTATTACTATTTATCGTCAGTATTGGTGGAGGCGCATTACTTTAAATTAGTAAAAATTTGCTATATTTCAATACTATTTGCACAGCTTATTCAGCATTTCAAAGCTTCGAAACTATTTTATTTAGTGATTTCGCCAATAAGACTATAAATACATGGATGAAAATCGAATGCCTAGCTCTTAGCGAACTTTCGTTTGACATTAGCAATATTGTGCTGCCGATTTTATTGATAGTCCTAGTTTATTTTTAGATTAGTTAGGTGTTTACAAAAATTGAATTTTCAGAAAAGAACAGCAAGATTCCCTAATAAAATGTGGTTCCAGATATGTATTTCGAGTATATATACTGTTTCACTTATTATAATGTAAATTATATTCTATTAATTACAGCATCGCCAAAAGTGAAGCATTTTGTTAAGTTTCCATTCAGGCGTTGTCTTTATTTTTTTTTTTTGTATTTCTTATACCCAAATGTATTATTACCAAATTAATTTATTTACAACGAATCCATAGAAATACAAGGTGGATCCTAGGCATCGTGTTCATAACATGTAAATATGTATTTAAAAAAAAAGGATATAGAAAAGGAATGCAGAGAGATTATATCAAACGCAGCTATCATTAGTAGAAACGTATAATATTCGAGTTATCTTTCGGTGATAGGGTAGACTTCACCACGTTATAAACAAGTGGGCACAGTCCCTGTTTTCACTGGTCACTGCACTTTAATCATATCACCTACTTGCTTCATCTCCTTAAAAGAGATATTTGCCACTCCAACGCCTATGTTATCTTATTGGCTCAAGAGTTCTTCAGGCGTGACAGACATATTTCCAGCCAATGGCTGTAGTCGGTTAAACGCACAGTAACTTGGAATTTAGTCTGTTCTTGTATAATAACGCGAATTTTGCTGCAGGTCTCTACTCGTTGGTTATTTCTACTCTCTTCGCCAATACTATACACGATGATATGATGTTTTTATGTTATAAAACGCACAGTGTCAAAGATACAGTTGCGGACTCTGATTATTTCGTTCAAGCGAAATTACTGTTGTTTCTGTTCACTCCACTTTTTTTTTTTTTTTTTTTTTTTTCCAGAACATTGTAGGGTCGTTTACCCATCTTGATTAGCTGAATTACTTTCTGACACGTGTTAACTGTCTGGACACGAATCACGTGGGAGCTGCGCTGATGTTGCCGAATTCTGAGTGGCCCGGTCAAACATGAACACGCCTTCTCAAGCAGACAGCAACCAATGGCAATAGACAAACAACTGTTGGGTACTTATAGTATACTCGTTTTTTTTTTCTCGTGAAAATTCGCTAGCTCTAATAATCGGTTCGTATACCACATTCACAGAAAACTTTTATTATTAATTTTACTGGCATCGATCACATTTAACTAAGCAGCATTAATTAATTACACAGATGTTTTCTTTACGAATGAAATCAAGGAATGAAAGTACTTTTTTTTATTTGACTCAAGAGAGCATTTTATCTGCAGGAAGTAGAAGCGAAAATGCTGAAGTAAAGTTAGCTTTGCGTGCACACTGGAAATTCATACCTCTTTTGTGTAACACGCATTAAAAAAATTGTAGCAATAAAACGTTCAGTAACAAAAATGAATAGCAGAAGTTACTCTATGTCTATAAAATCACATGAACAGTGTGCAATAATGTAGGCAAAGCGCAGTGAAGCTATGCTGAGGGAGATAACTTCGATTTGGAAGATGGTGGAATCAATTAGAGAGTTTTCTCTTCTTTTTTTTCCCCGTCAAATTTGAAACTGTCAGGGAATTTTTTTATAATCTGCGTTGTTACATACTTCAGACAAGAGTCGAAGTACTTTACCCAGTATCCTCTGTTCACGATCCGCGAAAACCCGTAAGGAGCCAGCAGGAATGGGGTACCAAAACGTTTACTTACTTCAGACAACAGTCGAAGTACTTTACCCAGTATCCTCTGTTCACGATCCGCGAAAACCCGTAAGGGGCCAGCAGGAATGGGGTACCAAAACGTTTACTTACTTCAGACAACAGTCGAAGTACTTTACCCAGTATCCTCTGTTCACGATCCGCGAAAACCCGTAAGGAGCCAGCAGGAATGGGGTACCAAAACGTTTACTTACTTCAGACAACAGTCGAAGTACTTTACCCAGTATCCTCTGTTCACGATCCGCGAAAACCCGTAAGGAGCCAGCAGGAATGGGGTACCAAAACGTTTACTTCGTTTTAGAAATTAAATACGGGGATTTTAACGGAACAATTCCCCGATGAAATCAGTAATGGCTTTAAGAAAAATAACATCACGCGTGCAATGACGTGGCAAAGTAGCAAAGAACATATGCGAGCTGTGGTTCGGGAAGTATGTAGAAAATTAAACCAACATTTATCTGGTTAAAGTGCTTAACATATAAATATTAGGTTGCCAGGCGTCTTTGAAAAATTACACTAACTAAACGGGGTGATTATAAAGTATATAACTGTATTTTATTTGCCTGCTCGGGATATAAATTTTTTCCACAATGTCTAAGCAAAATTGTGGTAGCCGAAGGCGGAACTTCATTGTTAAGATTTCCATTCCCATTTTCATCGATAAACCTCATAGAGGCTGATGACAATAGAATTTTGCGATACCAAACGCGGATAAATTTTTGTGCAAATCACAGAGAATTAAAATATAAAATTTCGGTCACCACAACATGAGCGTTTGAACCGTGAAAACGAAGTACACATACAGTGTATGCTGTTCACGGTAAAATGAGTATTTTTGGGGCCCTAATTGCTATTTTGCTATCAGCCATTTTTCAACCTTCCGCCATTTTTTAAAGTAAATTTTGCCATGAAACTAATGAACAGAGTGTATATATTTCACCGGACTCAAAAAGTAACTTCTAAACTTACAATAAAATATATTTATTGACTATTATTCCAAATGAGATACCTTGAAAAAGTTCTCACTTTACCACGAATAGCCTATAGTGCACTCTGAGAAATTTTTCGCAAATTCTCCATACCGGTGTATACGCTTAGTCAGAAAGCAGTAATGGCAATATTTTCGCCTATACATTCATTGTAGCGTTGCTACATTTGTTCAAGAAACAGTCAAATGCATAGGGAAGTTCCCAACTTTGTATAGTAGCGCTGCTAAACATTCCTATGTCTGCAGCTTGGTGTGCTATTTTATTACCATACAGTGTATATAGGCTATACACGGTAAAGTGAGCACTTCCTAAGGCCCTGCTTAATTTTTCCTTTCAATTAATTTCTTCCTTTCCGCCGCTTTTTAATGTAAACATCGCAATATGACTAATAAACCCTGTGCATATATGTCATCACACCCTGAAAATTTAACGTCTGAAACGGCAATAAAATATATTTATTAGGTGTTAATGCCTTTTTTAGGGAGGGCCGTAAAAAGTGCACACTTTATCGTGAACAGCCTACAGGTAAATATCTTCCATTAGAGTTTAGGAAGTTTCCCAGAAAATGTTTTACACTGTGGAAAGAATTGCCTGTGTTTTTTTCTACTACGACGAACAAGCCTCTGATTATATTAATTGCCATTTCCCCCCTAAGAAACAATTATACTGGCTGTTCACGATAAAGTGAGTACTTTTAAAGGCCCTCGCAACAGGCATTAACCATTAATAAATATGCTTTATTGCAGCTCAGACATTAACCCATTCAGACCCAGTGTACACAATTGTGTACATTGCGCAAGTGTACGTAATTGTTAGTGTGCACTGCACACTGTGAGGCTCGATGACCAAAAATCTTACCTGTGGGCAAATGATTACGTAAACCGTCTCACTGGTCTAGGACATAATTGGTTCATATAACTGTAGTCGAACATACAGCCTACAGCTCATTGGCTGTGACGATGCAGCAAGTCTCGTGTAGAGTTTTGAGAGTGGCGAAAGTACACACAGTATTTATTAGTCACGCGACAATGCTAATATTAACAACTGGCTCGAAAGGAAATCTGGGAGGGCTTAAAAAAAAAAAGTGATCGGTTTACCGTTAGCGGCCTATAGCGGAGTCGACTGCGGTCTGGCGAACCCGCAGAGAGTTGCCATTTCGACCTTCATTGAAAGGATTACCCGCGTCAGTTGTCATCGGCGGCGCTGAAACCGCGCGCAGCCAGACGTGCGGAAGAGGCGAGAGGTCGGGTGTTAGCGACGCCTGTCTCTTTGACGGCTCGTCATCGCGTTTATTAGTTCACCGGCGGGATTAACGTTCCGCCAGCGACGCGCATGCGAATGCCAGACGATTGAAGAGCCCCGACGTCGAGAACCCGACTTGCTGGTCTGGTACGTGGATGCTTATTTTTCCCCCAAACCTTCTCTAAGACTAAGGGCTTGTATTAAGATCTCAAGATAAGTGTGTGGAATAGCTATTCCATAGACAAGCTATTTGACGGTAACCTGTGTTATCCCATTAGCTAAGTTATCCTTTAGATATGTAATCCGAGGTTTTGGTTCGTTACTGTGTATGTTGGCAATGGAAGTCACTATATTTGTAGTATTATGGCTTATGTTCAGTTGTCAGTAATGATTGCGAAATGTGTTTTGCACAATATATGTCATGTTAATGATTCTTTAGCAAAAGTGAATTAAATAGAAACTACGAACCAAACCCGGGCAAACACCCAACATATTTATTACTGTCTCTGGTGATATCAATCCTCTCGCAACTAGCTTAATCCCCATACAATTTATCACAATGCATGTGACTCGGTTTCTTACCATTCAAGAATGAGGTTCGTGCCTGTGCTTCTTAATTATATTTTTTAATATTTTGAGAATGGAAGGGGGGAAATATTTTATTTCATAAATTTCAAGGAATCCGATTCCTCAAAATGACATTAAGCCTACTGCTTATATTTTATTTCCGATTTTTTTGTCTTTACAAAATACTATTTCCAAAACTAATCTTCTGTGTAGTTATCGACGTTCGCCGGGTTTACTTGCATTTTGCAGAACTATTCTACAAAACACTCAAAATAGCAAAAAATTAAATTGATATTTTATATAACCTCCAAAACCAACATTCATATAAGCAAAACACCAACATCTGATGTTTGAGACACCATTTTGAAGCTTATCTAGAGGTATAAATGCTTGTCTAGCACTCGAAGTGATAGATAGTTTAACCCCTTGAAAACACTTCTAGTTAGCAATTACGAGAGGTCGTAATACACTATTTGCACGAGCTGGTAGTTAACTTTTAACCTTATGTGTAACTAGAGGTCGTAATACAGGATGTAAGTGTTACACTTGAGCCCGTGGAAGGGACGGGAGTTAGTACGTCTTGCGGCTAGGCCCCGTACGCCTATAGGCTGTTCACGGTAAAATGAGAACTTTTGAAATCCCTGCTCAAAGATCTACTTTATACACGCTGTGTGTTCTTTACCTTAAGTAAAATTAAGGCAGTATCTCAATTTAAAGAATACTCTCTCTCTCTCTCTCTCTCTCTCTCTCTCTCTCGAGAGAGAGAGAGAGAGAGAGAGAGAGAGAGAGATAGAGAGATAGAGAGAGCACTCTTTCGCACAACCTGGCGAGAGCACTGCTTCGCGCTCTCTCGTGCTCTCGCTCTGTGGAATTGAGACAACCACTCTCTCGTTTCTCTCAGACGCCAGACAAACAGCTGATGCCAAAAGGCGGGAAATGAAGTTAAAAATCGTGATAATGGTTATTGTAAGTAATTTACTTGTATTGAAAATAATTCACAAATAATTATAGCACTACCAAAACAATCATTAGTGAATAAAACAATATTAATTTTTGTTTTATATTTTACCGTATTGTTGCAGCAAAGTGACAAAGAAACGATATTTAGTCAGAAATCGGTATTTATATTTTTGTAAATGCGTTTTACGTATGTTATTTTGCTGTTTAAAACAGTTGAAATCATATACTTACATTAAAAATGCAACATGGTTTTGGCCGAGAACGCTACTATAAACCTATTCAAACACGGAAATAATGTAAACAAATATTGCGCCTGCGAGAGAGCGCCAGCGAGTGTACAACTTCGGGCTCTCTCTCTCTCTCTGTGCTGTCGCTCTTTAGCGCTCTCTCCGACGAATTGAGACTACCAGAGAGCGCTCTCTGTGACGTCATCCACGAGAGAGAGAGAGAGAGAGAGCGCACACGAGAGAGCGCTATCTGGGCCAATTGAGACAAGGCCCAACATTTCCATGGACCACATTACTAAATTCATGCGCCGGCCAAGTGAAACTATGAAATAATTAGAAAAGTAAATATTGTACAAGTCAGCTAATTATTACACTTCAATGCATTAAAAAAAAAACGGAAAGCGAGAGAAATAATTTAAGTTATCACAAATGGTTACCTAGCACATTTTGTTCGACGTTAATATATGGAACTACTTTCTTCTCCAGCGTTACCAACTTTGATGGGCACGTGTCTCTCATCGCGCCACTTAAAATATATGCAGGTAGCGGCAGTAACTTTTTTCTAAGGTTCATTTTCAAAAGTGCTCACTTTATCGTGAACAGACTTTACAAGGGAAGGCGTTCATGTAAGGAAACATGCATCGCTGCAGCAAGGGATTGGGCTGCCTTCGCCTCCTTTTGGCCACCATCACAATCTTCCCGATTGTACTTATGGCTAAACTACTATGACTATGGAGAGAAAGGAAAAAACCAGCGACATACACACCGTAAAAACCCTTTCGACGGGAAAGAATTAAAAATTGTAGCATGCATAAGAAAATGCTACAGCATACACTGGTATGTGAGTAACACTAGAGCTATGTAAATAGGAGGGTATGGCCACTGATTGTCGGAGCGGATTCCGCCAATAGCGCGCGGTGATTGGCTGGGACGCAACGTGACGCGATCTTGTCCCCAACTGAGCCACGTGGTGTATAACGCAGTTGTAATAGGAAAAGCACGTCTTACCCTTTGAAACTGAATACTTAGCCGAGTTGTTCGACCAACGAGCGTAATACCTTCTGAATAACGAATTCCTGAAAGACAAACAATTTGGGTACAAAAAAAATTCGAAGAAATTTTCGTGTTGTTGGAACGTAGTGTTCGGAGCCCATATTGCTAGAACACTGCAATAGATTAAGAAAATTCACGTATCAATTCACAGCATCAAAAATATTACAAATGTGTCAGTTTCTCACGCTTTCGTAGGAAACCTACATATTTTACTTGTTTAGCAGAATGTTACATATATTTCGAAAGTAATGAATATGCTTATAAAGGCCTCACTCAAAATTTGTATGCTTACAGTTTGTTGTGTAGTAATTTTTACATTGTGTGTCATAGTCATTACTTGTTTGCAAATTTAAAAAAAAAAGTACATATTATGCACAGATCCTGGAGGACGTTGATGTAATTATATACATACAAAGATAAGATTGTTGAACCATATGCAATGAGATCAAATTATAATTCGTTTCCAAATGATACAGTGTTGAATAAACTGAGAAATTGTGCATTTCTAACGTTGAAACATATAGTACGAACAATAAAATTGCATAAAATTCCTTTGTGGTTGAATTTCACAATCTTTTGTTTACTGGATATCCTACTAATTATATATTGGGTGACGTTATAATTTGACCGTAAATTAAAAGGCTATGGAGCAGCGTATACACGAAATTATAAATTCTTTACCTGAATTTTATGGATCATTAATAAAAATATCTTAACTTATTTTGTATTAGTTTTACATAGGACCTAGCTCCCGTGTTAGAGAAACTTATAAAATTGAGGACATTTTTTTCCCTCTCGTGAATCACTTTAAGGTATAATTTTCTTTTCAAGGTTGTAAAACTCACTGAATAATGTTGTTTCGGTTACTGAACTACTTGGATCATAGACGCACTCTCCGCGTGGGCTACGTCATCAATTTACCAGCCGCGTTAAAGTCAGTACAGCTGCAGTCAAAAGTAATCCACACACACACGTGTTCCAGTTCACATTGAATTCCCCGGTCGAAAGAAACGAGTGTACTGCTTCCGCGCCTTTTTAAAATTAGAACCCGTGTAAAACCATGATGAAAAAAGGGGGGGGGGGGGTGGCACGGCGCGCCGTCCGTTACAACCAAAGCACAAAGCACGCGACAACTCGAATCGCTATAGACCACTCAAATCGATCCCACGCCCTGCCGGTGGCGTAGAGTGCAATTGTAGAGATTCACGCGCGCGTAGATCCAGAAGGGGTAGATTTTTCACGACATTCGAGGGCGGATCCGCGAGGGGTGGGTACGTCGCAGTGTTTGTTGTAACTCAGCGGAGGGTGAAAAGGGCCGGAGTGGAAAAGGGGGTCGGAAAACTCGGAACCCACCCCTCTACACCCCTCGAGCAGATTTTTGCAAGGACCGGTCGTGGGGCGTATACGGGGGATTACACATACCCTTTCCGTAAATCACTCTTCGGCCCAGAGACAAATTACACCGACGCCCTGGGATCGGAGGGGGGAAGGCAGAATACACGCAGACATGCTTTATTTTATTTTTTCAAATAGCTCCAGCACTCCATTCTAAAATAAAGCCTGGCGAGTGAAATAAAAGCACCCCTGGAAAACTTTTCATCTCCCCGCCGCAGTGATGCGAAACACAGATTCAGTCGATCTCATGTGCAGGCGTGGAGCTTTGCTCTCCTCACATACGTACATAGTTCTCGGTTTTTCACCTGATTTGTTGAAAAAAAAGAGGGAGGAGACTTTGTTGTGAACGATTTCCTAGGATATGTTTTCCAAAGCGCATGAATCTCGTTTCGTGATCTCGCCCGCGCGAACAATAATGCCAAGCTTGGGTTGGTGGGTAGATCTTGAAAGCCCGATGAGGATGGATAGAGGAGAGTACGGAGCAGCACCGAAACGCTAGTGCTAAAAAAAACGGGAGATCCCTGAGAAAACCCCCACCGACCGGCGGCATCGTCTGGCACGATTCCCGCGTGCGGATATCCGGGAGAGACCCCGCCGGAAATCGAACACGTTCCGGCCAGGTGGGAGGCGAGTAGTCTAGCCACTTCACCACCACGGCTCCTATTGCGGGTAGTATTTACTTATTTGTGTGTCACGCCCTTCTCATTCCGATTACTCTCCTCCTCTCTGGAGCTCCCGCTCTAGTGTCATTGTTTACAAACACGTCTTAAGGGGGCCGCCTACCTGACGCGGCAGAGCACATGAGCGAGCGAACGCTAAGGGCGACACTCGCGCATCAAGTGCCGCATCGCTACTATGCGCGAAGCACTAAACTAGCGCGCAAGCTTTTCGTCGAACCGTTTTTTCTACGGGACTTTAAAAGCAGTGACCATACTATTTTACTGATGAAAAGTCTGATGCAAAGTTCAATGCAGGATTGTATCTGTGTTTCAGGTCGATTCAGTCAGCGCATTTTGACATACGGCAGTTTGAAAATGCTGTTTTCAACTATCTCGAAGGACTTGGAAATAGTGGTTCTAGCATACGTAGTGTCATGAAAGCGACATTCCGTCATCGCCTGGAGTTTGTTTTGTTTTCGTAAATTTGCACATTGGACGCACGTGGAATAGTTTCGTCAAGAAACCGGATTTGCCAACACACTTCAACACATTTCTAGCGCCTGTTAGGCAGCCTCCCTTAATCTGCGGCATCCGAGAGCACACAATTCCGCGAAAACGTCTCTTAATTTCCTCTTCGGGGGTGGGTATCGGACACTGCAAAACGACAGGGCCTCTCAAAAGATAACAATTCTAACAATCGGCTTCCCTTTGCCTTCGCTGCTCGACGGGGCAAGATAAACTCGGCAAAACGACGGCGTGAAGATAATTTGTAGTGACAAGAATTTGAGAACCACAATGGGACTGAGCCCTCGGTCGGTGGGGCTGGATTTACGGGAGTAAAATTTCTCGCTAAGAAGATCGAGCTAACAGACTTGATGGGAACACGTTATCTTGCTCTAGCCTCTTAGTTACAGGTCATTCACGGTAAAGTGAGCACTTTTTAAGTCCCTCCCAACAGGCATTAACCACTAATAAATATATTCTATTACAGCCTAGGACGTTAAGTTTTGAGAAAGGTGAAATTTATACTCAGTATTTATTAGTCACATGGTAACGGTTATATACAAAAGTGGCAGAAGGATAGACACATTTTTTGGATGGAAATATTTAGCAGCGCCTTAAAAAGTGCCCACTTTATCGCGAATAGCCTATACTCAATTCTGCACAGAGAAACTTAAGACTTGTGCGCAGGTGAGAAATTTTAAACTTTCAGTTGGTAGTTAATTATTTTTAAGTTGGCACGCTTACTGATTAGAGTGTGTTGTTCAAGATGGCGACCATAGCTGGCATTATTGAAACAACTGTTATGTCTTGACGCGTTTTCTTAATCATGAGCCCCAACCATTTTTACACATACTTCTATCATTGTTTTGAGTCCACAATTCCTTTAAGGCAGAAGTAATGTAACTACCAAAGGAGTACTGCACACGACTAAACAACGTGGAGAACTCATAAAAAATGAACACAGACACCATAAAAATTGTCAGAAAAGTGTGATTTATGCTGTATATGAAAGAAGAATGTATATATTTGGCAAAATTATAAAATATTTTACTAAAATATACTTTCTAATGTAAAAAAAATCGATTAAAATAGTCGGAATTTTAAGCAAAACTTAAGTGCATTTCTTTTTTGGATGCTTCGGATAACAGAATTTACATGCAAATCTTGGAAATGAAATATCGTCATAATATTTACTGTGATTATGTATAACAAAATCATGGTAATAATAAATAATATCAATTTTATAATTAACTTTATTTACGTCAGTTTCAGCTATAAATGTTCGTGACAAATGGACGTACATAAAATCCATAATAAAAATATTTTCTACATTATCATTACAATTTTCTTACATACAATCATAGTAAACATTATCACGATATTTCATTACGAAAATTTTCTTGCAAATTCTGCTTTCTGAAGCATCCGGAATGGAAATACGCTTAAATTTTGTTAAAACATACAGAACAGTTTAATTGATTATTTTATACATTAAAAAGTATATTTTGATAAGATATTTTATAATGTTGCAAAAAAATATACATTCTTCTTTCATATACAGCATAAATCGCACTTATCTGACAATTTTTATGATGTCTGTACTTATATTTTATGATTTCTTCACGATGTATAGCCAGCTGCAGTGATCCATAGGCAGTTGCTTTACTTCAACCTTATTGCTGTTGAAGCGTGTTGAAGCTCATGTGGTATTCAGGCTGACAATTTTTTCTACAGTGGTGGGGAACATTTTGTTTATATTAATGTAAAGCACTTTAACTAGCAGTAGTTAACACATGTGCAAACATGATGTATGAAAGACTACTTGTCATATCAGAAATGTTGAAGCAAATATGTTAGGCCTATAGACTGCTCACGTGTAAGTATTTGGCTCCGAGTACAATTCAGTAAAAACTCATCCCTCTCTGAACTAACTGTAAAAAGGCACATGTACCATGCCAATTTCTCCCATCTTAACGTATTTGTTTTCCCTATATATCATGGGAAAGGGGGAAATCGAAGGTTACTTTTACTTTCAGTCATTTTTTAATCCTTTAACCATTTTTTAAACGAAATATTGCTTTGTAAGTAATAAACACGGTGTATACAAGAGCTCTGTACATAGAGAGCTCTATATATAGAGTATGGTCGTTTATCCAATCACAGCCATCTTGTCCCCATCCAGACTCGTGGGTTGAAAGAGCAAACACAACTCGTCACTCACTCTATTGTTCTCAAACATTATTTTTAAAAATTTTATAACAACATCTTCACTAGTCCTAGACATCGTGAGGATTCCTGTGGACTTGTCCAATTTCATCCACGCGTTACGGTTGACCTGTAAAAAAAAATAATGATGTGGCAACTAATTTTTATCGGGAAACCTGCTGGAACATGGAATTTTGAAAACTACCCTGAAATCGCGAGTTTCGCGGAAAATTCGATATGTGCACTACCGAAGCCTGAAGAAAAAATTAAAATTTTAATGTTATGCAAACAAATATTTTGTAGGGTTCAATAATTTTTACGAGGCTGGGTCAAATGTTTGACGCATCGCCGCTACAGGAAAATTTACATTTTACAGCAGTGCCACATACTCTGCTAGCCTCTGGCAAAGTTACGAAAATTTTACTCTCGTCAGGTTAATGTTTTGCAATTATTAAAAAATAATAGTAATATGTGAATCAATTCAAAGGTTTTAACAACGTATTTTTAATCTCCAGTAAAGTTATACCTTAATCATGTAGAATATCAATTTTAATTGCATCAAAATCAAGTTCACAGTTTCAAGTATTTTTTTTAATCAGTATGGAGGCATCATGCCTGGATGAAATGCAAAGCCGTCAAATTGCGACGAACAAGACAACAAAAACTGCAACAGTGATTACGCAATCCAAGTTTAGTTTGTAACACGACGTGTTGTAAAAACAATCGGCGACGGTTTAAATGTAGAGAAGAACTGCGAGCTCTCAGATGAACCGTCAAACAAGCGCTGTATTTATTCTGCGTCGTATACACAGTCATTTTCATTTTCACGCAAGCAACAGGCCTCTATTCGTGGTATAGACCTAGGAATTACATCTCCCAGTTTTCCGTATAAAAATGCCAAGAAACTCTTTCTTTGGCTACCGCAACATACGAGACGTCAATATAATATGCTGATATGCAGAACACAGTTTTGATACAGAAATTATATATAGCTGGAAATAAAAAAAAAAAAAAGCTTATGAACGGTATGTGACACGTTCCCAGAAAAGGTACCTTAGGATGAAAAACTCTTCGTATTTAGGCTGCTTGCATGGGCAATTTTACGAGGAACTCTATGAAACAAGTCGCACCCTTGTAGCTTTTATACTCTCAGCATGTTCCGTTCATATCTCGACAACCGTCGCATTTTCAATCCTCTTCTTGTGGTCCTCCTGAAATACTTATGTTTTCATCCTAAGGCACTCCGTATAAGAACGCGTCACATATACAATACACACTTGTTCAATTTTTAAAAATAAATTACATTACATGATGATGACACCGTCGGAAGAAATAAATTATATATTTCAATTTGCTACTTACATCAGCATGTTGCACACATAACTTACACTTCATAAACTAATAAAAATATCTATTGATTTTTCATAGAAATTCTATAAAAATTAATAGTTACGTGGAAAAAATATTTTCTCAGTTTTCTACCAATGTTTAAAAGAAGGTTACTTTCTAAATGAACGGCTTAAATAATGGTTTGTGTTTATTACTGATTCTGCTGTTTTTTACGGACTTGCTTTGACACATTTCCTACTCTCTCCCATTTTATATTCTAATATTCGTTGCAAACAATCAATATCGTGAATAATGACTGTCCGCTTATTTTTATTTTAAGCAAAGACACCGTATTTTGGATTTGAATTTACCGTGAATATAACGGTCTAAAATTGGCTAATGGAAGAGTTTAATAATAGAAAACTCTGGCATGCTGAAATTTCATTCTTTGAACGCAATCAGGGAATATGTTTATCGATTTATTCTAATGTAGACCACAGGAAGAAAATATTGCCAAAATTATTTTGTATAGAGGTAAATTATAACATTGCTTAAAAAGACTTCTTTAAAACATAAACTAGTGTTTTGAAGTAAGCTGTTTTTAATATTCTCTAGGTATGATTCGTTTAATAAAGTATTCCAAGACATGAAACCCGTGTTCTTTGAAACATTTTAAGTGAAATTTTTAGAGGTACCGTTTGTAGTTTTAAAATCTAATAAAATTGAAATTCTAGGGAAAATAATAAACAATATTTTTAAAAGTAGAAAAAACTAATATGTTTGACATAGTTGTCGAGTATAGGCAATGCACAATTCAGATAGTCAACTGGACTTGGCCAGGATATCTTTAGACAGAGAAAATGATATTTTTACACCTGTCAGATGTAACAATAACTTTACAGAAGTCCTTTAAAAAAAATTAAGGGACAATAATACGTTTGAGTTGAGAGAATTTGGCAGCTCTTAACCGCGAGGCCTTGAGAGCCGATGAGGGTGAAATGTGGTGAGAATGGGGCAGTGTCGGAATGCAAGGGCGGGGGAAGCGGGAGATCCCCGAGAAAAACCCATCGACCAGCGACATCGTCCGGCACTATTCCCACTTGCGAAAATCCGGGAGCGACCCGGCAGGGGATCGAGCCCAGTTCGCCTTGGTGGGATGCGAACAGTCTAACCGCTCACGCACCGTGGCCCCTGGCAATAATAGGTCGAGTATGAACGTACAGGCTAAACTGTTGTATTATGGCAGGTAAACCAATTTTCATGTGAACTCGTTGCACACCTCGTATTTTATGCGAGAAACTACCCTGGTATTAGCGCTGAAAAGCCACATTTAGCCATTGTTATAAACCTAGCTATTAAGTTCAAAAAGCTGAGACGTTTTGAATGATCTATTCGTCTAAACTGGTGGACTCAGCCGTTTAAAAGCGACAGAAGAGGGCGCTTTCTCTCCCTTCACAAAGCCTTTCCTGTAGCGTGAACCCTTCATCCCTCATCCCGTTTTCTACGTATTTTATTCGCCTCCGACTTTAATTTAAGTTTTCCCTTTTATCTCCACTCATTATTACCATTGGAGGCCGACGGAGCACACAAATTTTCCGTAGGGGCTAATTGCAAATTTCGGGGCCATTTTCGTAGTAATTACTTCATGTATAATTCAGCTCTTGGCATTAACATTAAATTCTTTCTCACTATCGCAGATAAAAACATTTCTATGTGTGTATATATTTTCGAAATCGTACCTTACTAGAGGCTGTTCACGGTGAAATAAGTTCTTTTGAAAGCCCTGCTCAAGATCTACTTGTATGCACGTTGTGTATTTTTCCGCCTTATATAAAATTAACATTACCATGTGTCTTATCTCTTTATTCATACATCGGTAAAGTGAAACTGTGCAATTATTAAAAAATTAGATATGTTATAACTCTGCTCATTTTTACACTTCGGAGAATTAAATAAAACAGAAAGCGAAATAAATAATTTCAGTTGTCACAAATAGTTACCTAACACTTTTAACCCGATGTTAAAACGTGGAACTACTTTCCCCTCCATCGTTACCAACTTTACTAGGCGCATATCACTCAGTTCTCCCACTAAAATATATGCATGTAGAAGCAGTTACTTTTTTAATGTTCATTTAAAAAGTGCTCACTTTATCATGAACGGCCTATAACTAGTAATTTTAAGTAAGTTCTGGTCAGCGTCACAGCAAAGCAAGTAACAAAGTGGCCGGATTCGAATGAATTAAATTTAATATTTTACCCGATAGTAAAATACAAAAATATATAAAATTTGTGTTCTCAGTATAACAAGCTTTAGGTATTCACATATTCAAATATTTTATTAATGGAATCCATTACTTTACTGATTAAACATTAACTTTTAATTAACAGTCAAATTTTTGTAATTGTTGTTATTGCTACCATAAAATCTTTAGTTATTTCTCAATATATGTTAGATCTGACAAAACTGAGTTATCCATGTAATGTGGGGGCGCCAAATGAAAACATATTGGATACCAAAAATTATGTTTCTGTGCATACAATCATATTGGCGACTAATAATGAGGTGTATATATAGTGGTTTTTTTGTCAGCTTTGAGGATTTTTTTGTTATACTTATTGTCACGCCCCTTTCTAAAATATTTTCTTGTGAAATATTGCATTGATGTATTTTGCATATTTATTTTGCACGATTGTTTTTACAAAGCTTTAATTTCTAATTGTTGTAAGTTATATATTTTACATTTTTATTGTTGCATATTTCTTTATAGCTTTTCTCGTGATCAACTTCAGCAGTGGAGAAATTCCAACGAAAGTATTAGTCTTAACATTGCATTTTTTTTCAAAATTTTGTTTATGTGCAAAGAATCCGTCAGCAAAATTTACAAAACTTTTGCGGTGAAGAAAATAATTTAATTGCTGCGTTTAGAATATTTTCTGTATCTTCACGCTTTTTTTTTTTTTTTTAACAAACAATGTTAAAATTCATTCTAGGTATAAAAATTAATATTTTAAGTAATATAAGAGTATAATTTGTTTTACTAAATAAAACTTTAATTGAAATGTTGTTTATAAATCGCAAGATTTATTCCGTCATCAATAAGAACAAACCGGTGTCAACAATGTCCTATAGGAAACAGCTAATAAGGAATTATTTGCATGTAAAACATAATTAATTTTTTTTCCGTGTGTTGCTCTTATGCGTTAATGTTTACATTTTCAAGAAACTAACAGAAACAAATATTTGTTTGTTCTTAAAAATATGTTATTGTATTGCATGATCAGGGCAAGATCCGGTGCGTAGGTCCTAGTTCCGTTCCTATTTTTTACAAGGAGGAATAATAATAACGGTTTAGATTATATGTAGCGGAAGGATATAAGTAATAAGTACCTGAAAGTGCAAATTCAGCAGGACTTCAGGAAATTGCTAACTTATTGTGAATTGACCGTAGTTTATTACTTGTCCGTCAACATGACGACGCCACGTGCGTGGAGCCAAGGAGCTACATCCAAAAAGAAAACAAGGGGAATTTTTGTAATGGCTTATTCCCTTCCGCTCTATGTTTTATATTTGGTGCAACAAGCGGGCCAGGTTTTTTTTTTTTTTTTTTTCTCGTTTAGAGGTGTTACGAATGTTCGCCAAACAAAATCGCCGTTTAACGGATATATATATATGGAAATGTTTCGCACAGCAAGAATTCCTGAAATATAAAACAATGAACTCAATTTGAACCGCTTAAAATGTTTAGCTTGGATTTATATTGCCGACATTATAATTATTTGAACACAAGAAAGCATAACTTACAGCTATAGTTGATACAATGTAGGCGTTATTAATAAAACATTGTTTATTGTTTCCCGAATAATAATGTAGACCTATAGTGACCATTAGTACATTTTTAAAAACAATTGTTTTATATTTTATAAAATGTTAGTGTACAGAACATCATAATAAGAAAATTAAAACGAAGCCTTTTTCTTTATTTTTCCCCGATTGTAATTTTATTAGATACCTCTGTTAAAAAAATTTGTTTTAAAAGTAGTTTTATGATACATAAATTTCAGCATTATAAAGTTGTAGATAAAATTATTTTGTTAATTATTAAAACAATTATTTTGGAACACTTACTGACTTTGGCGTCTACAACTTCAATTTCTCCAAAAAGGTTGGTAATTTTCAAATAGAAATCTAAAGACTCTCAAATAATTGCTGGATATCATAGTAACCAACAATAAGCTATCCTTTCGATTACTCCAGCTCCATCAAAATACAATAAGTAGTAGAATTTCGATTCGTGAATTTTATGTTTGGAAAATTTGTGCACTGACAAACATTTCCATAGTCCTTAACTCCTTCTTCCCTCTCATATTACATCTTTTGGTAGAATCACGCGATCACTGACGCTGCAATATATAGTCCATTCACGGTTACTTCCAACTTTCATGAAGCCCTGCTTAGGTTATACTTCCAGGATATTCTTCCGCCTCATGCGAAGAAAGCTTAACTGAGTCTAGAAAATTACACCAAAGGGACAGCGTACCGCATTAATTAGCATTCAGTGTAGTGATACATTGCCTAAGAACCATTTCTTACTGCATTACATACAAACACACTTATTTTCTCCCTGCTTTTATTCGTATTCCTCACAAATGAAATATTATAATTTATAGACAACATATAAGTATAAGTTCATTTCAACGGAAAATAAGGTAACACAAGGATGAGACGATTGTTATGTAAGATGTATTAGAAAATAACCAACCACGACATACATGGCGTAATTTTTTAAGTTTTGATTGAAAAAGTGTGAAGAAACTGCGTATAGATTATAGTTAGTAAGTGGTATATATTAATCGATGAAGTGATGCTGCAAAATTATTAGGATCATGTAGTTTCTAATTACACAAATATTTTCTCTAATATATGTAAGACCATAATGAACCAACAGAACACCACTTAGTAGTTATCAAATAAAACATTAACAATTAAAAACTGACACGATATTATCGACGCAGTAATGAAATTCTTAACCTACTTGCAATTGCTGTGTGTGTTTTAGTCCGTGTTGACATTTAGATTCTACAACGAATGATACCAGCTCTTCTGAAGGGTCCTTGGGGAAGTTTTCAATTAACGATTGTAGCCACGATACAAGGAGTGATCTCATTAAAAGTTATCCTTATCTGTCCCGCCGATCAAGGAGTGACGTTCGCGGGTCCTCCCTGAAGCCCGCCGACTCGAACAAGGCCCTGAGATCTGACAGCAGCAATAAACAGCCAAACTCCACGAGGGCATACCCCCCCGTTTCGCACAACCCCATCGTCCCGTGCATTGTACTGCAGCCATTAAAGTTACGTCCCGGCGCCTGTGCGAAGGGATGATTGATCGATTCCCATAAGGCGGGTCCGCTTGTTTGATTCCTCTCTCTCTCTCTCTGTCTCACTCGCTCGTACGTCCCTGTTCTCTTGTTTGGCCTTCCTGCCTCGTTCGCCACCCGTTTCTGTGCGGCTGGCCACGCCACTCTCGCGTTTGTGAGACCAGCCAGCGTTTACTTTTCCAGCGTGCGCTTGGTGCACTGGCTTTGACGCACGGGGGTGGTTTAATTTAACTGCAGAGAAAGTTTGCGCATAGCAGAGGATATTCGTGAGCCCACGTCCATAAATACTCGCTTTCACAGGCAGAGTTGCATACAGCCGGCCATAAACACAAAAAAAAATTACAATACTGTTAAGATTAACAGAGTCTAACTCCTCATACAAATTGTCGTATTGTAACGGGCTTTCTAACGTCCCCTCTCCACCCCTCCACCAGGTTTTATGCTTGAGAGCTTGCCAGGGAACGGCTTACAGATTAACTTTTAACCTAACTTAAATTAACACCCATGCCTTGCCCGGGAGTCGAGCCCAGAGCCTCCCGCACCACAGATCAGTGGCACATGAACCACAGATCAGTGGCACATGAACCGACTCCGCCACGGGAGGATGGTTCCTCACATGAAAATTCATCACTTAGTTATTCATAACTGTTATTGCTTACGTGGGCTACAGTTTAACTAGGACTATAGGGGAGATTAAAGTTATTTATAAGAGTTATGTAGTGCACACTATGCGAAAGGGATTTATTGTACACTATTATTTCAATATGTATGCGCGGGGGAAGCTAAACAAATATACTGAAGTATTAATTTATATTAAATTATAAATATTTAACCAGCCACATTCTGAGTAATGTCTAAATGGAGAGTCCCTACCTTGTTCATGATACCGGAGGCTGATTAAGATGGAGGAATTCGAAGCTCGGACATACCCATCTTCAGTGATCTCGGTCCAATGGCCCGACGACAAAAAAAACGCCTGCTCACAGTGTTACGCTGGCCTTTATCTGGCGCGTTGTTTAATATTTACGGCCTCGATTACTGGCTGGTGGAGGGGGGTTTATGCAACTGTCTTTCGCAATCTGCTATTTCAATCACGCCCGTGCCCTGGTTCAATGTTTGAAGGCGTGATCAGGCAGGCCGTTCAGCTAAGGCCTGATCACTTCATAACAATACGTAAACCATTAAGGGAATCTCCCAACTGGTGCCTGCATTGCGTCGCAAAGTGTTAAAAAAAAACCAGGTTTCTCACCTACTTTCCTCGGATAGATAGACTTATGCAGTAATGCACATGTCGGGCTATAATGGGCGCCCCTTACCCCTCCCCCTTCCCCTCAAATAACTTTCGAGCCCGTAAATGAAATTCACCAAACTCGGTTCACATACGGCACTTTGTAAGGAAACACAACGGTTGTCGTTTTCTACAACGCCGTGTGCTTATTTCCGAAATTCTGGCCATTTTAATATTGAGAGCGTCATTTAATATTTCGGGAAATATTTAACCCTTTGAGACCAAATTTTCTATTTTGACAATTCCTCATGTCAAAATTTAATTTGGTAGGTGTAATTGATATTGGTCCGCTATATTGGAAAATAGCAATAAATGAAAAAAAATAAGCTTTTTATAGTTTACAACGGAAACTGCTCAATGTATTCTAGCAAAATATCTTAGGTAATTAATACTGTGGTAGGCCATGTAACCAAATACGACTTCAAAGGACAAGGCACTTACTTTTAACATGGCAGTAACATACTTATTTTAGGTTAATTTTGTATATATATAATGTACAATTTAACTAATTTAGACTAAATCGAAGACATTAAATACACGCATAAAATATTTTAGTACATAGCCTCTTTTGTCCACTATTTTGTAAGATAGCTTTAGAATAAAATATAATTTTTTGTGTCACATCTGGGAAAACAATCGATTCCAAACAAATTTTAAAAAAATGTAATATATTACACCATTTATTTTATATGTTGTAAGTGGGCCTGTCACTTATTTTCAAAATGATGGCAATGTAAATATTTCATTTCCACTCACAGATTTCATTATTCTCAGTCTTAGAGTATGCATATATACAGGAGAGCAGGGTTATCACACATACACACATACGCAGATTATATATATAAATAAATAAATAAATATATAAAGAGAGAGATTCTGTTCGAACTGGATTACGACCGATTATCATCTGTCAGATATATTAACAGGATATGGAAATTTCAAAGCAAATCTATACAGATTTAGTTTGGTAGACTCCCTTCTCTGTCGGATATGCAACAATGAAACACAATGTTACGTTTACTGCAAGATTGTCCTAAAACTGAGTCCTTAAACAATTTAATACTCTAGAAGACTTACTATAGAATAAAATGGATGTGAATTACGCTATATAATGTCCAATAAAGGAAAGGCAAAAATAATAGAAGGATATTCAAGGGAAATCTCTATAAGATTAGGAGAGTTTTGTCTGTGGATACAAAATCATCCACAAAAAATTGAACATTCTTCCTCCCGAAAATGATACCACATCCTGATACTTTTAGTCCATTCAAAGTTACTTCAGCCTTTTCTGAAGCCCTGCTAAAGTTCTACTTCCAGGATATTCCTCCGCCTCGTGCAAACTAAGCTTAACTAATCCTGTAGAATCACTACAGAGGGACAACGCACCACATTCGCCCCCCACTGAGTGTAACAGTATTTTGTATAAGGACTATTTCTCACCAGGCGCTACCAACATACCTATTTTCTCCCTGATTTTTATTCAGACTATTTATAAATGAAGAATTATAATTTATAGATAAAATATGAATGACATTTCAATTTAACAGAAAAAAAAGTAAATTTTATAGACACAAGTATAAAACGCTTATGATACAGGGCGTATTTAGGAAATAACTAAACACGTCATACATACGGAGATTTTTCAAAGGTTTGATTCAAAAAGGCCGAAGAAACCGTAAATGGACTATACAATACCTGCTCAACTAATGTGGACAAATGTAAAACCGCTACATAAATTCTGTAGTGGGAGCGGACCTACTATACAGTCTGGGAAATCCCAGTTGCAAATAGATAGAACTTTCAAAGGATTCGTCACAAGGCACCTAGGGGGACCCCCCCCCCAGGTTTCCCCCCCCCCCCACACTCTGATGAATTTGGAATGCATTACGCAGATCAGTAAACGCGTAAGGAAAATGAACGCAGGAAAAAATGACCTATGCAAGGAACCACGAAAATGTTGTTCCCGATTAAATTTACGAGCTCAAGTGTCGCAAACATTTAAATTTTTTGATGCGCAATTGACTTGTGTATGAACTTCTCTCCCAACTAATGAAGAACGTACTCCGTGTCCACTTGAGTCAGCATTAACCATTCACAAATGAGATACGGAGAAACTTTAACAAATCGGATTTTCTCGAAAAGAAGACGCCCAGAACACCTGCCTCCGATTCCTTGTCGTGTACAGCGCCAACCACAAGTATCCTTCAATTGCAACGTGCGCTTGATCATGGACACGAGGACTGACCTGGTCAAATTGCGAGAATCCAGATTGAAGGAAGGTATACGCGGGGGGAGGGGATCCAAAAGTGGTCCAAAGGCCCCCCCCCCCCTTCTCTCTCTCCCGACTGCTGCCTAACGAAGGGATGGATATTGTTAATATTTTGTAGATCTGCTATACAATAGCTTAGAAAAGTGGAGTAGAAATATATACTTTAGAATAAAGAGAATAGCCTCCATATTGCCGGGATAAGTCAGGGTGGTTGACAGGATCAACCGCGTCACACTCATCCTTCGAGCAGCTTGGCAGCATAATAAAATATAGTTTGTAATCATATCTAACAATAATCAATCAAAGGGTGATGGCATATAAAGTAATAAAAACAACAAGTTGAAGTAACGTGGCCCGAGAAGGACAGAAAACACAATGATAAGCTAAAGGAAATACTTATACCCTTGCATTACCCAGAGATGACATTGGCGCTGGGATGAAAATTAAAGTTAGCGTGTCTGGCTTTTAGCGGGCCTCGGAAAAAAAAAATGTCGAGCCACTCAGCCACCATGGCCCCGCGAACCGGGTTCGACTCCAAGTTGGGTCGCTCCCGGATTTTTGCATGTTGGGAATCCATCCGGATAATGCCGCTGCTCGGCGAGTTTTGTCGGGGATCTCACGTTTCGCCCTCATCGGCTCTCAAGACCTTTATATCAAGTGCCGCCCATATCTTTACAATCCATTCCACTCCACTCGTATTAAAATTTTACAGCATTTTCCAGAAGGAATCATTTCATGAAGTAGGCACCTGGAGTTTGGGACAAACCTGTATACACTGTTTAAAATGCAGCAATTGGCAAGAGAGGCATGGTTTTTGTGTAAACGCTGTTCCCGATAAAGTGAGCACTTTTGAAACCAATCTTAGAAAAAAGTCACCACTCCTAACTGCATATATTTTAACGGGCGCACTGAGTGACATGCATCCAGTAAAGTTGGTAACGAGGGAGGGAAAGTAGTTCCAGAACTTAACGTCGAATAAAAAGTGTTAGGTTAACATTCATGATAAATTCAATCATTTCTTTCGCTTTCTGTTTTTTTAAGCATCAAAGTGTGGAAATAAACAGATATTAAATTATTTACTTTTCAAATAATTTCACAGATTGATTTTACGGACGCGTGAATAAAGTGATGAGGCAAGCGGCAATGTTAATTTTACATAATGTGGAAGAATATACAAGATGCATACACTTACGTCTTAAGCAGGACTTTCAAAAGTGCTTATTTCACTGTGAACAGTGGTATATAGCCTTGCCAGACACCAACACCTTACCGTTTCCAGCACAAGTCGGTAAATGGTAACGTCTGGCTGTCTGAGACAAGGAAGATGTGCAGCTATGGGATATCCGCTACTTGCCCCGTTCTATAATAGATGCATAGCCGACTGTTCCTCCAACTCGCGAGCGCTCCGCCACAAACTGACAGAAATGCACTTCGCACCGTACGGCCGCATATGACCTTAAATGTCGACGGTGTGAGGCAGTGGCCTGTTCCTACTGCTGCAAATCCACAGCAATGCATGCTCACAAAACGCATTACTGCGATACCGCCTGCAAGATATGCAACCTACACAGCTCCGGTTTGCCAGCGGTTGTCGATACGCGTGTATAGTCTGTTCACGGTAAAGTGAGCACTTTTCAAGGCCCTTCTAATATTTTCCTTTCATATAATTTCCATGTCCCTGCTGCTTTTTAATACAAACATTGCAATGTGATCAATAAACACAGTGTATACATTTCACCGCCCTCAAAATTTAATGCCTGAGACTGCAATAAGATATATTTATTAGTGGTTAATGTCGGTTAAGAGAGCCTTAAAAAGTGCTCACTTTACCGCGAACAGCCTGTAACAGTACGATGCATTTTCGGCGCTCTCTGAGTGAGTGAGTAAGTGCATGAAGAGATTTCGGCGGCTCTTAAGAGGGCGCGGGACATAAATTAACATCAGATACGTAAATTGATGTTTACTGGTTTTTGAAAGCAAACACAGAAAAATGTAAAAAATGGCAATCCTAGATAATAGGTTTTGCCAACTTAACGACCAAGTATTTTGGAGTATTAATGCATCAATCTAGCATAATGTCTTGCGCCACGAAAACACACAAAAATTGACGGCGTCAGAAATATCTCGACAGAATAACGTCACTCAGGTAAAATATTTGCTCTCGTAGTTAGCAAAAACTATTCTGTATGGTTGCCCTTTCGTTGTATTCCCCATTGTCTTCCACAAAATTTGTAAAATGCGATAAACCTCAATAGCATTAATTTATGTCCCGTGCCCTCCGTGGGATGGACCCCTGCGTTTTTTGTGAAATAGTGTTTTGCGCGAATACGCGTACCTCACACACTTGAGCAATTATTAATATTTGCTGCTTGTGTCATACTTCTAGTGAAACACTTTTCATATTCACCAAAGTGTAAGTTTTTACAAAAAATCAGCAAGTGGTTATAACGCCAAAAAATCTACTCTTTTGCGACACTTGGAATGAAAAATTATTAAATATGTTATTGGATGAAGAGAACTACAAGGTCCATTTTTGCAGGTGACGAAGGACACCCAGTAAACAGAAGATACAAAATAACAATGGCTTTCGTAAGTGTTAAGTTTCACGTGACATATTGAAGACTGAAAATTTGAGATTTTTTCAAAACCAGCCTAATATATTTCCCAAAAAAAATGAGATAGAAAAATTATGCTAAAGATTGACAGATTAATACTACCTTCTGTGATGTATCCAAGTAATATTATTTATATTTTGAGGATGGCTTGTATAAATAAAGCTTATAATTCCGTGATGTGGGGTATAATGTCAGCATGGCGAGTGTTAAGTATTCGTAAAAGGCAAAAGCAGGCGCAGAAATGTCTGAAGAGAATGACACTTTCATGAGAATTTATCACCTTCATTTTGTAATATGCAATTCTTTTTACTGCAATCTGAGAATACATATTTGTGGTTAAAGTTTGAATGACCAAAAAGACGCATTTGTAAATTTCCTGTCATTAGTAAGATTCGATTGTAATTTTGAAATTATTAGAGCCTTTGTAATTGTCCGCGCAAGATAATCACTCATGCATTCTTGTCAGTTACAGACAGGAAAATTACTAAGGGTAAAAATGTGTGGCATTTTACGAAAATTCTCAAGTGCCTTTTAAAATGCAAGTTGTTGAAAAGTAACTAAGCGGTTTGAGTCCTTGTTTCAATAAAATAAATAATCCTAAACCCTCGATAGCAGAGTTGTCAAAGTAGGAAAGCAAGAAGTAATTTCAAGTCTAGGATAAATAGTGATATAGGCGGTTCACGGTAAGTGAGCACTTTCGAAACTTTTTCATCTAGAATACTAGTCTATGAATATATGTTATTGTTGCCATACACGTTAACTTCCGAGTGCAGTGGAATGCACACACTGCGTTTATTACTTACACGGAAATTATTATTTTGAAAAGGCGATTAAAGGATGAAAAGTGGCTCAAAGAAAAAAAGTAACCAGGGTCTCAAAATGGCTTACTTTACCGTGAACAACCTATACCAGCGGTAGAGTGGCAAACATGTCAATTTATTTCTTGTCCACCGTGTTTCTAATATCTTGAGGGACAGAAGTTAGAAATTTTCTCGAAGGTGTTTTGAGTATAATAGAAGAGAAATTGTAGTTGTTCATGAGCACGATTCAGAGAACACATATTTACACACTAAATATATCTATATACTTAAGCGGAAAAAACAAAATAATGAAACAACGCTACGGCAACTAAGGCGAGGAGCAGCTACAAATGATGCATGTTACGAAGCTACAAGTTACCTAGTCATGACTTTTCGGGAACTGAAGTTTCTGGTCATATTTCGGTTGTGAACCGTCTGCTGATGTTTTTTTTTTTTTTTTTTTTTTTTCAATTTGCGTTAAACTGATTAATTTTTTTCTTGTCTATGACTGAACTTCTGGTATAAATAAAGGGAGTGTTTTATTTATTTTATTTCTCGGTTTCGCGTGGCTTCGTTGGCTGAAAATATGTTGTCCTTCGCTGCGAAATATTTTCAGTGTTACGTTGGTAGTCAATGAAGAAAGTACAATTACAATTATGAACGCATTAAAAATAATTACTTCCCTATCTCACTTCAATAACAAAATACCTTTTTAGATTGGGATGGACCAGCGCGTCCAAGATCAAGAGCGAGGGGGCGATACGGGCGACACTAACACGCGCGCAAGGCGAGGGGCGTTTCCGTCGTGACGCTGTACTGTGTAAATCAGTTACGTGACATAGGGGTTCTATCACACGCGATGAAAGTTCACAGATTAAACTACGCCCGCGTGTTTGTACGTCTCTCTTGCCGCTTAAGGAAACTGCATATCAAGCTCTAAATATGCGACATTTGACCATTTCCACGCATTTGTTTCTCCAAGAACGCACTTAATATGACAAATGTAAAAGAAAATAGATGTATAGATGATTGTTTTTTTTTTTAATTTTCTGACAAGAAGTATTTTCAGAAAATTTATTTCCCGAGATATGCGTATTCGTGCAAACAAAACGCGCACGTTCATCCTACTCATAAGAAAAAAAAAAGTGCAGAGATTTGGGCGGCTCTTAACAGCGAGGTCTTGTTAGGAGAATTTTTAAATATTTTTATTGTTAAGGTTTGTGGAAAATACAACTATCGCTCGTTGAGAGGGAGTATGAATGCGCATCTTCGCCTCGCACATTCACTCCAGCTGTCTTTCCTCTGGTTTGGGAAAACCTGGCAATAATTAGCGAACGTCTGGAGATCCGAGCGTGGCTCTCCTACCCGGGCTGGAAAAGCAGACGACTAAAGATTCTTACGCAATAGAAAAATTTAGCATTTGACTCTACGTTTCCTTTCCTCTAACGAAACCACCAATACACTACACAATTGTAAACTCAAGAGTTCACACAATCGAACATCGGTTCTGCCAGTTTCGTAAAAATATGTATCTTACTATGTAAATAATTGTGATATTATCCAGGAATGCATTTTACGTACCTTTGTTAAATATTGGCTTAAAATGAATAGTAAAAGTTTATTTCAAAACAAAAAAAAAATTTAATTTGTTTACTTTATTAAAATATGCAAATTCACACATTTCCTCTTCATATTATATTTGTTCGCCATTTATTTGATTTAAAATCAGCTTCGTTAAGTATACGGAGATTGAAATCACCCTGCAATAAAATAACGCACTTTCCACATAACCTCTGTTAGAGTCTCGGCAAAATGGCTGCTCGACTTATGACTTTAAATTTCAATTTTTCGAAATCGTAAATGCTTGACTTTACCTTCGACAGTTCCATTGTGTCGAGCTCCATAAGAAACAACATGTTGGAAAGCAAACGTCAAGTCAAATTGTAAAGTCAAATGTTAAAAGTTTGTAATTGTGTAAGGGTCTTGAGCAAGAAATCGATGCTATTCAGCGATGGTAAACAGCGGGAAAGGCTTGTCTGGGATGCGGTCACCCGACTGGAAAAATTATTACCCAGGACCGACGGAGGTTACCGCAGGTGCGAAAGAGATCCTTCATTGTTCTCGACACGCCCAGAAAAAATACTATTCCACAAGGTTTTCTGATAAAGAACAGCAGCCTGTATAATGAGTCTCCTCCCATTTTTTTTCCTACGGCAATCTCTGCTACAACATGAGCCAACAGGCTTGCAACACAACAACAGACTTGTGAACAAAACTCGGGAAATTTCCAATTACGTCTAATGGATTTTTTAAAAAGGAATTTAAAGAACAAATTTAAAATTGACAAGATTGTCTGAAACGATTATTTTATTTAAAAAAAAATACGAGAAGACACTTTTGATAAAGGAGTTTCGAAGTTTGAAGACTTAAATTCCAGCATCAGTATTGTGGGTTAAATCTTATATTTTTATTACTGGAAACGAAAATTTAAGAACTGACTTCCAGACAGCTTTATCCATACTGGGTGCATGTGGTCGTAAACTACTAAAACATTGTAATATTATCTGAAAAATTAGACTTAAAATATTGACAGGAGACCTGCATTAATAAATATTTTATAATTTCTTACCTCCATGAATCTGAGGTAACCAACCGTATATGTTAATTTATATTTCTGCGATGTCCAAAGACTAGACGGTGTATGGAAAGCTAGTGCAGACAATGTGATTGGTCAGTTTCCTCAATCTTATCATTATGAAGAAAACCCTTTTAATTTTTTTGAGCTTTGTAGAATGCTTTTTTTTATACATACGTTATACGAACTGGTATCCAGCAATATAATTACAAATTCAGTGGAAAAGAAACTGTTACATTATATTGCGTTATATTCGTTGCCAAGAAACGCAAAGTTAGTGACTGAAAATGTCGAACGGTAAAAATATTTTTCATGACACAAATTTACAAAGAACATCTCCTCTAGCTACACCACTTGTATTGAAGGAGACTTCGAGGTCATTATATCATACACGTTATAATTATATATGCGACCACGTATGATCAGAACATCTTGTTGGAAAGGCAACAAATATACTTCAAACCCATATTCTAAAGAAGGTCGCTCCATTCTCTCGTGTTATTAAAGATGGCGACTATTTTATACCCCTATTATTATTTAGACATGCGCAATATTATTTTACCCCTAATGACATATATAGCACTATGAGTTTTTAAATTGAACTACACTTATGGAAAATCATTCTCTGTGCCATGTTAGATACAACCACGATGTCGCTTGGCGTAATGAGAGCACAAACTGTTATTTCTCGCTACATCTCTAGGTTACACAGACAAACTCAACGATAGATTTGCCAGAACTATCAGAGTACTTGGTTGTATTTAGTTAGTAAAATATTTAATGATAATCAAACCAAATATTTTTAGAGATATGTTTGCTTGACCATAAAATACCTCTAAGAGATAACTACGCCAAAGTTAACTATTTTGTAACAAAGCAAATACTTTATATGGTCAATTGGAAATATAATTGTCAATAATAAAAAAAAAATAATATTTTTGGCATCAACATTTATTTTACATGTAAAGATACATGTACAGTTGACAATACTATCACCTACGAAGGTCACAGATTGAGAAGTATGATCATGTTATAACGCGATAGGTGAGTTAATAATGGAATAAGACAAAGAAGAAGCGGTATATAGTGACTACAAACGACAAACGAAATTGCTCCTACTAACCCTGCCATTTATATGTAAATTACCGAGCACGAACGCTAACACAAGCGAAATTGGTTAAATATTATGAAGCGTGAGAAAATACTGAAAGATGTAATTTTTTTTACAACTAATTGAAACGATGATCGGCATAATGAAATGTTCACCAGACTATAATACAGACCTTAGAAATAGTTAATATAGTTTAAACTGGCCAATGTTTTCTACAGATAACGTTTTCTTCTGCGAAATATTTTTAAGCTGGAGGGTGCTGCAATGAAAGGTGTTGCAAACGAAGTCTTCCGCCAGCCAGAAGCTCGACGCGGCTTTCATTGCGATGTGCCGCCGGCGAAACAACGTCATGAAACATGAATGGAAATACCCCTCGACCCGCGCCAAGTCAACGCCGATTTAGAAGTGCACAGTTTCCGCGCTCCGTTATCTGCTCGCAGGCGCGAACCTCGCCGGCGCCATCTTCTCCAGGCTTCCACTCCAGACAATGAACACTCCCTCTTTCTCCAGCACCCACCCCCATCCCCGTCGTTCAACATCACCCCCGCCCGGACCCGCTTTCGCCGAGGGGGGGGGGGGGGGAAACTTCCAGGATTGATGTACTTAACAACTCCGCGCCCAATTTATCGCTCCTGCTAGATTGTGTCCACACTGGCGCTCCTGGTGGCGTCTCCCGGAGAAACATCTTCGCCATCATCCTCACGGAGTGGCCGGCCCCGCTGTTACTCCTGCCCGTCGAACTGCGGCACTTCGCGAGATGAGACCTGTACACGCAGCATCCAGCTTCTGGACCACGAATGCCAAGGTCTGGCGCGTTGTCCTGCAACGCGATGACACGTGAAAGAATTACCTCCGTAGTCTGGTCAGACTCCCTCAGTTACTTACACTCAAACGTTGGGGTGCGCCCAAGGTGATCTTTTGGGAGAGGAAAATTTGAGTTGAGAGATTTGGGCGTCTCTTAACAACGACGTCTTGAGAGCCGACGATGGTGAGATGAGGTGAGAATGGATCAGCGCCGGAATGCAAGGGCGGGTTAAACGAGATATCACCGAGAATACCCGCAGACCAGAGACATAGTCCAGCACGATTTAGACTTACGAAAATCTGGGGTGATCCAGCCGGGGATTGAACCCGGCTCTCCTTGGTGGGAGGTGAGCAGACTAACCGCTCAGTCAATGCGGCCCCGCGAGGAAAAGAGAACAGAAACTTGGTATCTGATGTTGGCTCATAAATACCTGTCTATTTGTAAAAAAAATCTTATGAAATAGGCTCCTATACTACGGACATATAGTGCGGGAGTGAAGAGATTTGGGTCACCCAACATCGATGAGGGTGTAGCGAGGTATGGAGCAGCGCCAGAATACAAGGGTGGAGGAAAAGGGCGATTCCAGAGAAAACCCGCCAACAAGCAGCCTCGTCCGGCACGATTCCCACATGCGAAAAACCCGGCATGGACCACGCCGGGAATCGAACCCGGTTCGCCCCGGTGAGAGGCGAGTAGTTTAACCACGGCCCCCAAGAACATACAGTGGCGCATTTAAAAAAAGTTCTGGAATTGGTTGCAAGTAACATGCCTGCACATACCTCTCCATGTTACTAAAGGTAGCCACGAACCCACCACGAGTCAGAGAGTCAATATCCCGCCGATTGTTGTCATGAATATCCGTGATAGTCCGTGGCTTGCTGCGATTGATTTTCGCGTGCAGCATTTCCCTCCGGAAGAAAACCACTGGGTACCCCCAGGTCAGATGATTCGGGCAACCAAAACCCTTTAGAACTGACACGAATTTCAAACAAGGGCACAGCTGATATCATGCTGGCCTTGGATGTGAGGCAAGTGGCGTCATCCTGCTGATAATAGTCACCTTGTGCAACTGTTTCACAAACTCTTAGAATATTCCAACGTAATGTGGATGACGATATCCACTGTTCGGTTGAAAAAAAAATAGGGCCAATACTGACGAACATTGATAAGACGCAACGAAATCCAATTTCTCCACCATGAAAAAGTGTTTTATGCACAGTGTGAGGATTCTCCGTAGAGCGAGCTGGGTGTTTTGGTAATTAACAACCCCTACGAGAAGGAACGAGGCTTTTTTGGAGAAACAGGATGTCCTTGTGTACATTTACAAACTGCTGGGATCAGTAACTGCTCCAGCACTGCCAAGGATGTTGTATATGCCATTCTGGCCTGCTATCCAACCAGCATTCCTGGTAGTTCCTGCAGAAGTCTGTCTTGATTAATAACTAACGCTTACAGAAACTGGGGAGGGGGGGGATGCTGTTACCTTATACGGAATACTTTAACTAATAAATTGTCACCATAGTAAAGATTACAATACATTTCTCCCCCTCCAAACATATCCCCTCTTTACTTCCGTAATGGGAAATTCATAACATGTATTTACTATTCACTCAAATGGTATATTCCCTTTTGTACTCCAGAAGTAACATAATGGGTGCGCCGCTAAGAACCTTCATTTTGAAGGGACTGGGAACCCACTACAGCGTAATTCGTGCTTAGTACAGTCTGCGTTTACTGAAATCACAGCCATCCGAATTGGAGTTGCAAACATGGCAGCGTAAACGAATGAGTTCGATGTGCCGTATTCAGAATATAAATAAAATATTACATAAACAAACAAAGAATGCATTTTCCGAAAAAAAAAAAAAAAAAAAAAAAAAAAAATTATGATATTTTAAGAGGCCATTGTGGCTAACAAATTTCTGCCAGAACATGAAGTACATATTTTGTTTTCAAGGCAATTATCTCAGTTTTGGTTCTTATTATCCACAGCAGTTTTTGTCGTGGAATACATGCATTCGTCATTCCAATGCGTCCACAACGCGCGGCATGGCGTCTGCTGGTATGCAGCCCATCAACACGACATAGGTCAGTTGTTTGCATGCCTTACGAACGGTACAGGAGTGTAACATAATAGTGGACATTTCATGGATTTGTTGCGGGAGGACAGCTTTGGAGACAAGGTGCAAATATGATTGCTTGAGATAGCGAATATTTAACTGTTCTCTGCCTGCAGTGTGAAGTGTCCTTTTATGTAGCCTACTCGCAATCATTGAGCGGTTTTGAAAGTTCTGCAGACGATACTACAATTTTTTCCCCGTTTATTGTTATTAGCCTGATGACAATCTTGTAAATATATGAAACTTTAAGGAAATTTCATATTTTAATTACCTACCCAGATATACTTTTATGTAGATAAACAGCAATAGAATCAAGAAGACAGACAGTGAAATTTTATCGATGTGTCACTTTTAAATATTATATTCTTTTGAGTTAATGGCAGAGATTTCTTTCTAGTGTTGTTTCCAAAATTACTCAAATAACCACGAATCAACTAAGCTGGACTTTTAACAGGCGCGAAACAATAAGGCACTAACCTAATGTTGCCCGCAAGCGACGGTATTTACAAAGAGATTCAGCGTCTGAAACTCTTCGGACGTGTATTTTACAGCCGTCTGGGTCGAACACGCGTTCTAGTGCGATGAAAGGTTCTGATGCCTGCAATAACGGTTACCAATATTTAGGTTCACCTGCTCTCCGCGAGAAGATATACGTGCACGCTAGGCTTCAACGTTAAAATATTGAAATATATATAGCGCCCATGACCGGCAGAAGAACCAGTTTGCTATGCATGTGCGCAAAGACACTAGTATTCTTTTCGGCAATCTCTCCCGCTTCTCCTTTGGGACTCAAGCTATTCCCGACTTGCTGATGACGTTATTTCCTGTAGCATTTTAATGTGTTGTTGTGGTGAAGTACAGCGAAGGGTTCTCCCACCTCCACTTGTGGACTGAATAATTCGAAAGGGTCTCTAAAAGAGGCAATTGAGGCCATTGCGGAGTCGCATCGACACATGATCTCTGAACGTACAGTCGGTGAAATTTTGTTGGGGACAACGGGACCCGGGACCGGAGCTGTTCATGCTCTGTCATTCCGGTCGGCCGGCGACCATATTTCCCGCCATATCGGTGGTCGGTGACCTTGACCTTTAACCTTGACCCTATTGACATATAACCTTGAAAATCACCAAAAATGCAAAAAATGTCAAAAAAAAAAATTAATAAATTATTAGAAGCTTGTTTTAAAACGTATGAAAATTGATTGGAATATTTATAAGAGAGTTATAAAATGTATAACAAATTCATAACAATTTTTTTATAAGATTTGGTAATCTTATTAAAATGATTGTCTGCGATACATCGCCAAGGAATACTCTGAAGCGCTTTATAATGCAAGTGTTCGTGATTTAAGTTTAAATTACCAGCTGCATCACTGGCTACGCCGTACCCGGTGTTTAAGTTTTTTGGACCCCTTTGTGTCCAGATATAAGAATTGTAGTAGATTCATTCAAGACGCTTATTATAAGTATACTCTATCTATGAATCTTGACTCTCTTACGTCTGTCGACTTTACATCCACAGCTTCAGTACTGAAATTATTCTTTGTTTATTGACCACGCGTCTTCGTGAAAAGGCTTTTACTTACAGGGTCTGCGCCAATCATGTATCATATGAATTTTATCATTAACGTTATTTACACCAGTTCCAGCCGTAAATGTTTGCGACAAATGTACGCACATAAAATCAATTACAAAAATTATATCCTACATTATTACTACAGTGTTCTTAAATGCAATCATAGCAAATATTATGACGATCTTTCTTGAAGAAGATTTTATTGTAAATTCTGCTTTAAGAAGTATCCAGAATGTAAATGCGCTTAAATGCTGTTAACAATGTGAAATATACAGATTAATTTTTTTTTGCATTTAAAAAGTATATTTTAGTAAAATATTTTATAATGTTGCCAAATATATACATTCATCTTTCATATACATCATGAAGAGCACTTTTCTGACAATTTTCGTGGTGTCTGTGCTACCTTTTTTATGAGTTCTTCACGTTGTATAGCCGGGTGCAATGATCCATAGGAAGTTGCTTTACTTCAACCTTAAAGGCACTGCCTACAGTGCAGGTCGCAGCTGCAGTGCCTTAAAGGCACTGCAGCTGCGAAATTTAAATAGGGAATCCCACGTTAAGGAAATTTCGCCCCAGTGCGTTAATGTTAAAGAAAGGCGTTTCAAACAAACTGTAGTCTTCACCAATTTTTAGAAGTTTCATGCAGTGGAAATGTTTCCACAACATGTATGGCCTGTTTCCAAGAAATTTTTAAAATTTATGTTAAAAAAAAAAAAAGAAAATACTGCTTATCTATATTAAAAATATATGTTCGTGGGGATATTCTCCTAAAAGTAGTTGAAGAATATATTATGTTTGAAACGCTTGTCTTTAAAATTAAAGCAAACACTGACGAAATTTCCTTAACACGGAAATTCCTGTTGAAATTGCGCAGCTGCCTGCTGGTAGGCAGAGCCCTTACGTGAACTACAATGCTCGACGAATTTTTTTCTTCTTGAGTGTAGACGTGCTGTCAAACCTACTTTGCAATCTGTTAGGCTGTTAAATGGTGGAAAGGTTTTCGCTATCGGACTTCATCTCATAGCTGACATACCCCCATTGGTCACCATATAAACATCGTAACTGTGACAAAGTGACGAAGGACACCCCAAAGAGGACATCACTTGCATAGCAATGCATGTCCTTACCTATTTAACAGTTTCATCTAACTTTGTCTTGTGTCTGTATAGGCGTGTGCGTTAGTTTTTAAAGTCTATGCTGAGAAAGCAGAAGGTAGGGCGTTTGCTATTACGCCAGAATTATCCTCATTCTTAAATAGCGTCTCATAGGTTCTTGCAGGAATACAATCTGATTAATAACAAACGAAGAACACAGCATTATCAAATGTTCCATCGTGTTTATACCATAAGCCAAACGCAAATTTGAATAAATTAAAATTAATTATTCTTCTGGCATGGTGTTGAAGGCTGTAAAACTTATTTTGCTTATCCCTGAATGCCACAGTTAATTTTGTAACACGCATTTTTCCTATTACGCCAGAATTATCCTCATTCTTAAATAGCGTCTCATAGGTTCTTGCAGGAATACAATCTGATTAATAACAAACGAAGAACACAGCATTATCAAATGTTCCATCGTGTTTATACCATAAGCCAAACGCAAATTTGAATAAATTAAAATTAATTATTCTTCTGGCATGGTGTTGAAGGCTGTAAAACTTATTTTGCTTATCCCTGAATGCCACAGTTAATTTTGTAACACGCATTTTTCCTATTTTCCTTTTCTTTTCACAAATAAATGTGGTGGATAACAAACATATTTTCCTTTAAAACCAAAGTTTGAAAAACTTTCGTCAAGCAAAATCCTCACTTCAATAATTCCAGAATTCCCCCCCCCCCCCACCCCAAATTGCTGTGCGAGTTCTTAAAGTTTTTCAAAAGAAAAAAGTTGCAAAAATTGAAAGATGTGCGTGTTCTAGTCTTCTGCAAAAAAAAAAATAATGAAAAATAATCAGTTATCACATACTTCCACAGTTCTCTAAGGTTTTGCACCCTCCATTAAGTGAAGTTTAATGGGAGTTTATTTATCACTTAATCTTATTTGCCTCCGGTAATTTTTTTGGAAATCATGAGGTCAGTAACGAGGCTTTGGAAGCGTAAATGGAATAAACTATTGTTACTACAAGATCTGGTGAATTTTGTGGTTGATTGCAGGAAAATAAATATCATATTCATATTCTTAGACAAAGTAAGAAACTAACTGAACATTGGTTTATTGAAATTTCGAATGTATTAAAGGCACATTACAAGCTTCATAAGTATGCGTATTTTGACATCAGTGATTTCTTCAGTAACAGCTTGTTATTCATTCGATAGTCCTGATACGTGAACTAAACCACCTATGGTAAAATTTCAGATTTTGGGCGTGTTAGCGAAATTACAATACATATTCAGTGGAAAAAATAATAACTTCTGTTTTACTACTCACGACAATGATCCTCAAACATTCATTTTACGTATAGATTCCGGACAAAAATTGTTTTCCCATTTTAATCATTATAAAACAAACAACCGCATATTAAAACTATATCTCAGCTTGCCATAGACATACAACGTAAACGCACTGAAATAAAATTAACGAAATGAATTACAGCAACCTGGTATCTGTCAAAAACATATAGGCTCCTATCGTACAACAGCAAGAAGTGTCTGAAATCTCAGCCTATCACCAGTTTAACCCGGGAAATATTCCTGTTCGTGCAGTTATATAATTTCCCAGACCATCCACACACAACACGGCATAGCACACAACCAGAGCAGATAGTGTCACTGACAGGTTGAGAGAGATTGGTAATTTCCTAGTACCGAGGAGGTCTCCAACACGTTCAACTACGTTCTCCTTTTATCTTAAGGCGTTTCCCACCCTCCATCTTGGATTTATCGATTTTTCGCCAGAGCTTCTATTTCAGACGGTGTACCGAAATTTCCCGCACGACATATCCTAAATAAGAGCTTCCCAAACTTTATCGAACTGCGAGAGCTTCGCTACATTTATTAATTTTAAGCTGGCAATTGTCGAGACGAAACGCGAGATTATTTCATGCGAACGATTACAAAGGCGTGCCAATATCAATCAAATCGAGAATTACTTACCGCAGAAAATGCACTAGGCAATATGTTACAAAACTGTACTACCAGAGTACGGCGAAAATTCCATAAATCCAAGATTGCGGGTGGATATATCTGCCTTAACTTCCCGACAGCATTTCGAAGTATACTGTTTACGGTAAAGTGAGCACTTTTTAAGGCCCTTCCAACAGGCATTAACCAATAATAAATATATTTTATTGCCGCTCCAGACGTTAACATTTAGGAGTGGTAAACTGTACACACTGTGTTAATTACTCACATTGCAAAGCTTATATTAAAATGTGACAGGAAGATAGAACTCTGATGAAAAAGAAAAATCCAGCACGGCCTTAAAAAGTGCTCAATTTAACGTGAATCGCCTATAGGTACAACGACCACTGAGGTGAAAAGCTGTCCTGTCTCGGAGTCTCCTCCTCTGTACATTCGGCGCTCTCTCTTCCTTCCTGTGGTACTGTGGGGTCCCCGGCTCTCCATTCGCCAGGACTCTCTGGGATGCTGCATTGTCGAGACCACTGTTCCTGACAATGCCGACATCCTCCTTCCTTTTACTCCCTGTCTTCCCGCGGGGTGGAAAAGGGGGGGGGGGGGGGGGGGTTGGAGGTGGCAGTCCTGGGGTGGCCCTCGGCGGAAGAAGCAGCGCCACCCCTCCACAATCAGCGACTACGTCCTTCACGGAGGCAGCAAGGAAGGACACAAGCAGGATGGCGTTATCGAACCCCTCCAACCTCTGCCTCCCCCGCCATTCTCCTCCATTAATCCCTGTTCTACCCCTTCCCGTAACTGTCGGCGTTTTCGCCTCTCCGCCCCAAGAATTAGGCTTTGTGCTCGGCGACTTTCTGCCCGTTTGAGGAAAAGTGAGGTCGACGACCCTCGGAGGCTCATCGCTGGTCGTCTCCTCAATGGTACCGCGCCACGCCATCGACCCGTTTAGGCCCTCCACGTGGCCGCAAGCACTCCGCGGTACCTCCAGAACGACTTAACGACGGTACTACCAGGCGCTAACTACGTGTATTGTAGATCGCACTTCTTCAGGAGGGTTTCCTTCGCGTTCGTTCCGCGATGGTCTTGTAGTCACGACTGACGAAGTTGTGTAATGTTTGCGAAGGGCTCGCTGTCAAATCCCGAATTTGTTACCAAATAATGCGTTTTATACTGCTTGTACAGGATGAGTCATTTAAAAGAGGCCCCGTGGGACATACGTATAATAGAGCGAGGGAATGAGGACATACAGTCCAGCGTGACAACAAAGTACTTAGCGTAGGTGCTGGAAGATTGTTACATAGTTTTAATCACCAATTTTTTTTTTTTTTTTTTCAAATTGGTACACTTGTCAATGCAGAACTGTAGTAACTGTATGACTACAGGCATAACCAGCATTAATACTAAAATCAATTAGATTGCTGTTAGCAAACTAATCATGAATGCGAGATCTACATATTATAAGTATTCATTGCATATTTTATTTCCTCATTCCCTCGCTCCGTTACACACATGTTCCACGGGTCCTCTTCTGAAGGACTCACTCTGTACGTCGCCGTGTATTTTCCTTCAGTAGGATAGCCTGTGTTACAGATACAGGCATCTTGCTTTCGCACAGAATCGTGTTGGTAACTTGTGTTTGTAAGCACAAGCAATCGTGCTCACGCACACAACCGTACGTGGTTAAAATGTTACCATAATCCTCTGTACTCAATACAGCAGGAGAGTTTCACTTACTAAAAATAATGTCAAAACTCACAGGTAATTTCAATATTTCTCGAGATATCTTCAATATTGCAGATTATTTAATCTATTACAAACGTATAAATTAGATATGTCTGTTTAATACAAGCATTGAGTTAAGATCTTTTTCCCCCCTTTGGACAAGATCAGGTAGGAAGTTTTGAACCATTTACTTTAAATAAGAAACTTTTTTTTTTTTTCAGATCACCACGAGGTAGCATGAATCGAAATATGTAGACAAATCAGTCGCGTGGCATAATCACGTGTTTAATAGCGGTTATGAAATCTCCGAAAATTACCTTACTTGAAAAAAATTGCGCTTTTCTCAAAATGGCCGACTTCCCAAAGAGTTAAAGCTATTTACACCCATATCCACCTGGGCAATGGGGGCATTGATCAGCCAGGGCGCTCGTCTCCCACCACGGCAGTCCGGTGTCGATCCCCTAGCCGGGTCACCCCTGGATATTCGCACGTGGGAATCGCGCCGGACGATGTCGCATACCGGTGGAGATTTCTCAGGGGTGCGGGATCCCAGCTCGAGAGCTCGTCATTGGGAGGGCGTCACCTAGCCCTGGGCGACTTCCCCTCGCGAGATTAATTTCCAACACCAGAGTAAACTCGTTATAAGGTAGAGAATTATGGACGCTGATATCTTGGCGAGACGCACTAAACCGCAAGGACTCTACTGGCTTGTCGCCAATGCGATGTTTCACTCGTCGTCAGGGCCCAGCCGACGCCCCGTTGCTTCTCGATTCTTCCGGTCTTCTGAGACGCTTCCTCCAAGAAACAACTGCAGCTGAAGAATATGTGGAGGGTATTCCTCTGTTGAGAAGGGACGACGCAGGAAGCTGCGACACAGTCCCAGCACTGTCCTGGAGATAGAGTATAACATAGTGATGGGAGAAACAGATTATTTCGTACTATCGATTAATCGACTATTAATAGTAATATATATAGATTAATCGATTAATCGTTTATAATAGATTGATAATAGATTAATAGTTTATAATCGATTGCTCGTTTAATAATATATGATTATAAATCTATTATTCGACAACATTGTTCAGTATATAACATTCTGAAGAGTTTTGGATACAAAGTTCATCACAAACATACACGCAATACCTACGTACATTCGCACATCTGTTATTGAATATTTACTGTTACCCCAACACGGCAAACTTAAAAATATATACTCTATTTTAATAACAAACTTTTATATACGTTGGAGCAGCGCAATGACACTGGCACTTTTCTTCACCAGTCATAATGTCAAATACACAAACTAATATTTAAAGAGAGAGGTGAACGATATGTGTATATGTAAAAAATTAGTTAAGGTACTGTTTTAAGTGCACAAGAAATATCAGAACTCAAAGTATAACTGTCTCCATTCCAATATAATTTTTCGAAAAATATCTTTGCAATGACGATTATTTTTTAACAATCGATGATGGTTTCGATGATCAGAATCAACATTTATTCTCTACGATTACTTAAATGTAATCGATTAATCGATTATCAATATCGATTAACCCCATCAATAACTAGAAGTTGTGTAGTGCCTTGGCCGGACCACGGGTTACTCTGGATGTGCGGTAGGGATGAGCTAAACAGTCACTTTGTTCTAAAGAGTTCCATCGTTTCAGTTCCAAGTAGATCAAACGTCAGTTCCAAGTAGATCAAACAGTAACATGTTATTTTCATAACATGTTACTGTGAAACATTCTCGACCGACACTCCGAAAAAAAAATGACTACGTTGTTTATTGTTTAGAAGCGTGGCATTCATGAAAAACGTTTGCGCATTGCGTACAGTTGCAACTAAAAATGTTCCAAAAAAATAACTTTTAGGTATGCTTAGTAATTAATGCCAGTTGTGGCGCGGAAAGTTAAACAGTAACAAGCCGAACGTTCGAAGAAAGAACTTTTACACATGCGCGGTAGTCGAGCTTTGGTTTAAGTGACGCAATCCAAAACGTTAAAAAAATAACCGTATAAACGTTGGAACGTGTACTCGTGTGACACTTTACCAAACAGTTACAGTTTATTACGACTGTTACTTTAAATAAAGCCTAACTCTAGTGTGAGCATAGACGTAAGACGAGGTAGACTGCGGATGTACCCAACACTGACCTACCATAAAAAGAACACAACTTTCAAAGTAAAGTCACATGGTCACAAATTATGAACGCGTTCGTTCATATCTTAATTTTTAAATGGAGAGCACTGGTATAGTGATAAAATACATTCACTAACCAATCTGTAATGCAGATTGATTAAATTGAAATTGGTGAATGTATAAGAACACACCAGAGCAGTTGTTTATTAAAGGCGTTCTAAACTCAAATCCAATTCACGCAGTTTTTACTAACAGTGTTGGCAGAAGAGCAGTTCAGTGTCGGGTCACGGACACTGGTTGTGCGCAGCCAGCGAGATCGGTCTACCTCATCATTAGTCTACGAGTGTGAGGGTCCCAGGGCGTATTAACGGTCCGGGTATCCTAAGCTGCTGAGCTTAGAAGTCAGCCAATTACTTCTCTGCACCGACTGAGTGTATCTCAATCCTTGTGTTATGGGGACCTGCCGGCGCTGTGCTGTTCTGCTCCAACCCGAGGTCTGGCGTGACCGTCCGGTGGGCTACACTGCACCGTGGAAAATGTTTTCTTTAATCGAACACAGTTTCTTTCGCGCATACAAACCAACTCTTTGCACAGAGGCCATGAAATATTACGTCGTTCAAAAAAAATTAATTTTCTGTCCTTATATGGTTGCCCCCCACCCCCACCCCGTACAAACGAAGATTTGTTTGGCTCTACGTAATGTCAAAGAGTTTCGTTTATTATATTACAATAAGGTTTATCTGCACTGCCCATTTACATAATTATCTAGTGATCGATATAGTCCAGCGCATTGCTTTGTATGTTTTTAATGGTGTTGTTGCTTAACTATGGCTGCCCAGTATAAAATCAGTAATCGTCCTAAAAAAAATCGCTTATTTCTCCCCAGCAGTAACTAGTTCAAAATTGATGCGAACAAAGAAGCTGTTACGATTCAACAAAGTTTAAGATGGTACCAGTTATGTTGAGCTGAGCGAGAAGTTTCGTTACACCTTTTTAAATGGAATGTATGGCGATAAATAGCCAATGAGAATTACTACAAGATATAAAGATTCCTTTTGAGAATGTTAATTTCCGTATAAAATTGATTAAAACACAAGTACCATATTTAATGCAAATAATAAACAGGAAATGAATAACTGAAAATGTTTAACATAATCGTGCATATGGCTCAAATCATCAACAAACTTTAATACCTACATATTTTGCATCTGAGCGCTACTCCATGGTAGCGTCAGCTAATCTGACTATAGACCATTCACGGTTATTTCCAACTTTGCTGAAGTCCTGCTACAGTTCTGCTTTCACAATATTCCTCCGCCTCATGCAAGCAACGCTTAACCAAGTCTAGAAAATCACACCAAAGGGACAGCGCACTACATTCGTGCGCAGCCAGAGTAATAACATTTTGCACAGCAACTATTTCCTACTAGGCATTACCAAAACACCTGTTTTCTTACTGTTTTTTTTGTTCGCATTAATTATAAATAAAATATTATAGTTTATGGACAGAAAATAAGTTAAAGTTCAATTCAAGAAAAAATAAGGCACTTTTATGTTCTGACTTAATATGTATAAAACGCTTGTGATATGTGGCGTATTTAACAAATAACCTAACATGTCGTACATGGGGTGATTTTTCAGAGGTTTGATACAAAATGTGTGAAGAAACAGCGAATGGACCGTACTGGTGAAATCGCAATGTATTTTTTTTTTAAGAAACTCATATGTTTCAAATACTGGACAATGTGCGCACATAAATATTTCACATTTTACAGCTTTACTTCTTCATTTCCTGTTGATGTTGTTTTATTAGTATGTTAAAATCATTTTTAAGCAGGAATAAACGTGCTAGCAAGGACTGTTTCAATGTTAATTGTCACAAAATACACTAACTAACTCTGGAGCTGTATTTCCTAACGAAGGCAATCAAATCAGCGGCGACAAAAAAATATATAAAGTTGATTCAACCAAAAATCCTGTTGGCCGTCTAATTTATTTTGGCCCAACGCAGAGGTTTTGTTAATTCAAACGTGTATTTTTAAGATGTTGCAAGTTCTGTTAGCTCAACAAAATATTCTGCTGGGGCAACAACACCTATACAATTTTGGCACTACACAAACAAATAGTTTGTTGACTGTTCTCTCAGTGTGTATGGCGGCCTGAGAAGTAGCTTGATTGTCCTTAAATACACCAGTTTCCTTCACAAGCGGGTTCTGAGACGAACTGTCTGCCCACTTCGCGGTGTATCATTTGTCTCTGGATCATACATCTCAGTAACTCGTGAGCTGTCATGATCAGAGCATTACTCTCATTAATACACAGGTCCTTATAACTGTACTCTTAGTGCTCCGATGAAGGAGTACCTTTTTATCGATGCATCTACTCTTTGGTATTATTTCTCATATTATATTATTCATTTCATAAAAGCCTAATAAACTAATGACAACTAACTCACGAGATTTTTAATATCACGTTCAATTTTTTTAACAGTATTTTGGAAATCAGCTTTAAAATTTGTATTTTTTTTTTTTGTATTCAATTTAATGGAAACAATGAAATGTCGAAAGCAATAGTTCCAACAAATAAAATAATACATTCTTTTTTTTTTTTGTGAAATGTAAAATCTTTGAAGTTAAAATTCTCTGGAATATGTAAAATTTTGTTTACATAACTTATAACAAAAATAATGTCATGGTAACACGTTAACCTTTGTAACGACTGAAAATTTTTACTTAATCGACAAGCAAACACCAAATAATTGTCTTTGTTCCTGTCGTGGAAAGATACTATACAAGTTGCATAGAAAACTTGCCTAACCACGACCAACCTGTAGAATATTTCACTACCCCTGCAAAGGTTTCTGGTGCGTTCCACTATCACGATCGAGTGTATGCACACACACACACACACACACACACACATTATATATATGTATATATATTATATATATATTTTCAAACCACAGCGTTTCATTTACTGAAACAGTTGATTTTGTTTGCGAGAAGTAAAATGCTATGCATTTCCTCAAATTATTTAGAGAAGAGTAAAGATGTAAGTAGTAGGAAATAGATGAGTCGGACGTACAGAATTGGGGAATCGGAGCCGGAGCCGAGGGAACCTCCATCTTGTTACGTCATCCGGCTGCCATATTGGATGTCATTATCTTTTTATCTCTGACCTGTGTGACCTTTGACCTATACCTTGAGCACGACGACCTTCGACCTCAAAAAACACTAAAAAAAAACCTTAAAAATCATAGAAATTCTTCAAGAAATCCCAAAGAACTCTAAATAATTCTAAAAAAAAAAAAAAATCAGAAAAAAATTATTAAAAATTATTCAAAACTATTAAAAAATTATTTTAAAAATTATTATAAGGATCCTCAGGAATGACCCATTTTTTTCCAGAAATGATGACAGTGATCAGCGACCCATGTGCCAGGGATAAGTGACCCAGGGTCAGACAGGTGACCGGGTTCAGTACCTTTGACTTTTGACCTTGAAAATTGAAGGAAAAAAATACAAAAATTCCAACAAATAACAAAAAATTCCATTAAAAAATACCAAAGAAATTAGTATTCGGAAATAGGCTTCCATGTCGCGATTCATGGGATATAGCTTCATACTCAGCATGAATGCGTATGGGTAAAGTAACATCTTGCATGATAATACATATGTTACCACTACTATCTTGCAGTGAGTGCGGTGCTGATTGTGATTGTGGTGCTGATTGTGACTGCGGTGCTGATGACGAACGAAAAACACATACGGCGACCTCCAGTAGCATGTACACAAATGACGAACGATAAAATCAAGATGGCGGAATGAATATATGTGAAGGAAGTGGGTGCGAGGGAGTCAGTCGTCTGCTAGAATCAAACAGAAGTGAGTAATTGGTTGTGTTGAGCGAACCTTAGAAAACGAAAGTTAAAAAAAAATAAATGTAATAATTTTTTAATGATTTTTAGTAATTAAGTTTTAATAAATTTTAATAGTAAATTTTTTGATATTTTTAGAAATTTTTTTGTGATTTTTGCGAATTATTAGATTTTTTGGATTATTTCATTTTCAAGGTCAAAAGTCAAGATCAAAGGTCAGAGGTATTGATCCCAGTCACTTGTCTGATCCTGGGTCACTTATCCCTGGCACCTGGATCGCTCATCCCTGTCAACATTTCTGAAAAAAATGGGTAATTTCTGAGAAACTTTTTAATATTTAAAAAAATAATTTTTAATACAAATTTTTTTCGGAATTTTTTATAACTTTTTGGAATTTTTAAAGGTTTTTTTTAGTGTTTTTTGAGGTCAAAGGTGCTCGGGATCAATATCAAGGTCAAACGGCAAAGTCAAGGTAAATGACATCCAAGATGGCGGCCTGGTGACGTAACAATATCCGCTCCCCTGGCTCCGACTCAGATTCCCCAATCCCTTATGCCCAACTCATCTAATTCCTATTACTGATGTAACCTGAGTAATGGAGTAACGATATCTAGCGGTCTCAGAGAAATGAATCACATCTCCTCGAAATCGGTTAGGAGAAGTAGAACGTGAAAAATTATTACTCCTTGTAAAAACACGAATCAGCCATTTTTATCTCGAATATGGCATTTCTTTTATTTCGTAATGGTCTTTGTCTACTCTATTTATTAACTTGCACAAAATATCGATAATTTTAAAGTTATAAATTTATAGTTAAATGCTTACGAGTGTCAAATTCAATGTACGTAAAACTAATTAACTTTACGAGGTAACATTAAAGTCTAGTCATACGCTTAATTTCACTTGCTTGCTTGTAATCAAATCTGATAGGATTTCAATTTTAAATGTCATTCCGAATATTCGATTTAGATGTATTACACATTTTTTTGCAGTCGCGGTTACTAATTATTATGACCATTCATGCACTTCCACTTTTTGCCTTCTAGTATTAATGGGATATTTGAAGTTATATTTAAAAATTCTCAATTATATGTATGTGAGTTTAGGGGGGAGGGGGGAGGAAGTCATTGAAAATAAAAAATAATAATTACCGCAAATAAGTAGTTATGAGAGCCAGAAATTAAGCCTTATTGCAAACGTGCTTAGTATTAGGTCGTGTTATTTCGAGGAACATTTCTGATGGAATTAAACTTGATTTTAAGCATGATTTAAAGTAAAATTTCTCACCAAGCTTAAAATTGTTTTTACATTACTTTTCCGCTGATATGATCTGATACATTCGCCGAAATATCAGTCATATAATCTTATAAAAACGTAAATTAACACTTACACTGAGAAAAAGGTTCTGTTGAATCAAACAATATTTGTTTGGTGCAGACAAATTATTTATCTGTATGGGGGCAATGAAATATTTTGTTGCTGAAATCAAATTATTTTGTTGTTCTCATTTGGTTGCCCCAAACTGTAAGAGTTGGTTGGTGCAACTGTGCATTAAACAGTTTAGGCTGATGATAAAGAAACTTCACAAGTTCGATCGAGTATCGAACCTCGATCACCTGCGTCCGAGCTCTGCGCCTTAGTAATCTCAGCAAATGTGACAACTGATGACGCCGGAAAGCTTTTAAATAGATATACTGCAAATATTTGGCAACACGTGTAAACAAATATGTAAATTTTTACATCTTTACTTGTCAGTTTCTTGTTGCATTGCTTTATTAAGGTGTTTACACGATTGTACAGCATCAATAGATGCACAAACAAACACGATTACTGTCCTGATTGTCACAAAAAATACAAACAAACTCTCTAGCTGTATTTTCGAACGGAGGCAGTCAAATGAGTGACCAAACCCATATATACAGTTGATTCAACAAAATATTTACTTGGTAGTCTAATTCATTTTTGGCCCAACACAGAGATTTTGTTTATTCAAACATATCCTTTGTTAGACGAACAAAAGTAATTCTGTTGCTCTTCAGATTTTCTTTCCTCAACAAATATTTTGTTAGGGTAACTAAGTACTGTAATATGTGGCCCTATACAAACAAATATTTTGTTCGATTTTCTCTCAACGTAGCCATAGCAAAAAAAAAAAAAAAAAAACATTTTAAAGTCGTTAAATAGAGAAACTCCATCGGGCAATTTATATGGGTGTCAGGCTGCAATGAGGTATTGTTCGGGGTGAGTTTCAAGTGTCGGTAGCTGTGACAGGAAAACAGGTTCTCGAAATTAGATCGAGGAAGAAGATGCCTGGGAGGAGAAAAGAAAAACTGCCGGACGGAGAGGCAAGTACAAAAGAATGACAAAGTAAAGTGGACGCACGCAAAAAGAGGGGGAAGAGAGATGTAATGTAATCGGAAATGTAGGCAGACAGAGACAGATGCGAGCAACTTTCGCTTCGCAGGCCGTACTCCTCAACTGCGACACTAGTGAAGAATAACAGTCCCGAGTTACGCTCCCAGAGGGAAGTTGTAGAGAAAGAAAAAAAAGAGTTCTGAGACATTTAAACCCTGACTATGTCCCTTGGCATCATCTCGTGTTCATATTTTTTTTTTTTTTCGTACTGCGGCGTCGGGTCTTTCTTTCTGCAACACGGATGTCCCAGCGAAGATAATAAAATACTGTTATACGCTATCCACGGTAAAGTGAGCACTTCTTAAGGCCCACCCGACAGTCATTAACCACTAATAAATGTATTTTATTGCAGCCTCACGCGTTAACTTTCGAGAGTGATGAAATGCATAAACCGCGTTTATGAGACACATAGCAAGGTTCATATTAAAAAGTGACAGAAATATAGAAATTGACTGAAAGGAAAAATTTAGCAGGGCCTTAATAAGTGCTCACTTTACCGTGAACGGCATATGCACGCGGCCGCTCTGTGAGCGTGCGAGGTTAAGTTAATTTACTGACGCGTCCGCGCCGTAGCAGTTGCAGCCCGAGACGCAGCGGCCTTTCACAAAGGAATGTTTACAAAGCGTGCCTGTTACGCCCAGGAGTAGTGGAATTCCGCGGAAAGAATTCAAGACTAGTTATATTTCAAAACACTGTAGGGTTGTTTACCCATCTTGATTGGATGGATTACTTTTTGACACATGTTAACTGCAGTGGCGTGTAGTGAGTTTTTTTTTTTTTTTTTTACAGGGTAAGCAATATAATCGACCCACATATTCGAGTGTTTAGATAACATTTGCTAGTGCCGGGCTGTGGAACCATTTTCAATTTCTACTAACAAATTGAACTTCCAACTTTGCTTACCGTCCACATGTATTTACGGTCTTATATTACCTAAAATTAGTTATAAGAACGGAAACGAAATGAATGTAATAATAATTAAACTGAATATTATTTATAGAGCATATTATAAATTATAAAAAAAAAAAAACTCCCGTTTTCCCGAACACTTTCATCCACTTTCCAAGGAAAATGAGGATTGGAGTACGCAAACAGAACGACTGCTTACCCTGCCGAAGGAACGCGGCAGTGCAACTCGTTTGCGAGATCGATTCATCGCTAGTCGCTCCGTTTGTGGAAATAAATACTAGATAGAAGCACTATGCGTGAACAGTGCAGGGAAATCAGATTTAAATGGGTTTACATTTAAAGTTAAGGTGAAAACTATAAAGTGTCAAACATTTCCAATAGCTTACCTTGTGTCTATGCAATAAACGCCAATGGTTAACTGTCTGCACACGAATCACGTAGGAGCCGTGCCGGTGTCGCCGAATTCTGAGTGGTCCGGTCAAATATGAGAAAGACTCCTCAAGCAGACAGCAACCAATGGCAATAGACAAACTGCTGCTGGGTGCCTATAGTGTTGAAGTCTACCGAATACTAATATTTCTTCGCGAAAAATCACTAGCTCTAGTTATGCCTATCAGGGGACGTGTCGTCCCGACCTTGGGTAAAGGGTGTCTTTGAGACATCTAAAGAACAGCCTGGATTACTGTTCTCGTTTCTTTCAGCGTCCCTCGGGACGCATGGAACCTTCCAGATGGCTGATATAGAAAACGCGTCGGGCCTCCAAGCCGGGAGTTGTTGTAGTTGGTGGGTGGTTCAAGTTTCAGCGATAGACGACGAGCGAGAAGATAAGTGCGCGGCGAGAAAGGTGACCAGCTGGAGAAAAATCTGCGACTGCCAGTATCGGAACAGCGAATAGTACGACTGGCAGACTGGACTACTGAACTGGATGCGCGAGTGAAAGACATTACAAATGATGTAAACCAACAGACTGAAAGTATGTTAATGATAAGTATGAGTTAATTGACTATAACCTAACAGAGACATTAAGAAGGACGTTAATAAGACTTGAACTATACATTAAATTTCGCACTCACTGGAAAATAAAAAGAGTAATATTTGAGATGGATAGACTAATGCTGTAAATAATAGCTGCGTGAATAAATCAAAATCTAATTTAGTTCTCTTATTTTCATTAAGACCTTCATTCCTCACAAAATCAGATACGCTCCTTAGGCATTTTGTAACATTGATGTCAGAAGTAGGATGGGGGCATTTAATGGTTAGTCAACTCAGGCAAAGGCTGGTAATTAGCGATTAAAACAATTATTATTTAAAACTGTTTCGCATAATTGCAGTGAATGTTAACTAGAAAAACATCTGCAGTACTGGAAGCACCGAGAGCGTAATTGATGGCTTAAGTAGGAAAGTGAGCATAAGTGCAAATAGCTTGAGGGAAGAAGTAAATGACAAAATAAGTAGTGTGGACGAAAGTGTTAATGCAACTGTAAATATCCAAACTAGTTCTGTAAATTAAACTGCAAATAGTGTAAATGAGAATGTAGACAGGAAAATGGACTATTTTATTGAGAACGCAGATGGGAAAATAGGCTCTGTAAATGCAAATATAGTCAATAAAATTTGAAGGCATTAGCGAGTTAGTGAAAACGAAAATTGCCAATGTAAATGTAAGAATGGACAGAGTAAATGAAAGAATGGAGAGCGCCGATAGTGAAGTTAAACAGAAAATAAGTGCCATGAAGAAGTAGTGGTAGGAATTTCTGCAGCAGCGAAATTATACTATCACAACATTGTCAGCCGAGAAAAAATGAGGTAGCAGTGGCAGTAGTAACCCACGCTGCAAACTCGAAGGATAGTCAGCAGCCCAGCGGCATTGGTGTCACATAGCCAGGATAGGGGAAGGTGGTCTCAATTAAACCCACCTCTTACTATGACCAGACTTCTTGGCAGGAGTACCAAACCAGTCTGAAGTAGTCACCACCCTGAATGTTTGGACAACCGAACAGCGGGCCTACTAACTCGCCACTGTACTGAGAGACCCCACACTGACCATACTACAATCTTTGCCAGAGCCGCACTGGTGTCGGCATTGGAGCTACGTTTCAGCGACTGGTAGCTGCGAAGTCACACCAAGCAACCAAGGGAGCTATTGCAGGACCAATAGCAAGATATTGTGCGGCTCCCCAAAATATCTCTAGACGGATGCCCCAGGGATATATAGACAGCTGCCACATGCTTCGCATGAAACTGATGAGGGAATTCTGAACCAAATTAGGTATTTAATTGTGAAAGAACCATCAGTAATTACGTGGTTATAACCCATTGTACTTGTTAAGAAGAAAGACGCCCCTCTGCATTTTAGTGTAGATTATCACCAGCTTAATAATAAAACAAAGAATGAATCTTACCTCTTCCAAGGGTATACGACACATTGAACAGCTTAGCAGTTTCGCAATGTTTTTCTACTTTGGACATGAAGAGTGGGTACTGCCAGTGCGAATTGGCCCCAGAGGACCAAAAGAATGTTGCATTTTGTGTCCAAGGGAAAGGAATGTTGCAGTTTAATGTTATGCCTTTTGGGGTGTGTAATACTCCTGTCACCTTCGATCACCTGATGGGAAAGTTCTCCCTTCTAATATCTGTTAGGTTTATCTAGATGACATTGTTGTGACAGGAAGGACATTTTAAGAGCACTACACGCTTAGACTCTGTATCCCAGAAAGTATCCGCAGCCAACTCGAAACTAGTTCCTAAGAAGTGCCACCTGTTCCAAAAGAAAATAAATTTCTTGGGACATGTAGTGGCAGCCCATGGAATCGGAACAGGCCCCTAGAAGACCAAATAAATAAGAAATTGGCCAGAACCAAAACCGAAGTGTGAAGATTACTGCGATTATGTTCCTATTAGCCTTGATTTGTACCTGTGTTCGCAGCGATTTCCAAGCCACTTCGTGAACTGACTGAGGCGAAAAGGAGATTTCATTGAACCACTGAGTGTGAAGATGCTTTTAATAAGCTAAAGCAAATTCTGATGTATCCACCAGTCATGGGTTACCCAAAACGAGATACCATGTTAATTTTGAACACTGATGCTAGTAATGTAGACACGCGAACTGTGTTATCTCATGTTCAGGATGGTAAGGAAAGACCACTAGAATAGTTCAGTAAAGTATTGCAAAAATCCTGAGAGAAATTACTGAGTTACATGCAGAGAGGTTCTGGTAATGATGAAGGTAATTTCACACTTCCACCCCTACCTTTATGCCAGACATTATATTCTAAGAACCGACGATTATTATTTATGCTGGCTACTAAATTTCAAGACCCTGAATGTCGAATAGCTCGGTGGAAACAGCATCTTCAAGAATATGACTTTGAAATACAGCATAGATCTGGACGCCTTTTCTGTAAAGCAGATGCAATTTCTAGAATTCGATGTGAGCCATTATGTCATAATTGTAAATGCAAAGAGGATAAGAGTGGTGAACCACTGAAGGTACGAAACAGAGGACACTAATTCAAGGTTCTCTATCTTGTGATGGGACACCTACCTAAAGGGATGAGGGTATTAGAAAACTCAGCTGAATGATCCCACTTTGCAGCCATTACTAAAGTGTAAAGAAGCTGACTGCCAGCCAATATGGAAAGAGAGATCTAGTCTGAGCGCTGCAGTCAAAGCATACAGGGTACAGCAGAATTTTCTCTTACTGAAGAATGGCACACTTTACAGAAACTGTGAAAATAATGATGGAAAACAAACACGGTTACAGTCCTACAAGAATGCAGGGCTCCCGAAGTCTTTAAGAAACTCCATCATGAGGTAGCGGGTGGGCATTTGTGGCTTCATTGTCGGGCAGATGTTGAGAAGTGACGCCGAACGTTCATCACCTGCACTGCGAAGAAGGGCCCAATGAATGCTTTGTTTTTGAACTTGGCATTAAGATTTTGTGTAGTTCGGCAAAATTTCTTGCACGTCTTCACTGGTATTTTACTCGTTTTTCTAGGCGATAACGCAGACTGACAAGAGGAATATGCATTTCGGGACTTTTCAGACCATGCCAGGTGTGTGAATACTTCTGAATGGTTATCATGCCAGCCAGTCGCATTTTCAGCCTTATAAAACCGATAATGGGGATGTTACTTTGCTCGATAAGGTAATGAGCAATAGGTAAATTTTGTTCACCAGTAACTCTGCGTCACACTTGTGGTTAGGATTTCTTGTCATCTCAACCAAAGTATCCATTTACACATAATAAAATATAGGAGTAGTATGACAATGGGCATGCGTTTGGCAGGATCCGGGATCCGGCCGCCATTTTTGATTCCGCCATTTTTTATTTTTTTTTACAAAATCACTTGTTACCCAAAAATCACATCAGAAATCGTTAATTTTCCTTAAAAATTAACTAAAAATTTCCTATTTTGCCCAGCCCTCCAAAAAATGTTCCCCCCAAAAAAATCCTTCAGGGAATTCTGTCCATTATCTTGAATTTCCCTTTTTTCCCCTCAAGATTTCCCTTTTTCCATAAAAATTCACTTTTCCCCTCAAAATTCCCCTTTTTCCCCTCAGAAATTCCCTTTAAAAATTTGTATTAAAAACTTACATTTCCTGAGGTCTCCCCCACACCGCCAATTGCTCACCTCTGTTCGAATCCAGCAGACGACTGACTCCCTCGCCTCACTACCCTCACATATACACATTCCGCCATCTTGAATTTTCATTCGTCATTTTTTTACATGCTACCGGAGGCATCCATATATGTATATATGTTAATGTTGGCCACCATCTTGGTAGATGACCGCCATCTTGATAGGTGAAACCATCTTGATAGGTGAAACCATCTTGGTAGACATCACCCATCCGCCATATTGGAAGCCAGTAACCAAGAACTTGACCCATGACCTTGATTGACCTTGAAAATCAAAACTCGAGAAAAACACACAAAAGTCAGCAAGCATAATGCATTACAGGCTACTACCACCATGTTAGATGCAGACTACCTTGACCCCATGACCTTCATTGAACTTAAAATTCGAAAACTACAGAAAAATGCATAGAAGTCAACAAGTATAATACATTACAGACTACTGCCACCACATAAGCTGCATAGGACACTGACCTTGAACCCATTACCTTGAATGAATTTAAAAAAAAAACTACAGATAAAATCCATAAAATTCAACAAGCATATTGTATTACTTACTACCACGCTAACGTGTCGAGTTCACTGCTTAGCGAACTGTCAGCACTTATAGTTACATTAAAAAACCTAAAATTTCCCATCCTATTAAAAAAAAAATTCCCCCAATGAATGGTATAGCTACATGCATGACGCATTATTTTGACTACATGATTAATTTATTTAATATTCTAGATGTATATAGTTATTAAAACTTAAAGGCCAACAGGAGGATACGACGTGCTAAAATAAAGAAAAATCAATTTTTATAGTAATTTATTATTATTATTATTATTATTATTATTATTTTGTAAATACATTTTCAGAAGACCGCAGTTCATCACATGATCTGATACCTATAACCCCGGTCCTTAAGTTCTTCAAAGATCGAAACCACCTCTTTCACGTTCGAGAAATTCCTGTGTTTACGAAAGTCAAGCAAATATTAGAGTATATCAAGAAGTTTGTTGGGATCTTCAGTAAAGCTATAGTCAGTATTCGCAGCATCACTTGTCGAAGGGAACTCGTCGTGGAAATATATGAGAACTTCGAGAGAATCATCATCGTCTTCAACATTATCACTGCCATCATAGTCATCATCGATGCCGTCTTTATGATCCACTTCACTTCGTGCTTCACCCTCAATAACAAGTTTACTTTTCATTGTAGAAGGAGTTATATGTGCATCAGTATTTAGAGTTACGGGTCGTTTATTTTGATGTTTTTCGAATTAACACGAACATCTTGCAAGTGTACCTTCCGCAAAAACCGACTGTACTGCACTCATTTCGTCTTTAGCATTAACTGTGGCGTCATAATCGTCTGCGCAAACAGTACCCATCGATGTAGCAGGAAGTATTGATGACATCACTTGCTGGTTCCCAGTAGAAGAACCCTCTCGGCCAGGGGGGGGGGGGGACACTAGATAGGGCTTACAATCGCGTTATTTGAAGTAAGTGCCTGTGGAAACACAAACATAGACATTTTACCACTAGAATTAATGATTTTATGGAACATATCGGTTTTGAGTCAAAACTATGAGTGTTTTGTATCTCAAACATACTGATTTAAGCTACATATATTTCAGGTGCTGATTTAGTTACTTACTAAAAAGATTAGAAATATTTAATCAGTTTTTTTTTTGCACTGCTTGTGAAAGATTTATTTTTTTCTGTCGGTCACAATTGGAGGTAACGTAAATATTTCAAAGACAGAGCTAACACAAACAGCACTGGTGTATATTAAATTATTGCCGAAAACAGCATTCGGCAAATAAATGGTGTTAGTCAAATAGGTTCTAGTTAATCAATTTTAAAATGTTCTAGAACCTCTCAATAATAATGCAAGCTGTAAACATACTGCAAATGCTACCCGGCAAGCCTTAAAAATAAATAAATAAATAAAAAAATTGTAAATAAGCTATTTTATCAAACATTGAACACAACATGATTATTAACTACTTCAATGGAGCGTTTTTATCACAAAATAATCATTAAAAACTATTATTCTTGTTTTATTATAATAGGTGATTATTTTTCGTAATGCGTGTTTGCTGTTGGTATTAATATAGGCACCTACCACCCACCCACTCACCACCCCTGAAAAAGACTTCAAAATAAGAAGGTCGTCACAACATGGAAGTGTCCGCTCTTGTCTCCTTACTTGCTCTGTGCTCTCGGCAGACAGCGATGAAACTGATCGAACCCACGCCTGTACCTTCCCCTGCGTAGCAGACAATCCTTAACGATTGCCAAAAATCCATATTTCTCTTTCCAGCAAAAGGGACACACATCTTAGAAATCTGATACGGTCATGTCCGTATTAACATGATCAACTTAAACGTGGCGTAAATTTATATCGTCCATGCGAAGCGTCACCAACATGTTTGCGTTGTCGCGAAAGAATCACGTGCATGTGCCGTCCCATGCTCAAGTACCCCTGTATACAAGTTTGTTTCTCGTAGGCAATGTCGTCGAAGGCATATATCGAGTTTCGCAGCGCTTCGCTCGGAGGTACGACTGCTTCGTTATCGCTGCATGGGAAATGACCCACGCCTTCCACGGCCTGCAGTGCTTATGGCTAGTCGCTGGTGTTTCGGTTGCTCGAGCGATTTCGAGTAAAGGTACACGTTCTCGAACAGGAGTCCGTTCTCTTCTTCCAGCAGGCTCGGTATGACGCGCGCCTTGCCGCAACTCGATGGTCCCGCGATGATGCACCTCACTGTATTCGGAAATAGGCTTTCGTGCCAAGATTCATGGGAGATAGCTTCATCTTCAGCATGAATGCGTATGGCTGGAGTAATATCCTGCTTATCAACCTGTATGTTACCGCTACAGCCTTCTGCGGCAGATGGAGCAGATTGTGGCTTCTGAGAACCAGTGCTGCAAGTTTTAGAATAGTTCCTTTAATGCATCGCTCCGAGAAAACCGCCCATGGCAGAAATCACATTCAGATGTCACATTCGAAGTTTTCATCTCGCAGGTCGTTATTCCGTGTCTTCGTGAATTCCGTTAAAGCTGTGAATGCCATACCTCAGAGGTGACAAAGTAGTTTCCTCATTGACATTTTACGTCCGTACTGTTCCAAGTCTAGGATAATACTGAAACTTAAAGTTATAAAAGGAGCGTATTTATACTTTTTGTCGCTCAGTTCACGATGATGTCTCGAAGAGGCAAGACCATAGCTGGAACCGGGGTCGTGGACACGGTGATCGACAATCTACAGTTCGAGCTGCACATTCCCGAACACAGGTTACCTGTGGGCCAGGAACCAAGCTAGCCAAAAAGGCTGTCCCGTGACGAGACAGGAGGCATAAACGCCTTGGACGAGGCGTGCGAGCAGCACGAAATAGCACAGAAATTGCACAGGAGGCGGACGAAATAAGAAAATCATCAGATGCCAGGCCTGGACGAATAATAGCAGCGTGGGAGTATTTCCAACTTGACGAATGCTAATTTGAAGATGGGCATGGGCGATAAGAGCAAAAGTAAGGCACAAGTAAAAAGAAAAAGCAGTTAACGAAAAGAAGAAAAGCCGGCAAGTCTAAGAGAATATCTACCGGCGGATTTTTCCATTGCTTTTACCTGCACTTGGAGCCCTAGAGGGTCTAATCGGAGCCACGAGTGGTATCGTCCGAGCCGTCAACACAGCATCGAAGGAACGTAACCAAACGCCCGAGATTCAAAGACATAATGCAAACATGGAAGCTATCGCCATGGGTAAAAAAAAAAAAAAAAAAAGGACAAGGCCTCTACCTATGAACAATCCCAGTAGGAGGCGGAAGTGTGCAAAAGCGATGCAGCAGGAAATGAAATCTCTACCGAAATGAGCACTCACGAATGTGGATATGGAACTGTTTGCACGCAAATTGAAAATACCTCATTTTTGCGGAGTGTACATGAGAGAAGGTTTGCCCGCTAAACCCAAGAGAGAAGAATGCGCTGTAATTAATCTGGATACGACAGCAGGGCCTTGCACCCACTCTGTAGAATATGTAAAAAAAAAAAAAAAAAAAAAAAAAAGGGTACACACGCAGACTATGACAGTTCTTGGGAATTTGCGTCCTCAACCCGAACCGCGACTGTACCTGAAAATCGTAAACTGACTTACAATTACGCAACGGAGCAGCTGCCTGACATGTAGAACTGCGGGCATTTGTGCCTTCACTTCTTGGTTCGCTCGCACAAGCAATTGTACGAAAAGGCTATACACCGCGAGGAAACCATCAGTCATGTCGATAACGCATACCTCGACAGGCCGCGGCTCCGAGCTGCGTGCTGTACACTATCCTCCACTTGACCTGGAGGGCGAATGGTGCATGGGTTTGGTCGATTTTCAAACCTACAATGCGAGATACCGAACATCGATGGGGAAAAAAAAAAAAAAAAAAAAAACCCGCAAGATGTAATGCCTCCCGTGAGGTGTCGCTGCCCATAGGACATTATGAAAAATACGATAGCGACGACATTGACTGCGTATTCTGGGACGACCAGAACGAGCTGGTGGATAGGCTGCAGCTTGTTTGCTTCCTTCGCAAAGTGTTGGCAACTACTCCCACACCGACGGGATGGTTTCAATCATCGCAGAAGTTAAGGAGGCGGGCTACACAAGATGTGTCGATTGGTTATCGCCAGCTTCAAGTTGTGGGGTTTCCCTGCCCGCCACAATGTCTGGGTCGCCGAGGCGGACATCGAGCGGTGAGCGTCGAAGAAGATCAATAAACCCGTATATGTTATTATGTGTACAGTAAATTTTATGTAAAAAAAAAAGATATGCTGTGTTTCATTTTAAAAAAATAAACCTTCCCTACTTTATATAGAATAATAAAAATAATAAATATGACCGTTTTAAGTACAGCGCTTTGCAGGAATGGCCAATGTCACCATTCGGTACAGGCCTATATCAGGTGACAATCTATAATACATATGTGTGTTGAAAAATATAATCTAACATGGAGGGAGTCGAACTATAGTGAGTCATTGATGGAACGACGGTGGTGGAGGTTTGTCGACTAAACACTAATTATCCAACGAAAAACATTAGCAGGTGTCGACAGTATAACCCATACTTTAAACACATAAACAAATATGGCTGTCACCTGGTGGTACATAGGTGATGTAAACATATGATATATAATAATATGGTTGTCGCACGAATGTGAGACACAAACTATAAAACCAATGACAATAAAATAACTTGGAGGAATGCACTTAGCAAAGATGGCTGCTTCCCAACATGGCAGCCTCCAATAACATATAAACAAATGATGTACGAAAAAAACAAATATGGCCACCTCCAATAACATATACAGAAATATGGCGGCCTTCAGTAACATATAAACAAAGATGGCTGCCTCCAGTAGCATGTAAACAAATGACAAATGAAAAAATCGAGATGTAGGAATGTGTATACGTGAGGGGAGTGGTGGCGTGGGAAATTAGTCGTCTGGTGGATTCAAACAGTGGTTAGTAATTTGCGGTGTAGGGTTAGACATCAGGAAATGTAAGTTATTAATACAATTTTTAAGGGAAATTTTGAGGGACAAAGGGAAATTTTTAGAGAAATTTTGAAGGAAAAAAGGGAAATTCAAGACGGCGGACAGAATATCCTGAAGTATTTTTTGTAGGGATCCCTTTTTGGGGCTGGGCAAAATAGGAAATTTTAAAGTAATTTTTAGGGAAAATTAACGGTTTCTGATGTGATTTTTGGATTAAAACACGTAATTAAAAAAAAAATGGTGGAATCCAATATGGTGGCCGTATACCGTATCCTGAATCCTGCCAAACGCAGGCCCATTGTCCTACTACTTATAGGCCTACCCAGAACATCAGAAAGCTATCACAAGATTGAACCATACCGCTTCACACAATGAAAGCTTCTTCAGGGCGACGATGATCACGACTTCTAGCTTCATCAGCATTTTCACATAAACGCAGAAACTATATTAATATGACCAGATTACACATTTTCTGTTATGCACAGGGGGACTTTTTTTTTGCATACTTTCTTTGTGTGTGTTCTGAGAGCATGTAGCGTGTTGCCTGATGCAATCATAAATGCGAAATCAAATATCTCATTTAAAAATCATGTCAATAAATTAGTTAATCCTGTCACATGCCACAGTCATCTTAGTTAGAAAATTCTTGTGATTATTCATATCATTAAACTTTTGAGTCTTTATCATTCATTACATAATTAATTTAAATTTCTTAGTTAATTGCAGAAGTGAGATAATGTCTCTTGAATGACACACCGGTCTATATTCTAGTACCGTGATTATAAAAGTTTGAGTTTGTTGTTATTAGTTCAGTACACCAAAACTATTCCCAAATTACAAACGCCACAAACAAACTGGGTATCTCATCGGTGAACAAAGAGTACAATTAAAAATGATTACTGTTGCTAATTTTCACGGTTAAGCGTAGAATTATTACAAGTTACTGAGGCACAGAATCCAGAGAAAAATTATCACTCGTGTTAAAAAATCATTCTCTTATTGGAGTAAAAAATTATCTCGCCACCCATTCATAAAGTACGGATGGATATAAAACATTTTCTGGGGTGGAGCACAAAATCTAATATTTTCTTGGCGGAAATGAGAAAATTAAGGGTCCGTCGCCTACTTTCTTCTATTATTCAACCAGCAAACCGCCACGCGCAGTTGATGGCTGAGGTAAAATCTTTGAAGCAAGATCTGTTGCGTCTGACAGTCTGCCAGTAACTCATCACTAGAGAGTGGAAACTTGGCTTAAGAAATACAATAACCAGCCACAATATTATTAGAAAAGAGTACCACGTCAAGGATCGCTTGCAACATGTAACGCTTACAGAACGTTAATCTGCGATATAAAAACACAATGCAAGGTATCCGCTAAAATCAAAGATAAACATGTCAATATAATTTATTGGGTGATCACGTCTATCCTTGCACTGAAAGTGATCCTAATGCAAACGTCATGAATTCTCAATTCGTGGTCTCGAATATATTCATGGCTTGCAGTGACGCGTTGCCTCAGAAATTGGTTGTGAACGAGTGCAATATTTTTCCTCGATGAGAAATTATATTTTATTTATGGGTAAATACCGGAGGAAAAAGGTACTGTATTCACATTTATCTACGATGGACGTTTACGTGACTAAATAAAAAATTATTTAATTATTTAAATATTTATCTTTAACAGGCTTAGTAATCAATCTTGTGCTTTACGTAGTTAAACAAGCTTATATGATTAGTAGGAGTCTAAGAGAAGGCAAAAATATCACAATGTTAATAACTTTCTGTGCGCGCGTTAACATCACTCATTCTACTCTAACCAAATTATGCTTTTACACTGCAAGTTTACAAGTTGTGTGTGTGTGTGTGGCTCTGTGGGTTTGAAGCGCTGGTTCGAGCCGTGTAGTTTTTGGTTTTAAAGTTCAAATCCCCTTCATATAACAAATTTTTCTAGCTAGTCTGCGAGATACATTACTGCTGTTAATAATTTGTGTTTTGTTAGCAAACGTTTATTTCTAAAATAATTTTGTATAAAAGCAATAATACGCACATAACTTGCACAGTGCAATTGTCTGCCTGTGGTTTTCTTTATTTAGCTTTGGTTTGTATTATTTGTTCGTATTATTGCTTTTAGACAAATATATTCTGGAAATAAGCATTTTCTGATAGTAATTTAAGTTATGAAACACTATAATTGATAACATAAAATAACTAAAAAAAAGTTCGTCATATGGCAGAGATTTGAACTCTAAAACATAATATCATGCAGCATGAACACCGCGCACCAAAACCACTGCACTAAACACACAACTTCCAAAACACCACGTGCAAAAGGTCATATATAGGGCAATTGTCCACAGCTATCACGCATTTTTAAAGTTGTGTTTATTGTTTTATTATGACCGTGGGAGTTAATTGAAACGTTTCCCATTACTTACGAGTACATTAAGTTTCATTTCGTACATAAATACATTTTACAGAACCCGTAATTTTTTCGTAAACGTATAAATACGACTCGAGGTTATTACGCTGTTGTCCACCATCCCGTCTGTCGCAGCTCCGTGGGTATAGCAGGAATTTAGAACACGTTCTATTACAGTTTCGGGCGTACCCATGGGTACGAATACTGTTACACTCGGTAACCTAGACGGGAGCAGAGACGCTAGCATGAAATGGGCAAGAACACTGCTGCGGGAATGGGTATCGTGTAAGGCCGGCTTTACAAACCGAAGTCCACAATCAATAGGTGCAAACAAGGGAGGCATTGCTTGGCTCGCGTGTTAATTACGTTTGCGCACGTTAAAGAAGAATGGCGACGCCAGCTCCGATCAGCAACATGGCGCCTGACTGCACGAGCTGCAAAATGGATTGAAGTTGGAGGTGGCATTTTTCAGAATGTGTTGTAAAAGGGTAATTATATCATCAAACCAACACTTAATGATCCGTTCCTATACTATCACCTGTTCCGTTCCCATTGCTGACAATCCCACATAGATGTATCTCTGATATCTTTGCGAACAGAGCATTTGTTTATTAATGTTTTACCTTCAGAATGGTTCATACTTAACTCTTCAAGTATTTCCGTTTCCCCTTGAAACCTCTTGTATACTGAGCAACAGAGGCTTGGAAATTTATAAACTGAATGAGGCAAATGCGCGAGTTCATTGATGGCTTAGACGATCAGCGACTGCACACTGTAAACGCGTCGGCTTCTTTCCCGGATCACTGCCCCCCAGCGAAGAGAGCCAATTTCAGGTCAGTTATTCGTTGAATCTCCAAGACGTTTGTGGGGCCGCCTATCATACTTAGGCGAACCGGGTTCAATTCCCCGTACGGTCGCTCCCGGAATTTTTGCATGTGGGAATCGTGCCGGACGATGATGTTAGTCGGCGGGTTTTATCGCAGATCTCCCGTTGCCCCCTGCCCTAGTATTCCGGCGCCGCCCTATACCTCGCTTCATTCTCATCGGCTCTAAAGACTTCGTTGATAAAAGCCTCCCCCCAAATCTCTCAACTAAACTCCCAACTCCACTTCCTATTCTACTGAGAGTCTGAATTATTTTGGCCCGACGTTGAGGGTTTGTTAATTCAAAAGTGTAGTTTGCTAAACGAATAAAATTAGTTTTGTTGGTTTTCAAGCTGTTTACTCAAAAAGATATATATATTTTTTTAACTAAATATATTTTTGCCCTATACCGTTTAATATCCTGGCTGTTCTCTCAATACATATACGTCGTCTCACGCCTTATTTCGTGAGAGGCGATGTCCGGCGTAGCTATCGCGGTAGTTCGAATAACTCCCCGATAGCCTTTCAGCGCTTAGACGGTAATTTCCCGACCCTATGGACTACAAGTGTCCTACATCAAATTGATCGTCTCGGAGCCCTGTACACTGCTATGTACTGTTGTAAGCACTTACATACATACTTACATACATACATACTTACATACATCCTGCATATATAAATATATATATATTTATATTCATATATAGTTGTTTACCAAATATGTCGTGTATAACAAGCACTTTTGTTAATATAAAAGTACCCTATTTACTTTCAAATTGAACTTCCACTTATATTTTATCTATAAATTATAATATTTCTTTAAAAACAATAGGAATAAAATTAGAGAGACTAGTAAGAAATAGTTCTTATGCAAAACATTACGTAACTAAGTGAGGACGAATGCGGTGCGTTGTCCCTTTGACTTGGTTAAGCTCTGTTTAAATGAGGTGGAGGAATATCATGGAAGTAGAACTTCAGCAGGAGTTGAGGAAAGTTGAGACTAACCGTTAATTGCTTATAGCGCAATTACTGAAAGGAAACACGCAGTAAAGTTGGCAGCCGTGAAGACTTAGTTCCTTTTTTGTTAAACTTGTAGACATTACCCACAACTGCTCTTGCGTAACATTATTTTTTTTTTTTCCCCCATCGTATAGGTTTTGCATTATGGCATGTCAAAATCTCTATTTTAATGTTTCGGTTCGTGGGCCTAAGAATAAACGAAATAAATAACTGAAAATATAACTAGTGTGACTGAAAGTTCATTTCGTAAATCATGTTAAGGTATGATTGGCAAGATCTATATTACATAACAGTATAGACTATCCCAAATAAAAATATTGCAAAATTTCCTAATATTTTGCAACTTTTTAAAAATTGCGAAAACATTACATAGCTTAATTTAAATACTCCTTGAATTAACGAACTGTAATTTCAGCGTGAATTATTTAATTTCGATGAGTAAGTTTACACAGAAAAAAGTCTAATTTTGTAGTAACAGTATCAATATTCCAACAATAATATTTTTTTATCTGTGAGCCGTCAGAAACTAATGTTGCGGTTAATGTAATTTAATGTTAAGCTTTTAATGTTACTGTAACATTAGGTACTTTTCTGAAAACATTACCACCTCACTGTATGGGCAACATTAAGCTGTTGTTTTTGTTGCTGTAAAAATAATTTTGTGTTGCAGTGATGTTATAAAATTTGCGTTAAAATTTTTCTTGTTTTTTTTTTTTTTTTTGCTTTAAATAAACATTGCTGTGTAAAATACATTAAGTAAAATTATTTCGCCACAAAAAAAAATATTACCAACGAATAAAAAAAAATTACCCGAGGCAGGGGATTCGAACCCACGTCCTAAGTGCATCACCCATTTCACTTCACGGAACACGGCGCCCTACCAACTGCTCTACCTTAACGTACGTATTTACGTATCATATCGTGTGTATTGTATCTACACACCGACAAAATGCAATTCTGTTTCGTTACGTATAATACTTTATGCTGTTTAATAATCAGCACACGTAAACGGTTTTGTAAGGCTCGAGAGATGGTTCAAGCTACATTTAGTTTCCAAACTTTACCTTGAAATTTAAATGCAGTGGATTCATGTTTCGAGGTTATCGCTGTTCACACCCATCCGGCATTTTTGAAAGGTCAAGTCAGCGCGAACTTTCTTAAACGTCGCAGTAACACAATATATTTTGTTCTTCCTCTTAATTTTAGAGCAATACAACTTTTGACTGCGGCAGCATTACTTAGAGGCTTTGTTAACATAAGCACTACAACAGCAGCCTATGTTTGCATTAAACTAATATAAGACTTTGTAAATGATTACCATTCTGTAACTCTGACACATCATCATTACTGTTACTACAACATAAAAATGATTAAATAAATCCCTCAATAATACATTTTTGTTGCGGTAATATTATAATTATTTCTGTGTTTATTGTTTGTACGTCTCTATATCACTAAAGTTGTGATTGTGATAGGCCATTGCGTAAAAAAATACGACTTATAATTTTTTATACGAGGAATTAGACCTTGTGAATAACTTCTGGAGCCTGAGCAAGATGTTGTACTAACATAAAATAGTAATTTGTTTGGTGATGGGGAGGGGTATGGGGGGAGGGCTAACATACTTAACGTCGTATTAGAGGATGTTCATGGTAAAGTGAGGACATTGTGAAACGGTTACGCCCGTTTTAATGTGTACGTGCTCCCAGAGCAGTTGTGGCAGTGAAATAATTAAAAGAATTTTATTTTAAGCAATGACGTTTATAGCGAGCGTAATGTAAAAATTTATAGCAAATGAAATTGTTCATTTTGTCTTCAGCCACATTATAGTAGGCGTTGTTATGTCTGTAATATATTTAGGCCGCACAAAAATTTCGTGTTTCCACTTGACTCAGGCATGAATAAAGTTAATAGGCCCATGACGATGTAAATTCTATATAATGCAAATTCTTTATATTCTACGTTTATCCGCAGAAAGGGATAAACGTAGATCTTAAGCAGGGCTCTCAAAAGGGCCCAATTAAACGTAAACTGACTATAAAAGAGGCAAATCGAAAATATTACAGACATAAAAAGCTGTTTTCATTTCTTTCATAAAAAGTAATTACTGTCCAAAATATAAGGGTTGTTCTCGATAAAATTAGCACTTTTGAAATCAACTTTAGAAAAGAGTCACTGCTCCTATCTGCGTATGTTTTACCGGGCGCACTGAGTGACACGCGCCCAGTAAAGTTGGTAACGATGGAGGGAAGTAGTTCTACAATTTAACGTCGAATAAAAAGTGTTAGGCAGCAATTTGTAACAACTTGAAATACTTATTTCTCTTTCTGTTTATTTTGATGCATAGAAGTATAAATGTAGGCAGATTGGTCAATTATTTCCTTTTATAACAAGTTCAAAATTTCACTTGTCCGAAGCATGAATAAAGTGGCGAGGCTCGTCGTAATGTCAATTTTACACAAGGCGGAAGACTACACAACGTGCATACAAGTAGATCTTAAGCAGGTCTTTCCAAAGTGCTCATTTTACCGTGAACAGCCTTTAGTAATATGGTATTGTGTATTTGCAGTACAGTGTATAATGGACTATATGTAATTTATTTGTAATAACTGAGATGTTTTTCCACATTCTCGAGACTTTTGTCCTCGCATATCGGGATTTATAGAAAAATATTTTTTGAATAAATGTATAAATGAGTTCATGTAATGGTAGCATACACGTTTCACAAAAAAATTTCCAGCGTTATCTTTTCAAAGCGTAGATATCAACCGTTTGGTACATAGTAACATTAATTTTTATATGAAGCAGAAAATATGCAAATAGCTATAAGATGAAACATAACAAGTATTGCAAAAGCCTAGCGAACCGAACATAGGGAATGTAAAACAAACTGAGAGAAAATCGAACAAAAATATTTGTTTGTATAGGGCCAAATATATACTTAGTTGTCCTAACAATATATAATGTTGAGCAAACAAAATTTTAAAAGCAACAAAATTACTTTTGTTCGTCTAACAAAGTATATGTTTTAATAAACAAAAATCTTAGTGTTCGGTCAAAAAAATATTAGCCTGTCAACTAAATATTTTGTTGAATCAACTGCATATATTTGTTTTGTTCACTCATTTCACTGCCCTCGTTAGAAAATAGAGCTCGGGAATTTGTTTGCATTTTTGTGACAATTAGGATAGTAACCGTGTTTGTTAGTGCATCTATTGATGCTTAACACTCGTATACACATATTAATAAAACAATGCAACAAAAAACTGACAAGTAAAGCTGTAAAACTTGATGAAATATTTGTTTGCACACGTTGCCCAATATTTGCTGCATATATATTTAAAAGCTTTATAGTTATCAGTTATCACATTAGCTGATATTACTAAGGCATAGCGCTCGGACGCAGGTGATCTAGGTTTGAAACTCGGTCGAACTTCTAATTTTTTTTTGTATCGGCCCAAACTGTTTAATGTACGTGTAGCCAAACAAATCTGTAGTTGCACCAAACAAATCTGTAGTTGCACCAACCAAATCTTACAGTTCGGGGCAACAAAATGAGAACAACCAAATAATTTGGTTTCAGCAACAAAATATTTCGTTGCCCGTATACAAACAAATAATTTGGTTGCACCAAACAAATCCTGTTTGATTCAACAAAACTTTTTTTCTCAGCGTACGAATAGCAGGGAGTTGTGGATAGCTGGCCAGGCGGCGTAGGTTAACATATCTCAACAGTAATATCATTTGTATTTGTCTCTGTATTTCCACTTGCCATCATCCTATTGGTCCTGGCTACACCAGACTCGCTTACTGTACTATACAACGTTTATCGTTGGCTGGCCGTCGACCAATGAAGTCTCGCCATGTCTATGCACCATTCAAATTGTCGCGTCAGATGTAACACGTTTTATAATCCATGGTGTTCATTGGATAAATGATAAAAAAGAACAGTTTTTATCTTACGAACTGAACTGTCGACTACTTGTAATTTATTATACAGATTCCGGTAAAGTCCAGTGAAACAGTAAAACTGTAAAAGTGTGCATTTTGTCTTCAGGAGCGAAGAAATTTCTTTATAAACGTGCCCACGTGCATACTCATCAAATGGTTTATATATTACAATAAGTTTCAGAAGTCGTGCCAAATGCTGCTGGGATACCATCACGGGCCGCGAAAAAAATCCGCGAGCTCTTGGTGTTGAGAGTGTGCGGGAATGAGAGGGTTGGAATTTAATCAGCCTCCTACTAATGAGCCTTATTTCAGAGAGCAACAGCCCCTGCGAAGATCAAACGCGAGAAGAGAACGGTACGGTGGTTGTGTGTGTGCACGAGAGAGAGTTTGAGAAAAAAAAAAGGGGGGGGGACAGATAAAAAGATGCCCAGAGGCGGCTAGAAATTACTTTTTTGTGCCCCCCTTCCGCTGGAGCCGGGAATTCCTTCCTTCCTCCCCCCACCCCTTTTTTGTCAACCGTTGCAAGCACGCATTTCTTACCCCGTTATCGTCGCACAACTTGCATCCAGCGAGGGGAGTGGCTGCTTTTTATATAACGTCGCGGAGAATGACTCCTGCGATGCAGCAGGGAGGGCGGCCGACATGATTGCGAAGCGCGAGATGAGTTTAGCGCGAAGTCATACAGGGGTAGACGCATGCGATATACCGCGAGGGCTGCTACTTTCATTTTGTAAGAGGGATGCGTGGCGATATTGCGAGCGAAGCAACGTAGGTACGATTAGCAGAAGCTACTGGAGATACCTGTAAGAGGAAGTGATTATATTTTTTAATCTGCCGCTGTCCGTTTATATAGGATGATTCTCAATTAGACCGGCAAACTCCGAGAAGTGATTCTTCATGAAAAAGTAAAAGGAAAACATATGTGCCACTTTACACCTAAACCGAATATCATGGGATTTTAAGACGTATTTGTGCAAAATATCGGCTCTTACGTTGAAGGTCCCGATATCATACAATAATGTTCCGAGAGTTGTCATTGTATTTTACTTCGTTGCCGATATTTTGAACAAATATGGTTTAAAACCTCGTTTTTCAAGGGCTCATACCTCCCTTAATATTCGATTTAGGTATGAAGTGTCACGTATGTTTTCGTTATACTTTTTCACGAAGAATCACATTATGTATCTAAAGTTACAATTTCAATCATTTTTCTCCGGCTACTTTATAATAACGGTCTCGTAAAATAATGTTCGGTTATTTCCTGTAAGTAACTAAGTGGTACAGATCGAAAATAACTGCCCTTAGAAAACTACCTAAAACGTCTAAAATATTTTCCAGAGACGAAGCAGATTACTGGATATAGCAGCAATTTCAAGCATATTAAGTTTGTTTCAAGTAAAATTATGCATGAAAAACAAAACTCACTATACTTAATAGAGTCCGAGGTTTTTGAGGGGCGATTTAACCACTATTTTTTTAATAATAGAGGTATTTTCAAGATTCTTTTATAAATAACCTAAATTAAATCGAATTAAAAGAATTCACATTGAGAAGAAGCATTGTACTAAACAAGAACAAAGTCTCAATTTAAAGAGAAAAACTGTTATTTAGAAATGTTAAATTATTGTTTCGAATTGTGCAAGAACCAATCTTGCTAAGTAAAGTCTCTCATAACTTATTTTCAGTAGGTTAAATTATTTTTCGCCTGTCCGCCTTCTGGCTTTTCAAATGGGCTCGTATTTAAATGACTTTCACGCCATCCAGATTCTTTGACTTCCACTTAAAGAGTTCCGACAGAAAGATCACAGAAGAGAAGGTTGACCTTGAAGAATTTGGTGAGGTTCGGGAAAGTTTACAGACGCTTCCACAAACGAGATTTAGAAAGGTATTCACGGCCCAGCGCTGGCAGCACCAGGAGAAAAACCGACAAACACGGAAAGCCAAGATCTCGGCAGGTCTTCGACGAACATAAAATGTCATCTTCACCTCCAGCAGATGTTAGGAACAAAAATAATTATTCCCGCCGTAATCGGCTGGCATCCATGAATGAAAAATGTTACACAAACAGCGAATGGTCGAAACCGTATTCACAGTAGAATATAATTTCTGTACACTTATACGCAATTCTTTGGTAATTATTAGCCACATATTTTCTTGCAACTCTTCAGCGGAAATTTTGTGCAATTACAGCACATTATTTTGGGAAAATTACAAAACGGTTCATGTAGCTCAATATATATAATAAATCTGAAGTCTACAAAACTTACTTGTTAAAAATTCAACATTAGTTTTGCACTTTCTACACAAAGGTTTCGTGAAATCTACTCTAATTAATTCGTAGCGTTACAAAAACATATTCGGCAACTAGTTTCCCAAAGAATCCCTTGTAAAAAATACAGAAATTTTTTACAATATACTCCCTAACGTATAAGAAATCTTTGCGCACAGCCTTGGGCGAAATTACTAAGACCGAACTCTGTGATCGAAGGGTTTAGTGAGCTACCATTGGAGCACGTGTCGCTGGGTTCACATACCAGGAAGAGTGTATGCAGAGTTCGTAGGTGTAACATCTGTTACTACACTGCAACTTCTTCTTCAATAAATTTCCTAAGTTTTAATGACAGTTTTTAACCAATACGGGGCAAGGAAACATTGACACACAACAAGCTGCAAATATGAAGAAACCTTGAGCGTCTGTAGTAGAGATATTTGAAGCTTTCGTGAACAATTTCAGAAGAGCTGCAACGTACGGATGAAAAAAGAAAGTTACCATTTGTGTTTACTTGAAACTCGTGCACGCTGGTGTGGTGAATTTGTAAGTATTTCCTTTGTTTATTTGTCAGTTCAAATGGTATATGTTCATTTCCAAACATAAATCATACAATTATTACAAGATACAGATATCCATTAAAAAAAAATCACAAAACAGCAAGAGGAAGAACTAGAAAGCATGATTTGCAGATCTCCGCATCTCATAAAAAAAATAACAACTAGAAACTATTTAACAGAAAACAACCAAATTGAGAACAGTTACAATGAAATCCAGTCATGAATATATAATGTTCGTCATAAAAAGTATTTTCAAGTGTGAAAATGCGAAAACAACAACCAAACAATTCGCCTTCCTGTTTTTTTTAATTGATTTGTTCGTCTTATATTAGTTTGTTCTTTTTGACTTCGTATTCTCACTGGCCACAGTTCACTAAAATTTATAATAGCATCCATACCAAAATATCGTCATTCAAACTACAATTCTAACATGTGGGTTTAGGTCATGTCTGCGTACAAGTCTTTCCCTTAAACAGATTATCCCGGCGACGTAAAGCGAGATGTCAATAAGCCAAAGAAAATAGTATGTTGAAGAAATCGATTACACAAGTTTAGCGTGTGCTGAACACAACATAAGTGTTCAATATTTCGCGGGGGGAAAAAAAAAAAAAGTGACCTATGGTATACAAAATTCAAATAATTGTATCGTTCTCGATATTAATATTAGAGAGAAAATTTGATGAGTATTTTTTTCCCCCGCTAATATGTGATTGAATCGAGGTACATCGCTTCAGTAAATAACAGCATGCGATTACTTTTTTTTTTTTTTTTTTTTTTCGTTATAACTGGAAGGCCGACCATTAAGGAAATTATTTATTTTCAAATATCTGACCCTTCTGGTGCAATGAAATTTATGCTGATAATACTAGTGAATATACCAGATCAAATATCTTAGATACTTCACATGCCGATGGTTAGAACTGACGGCGGTAATTGTATGTACACACATCAAATATGTTTTGCACCACTTGGATTGCTGAGTTTATAGATCGCTCACAGCTGAAGAGAAAGTATGGTCTTTATAATGCGCCATCTGTCACACCGAATATCATTCATAAGCAACCAAATTACAGGCGATAAAGACCGTTTATTTGTGGTGTATATTTAGACGACCATACGAACCTGTAAGTTTTGGAGAGGGGTGGAATTTTTATCTTCAGATATGGCAGGCGATAATAACTTTTCACAAAAGGCATTGTACGACTCAAGTATGGTAGTTAGTTACAATAAACTTTCTCTTAATATAGTTATATCCCACTAATATCGATAGCTTAAAAGCAGTTCCAAAGAAATTTTCTATTTTTCTCCCTACATACAAAATATATTTTTATTGGAAATTTCGAAATTTCTGGTTTTCACGTTTAGTAACTTGTTTTCGAAAATACCGAAAGAATTACACTTTACTATCACGTCTATCTAAACATATTAGTGAATTAAAAATAATACTGACAATACAATTCAATTTTTATGTGTGTATTTGTTTATCGAGTGAGTCATTGTAATTTTAATTCCCATGATAATATTAAAGATATTACTGAAATATTTTGATGTCAGAAATTGAAGTAAATATCATGACTCATAAATGAGAAAACGTATATTAATGAATGTAATCGTACATTTGGTGTTACATTACGCATTACATTTTTATAATATTATAATTACTTGTGAGTTATCAAATGCAGTTTATTTCCCTTATGCTTCATGGTGTAACGTGTAAAATATAATTATGAATATTATTATTATTTCATATGTAAAATTAACTGCTTGACAATGAAGTACCGTTTGCAATGAATGTCAGTAAGTAATATATTTTTAATACATTACTGTTTCAGATCGTTTGATATTCTTCAAAACTCATGTCATAGCCACTTTTTAAAATGGCTCTTCGATTTCTTGCATTCACTTCTGTGTTTTGCCTGTAGGTTTCTCTCTTTGGTCGCTCATGTCTAGGTGGGAGAATCACATCTAGCGACGACAGTGAATGTTTGATATCTCCCCTTATCTCTGAGAGAGGGAAATTTTATGTCATTCTGGTTTCTAATAAATGTTGGCTGCAGAAAATCTGTGGAGGGGGCGATCAGATAAAATAAAATACTTTGAGTGATGTGAGAGATAAATTTTAAAAGGTTTCAGGAACTTTCGGTGGCTTTAATTTTTTTTTTCCCCCTTGCTACGTTTCTGTCACGAAATGTCTCCAAGTATATCACTGGGCACAGAACAGCGTGATAGATGCTTAGAGTTTTTTTTTTTTTATTACTGAAAATGTGTTTTTATTTCTCAGTGATGTTGTATGTATACTTTTATGTGAAACATTGCATCTTTACGAAGCATTGGGAAAAATTGAAGTAACTCCGAGTTCATAAAAATATTACATGTATTGTTTTTAATAGAATAAAAAACTTATTCTGCAGTTGTGCCCAATTTTTAAGCCTAATAATTTAAAATTATTGAAAGTAAACTGAAGTATATTTTTTAGGTTTATCGTATAACGTATCCACTGCCTAGAACATTATGAAATGTCACAGCGGATGCATTTCTTGATTTAGAAGTAGAATATATTTAACTATTCGGCATTTTTATAGCTTCATTGTTATCATGTTTGATGTTCTTATCTTTTTTTGAGCAAAGCCAATATCTAACACCTAAAAATATTTTTAAAAAAATGGGGTGTGGCTGTGTTGGGGACACGACCGCTTGTTTTGCGCGAATACGTCTACGTTAACGCACTCCAACGCCTTGATTTTCCTTTTACGTTCCCAGCACCGCTTCACTCGATCACACGGGGTTTTATGGGTATCACTGGATTAATTTTGAGATGCTCTTTCCAACCTTATTCGATTTCTGTATTTCGACCTGGCTTTTTGAAGGGTATAGGCAGAAAATGTGTTAAGTTTTCTTAATTTTTTACATTAAACTCATAAAATTTCACCATAAACACACCACACAATTGTTTTTATACACGAAACCGATCGATCGTGGCGAGAGCTGTCGATTCCGATGAAGGTCAAACGAGATAGGTACGGAGCAGCGCCGGAATGCAAGGGTGGGGGAAACGGGAGAAACCCGAGATAACCTGCCGAACAGCAGCCGGTGCCGGTACGATTCCCACGTGCGAAAAACCCGGGAACAATCCCGCCGGGAATCGAACCCGGTTCGCCTTTGTGGGGAGTGAACGCTCGCTCTAGCTGCTACATCACCGCGAGTGGATAAGTTCAGCTATATAATTAGGTAGCAATGAATTTTTTTATTTAATTTCCTGTTTCACATTTTGCCAAATTTCGTCCCCTCTGTGGTATAAGCATGGGAAATTTTTACGTTAAATTGGCGGAGCTGATGTCCAGAAACCTTGTACATAAAGAAGAAATCACGTTTTCTTTGAATGAACTTCAAGGAGTATTTTTGGAAAATAAAGATACAGCCCTGACAGCTTACAGAAATGATACCTCCGGTACTGTTGTCAATGCGATTCTCACAGCAATGGAACACTTATTTAAAAAACATTGTCAAGGTAACACAAATACTTTCACAGTGCATTAGAAATGAATTGCGACAAGCCACTTAACCCAATTACGGCCTGCAAGACTTGGAAAGTGAAGAAGAGTATTTATAACTTTTCCCTGGAAAATTCTTATTGCGTGCATTAATTTGTGAATTTCCACGACAAAAAACTGGAACGTGCTCCGCGGCTATATATTCTTAAAGCTAGCGTTCATCTTACTTTTTTTTTTACCGACTGTGTAAATTTTAATTTTGTCTTTCCGAATTGATGCTGCGACTGCATAAAGTGGATTTAGGAACAAGTAATTAATTCAAAAGTTCATAAAAACATTTAAATATATTACTTTAGTTATTCTGTATATTTTCATTCTGACTTTCAAAATTGATAACGAGATTGAACAAATTCGATTGAGAAAGGGAGAAACCAAAACTTTTAATTTTCACAAATTCTCTATCGTACTTTTTTTTTTTTTTTTTATAAATCATTTATACAATTTAGGTAACATTATTTAGTTTGAGCTGCATCAAAGACAAAAGCCACCTCGTCACTTTTAGAAATTTCAAATTTAGTGACGATAATCTTTCTTGCGAAGTGTTAGATAAAATTAATCAATCCTCGAAATAACGCAAAGTATTGAGAAAATTGGGGTTGGCACTAGGTGGATATGAAATAATAACACGCTGATTATCTCAAGTTCTTATCTTTTAGAACACCATGATGCTGAATATCATTGTTATGTTCCATTAAGGTTAAACATTCCTAGATCAGAATCAGCCGGAACATTTAAGTACCGCTGGCTGTCACGCTCGATTGCGAGAAATGAGGAAAAAATAGTTTTTCAGCACAGTCTTTGATAACCGATTGATTAATTTTTCAGGTATGTTAAACGAGTAACTAATCGAAACCCAAACTTATTATTTCAATTTTTCCAACCAACAACACATTGATAAATTACGTTTACAGGAGAATAATATCAAGATATTTCTGTATACGTAGTAGAATTTAGAACTCAATATGCATGCGTTCTAGGAAATCGCACATAACAGTATGGCTAAGGTTGTCAGTAAGATATTGAAAAAATTGTGCTTAAATCAATGACCATGCGACAATTATGTTGGAAAATCATACACTAATTTTATGGATAGTTACATTCTAACATTTTACGATACGCTGTTCTATTTCCATGCTGTTTCGGTTCTAAGGGAACCAGTTCCACATATTTATCGTAGCACTTAGAAAATTCAATAGACAGCACTACGGTAACTAATCACGAATTTGTTACGAACACTTAAAATTAATATGAACGAGCTGAGTGTCTGAATTGCTTAAAAACAAATGGACCCCGAGATGATATTTTTTTCCGTGTTCGAAACACAGCGATACGGGTGACAATAACACGGGCTCCCAGCGTCCCGTCGCCCATACGAGCAAGGCGCTGAACCGACGCGCAGTGCTTCCGTCGTCAAGCTTATTAGATCTGTAAAGGCTGTTTATGATAAAGTGAGCACTTTAGAAATGAACCTTGAAATATATGTACGAAAGGACGGTGACTTTTTCCGACGGGCGCGCTGAGTAGCATGCGTCCAGTACCTGAAGTTGGTAAAGATTAATGAAAAGTAGTTCCCTTATCTCATCGTCGAATAAAATAAAAATGGCTAGGATACAATTTTTGATAAATAAGAATTTTTTTCTTTCGCTTTATGTTTCTTTTTAAATGTATCGAAGTGTAATCATGGACAGAGTTGGTAAATATTTACTTTCCTAATAATTTCACAGTTTCACTTGGCCGACGCATGACTAAAGTGATTAGGCCTATGACAATGTTAATATTACACGAGGCGGAAGAAAATACACCGTGCATACAAGTAGATCTTAAATAGGGCTTCCATAAGTGCTCATTTTACCGTGAATAACCTATAACAATTTGACTTTACGCACGCAGTGAAAGACCATACATGGAAGTACAATTTTACGCTATTACTTTTCTCCTAGTCCTTAACACTTAAGAGGACCATGTCCGGGTACAGGTCGGGCAAAATTGTATGAATGTTTCTCTGCCCACGAGAAATAGAACTTGTCAAAGCAAAGCACCGTTGTTCGGCTATTTTCGTCAGAATCTATTGACAAACGTTATAATAACAAACGACAATTTTTTGCAAATATAACACGATGGACTGTGCATCATTTTATACAAGAAAAAAAAACATTCGATTGAAACGTGGTTACCTCAGCGTTTCATTGGCTGTTAGCCGGTCAATAATGACATCCTGAAACGTTGTCGACCAGTACGGCGGTGTTAAGAGACCAATAGAGCATTGCTTTCTGGCAGTTATGGATAACGTTCACTCACTTCCAGCTTGCCTTTAACGCTGCTAAAAGTGAGCCGACCTCGAAGTGTTAAACTAAATGCGCAGAATATCTCTTAATACGCGATTCTTTACTTATGTTATGGCATCTCTCTTCTTTTAATGCAATTAATATGGCGAACACAAAACCGTACGGGCTTAGAGAATCCGTTTTATCTTTTCTGGCATAAAGAAGTTTTCACAAGATACTTATTTACTGAGCTACTCGTCAACGCGCCAACAAAGAATGCGCTGAAAAAAAAAAAACCAAGACTTTAACACGATTACCTGTCGGATTTTAAAATGAAGTGCAATTAGAATTTCCCCAAGTACTTGTATTTCATCCGGTGTTGCTTTAAATCAATCAGCTATTTCCCCTAGTTCTCAAAGTTTTTAGGACACAGATATTTGTAAATTTAAAATTAGCATATCGATAGCTTATCGTTATGTAGCAACTCGTGAAATTAATTTTGTGAGAAACAGCCATGGATTTAAAACTTCCAATATAAAATTCGAGACTTCTAAAGTTCACTTGCATGTCAATTTAATTTTTGATGCTCGATGGCAAGGAATCAGACAGCTTAATTTTGGATTTTCAACAAATTATCATTCACACAACACTGATTTCAGCAGAGAGTTTTTTTTTTCCTCTGTAGTAACCTTCTTTATGTCAATTATTTATTTAGATAAGTTAGGATAAGACGGGAATTCGAGTATATTCTGTTGTCATGCATCTTTATGGACATATCACATGACCATCCAATACCTGATAACCTCCTGATATAGTCAAACAACCATTAAAAAATTGGTACCTGTCTGTAAACAAAAAATATACTTCTAAATTTTGAATGCGATTGTGCTTCGTGTGGCACGAAAATAAACCGATAAATCTAAACAGCAGTAAAAAAAATTAAATGGCGGTACGATGTGGACACTTTAAACAGGTCACCTGCAAATGACAATAACACAATTTCAAGAGCAATTAATTAATTCCCCTGCAATCACCAGTGAAAGAGCCCACTTCCAGATTCATTAAATCTAGTGGAGGAAAATAATGGTCTCTCCGAGAGAAATCTGAATTTTGGCAGATAGTAACTGCCAACCTGACATGTCCCAATTTTCAATGTTTATTTTTATTTTACAATTATATTTATATTTATTTGATTTTTTTTTGCTCACACAGGATATTTTTCTGAATAAAACTGAGCTCTTTGCCCTGTGTACTGAATTTATACAGAATGTATGTATCGAAATTTGAGTACACCAGTAGTTATTTTATGTAAAGGTAGATAATTAGTATGTGAATACATCGTTGATAGTCAACCTAACGATGTTATGAAGTGGAGTACTTATTAAATTTTGCGAATATGTATATGTAAACAGAGCTGACCAGATTAACGTAGGTTTCCATTTCCGCTTGAGCTCTGTAAGTTATTTTATATCGTGGGAGAGAGAGCATTTTATCACATCCTCAGTTTCCACACATGCGGTTCTTTAACATGTGATGATCATTTATAATGCCTTTACAAGTCAGTATATTAAAATAAGTTGTATTTACGTTCTTTATAATACATTAGTTACTTCTTTCGTCATTTTAATTTTTGTCCGGAAAAATTGATTTCATTTCAATATTCTCAGTCATTATAAACAAAAACTGGTTGAATTTGCAAATTATGGAACGATTATGTACTGCATGTTGAGGATATGCCAGCTAGTAAGATGTGTATTATTTCAGTTATAGCTTCTTGGAGTCAGAATTATGCTCAGAATGGTGGCCTGCATCATAGGGAGTAATGTTACCTACATAGTGTTGTAATTTGTATTGTTAATCTAACACATCGAACGGAAGTCAAAACCGACGGTGCCATACGAAGTTGAGGAAATGTTGGCAGTTTGGGACGGCTTACCTTCACTGCGATGGGGGTGTGTTTGACGAGATCCACGCCTCACGTCAGCTGGGTGGGCCTGCTGGTCTGCAAGTATGAGCGCCGCGTGGCCGCTGCCGCCCACGAAATCTATGACTGCCTCGCCCCCCTCTTACGTCATCTATACCACGTGACGCCAGTCAGTCATGCACCACCAGGGTGCCCTTCCCGGACTTCAGATATCAACGGAGTGAGGATAATTTTGTAATGTTCTAGATGATTTCAAATAAAATATAAATACAGGTGTCTCGCCCAGATTCGGGGAGACTGCACAGGGTTTTCACTTGGGCAGGAATTACTGTTCCGTCAACATTTTAAAAGGGGAGGGGGGCCTTGCTGCCATTTTAATTAAGTATGGTTTATAGCAAAATAATTATATGTTACCTGCATATAGCTGGAAAGAGATGTAATCTCTGTAGAATTTGGGGGGAAGTTTTAAACATAATTATTTTTGATACCTTTGTTATACTAAATGTAATCAGTGGGGAAAATACATTTTTTAAATAATTTATTGATTGTAAGTTTTTGGGGGAAAACTATGCAAATTGTTGTATTTCGATATAAAAATCAAGACAACGAATAATTTTCAAACCTTTTCACTGGAACCAACCCAAATCCCTTTTTTGACATCATCGGGGGGCTCTCAGTTGTTTTCCAACTTAATACACCTACATTCAGGAAGCAGTTGAGACAAAGACCTTGTCCTCTACGTGTTGGCAAACCCCGTCACAGCTGTAAGGACAGATCCTGACACTTTCATATTCTACCGTCGTGGAAAGGCGATCCCTTATTAAAAGGATCCTTTTAGAGCAGTGAATGTGGTTTTAATATTGTGGTAACCGACTCGTTAAAATGCCATATTTTTTTGTTGTCTATTTATTTTTCCCGTTTTAAAAATTATTTACTGAACCCTGTTATATGTACATATGTCTCGTCGGTTTATTTGCTGAACTTAAAAAGTTAACATGAGTTTTAACTTTTCTCGCTAGCGTGCATACCCTGATCTGTACTCGTGAGATCTTAGTTACATTTCTTTAATGGAACTCAAGTTATTCCCATGGATAAATATGTAGGAGTTCTTGAATCAATAAAGTACCATTGCTAAAAACAGAAACACTCCACTTAATTGAATAAAAGAACAAGCAAAAATCATTCCCGTGCTGCTGCATAATATATATTCTTAATTCCAAGCAGTTTGATTTAGAAAAGATATACCACAGTAAAAATAAGAAACAAATAAAAAAAAAAACTGAAAATTATCAGCTGTAATACAAGATCATTGATTTAATTTATGAAACTATAGCTAATACTAAAAATGGTTCGAAAATTGTCCCCGAGAGTTGAAGAATAGCAAAACTGTTCCTTATCAAAAAGATGCAGCCATTAAAATGTAATAAAATGGCAACTGATACAAAAGGTAAAAGTAAAGAACTCCAGTGTTTAAAATAATACAAACACGTCTTTAGCAGTGTTGTTGGTATTTCGCAAAAAAAAGCAGCAAATCATAGTTTGTTGAGATATTTCCAGTTATTAAATTGTAACAGAGCTGTCAGGAAGTATTGACCAGCGCTAACCACAAATATTCAATGTGTAGGGATAGTGTTTTATAACACGATAAACTCGCTGGAGGGTTGCGTTAATGGAGTATCAATGGGAAAAAGGAAGTCAGTATTTTCATCTCATCGATCAAGCGTACTCGCCGTCATTCAACAAAGATGAATTCATCGACATTGTAGGTACAGAAAAATTCGAGAGTTTTATCTTTGTCGAATAACTAATATTATTATAAATGTTCTGGAGAATTTTTATGCAGATAACAACTCTACTTAACAGACAGCTTGACGAAGTTTGAATCTATGCCTAAAAGATTGTGAAAGGTTGCTTTACGATGTGATATTACTGATTAGCGTCTGGGATGTCTAACACCAGAGCAAGATTCAGCGTACAATAATATTCAATTTACCGAGCGACTAAAAAATTTTCCTACCTTCAGAATGCATCTGATAAAAAGCTTTGTTTATGAAACCGTCTCATGCGTTTGTGAGAGATGGTTTGCAAGAGCTAGAGAAAAAGAACCTGTACATATCTTTAGCAATGTTGATGGAGAACGTTACTGATGTTCTTTTCAAAGGAGGAAATAAATAACTGAATCACACACGATCTCAAAATGTTGTAGAATAGCTTATCATCAAATAATTAAGTAATTCCACACTTACAGAGGAACTCATAAATCCTTGGAAACTATCATTCCAAGGTAAAGTCTGTGCGATACAACAAGAAAGTAGCACCGAGGGGATGCATCACACACTGGGCATTTTTAAGAAAACATAACCGTTCCTCTGTGATGAGTTGATCGTCACCAGTTTTAATTTTTTTTGTGTCTGGTGGCCATTTTATTAAGTTGGCAGCTGTCCATTTATTGTGTTGCTCACTAGGGTAAATTATATTTATACTATTTGTTATGCACCGGTGCAGTATATTTATTATTATTAATTAGCGGATTTACTGACCAATATTTTGTATTTCCGAACGTATAGTATTGTTTGAAATAGATTTTGTATTGTACACTCCGTTTAGTATTTATAAAGTTTTTTTCGTTATGTCCGAGTTCGTGGGAGCTGCCGTTTGAGGGCGCTGATTGCGCGGAGGAGGCGTTGCGGTCGGTCTAGGAAGGAGTGAGATGTAAGCCACGACCGCGGTCGAGATCGTGCCTGGCTTGCTGTTGGCGAAGCGAAGGCGAGTCGACGTAGTCAGCTGACGGGGAAGGAGAGTTGGCTGTGAGGGGCTCGTGTGCTGGACCACGGCGCGGCTTGCTGGCTGGAGTATTGGGCCGCTGTCTTCCCGCTGAAAGTCACATCTTCTTCGTCGGAGGGTCACGACTGCTTCGTTTAAGCAGGTATGTTCTCCGTGCTTTGGTTTTTTACTCCCGTTTGTCTCATGGGCGGTTTCCTTGAAGATGACTTACTGATTTATACTAATAAATTTTTTTTATATCGCTTCAGCGCCGAAACAAACCGCGGCTCCTCCTCTTTGCTCTAAACTTAGATTGTGACTGTAACCTAGTACCCTGATTGTGGGCATATGAAAGAGAAAAATATTTCACTCACAAAGTTTGTTCTAAGACATGCGAGGTTAATAGGAACTGTTTTACGCACGTGGCATTTTATACGAAACTATATAAAGTATTTTACGTATATGTGCTATTATTAATTAAAGCTATTAGTGTGTATGCAAAACGCTTTGTAATATTGTTTCAGGAGGATGGTTGTACTCTTGTGTGAGAATAAATGAATGGCTATTTAGCGTTAGTGAGTTTATCAATGTTGAATATTACCTTCAGCTACCTGGAAATAAATATTGAGTACTACTGCCACAGTGAAATGCATGAAGAATTATGTGTTCAACTCAAATAGTACCGTACCAAATGCAAATATGTTCCAACCGAGGCCCCTCCGATCCTTGGGCTAGTGCTTTGCATTTTGTTTGGTCAATACGGCTAAGTGAGGTAGAGTTGACTAACCCGAAGCCTTTGATGTAGAGAGCGTCTCACCTCTACAAATCACTGCAGAGGAGGCAGAAGCTCGATTAATATGAAAGCAAATAATTAGATCATCTACCTGATCTATCATCGTTATATTGTTGCGCGATAATCAGTCACGATTAGAGACTTTCAAAGGAAATAATGAACAGTCTCAAAACTACAACACGCATGATAACACAAATTCATGCAACTTCGAGAGAATCGCAATTCAGAGAGTGTTAATCACAAAAGAGCAAACGCCAGTTTACTGGTTCCTGTTGTTCAACAGACAACTATACTCGAAAGAAATTATTGTATGATTTATATAACACAATAATTATAACAATTTTGGCATGAAAGTTTTAGCCTTTGCTATATTGCAATGTCCTGCTTGCAGAGCTGAAAACGTTTCTTACTGGTCGTGTTTTTGTGAGAAGACAGTTTCTTCACTGTAAACTGATCACTTTTGAAAGACCTGCTTAAAATATACTAGTGTACACATTGCGTACTCTTCCATCAAATATATCTAAGGCAGTGTTAATTTGGTAATCACTTTATATATACGTCGGTAAAGCGAGACAGAAATTACTACAAAAATGATTTACAAATTTAACTTATTCTTAGACTTACAAGTATTTAAAAACATAGCGCAAAATTAACTTTCTCAATAGTCGTAAATGTTTTTATTACATTTTCGATTCAACGTTAAAGACATGAAGGACTTTTCCCTCCGTCGTTACCTATTGTACTAGGCGCATACCAACCAGTGTGCCCGTTACATAATATACGCAGGTAAGGGTAGTGACATTTTTCAAAAGTTGATTTCAAAACTTCTTAATTAACCATGAACAGTCTTTACAATATGTAAAGGCAACGGAATGCAAGTGAAAGAGAAACTGCAGCACCCTGAGAAAACCCGCCGGATACATGATCGACGTTCACCGTACCAGCGGGGAAACTCCCCCGTCAGGTAACGTGGCCAGCACAGTCTAGGCGGGGGACTGATGCACTACCCACAAGACTACCGCGGCCCCTGGGTGACGGCGAGTACGTTTAGTAAAATGAGAGTAACCTCCAATTGAGCACTTTACTCGACTGTGCGCAGTTCAGAACTTATTAAGAAGTAGTACATACTATAATTACCAAAATAATCAGTAATGTATGATTTAAGATGCTTATGGAAGAAGACTGCATGAATTTTTTAACACTTTTAAAAGGTTTTGCTGATAACACGTTTAAAAATAAAAATAAGAAATTAATAAAATCTATTTTTATCTAAATATTAAGCGTACTTGCATTTTGGTTGATTCAGACAACACGTTTGCAAAAGAAAATCGTTCATCAAGCAAGATTATCATTAAAAAATTATTCCTGTTTTATGTTCTGTAAAATAAGTAATAATATTTGCAAATATTTTAATAATTGATTTTATGCACACACATTTAAGCTACGAAAGTAATAATATTTACAACTATAATAAACGTATATAAAGTAAATAGTTAAGGTGGAGTGGAGAGATCTGGGCTGCTCTCAACATCGAGGTCTTGAGAGCCGATGAGAGTGCAGTGACGTGAGTATGGAGCAAAGCAGGAATCCAAGTGCGGGGGAAATGGGAGATCCCTGAGAAAACCCGGCGACCAGCGGCATCATACGGCACGATTCCCACATGCGAAAATCCGCGAGCGACCCCGCCGGGAATCGAGCCCGGTTCGCCCGGGTGGGAGATGAGTAGTCTAACCACTAAACCACCGCGGGCAACTTAAATTATTAGACAATTTTTAAATATTGGTACTAATATTTTTTACATGCAACAATAATCATCGTGACTGCCCTACTCGACAAAGGTTTTCTTGATACAATTAAAAGGTAGCAAAATGTTTAACAGTGTTACAAATTTTTCTACCACAGAAAAAATTCACGGACTTATTGCAGTTACATCCAGCTTTTGTAAAGCCCTGCTAAAGTTCTACTTCCACGATATCCCTCCGCCTCATGCAAAAGAACGAAACCACGTCTAGAAAATGACACAAAGGGCAACGCACAGCATTCGTGAGCACTCAGTATAATATGATTTTGTATAATTTTCTCGCTGTTTTATTCGTGTTTATTACAAAGGAAACACGATGATTAATAAATGAAATATGGATAGAATTAAATATAAACCAAAAATAATATCCTTTCATGTTAACGGACATATTAAAAGCTTCCGATGCATGCCATGTTAAGGAAACAACCACAGACGTCATACATGGGGTAAATTTTAAAAGGTATGAATCATAAACCGTGAAGAAACTGTTATTATAGACTGTATAGGCTGTTCACGGTAAAGTGAGCACTTTCGAAAGCCCTCTCATATGGAGCAATAGCAAATAACTGAATTTTATTTTATCCTTAGATGTTAACTTCAGAGTGTGGTGGAATATACGCAATGTGTAATACTTACATGGCAATATTTATTTAAAATAGGCTGTTAAAGGATTTAACAAAAATAACTTTAAGGAACAAGTAACTAGGGCCTCAAAAGTGCTCATTTTACCGTGAATAGGCTATACATGAATTTTTATTTTATATGCAACAAAAATCGTACTTTTCTTGCAGTTTTATGTAGTGTGTGGTAGTTTATTAATTTTTGTATGATTTTTGCAGGTCGTGCAGTCGGGTCGCAACGCTCCAGCCACGCTACTTACGGTAAGTTTATTTTTTTGCTACTCTACCTTAATCTAAGTGCTATGTGAAATGAAGACCCGAAGGTAGGGCTGGCTTTATTGCGTCTCAGGGCTAACCACTTACGCCAACTAGGAAGGGAAATCATGCAAGGAGACATGCATCGCGGCAAAGAGGGATTGGGCAGCCATGGCCTGCACTTTGGGGCCATGATTACCTCCCTAAGTGTCTTAGAGTTAGTCTTAACTAGGAAGAGCAAGGGAAGAACGTTCAAGAGAGAAGTAAAAACCCATTGCGACACAGAATAAAATTCAAAATTATTGCGTGCATTAAATTTAATTAACACTTTGTGGACTATGCTCGAGTGTAGCTCGGGCAAAGCTAATTTGGAAATGTCTTTGCTGTTCAGGACAAAACTCGCTAGGATGTTCAGTCTTTGTTCGACTACTGTTTAACATGACCTCGAAGGAACGACAGCGCAGTAACAATGATATTGCTAACGGTAGAATTCCTCTTTTTTTTTTATACCCACTCAAAAGGACATGATTGATTGTAAATCCTTTTGTACGATAAAGGACATTTGATTGAGTCAGTATCAGCACGGCTCTTTATTGTTTGATGACTGGCTAATGATGAACGCTATATAGTACAGGGTAGTGTCCGTTGTGGTATGGACCAATAGGACAATGGTAAGTTTTAACACAGGCACTAACAAAATCAGTGTTCTTGCAGTAGTGGATGTAGATGAATCACTACTAATTTGTCTTAAGTGACAGTAAATGTGTGCAGACGTCGATGTGTTAAATGGAATGCTACAGAAGACAGAGTGTTTGGAAACAAGCTCTTAGTAAGTATAGTTGAAAAGACTACAAGAAAGGGGGCGGGTTACAGTAAGTCGTGGCCTTCTCAGGGGGGGGGGGGGGGGGTCGGAGAAGGTATTTAAGGCCCCTCACCGCAAAGACCCGTGCCAGCGAGACTTGAAGAAGGGAATGGAGGGAGGAAGGGCTCATCTGGCCGCTCCTGGTATTGATTCTCTCTCCCCCCAGGACAAGGTCGCCGCTTCATTCCTCGGCTGTCTTCCTTCCATCGAGGCCTGCACGCGTTACCTCCGCACTCGCTCCGCTGTTGCAGATCATGGTGCTGCTTGCTGATGACTATACTACCTTCAGATCACGAAGCAGGAATCTAGGGTTACCACGCTCCTCGAGAGTCATTGACAAGTCACTGAGGTGTATTTAATACAACACGGGCACTTAAAAATGAACGAAAATTCTTTGACGTCTGCGCATTAAACCCGAGCTGTGCATCACCCGAAACATGAAAATCACTAGTACCAAACAACTAACGGAACATTAAAATTCCCCCCCCCCCCCCCGAATCGCAAATTTAAGTTTTTGACGAGAATTTAATATTTGGGCCTGAGTAATAGTAAATACAGCTGTCTGAATAATACCACCATGGACCAAATACTGTTGTAGATAAACAGGACGATATAATTGTTAAGCAAATTACTTAGTGTCATTAAAGTTACGTTTTGGTTTCTTGATTCTATAGATTCGGTTTGCACGGTTTGTCGGCTGGTCGTGGTTGTGGTTTGCTGGGAATTTTGAACCCGAAGTTCCCACGTTATTTGAAAGCTCTCGACAAGCTCTTGAAAGGTATTATAAAAATCAAGACCCCTTAAAAAGTGCTTTGAATAATAGTACCAAATGCTATGGTGGCTACTCTGCTAAGTGACCAACTGTGTAGCGGATCATACTGCTACTTGCTGATGATTGTATAACCTTCAGTTCACGCAGAGTTCCCACGATTCTTGAAAGTTCTTGGCAAGTCCTTTAAATGTACTTAAAAATCTAGGTCCTTTTAAAGTGCCTGAAAAAAAAAAATGCCACGGCAAATTAAAATAGCGTGCAGCCGTTGTATGTATGGGGAAATTTTACGTTACGTGCAAATTTTTTTTCATTGGAACTTTGTGTCATTTTCGAGAGCATGCGTTGGTAAGAGTTCGTCCTATGTACGATCGTCATCAGCAGTTCTGGCACCATATGCTTTCAGTTACAGAACATCCCATTGCTGCATGTTGTGTTTAAGTGTATCGGAATTTATTTCCCTGTGTACGCAAGAACGTCCAGTGAAAATTCTGGGGGGGGGGGGGGGGGAAGTGAGTTTTCAGTGATTTGTGGCACCCTCACGATATTTACTCATCTTGGTTATCAAAAGTTCCTAAAAACCAATTCGGAAAAAAAAAAAAAAAGAAGAAAAAAAAGGCGTAAATAATTTGAAAGTCATGAGTAGAGAAGCTGCTCTGAAGTCTCATATGACGGGAAAGTTGTATCATTTGATATAGAAGTTCGACATTAATAATTTTTCTTTGCAGTGTCAAAATTTTCTGTAGGTCATCAGAAATTTTGCTTCCTTGAAATTAAAAAAAGTACTTGGAAAATGATTGAAATTTTTTAACCAAAGCAATGGGAACTTTGCTCCAAGGAGGTTAACTTTGCCAATGATATTTTATAGGGTAGCGCTAGAAAATATTGTGGTGTTATGAGTTTTTGAGCATTAACTATCGAAATTTCTTCTTTTAGAGGGAACAGTAGAACATGCAAATGATTGAATAATTGTAATGTTAATGAAGTACCTTTCTTAACCATGCAGAGTAAATGAATGACTAAAGAAGTGACATTTGCACAAGATGTCAAGTCATTATTGCCTCTAAAATATAGTTAAGCAAGATTGTATACCCTAGCAAAGACACATTTTCAAAAAAAGATTATTTCTAACATAAGTAATGAGAAACATTGTATAAATTCAAGACGGTGAAAGCAACAGCAACAAAATATTTAATCGTCCCTGCAAATAAAAATAATTTTGTTGTGCCAAACCAGCTTTGTTCTGTTCAACGAAACTTTTTAATCAGTGTAGCTGCTAGAAATACAACACACGCAGTGTGACGTCAGCTGGAAAACCACTTTTCAGTTACTTACCTGAAAACTAGGGAAAAACTAACTACGGCAGCCCTTGCAAACTCATTATTTGTTACTGCGTCCCTCGTACTTTTGGGTACACCAAGCGACCCGAAAAATTTACGAATTCATTCCAGGACAAGCTAGAAGTCAAACTAATCAGCTCCAGAGTTACTTTTCGACTGGCTCACACTTGGCTGGGCACCTCCCCCAGAACGCCGAGAAGAAAATCAAACTTCAAGGAAAACAATGACCTAACTCCACTACCTCGGGTACTGTAAAAATAGCAACAGTCAATCAGCAACCAGCTGAGTTTCTACTACATTCAGGACTGTGGACAAATTCTTGTCTTTACGTCTGAGCGATTTCCCTGCTCGCCTCCCACCAAGGCGATCCGGTTTCAATACTCGGCCGGTTCACTCCGGATTTTCGTATGTGGGAGTCGTGCCGGACGATGCCGTTGGTCGGCGGGTTTTCTCGGGGATCTCCTGCCCCCCCCCCCCTTCATTACGGCGCTGCTCCGTACTCATCTTAATCACTCTCATTGGCTCTCAAGACCTCGATGTTAAGAGCCGTCCAAATCTCTTCACTCACTCACTCACTCACTTTTGTCTTTATCCATAGCTGTTTTAATTATTTTTATTATCAATTTTTGAAATCGACTCATAAAAACTCCCCGCCAAAAACCGGCTTTCATACTGTTACGAATGAAGCTTATCAGCATTTTACAGGTTTAAAATTATTAATAAAAAACCATCCTTTTAAATGGCTTTCCACAATTTTATATCTTTCATCTTTGTTGAATCAATGCAACCTTCGACTTTTTCCTCTATAATAATGAATTGGAGTTATATAAATAATCACAGTTTGTAGTCATTATTTTCCTTACATACTCAAATCTTAGAGACAGGAGTAGAGATCCGAGAAATTCACGAGCGCGATGACATGCAGGCTAGACATCACAGTCATATAATCTCATAAAGATATCAACTGTTTATTGGTAGAGACCTGCAAAATTCGCGGATTCATTTTGGGACAAGCTAGAGTTCAAAATACATGTGTTTATAAAACTTCAGGCATTGTTCCACACGGTGTTTGACACCTCCTGGAGAAGGCTGTTCCATTCGTCGCCTTCCACTGTTCCATTCGTCGCCTTCCACTGTTCCATTCGTCGCCTTCCACTGTTCCATTCGTCGCCTTCCACTGTGACAGCAGACAACCAATGTGCAGTTCATATCGGCATAGTTTTACATAAGATTGTAGAGTCTAACCTGCAGGTCATTGAACTAGCGAATTTTTTAGATCTCTATTTATTGGTGGTAGTAAAAGGCTGTGGTTGGGCGGACAATTAATTGCATGTTTCTTATTGGCTCATTTGTCTCCAGGAGGTGTCAAACAACACGTCGAGCAATTACAAAAGTAACATGGCCGTACAAGTGTGTGAATTCCAACTTGTCTATAAATGAACCCGCGAGATTCTCGGGTCTCTAGTCATGACTATCCTTCACGAGTCAAACTAAAATTGTGAAACAAATCACAACATAGCAATGGCCACAGTAGAACAATCATGCAATACAAAATAATTTTTATGTGGAGGATCAGGTTGTAGAAAGCACTATTTTGCAACATTTCGAACGAGCTTCGAGTCGATCTCTATCACAGGCTCTTGGACTAGTAGGTTTCATCCTCGCACTTTTGTGTATTGAAGTTTCATTTGCTTTAAGGTTTTCAATTGCCATAATTTGGAGAAAAGAAATCTGAATTGTTCGTTAAATAACCCCGAAAGCAGTCTTCAATCTTGCCAAAAAAAACGTTCCCATCTCGTTCAGCAAAATGCTCTTAATATTTTTGGCCAAATGGCAGTCCATTCATTTTAAATTTTATGCTCAAGTTAGATAAACTTCAATGAAATTGTAGCTCTTACTGCTGAAACGTACACTGATTGTCCAAAAAAATTAAGTTGTAAATTGTTGACGAAGAATTTCTGTCAAATTGTGTTGAGTTCTGCTTGTTAATTTAGTTTGCTCGAGTCCCCGCATCATTCTGAGGAATCTCTATTTCTTCGACTTCAAACTAGAAGGGTCATCATCATCATCACCATCATCATCATCGTCAGCCAGTTCAATCATGAAGTGATGTGGCCTCTTACTAGAGTTAGGAATCCAGGTAGAATTTCAATAGTCTTCTCCGGGTATAACGGTCTTGGGCGATTCTCTGCCAGTTAACTCCAGACCCTGCGTATGGCTTTGTACCAACAGTCTGGTGGCGTTCCTCTTGATCTCCGATGATTTCTTGGACTCCATTCCAACACCGTTACTGTCCATCTTTCATCTTTCGTCCGAGTAACACGGCTTTCGTAATCGATACCCTACTAATTCAGAACTGATATGCTGATCCATATTTTGAAGGTCACGAGTACATTACATTTTCAAAATCGCATCATATCGTTTCCTCGCCACCACGCTGCAGTTTGGAAATTAAACGCTCGTTGAATTCGTCAGAAAATTGTATGTCAAAATTTTGTCCCAATCGAGTTGTCTGAAAGTATTACATGTCCCCACATAGTTATATCCATGGTCAGTGCATGCGACTGAAGGCCCGCCTTGGTGGGCCACAAATATCCGGAAAGTTTGTATAAATGGATCCGTTGAGAATGGCAAGGTGCACTGTACAAGTTAACAGGCATACAATCTCTGAAAATCAACTGTCCTGTAGCAGCAATACGAGTAGTCTCGAAGCCATCTACATCTGTTAACGCGCGGTTATCTCAAGTCCGGCGTGACGAAAGACAGGAGCATGCCCTCATTTCTCTTCTCCGACAGACTGCGCAATTGGATAAAATGAATCAAGTTAATTATGGCTTGCTGTGACATTTCAAGAACGTGGTTTACTGAACACCTGCTGTTTGGACGTTGCAATATTTTGCAACTGTGGGTGGAGCAACGTTGCCAGCAGATCCCTGGTACACTATGGGGGTTTGAACGTGCCGGGCAGTCACTCATCCGACACAAGGTGGACAATCCGAGAACTTCTTGTGACAGAACCACAACTGATACACAGACAGTACTGCAGTGACGACGAAGAGGGGTGTATAAAGTGCAGCTAATAACAATTCCAGCAGAAACTTGGAAGGCCTTGGCCCGAGAACCATCGAACCTAGGACATATGTTCATAGAGGATTCTTATTTTTTTTGAGGTTACCAACCGCATCCCTGTTACTTCCCCTCATAAATAGACACACTCTATATGATCACATATTAACACTTTGAGGACCACGCCCGAGTGCAGCACGTTTCTAAACGAAACTCGCACGGATGCCGTTTCTTCGTTCCACTTGTACGTAACCAAAGCCTGCAAGAACATTTTAGCCCAGTAATAATGATTTTCCCAGACTAGAATACCATACTTTCTTGTACCGACTAAAAAGAACAAGCTGGACTGCAAACTCTTTTACTCTCTGAGGGGCATTTGATTGGGGCAAAATCAACTTGCCATCCCACTGGCTGACGACCAGCCAATAAGGAACGTCGTCGTGTACAGCAGTTAAGCCCGACGCCACGTGAAACAATAGGATGGTCGTGAATGGAAAAACACAAAAACCAATAAAACCTTTGATCCCAAAGTGCTGGCGACAGGCGATTCACTTCAAAGTAGTTCTGAATACCAGTAAATGCGTGCGGACTTCAAAGTGTTAATACTTTGAGCTAGGTACACATTTACTGGCATTAAAAAGAAGATATATGTGAGCTACCTATACCCTCCATTTCATGTTCACAATTTTTGTTGGTTTCTGTACTTCCACTTACTACATTCCTAGTAACCCATTAAGACCCATTTTATTTTACGGTTTCAAGGGGTTGCAAACAAAATATTTAATGACGTGTGCTGTACTTAAGTCGACACAACTTTTTTCGTTGTCGCAGCCAATGAGTTGTACACCATATTCTCGGCTACAGTAATATGAACAAATTATGTCCTGTACATAATTTGCCCACAGGTAAGATCGTTGGTCTCTGAGCTTTATAGTACACAGCACAAGTCAAAAATTACCTAGACGTGCGTAATGTACCTAATTGTGCACACTGAGTTAGAGTGTGTTAGTACAAAACACACCGGACGTGCTTGCCGTTATGCTATGGAAAAGTCCTGTTGTGAGTACATTTTCGCAACGCACATAGAACTTCGTATACATGTTGTTACGTGCAGCAACAGGCATGCTAGCCTGATTGCGGTAGCACAAACATACTGCGAAGAAGTGGAGTAGCTTTGAGCGCTTCTAAACAAACCCCGCCAGGCAGGCCGAGTGCGCCAGATATTACAGCTGGAAACCCGGCAAACGAGGTCTTTGTCGTCGTGACACTGCGCCAGCAAGACGTCCAGAGATGGCGTCGTGCCGTCCGCCGACATGCGTCTAGTCCTCAGCCTACGGCATCATGGACAAGGTGAAGTCGGACCGTAGTAAACTAGTCAGAGCGGCCTTTTGTATAAACAAGTAATACAATAGCAAATCATGAATATCTAACACGAAGTAGCCAAGTAAACGTAACCAGAGCCCCTCCGATTTAACGAGTAAATAACATTCTGTAACGAGTTGTAAAACATATTGTAACGAGATATAATTTGATAGTGATTTAAACACGGGGACGAGACTGAATATATTTGAGTTCACTGTTGAGTACGCCTAACCCCAACATGTACGTTTAATAAACAATATAATGATCCACATTAAAGCCACACGCTTTTGAAAACGAAACAATGTGGAGGAGACTACGGCCACAGTGACAAACATTGATTGAATGATTATTTTCTGAGAGAAAAAAAAAAGACTAAAGCTGTAATTTTTCGAATGACTTTTAATTGCGGCATCCCGCAGTAACTTCGGCCTTTCAGAATGTAAGCACCGCTTCCAATGCACAACGGGAGCCAAGGAGTATCGCACATCAACAACGCTCGGGAGCCAAGGAGTATCGTACATCAACAACGCTCGGGAGCCAAGGAGTATCGTACATCAACAACGCTCGGGACGTCGTGCGAGAAGAGTGGACATGACTCCGAACCTATGAGAGATGGGTTACCTGACAACTGTGTGTTGCCGGGGGAGGAGGGGGGGGGGGAATTATATTGCCCGACAAATTACTTGGGTTTGATCCAGGGCAAGTTCCTTCCCCATTCACCTTGCTTTTGATTCTTATAGACTGTTCGCGGTAAAGTGAGCACATTTGAGGCCCTCATTCTTTTTTTCTATGCGCCATTTTTTATTATTCCGGGACCGAAAGTTAACATTTATGGCTACAATTTAATATACTTAATTACTATAATTCCAAATGAGAGGACTTCAAAAAATGCTCTCTTTACCGTGAATAACCTATACCAACATTCAGGCCCTTCCTAAGAATTGCATCATACCGAGACCAAAAGACAGGTTTAAATCTTTTCAAATTACTACGTTTTAAATTATTTAATGAAGACTCAGTTACATTCAATTCCTTTTCTACAGTCTATTCGCTGTTTCTTCGCATTTCCAAGCATGTTCTAACAAAATGTTTTGGTTTGTTATAAAACAGGCTTTCTTCTTCCATACGCAAACTTAACCGTAATTTTCTGACCATTTTGTTAGTGTGTACTACATTTTTATGAACACTGCGTGTAGGACAGTCGGGTGCAATGCTTAGTTGGAAGCCGCTATACTTCTACATCGGGCGTCCGGCAGTAGTCCTTAAGTCACTAGCCCTTAAGGTCAGTAGTCACTAGTCCTATGTTAGTAGCCCTAGTGTCAGTAGCCCTAAAGGCAGTAACAATAAAGTAAGTATCCCTAAAGTCGTTAACCCTTAAATTGCATTCCCCTCACACCTTGTAGTAGCTCTAAAGTCACTAGCCTTAATGTCATTTTCCCTAAATTCGTTATCCCTAAAGTGAGTATCCCTAAAGTTAGTAACCCTAAAATAAGCAAATCAGACGTGTTGCAAATAGCTATGCAGCTTGACAGAAGCGAGTGTCGTCATGAAATGCTCGAGGCCAACACGAGGCACGGGAAATATAAAAAAAAAAAAAAAACACACAATGGTGGCAGAGAAAGGACGGCAACAAGGACAGTTTAACAACCTCAGGATGATGGAAAAGGGAGGGAGGGGGAGGATGCAGCGACAGACACGGCGAGGGACATCGTAACGAGCGTGCAGTTCTCGCCGTAGTCTCTACACCAGGGGCGGGACGACGACGCAAGTCAGGAGGAGCTGGCCGTTACGACTCGACCAAGTGGCCTCATCACCTTACTGCTAGGAAACAACTCCACCGTCCGCCCAGCGTTGAACGAATCCCGAGCCAGGCCGCCGAAAATACAGCGCTCGCCGCTACTGCAAACGCTCAAAGACCTGGAAAATAATGATGCACGGAGACTGAACCCAGAAGGAAAAAATCCAATGTTGCGGCAAGAAAAAAAAAAAATGCTACTGAGGCATTTCTTTGATCGTTTATATTAGATGGGCTTTTCACGGTAAGATGATCACTTTTGAAAGCCCTGCTTAAGATCTACTTGTATGCACGTTGTGTATTCCTCCGCCTTGCGTAAAATCAACATTGTCATTGTCCTCATCCCTTTATTCATGCGTCGGTGAAGTGAAACTGAATTTACTAGAAAAGCAAATACTTTACAAGTATACTCATTTTTATACTTCACGGTAGAATGAGGACTTTTCAAAGCCCTCTCATTCGGAATAATGGTCAATAAATATATTTTATTTTAGCCTTAGACTTTAACTTCAGGGTGCCGTGGAACATATACATTCAGTTTAATACTTACATGGCAATATTTATTTGAAAAGTTTGTTAAAGGATAAAAAAAGTGCTAAAATAAAAATGGCCTCAAATGTGCTCACTTCACCGTGAACAACATTCACCTACGTTATCGGCAGTTACCTGTCACACAACAATCAAAGCAGTCAAAGATTTTAATTTTTACAAAACTCACGAAGTAATTATTAATGCTGTTTCATTGCAAAATTTCATTACGTATCATTACACAGAATACGGGCCAAAAATACTGTAAGTGTTATGCATTGATCTCATTTAACCGTAGTTAACCGGTGATATTTCTCAGACGAGTTCGTGGTTTAAGGACCACTGGAAATTAGCGCAAATTAGGACTGAAAAATCACAATTAAAACTAACGTAAAACAGTGTAAAGCAGAACAAGTTTAATACCCATCCTTGTGAGAACGTGAGCTTCATTCACATATATGGTATTCGTGGTTCTTTAAGCATTTTTGGAAGCCCCACTCAAAATTTTAATTTCTAAAAAAATGTTATATTTTCGCCATATGTAAAATTGAAATTGCGTTGGACATGACCACTGCATTTAAGCACTGATCAAATGGAACAAACTATTACGACCGACAAATGGCAAAATGTTTACTTTTCCGTGCTTGAAAGGAGCACAAAGCAAATTTAACAAATTCATAGCACAGAAATTTAAACACCACACTTCTAATGTGGCATTAAGATATCGAATTACTTTCCATAAATCGCTTCCAACGTAATTGTAGTATTTTTTTCAATGTCCACGTTATAACGTACTCATTTACGGCAGGGGCGATTTTTTTCGAATGTTGATTTCAAATGTGCTTTCAATTAACGGCGAATATATTACGACTAATTTACCCGTCTACCGGGCGCATGATTGACAGTGAAGTGTGTGTGAAATACATATGTCATGCAGACAGCTATAGGTTTTAGCAATATGTTGTCACAGGTAAAACGACTAGTTAGTATATAATTTATAACATGTAAGGCATACTCTAGCCATTATTTAGAAGTTCTCCAACGCTGCGAAAAATTACATTTTGGCAGTACCGTGACGCATTCTTCGAGAATTTACGACAGATTGACATAGGGCACCTTGCTTAAAACTTTCACAAACTCCCCAACGCCTCATAATTGGCCTCCAAACGATGAGAACCATGTATACAAATCATCACTTTGCGGGTCAACATCGATAGGAGAAATGATATAGGTACCAATGTCGTCTTAATCGATCCTTTGCGTCTGTACCACAAATGTAAAAACTTCAGAAAAGCGGGACACCTTAAGAATCAATGTCTCTTTTAATCGACAAGACTCTACTCTTAAATAAATTTTATACTTACAGCTTGTGATCACAGCATCACACACAAATATGATTCGATTACGTAGATATTATGGAACTTACAGGACAGCAAAAACTAGCACTTTATTTTGACAAAGATTACTAAAGTTTATTTAGAGATTAATAACGATCACTGGAATGGATATTTTTTTAAAATTTGATATTTACGAGGTAATTTTGTGGTGAAAGCATGGTACCAAACGATTTACGCTATACAAGATTATCGCACATGCCGGATATGAATGAATCCTACGGAACGGGACGCTTAAAGCATCGCCCCTGCCACAATGCCAAATTTCGGCACTCAGTGAACTATAATCTGGGGAGAGTTTCAATTTAACAAAACGAAAGCCCACACATTTCCCCGGCAAAAGAAGTCCATCACACGATCTCAGAGAGATTTTGTTTTACTGGCAATATTTTCAAATTTAAACAACGTCAACGTATTTCCCACGTAGCTCCGAACAAGCACGGGAAACAATTGAATTTATAACATTTAAATTTTTCCGAAATTAATTCTGAATATATGAGGAGTTCTCAGAAAACATACCTTAGGGTGAGAAATTCATATTTCGGATTTCGGCTGCTAAACAAGTCTCACCCTTGTAGCGTTTATACTCCAAGCCATGTTCCGTTCATATCTCGACAACTGTCGCATTTTCTACTCTCTTTTCGTGGTCCTCCTGAAATACTGACGTTTTCACCCTAAGGTGCCTCGTTCGAGAACAAGTCACATATTAATCATTTTTTTTAAACACTGTTGTGCAAAGTTATTTTTCATGATAATAGGGTTACGGGCAGCATTCCAACAAATTAATTAGCTCTGTAATTCTACTTAATTCCAAAGTGTCACTCATTTCAAGTGTTTTTTTTTTTGCGGTCGGAAACGAGTGTTACTGCTGGGCACAGTTCTTGTTTGTCTGAACCCGCGGGAAAAAAAAAAAATAGAATTGGTCTGGGTGGGGGAGGCGGTATCAACCTTCATTATCGCTCGTAGGTAACGCGGCGGACGTTGCTGTTGGCCAGGGGGGTTATCTCGTAGTTCTCCCGCCTCGCCCGCCATCGCCACGTATCTCAGGTGTCCCATTACAGGTCCCCGCCCTCTCAGGAACGAAATGGCATCCACGGGTTTGAACTTGAAATGTCATCACCTGTTTTGCCCCTCTCAGTCAACCTCTTTAAGGTGCATTTCTCTGCTTGTATTATTACTTTTGCCTTAGGTTAGATGCGTTATAAAATAATCCGCAAGAGATATACTACCAACTGAGATGTATTCAACTCACATTGAGGAGAAAACATATTCTTTGTGAGAGACCTGATAATGGGGAAAAAGTTCCGTCTCAAAGTGTACTGGTGTTCCAAACAGGGCACTTATGGAATAGCGGTAAAAAAAAAAAAAAAAAAAAAAGAAGAAGAAAAAAAAGACATGTTTATTTGTGCACTAAAGTTTGTTAACGTGTTATGTACTTGTCGGAACTAAAATATTAAGTAAAACCTTTCTTCTTACATTTTAGGCATTCCACAAATTACCATTAACACGCTGGGTGTCGTTTTCAATTAAATAAAATATACCAATTTTCTCAACATCAAAATTCTTATTTTTAATTTTTAAAATGTTCCTCTTCAACACATTCTACCAATTACTCATCAACATTTTCAACTGCAATAAAATTCAATGTCCCTTATCTTCAGTTATTACACATTTACCTTAAAAAAACATCTTACTGCAATTAGTTCACATATGTTATTGATAATTATATCATTAAAACTTCTTGTAAATATCCTCGTCCATCTTCGGAGGTGGGGAGAATAGTTATAAAGAAATAATTACATTCTATTTTACTTCTGCCTTACTTATGTTGTCTCCTGTCTTCCGTTTGGCTGTCGTCTGACCAGGACATCTCTCCGCCAATCAGCAATGGCGAGATGAGACGCAACCAGGATAATTTATATTAGTACTTTTGTTTAATAAACATTTAATGCTGACTACTCTCAAGAGAAGAAATGAAAAACAAGTAAAATATTAATAGTGAATATTGTCTAGAAACAAATGGAAAATATTTACATATGATCTCAGTGTCAATAAACTATTAAAATAACCACAGATTAAGCTGTTAACTCACATAGTAAAGCTTACTTTGGAAATATATTAAGTGTATGGACACCATAAGCAAGTACTCTGTAATCATATATAATGAAAATGTCTATGACTAACGGCAAGCATAACCTCGAAAATCTACAATGTTACATTGTAACTGCTCGAAGGCCACAAATGGTGTTTACATGCGTAAACCGAAAAAATTCAAATGTGTTCGGCATTTATTTTTTCATAAACACGCTCGTTTTAGTAGGGGGAAAAAAAATGAATTTACGAATTGAATACTGAATTATAGATAACTTAATTATTCCTTTTGACTGCAGTTATGTTGTCACGTTTAAATAATACAATTTGTCCAAATTTTGCTGAATCAAGTTCTGCAAATGAATATGTCACATGTTTGGCAGATTCCGTTAAATGTCCGCACTAGTGCGAAGAGTAACATTTAAAAATAGATACTGTATTTATATTACGAAAATTGCATTTATTACATTTGTTTAAACAAGGAAAATACTCTGCGTACAAGCATAACCAGTGATATGTGGTTGTCAAATTATTTGCCCTGACCTTACCAACCTAGTAGAACGAACCTTAAAGCAAGTGATGAACTATGGGTCAGATCGATTCAGCCAAGATTCTGTCTCTGTGAGATGCCACAACGTTTTATAGTATATTCGCGCTTTGTTCACACTGTTTGAATCAAACCTTTGTAAAATCATACCATCTACCATGTACTACGTTTTTGGTTGTTTCCTTATTGTGATATGCATCGTAAACATTAAAATATTTTATTTTTGGTTACATAGAATGTTTTTAAATATTTTGTATATAAATAGTAATTTTGATTTTATAATTGACAGGAATTAAAAGATTGAGAAAACAGTTGTGCTGGTAATGTCTAGTAAGAAATAGTTATCATTCGAAATATTATTATAATGAACGTGTACGAATACGGTGGGTTGGCCGTTTTCTGTGAGAAATTTCTAGACTCGGATCAGCTTTGCTTGCATGAGGTGGAGGAATTCCCTGCAAGAAGATCTTTAGCATGGCTTCAAAAATGTTGTAAGGAACCGCGAACGGGCTATAATAATTATTCTTTGCTGCGAAGGAAATAAATGGGGTTTGGCTGTGATTGGGGACTCGGCCGTTTGCTGTGCGTAAATACGTCTACGTTGACGCGCTCAGACGCCTTGATGTTTATTTTACGTTCCCGGCACCGCTTCGCTCGATCATACGGGGTTTTATGGGTACCACTGGATTGCTTTTGAGATGCTCTTTCCGACCGTACACGATTTCTGTTTTTCGACGTGGCTTTTTGACGAGTAAAGGCCTAAAAGGTGTTTCAGTTTTCTTTTTTTTTTTTTTTACATTAAACGCATATAATTTCACAATAACCACGCCACACAAATGACGAGAGCTGTCCGATCGAAACTTGAACGAGCGTCGTAGCTTCTCCTAGTCGAAAATCATACTACGCGGAAGTCATGAGACGCGGCGAAACGAACTCAAAATAGCGCACCCTCCCCCCCTCCCCCTTTTCCATTCCACGCGCGATGCTTCGCAGTTCTCGCTCAACGTAACCACTCTTTGATCCTTTGGCAATCGATTGTTGTAATTGAATTTAGAAAGTAGACGATGGATTCGGAGCTGCAATGACAAACTGTATCCCCCGATTTTGTTATCATCGGATTTTCTGGATTGCCTCCCGCTATGGTTGCAAATTTAAAGACGTGTTCACGTCAAAAAATTCGTGGCCGTTGTAGATGTCAATACATGCGGTATCCACAGGCGAATGTCCGCTTCCAAAAATGATATATAAGCAGATCCAGCACTGACTGAATGCTGCGAAGGTGACACTACCGAGTCTTCGAAGAATACTTATCGGATTCTCCAGGCCACCCCCTGGGTGGTAGGTCGATGGAGGGGGAGGGGGGAGGGGACAGGACATCAACAAGCATTATTCGCGCGTGATGCTTCAAGCACGGTTGGAAATTGCAACGTCACGGGTCTGGCGTGGCGCGTCGAACAAGTCGAGGAGGAAATGAAGAGGAAATTCGACCGCTCGGCGAGCGCCGATAATACTCGGTGCCGCTGGGCGAACGAGTGGAAGAGGGAGTGAAGGAGGGGGGGGGGGCGACAAAAGTGACGGGAAATGCAGGGAAATGCCGAGAAAACAAGCTGCTCTTTTCGTGGGTGGGAGGGACGAAGAAGGTGGGGGGGGGGGGTTCCAGTTTGGCAGCGCGAACGCACAACTACGAGGAGTGCCTTCGACATACCACGTTGGTATACTCTGGGTTCACTTTAAGGGGAATGGTGCACGGAATCAGTACATTTACCCGATTTTCGATATAAGCAGTTTTCCAAAGAGTTTGTCGAAATTTTTGTCTCGACAAGACGCTAATAATAATTCTCAGCGCCTTTTTACGTTGTTAGATATTCACTGCCGTCATTATTCTCGGAGCACTGATGGAAGAAAAGGAAGAATTTTTGTTTCGCCATCTTTGATCAGTGCTCCGAGAATTACGAACACAGTGAATTTGTAACAATGAAAGAAGCTGCTCAATATATTATTTACATCTTGTCGAGCCAAAAATTGTGAAAAATCCCCCTGAATAATAAGTTAATATATGGCTAAAATTATACAATTATGTGCTTTACGTGCACCAATCCCCTTAATCTACAAATTCAGGAGCTTTCCAAGTTTCCATTATGGTCTCATCGTAAACAGTAGCGTATGTTATGATTTTTTTAAACAATCAATTATTAGAATATAAACATTTTTTTTGGGACAGAAATGAAAGTCGATATTTTGTTGCTAATCGATGTTGCCGGATGATTAGGTTAGTTAATCATCTGTACTTACTCTGTTACATGCAAGCTCTCTAAAATTGGACAGTTATGATGGTATATATTGGACAGTTATGATGGTATATATTGTTACGCGTAAAAAGCTCGCACCTGCAGCGAAATCCGGTTATGCACAGTCTCGCTCTTAGGGGGGGGGGGGGTGGACCCACTTTGACCCACCCCTCCACCAAGGCAGACACACTCGCTGCCTCGTCGCCATCCCCATCCTCGGGCAGCCGGTGGAATAGCTGACAGCGGTGACGTGGCTGGCGTCACAGCCCCTCCTCCACCCCCCTGCTCGAGATACCGACAAGTGTAGAGGATGTGCAAGAATATTCTGAGAATTAGGACCCTCGGCGCAACACGGCATTTAGAGAGATGTTTAGGCGGCGGACGAGGTGTCTGTCGTGTGAATGGGCGAGAGGGCGTGAAACCCGACGAGTGAAGCCTACTGTGCGTGAGGGCGCGCGGAGACCTCTAGAACATTGTGGACTGGTGGGACCTAGACTAAACTGAAGTGGGACTGAATAACATGCAGTACGGACTTTATGGTATATATTGGAACTGTAAAATATGGACATATAATTTGTAAAATAATTGAATATATTTTGGTACATTGTACATTTGAAATGCTCTATAATTGTTTAATTACGCTAATTTTTTCAAGGTTAATTTTTTAATCTATTGATTAAAGTTATTAATTGCAAACAGAACGTGATATGAATGTATTGTGAGATGCTGAGACGAGAGAATTTTGTTTGTAGTTATTGCAAATAAAATTAGAAAATTATAATTAACTACTTTACTTAATTAAGACCTCCATCCATTAAGCAATTTTTGTTTTGCGCACTTGAGAGAAAATTTTATCAATATATTGTAATTATTTGCTCACAGGTCACAATGCCAGTCCAAATTTACTATTCTACTGGTTAACCAAGGGTCTCATTCACATTCGTGCAAGAAATTCTGACTATTACTTAGACCTGCAAAGCATATCATCAAATAGTACATGTCCACAGAACTGTCAAAATTTAGTGAGCTTACGTGAAACAGAGTATTAAACTACAGCGACAATGCTGTAGCTTTTTTTTGAGCATGTAGCTGTATTGAAACCCTACCGCCACCGCTTAGTTCTGAGAAAACTGAATTCGCACGAAGCTTGTTTATGTTATTTTCGGTTGTCGTTGCAGTGCTTATTTAAGGCCGGATGATATCTTCAACGTTTAAACACTTTTTAGTAGGCAGACCCCTCAACTATTTCAGGCACAGATGAGAATGCATCTTTAACGTGCTGTAATGAACTAATTGCTTCTGGAACTGTGCCTGTATCATCATTATAACGCTCTGTGATATTTATATTGAAACCTAAAATGTTTCAGATTGACGTTATTTTCTACAGTTGCTTATGCAAATACGGAATATAATCAGCTTGAAAAATGAGCCATGTCTCCTAACACTTCAGGGATTATACTTATGGGGTACCGTTTCCTGCTGTGTACAGAATACACCATTAAATGCACTTCCTGGGCAACGACAACAATTAAGCTATGCGCTCTCAAGTCCCCAGCCGATAGAGTCATCACTGAAGTACCGACTGACTCCAGATTGTAAAGACTTATACTTCGGATCTAAGCTTAGTGCATTCCAGGATCTTGTCCCCATTATGATAGTTACTGGGCTAAACCTAGTTCAAATCTGGAGCTCCATGTCAACAAGTCCCGTTTTATGCGATCAACAGCCCCTCTCCTCTTCCAAAAGACAACTATCCCCGCGTGTGGGTGTCCTAACACAGCGTACAAGAGTCTCGACCTACTTCTCGTACGTGGCCATAGAGTTGAATTTCTCCAAAGTGAATTTATAGTCTCACGCCCTTACGCTCTGACTAAGGCATAGCCCGGCCGGCCACCAGGCCATAATCATCACGACTATAGGCTGTTCAAGGTAAAATGAGCAATTTTAAAAGCCCTGCTTAAGAGCTACTTTCATGCACGTAGTGTATTCCTCCGCCTTATGTAAAATTAACATTGTCATGGGCCTCCTCATTTTATTCATGCGTTGGTCAAGTGACTGTAGAATTATTAGAGTAGTAAATATTTTACTAATCTGCTAATTTTTACACTTTTGTGAATTAAAAAAATTAAAGCGAAAGAAATAAATTTTAATCATCGAAAATGGCTACCCAACACTTTTTATTCAACGTTAAGATATATAACTACTTTTCATGCATCGTTACCAACTTTACTAGGCGAATGTCACTCAGTGCGCCAATTAAAATATATGCATGTGGGGGCAGTGAATTATTTCTAAGGTTCACTTCTAAATTTAAAGTTCCCACTTTATCGTGAACAGCCTATATCGATGATTCAAGCTCAGCCTGAGAAGCAGACATCCTCTTTAGTAAAATATTTCAAAGGAAACGCCCGGAAAACTTTGACTACACGGACCGCCGCGCCTGAAAATGTTGAACATCGTCGGGAATGGTGAGTACTTGAAAGGGCGACCATCAGTGTCTGCCTAGCTGCGTTGCCACATTTATATACACTTCCTACCAAAAAGTAATTGGGGCACCCGTGAAGAGAGGTAATTCAGTACGACAGTTGACTTGGGTTTCACGGCCTTCGGCGTAGGACCGCTGGTGCTTGTTCGTGGTACCATGAACACAGGCCTGTCGTAACATTTTGGATAATGAAATGCCCCCAACATTGTGGCATTTTTACGCAATGGACCCGTGTTACTTCCAGAATGACAATGCCAGGTGAAATGTTTCAAGGGCTACTATGCAGTGATACGCCGACAACAATGTTCGCCGATTGGACTGGCCCGCCCAGAGCCCCGACATCAACCCTATAGAACATCTTTGGGACGAATTGGATCGCCAGGTGAGGGCTCGTCAGGTGCGGCCAAAATCCATTGCTCAACTCATGGAATGGTTGCAAGAGGAATGGCGACGAATCACCGTGGATGTCCTGCAAACACTCGTAGAGAGCATGCCAGACAGGGTGGCTTCTGTTATAGCCGCAAGAGGTGGCCCTACGAGATTCTAACGGGGTGACAACCACCGAGCAAACATTGTGGACAGGTGCCCAATAACTTTTTGGTACATAGTGTACTATAGTTACAGCCATTGCTGTGATCAAGTGAGGTCTCTGTATAGAACTGTTCACACTCACTCACACTACTGCTTGCTGCTTGCTACTGGCTCAGATTAAACGGGGTGTGCTTAAATAACTGCCGGCCAATCACAACAGAACGAGAAAAGAACAAGTGTTTGGAGTCTACCTCGCCTCCGAATGAATTCGCGCGAAATACTCGTGGCTCTAACTTTAGTCCATTCGTGGTCACTTCCAACTTTTCTGAATCCCTGCTTAATACTTAGAGGACTGTACCCGAGTATAGGTCGGGCAAAATTGTAAGAATATTCCTCTGCTCATAAGAAAGAAAACTGGCCAAAACATAGAAACGTTGTTCGGCTATTTTTTCCAGAAGTGTTTAACAAACGTCACAATAACAAACGACAATTTTCGCAAATAAAACACACAGTTTTGTGCATCCTATCATGTGATTCGAAAAAAAAATTGGGTGTGGCTGTGTTGGGAACACGGCCGTTTGTTTTGCGTGAGTACGTCTACGTTGACGCGCTCAGACGCTTTGATGTTTATTTTACGTTCCCGGCATCGCTTCACTCGATCACATGGGGTTTTATGGGTATCACAGGATTTCTTTTGAGAGGATCTTTCTAACCGTGTATGATTTCTGTAATTCGACTTGTTTTTTTGACGAGTATAAACCGATATTGTGTTACGTTTTCTTAAATTTTTAGGTTAAACTCATACTATTTCACCATAACCACGCCACACAAATGTTTCTATATCTACACGCAATCGGTTCATCTTGACGAGAGCTGTCGATTGAAATTTAAACGAGCGTCGTAGCTTCTCGTAGTCAAAAGTTATACTATGCGGAATTTATGAGTAGCGGCGAAACGAAATAAAAATTGCGACATCCCCCCCCCCCCCCTTCGCACATCCCATGCGCGATACTTCGCAGTCCTCACTCAACGTAACGTATTCTTTGATAATTTGGCAATCGAGTGGTGTAACCGAATTTTGAATATAGACGATAGATTTGGAGATGCAATACCAAATGGTATACCTCGAGTTTGTTATCATCGGATTTTCTAGATTGCCTCTCTCTGTGGTTGCAAACGTTTCACTGGCGGTTAGCCGTTCAATAATGAAAGCCTGAAGCTGTTGACCAATAGGGCGGCGAAAAGCGAGAATAGAACCAGCAGGGCATTGCTCTCTGGTAGTTGCGGACACCGTTAACTCACTTCCAGCTTGTCTTTAACGATAGCAAAAGTGAGCTGAGCTCAGAGTGCTAAGTTATACTTTCACTATACTCGCCTGCCTCATGCAAGCAAAGCTTAACCAAGTCTAGAAAGTTACGCTAAATGGACAACGCACCGCATACGTGCGCGATTATTATATTAATATTTTGCTTGATGACTATGTATTACTAGGCATTCCCAACACCGCCTTTTTCTTCTTTTTTTATTCATATCAATTATATGTGAAATATTAAAATTCATATAAAAATTTAATTAAAAAAACAAGGGTGATTTTTGAAAGGTTTGATCCAAAAATTGTGAAGAAATCTCGAATGGACTATGCATAGGGACAACTGATTTTCGCGAAAATATTTACGCGGAGGCTAGACTTCAATATCAAATGTGCACACATGCAGTCGTAATTTGGCTATTGGCCACTTGTGTTAAGACAGTCTGTTGCATGAGTGGACCAGGCAATCAGAATTAATTTTCTCCCATACTGGCCGTCCGTAATTCGCGGGTAGACGGATAATTAGCGTAAGAATTGAAATGATCCAATCACGAAAGTTGTTCTGAACTAAAGTGCCTTGGAGCACAACTTGTCCCCAAATCTTTTTCACGAAAACCATACATGCTACCGTAAAGACATTCTACCTGTAGGGAATATGTGCAGACCACTGGGGGCAACACTGAAAAAAAAAAATTGGTTGTTGAAACAACAGACTAAAAATAAGCGTCTGCCACTCATAAAAAATTGAAATATTAATATGACCATACACAGTACAACTTATTCGTTACAGTTTGTAAGGATGGGTTGATTGTTTTGCGAGATATAACAAAAAAACTTTATTTTTTTACTCTTACACAATGGTAGAGAAACGAGTCTCTGTATAGATACATTTGATGGTTGTAGTTTCATTGAAAAAAATATATTAAGCTAGAATATTTATGCAGCCATCATTATTTAATACATACGTGCCTGACAAACATTCCAGTTTACACCACCCGGTGCCGTACTATTCGTTTACCAAATTTGGCAGGAATCAGACAATTGTTCCCGACATATGGCATAAAAATATTATTTATCCGTATGGCGCTGTCTTACAAAATGGTGGACAAAATATGCTCCGTGTAGATACAGTTGATTATTGTATAACTACTGCCATCATACAAATATAAGTTGGAAACCGACTGATTCATACCAAATTTGGCCAACAAATAGTATTACGACAGGTGGTATAAACTGGTATATTTTAAATACGTCAAACACTTATTCCCAAAATGACGGCGTTCTGGCCGTTTTAATTTAGAATCCTTTATCACCAAAACCATGCAATCAATTCAGACTTAATTTTGTATATTAGCAGTATATAATACAACTACCAAACATGCTGCACGGGTAATCTTTTGTCAGCCAGTTTGAAAGACATGCCACATGAAAACTTAAGTTTTTATGTTATATCTCGGGAAACATTTTACTTACAACTACCATCAGATTGCTGCCCCTATTTTACAAGTCTAGATGGTTCTTACGCCCATATTTTACAAGTCTAGATGGTTCTTACACCCATATTTTACAAGTCTAGATGGTTCTTACACTCATATTTTACAAGTCTAGATGGTTCTTACACCCATATTTTACAAGTCTAGATGGTTCTTACACCCATATTTTACCAAGTCTAGATGGTTCTTACATCCATATTTTTTCCTAAGTGCGCGAACTCTGATTACGCTATACACGCAACATTTTAAAACATCGATGGCTGCTATGCTTCACGGCGCAGCGCGAATACGGTCTACAATCCCATGTCAGAATCCTATTTCCTTCTTTGTGTGAACAAAGGCCCAGCCCTCTTACAGCCGTCAGGTGCTTCAATTCTGAAACTCGTCGTTTACTGCCCCAATTCTTCGAGCGTACAGGAGTATAGGACGGGTGCATTGCGCTCTCACGAATGCGGTTGCCCGAAGAAACACACGAAGATGTACCGAGTACATCCGAAGTGTTTAAACCACTGGCTTCTGTCCATGCATGACGCATTTTATTGGCAACATTAGTTATTCACAAAAGTCACCATAATAATCCATAATCATTGCCAAGTCACATATTTCCCCATATTTTCCCTACGTAGTTTCGTAACCTGTAAGGAAATAGTAAACTGTCATAGGATATTAGATTTTTAAAAATGAATTGAAAAAAAAAGTAAGAACACTAATTTTCTAAGCTCGGAAACAAAACTTGACAAAAACTTTGGTTTCGCTATGTAAATCTTTAAATGCATGTTCAACGGAGTGCTTTTAATAGCGAGCAAATTGTCTTTATCAGCAAATATACTTGTTACGTCTCAAACCCTATCTCAAATGGAGAGTTCTCGACACTCGTATACTTTGACAACAAGTGTTTATGATCAGTATTTCATTCTACGTATACTTAAAATTACTAATTTTATAGAAATACTAATAATAATGCAAAAACGCGTAGTAAAAATAAACATGAAATTAATTAATTTTAGTAATATAATTGAGCTGTTTTTAAAGACACTTTGAGATATACCTATTTTAAAAGATCAAAAAGATCACATTCGTACTTTTAAAAAAAATGCCACTAACAATAGTTTACCTTTTGTTTTAGGACTAAAATTACCTAATAAATAACTGATAATATTTTGATACAAGAAAAGTGAGACACTTGTTATTCAGATTCCTCCAACTTAATTCCAATCTGTTGCAAAAATATTTTATTTTCTATTCGTAAATATCGCCTGTATGCACTTCAGTATTTCTGCGGAAGTAAGTTTGCCAAAAAAAGAGCCGACTTTTGCATTACAACCAAAATAGCAAAGCAATGTATTAGGTAACAGAATAACTTCGTGAGTTGGATTTCTGTATTCACCCTGAGATCATAATATAATCCAATAATCGTTTAAAGTTTAAGATCTCCTAATAAACAATTAAAAGCAAAGAACCGTAAAGAAGAATGATCTATGATTCGACACTTGAACGTTAATTGCAACAACTGATTTGAAGCGAAAATATTTCCTAGTGGGTTTTGAGTGATGATGAACACACACTAGTCGATAAGCAGCTAACGAAATATATAAAATATTTGACACGTGTAGTGCGAAAGAAGGCAAAATGTCGACGATAATAATTCCGTCAGACTTACTGGTTCCTAGCATCCACCTTACTAGCAGACGAAAACAAGTAACTCTACAAACTTATCGGCAAGACACAGACAAACTATTACACGCAATTAATACTTGCACTATGTGAGTAAAAGAGCTATTTTACATCAGCAGTTGAGGTGCTGATGGATCTCTTTTAACCGAGTATGTGTGGTCTAAAGATAGTAAATTCGCACTTTTTGAATTAAAACCATTTAACCCCCCCCCCCCCAAGTCGTATGACGTGTTTGTTTGTTTTCTAAATATGTCACTATCCCAATCGTTTTGTAATTTTCTTAACATGCAATTTTATTTTTGATTACTGTGGAATTTTTACGTATTTTATTTATAAATTACAAAATTTTATTTATAATTAAAACAATTAAAACGCGGAGAAAATAGCCATGTTTATTATGTCCACTAAGAAATAATTCTAATTCTAAATATTATTGAACTGACTGCACAAATACTTTTATAGGCTTAGTTAAAAATCTTCTCCGTATGCCTTAGGCGCATGAATAGCCTGAGAGTAAAATTTTATCAGAGCTTCAGAATAGTTGGAAGTATTCATGAATGGGATAATTATGAAAGGGAGACTAGGTACACATCCAGTAATCGTACTTCCACTCCAATTAAAATAATAAAATGTAAACGAAGTCGAACGGAGACACACGAAATTAATGCGAGTTCCACGCGTTCAATTTTATAGTTTATTTTCATCCAAAATATTGTTGGTAAACACGTAAATTACTTCGTAATTAACTTTGACTCGTAAGAAACTACACTTGCGGTAGTGCTTCGCTGAGAAATACCTAGATTTAATTACGTAGACATTAATATTTCTGTATTTCGTTTCGATGTATGTAGACATTAGCACACTAGTGTTGATAAATGCCAACAAATCGCATGACTGCAAGAAAAGATTTGTCTCCAGGTTTGCTCGAGTGGCAAATGCAACAAATTACTGAACATTTTATTACAACGGGAATTTCAATTTCACGGTTAACATTAAAAGCGTAGTATGGTAATCTCAGCCCTGCCGTTTGGGAAACAAGCAGCCCATAGAGAGAATCAGGGGTAACTTTTGACAGCTGAAAAGCGAGCAACACTTCTTATTTGTATGCTTAATGTTTGACTAACGGGCTCCAAACGTAAACGTAAATGAGCACACATTTGGGAAGGATTTAACAGCTGAGGAAAATCACTCCCACTGCAGCTGGAGGGGATTGCACCCACGAACGTGAGTCTGAACACACTAATGCACGATCACACACACTCGGTAAACCAAACACGATTGGCGACCACGCGAATTCGCCACACAACTTAATTTGGCGGCCTCCTTTTTCGTAACGACGAAACTTGATAACAGTGATAATCAGCTCACCAACTGTGTGTATTCATGCGCAGAAAAGTAACACGAAAGATAAAAGTTCCATCTAGAGTTAATTTACGTTTGTGGTAGATTTACATATTTATCACCCACGCTTTGAATGAGGCGTGACTGTCCTACAAAACATGTTAGGCGAAAATAAATTAATACAAGAATACGCCTAGAAAATTTAGTTACTTTAATACATACTCATCCTACGTATTAGATAGATATTCTTTTTGAAATCGGATGAAAAAATATTAACAGCAAATTATCTCATCTTTGCAGGAAATGCATTCCGTCATCGATTTCACACTAAAAGGGAAAACGAATCAGTATATTTGTGACACAAAAATCACACACATCTCAGAATTATGATGTTTCATCACCAAAATAAGATCCCCCCCCCCCCCTTTTTTCCAATTTAAAAATCTAGGAGGATGATACTGACAAACACGTTTTCTGTTCTACGAAACACGATTATTCGATCTGTTTGCTTAATCACAAGTAGTTTCCGGTATTTGGAACGGAAATTATTTTGAAATTCGATATTTGGGAGCACGAACATTTTTAATTGTCACTTTGAGAGAAAAATTATGTTTTCGTCTTATTTTTCCGTGAATAACAACTTGCCGGACTTCTTCGGCGTTGTTCAAAAACATCCGGTATATACTATCTATTCGGTTTAAAGATGGTTCAGAAACTGTATAGGTTATTTTGTACTGGTGCCAGGAAATACTTAACAAGGAAGGTCTGATGTTGTATACGGAGCTATGTAGGATAATTTATTTACAATTATGTGTACAACGTACAGCAAGCTTAAAAAATAATAAGAATGTGAATGTATTGATATTTATCCAAGTCGAGAAAATCTTAAAGCTTTCAAATACCAGAGAGCAAGATGTATATTTGTCTGGGAATTCTCGTGATTATTCTTTGACCACATCTTCTGTAAGACTGCGCAAGGGTTGGTGCATTAACAGTAATTAAATTGCAGATGCATAATCGATTAGACGATTAAATATATTTACTAATATTGAATTTTAACTTTGCACGTAATGCGTACCTGAGAGATGGGCCGTTAGCATCTGAATTAGTCTTTCAGCGAACGGCTAAACCAAAGAAATTTTTTAAAAATTGTTTATATCACACACAATGCAACTTAAGCATAACTGAATTTTTTCTTCACTTGTAATGGGATATAAGCTATCTTTATGAATATCATAAATTAGTGGGGCTGTCTCTTTATACGTGTCAAAGCAGCTGAAAAAATCCACATCCATTTTGTCCTGGAAAATGGCAGACATCTAACAAAACTGTGAAGTTAATTTCAACACCGAAAGTAAACACGTGTCACATTCCACTTATATTTCAACCGACTAAAATTCTCGTTACGTGTCAAATTATTAGGTATTTGCTGAAAACGGAGGTGAATAATATTGCGAAACAAGCTTACAAATGTCCACGTTGTGTGCATTCACCTTCGGTTTAGATATAGCTGCACAAATGTTAATTATTTGTTGTTAGCTTTGGTGAATTTTATACCCTGTTTCATTCCGTTTATCTCTATCTCATTCTGTATGTGTTAAAGACTGAATTCATTTACTTCGTTATCCGTCCCAGCAAATCGGAGAATGCCACCCCAGTAAGGTTTGCAATATTACTTCCTTAGCTGAACTCATACCCCGAAGTGTTTTTAAGTAATCGCTGCAGCAATTCTTTGTTTCATGTAATGGAGTTGTATAGTATTCTGTATATTCCGATTTTTCGGACTACAACTACAGGAAGAAAATGAGCTTTTTCACTGGGGATCGCACCGTAACTCAACGCACGAGATAAATGATGAAATAGCTATAGCAAAGTCCTCCACCATTAGAAACTAAAGAAAGTTAAGTTATATGTAAAGTTGTAACAGTTCGGCAAATATGTCACAGGCTTGATATGATAAATATTTAGCTAGTAGTGTGACAATTGCTACTATGTTTTTATCTCGAATTCACAAATAACATGTTATTATTATGTAGTTACACAGCACTGGTGATTTCTAGATCTACACGCAGTACATCTTGAAGAAGTAAAAGGTAAAATGTAATGCACTAAAACTAAAGCCCAACTACAATCACAATCACTGCTACATTAGCATGTTATTGTCTGGAAGTATCCTTATTTACAAAGTATAACCCATCCTACTCACATCCTACTGACATCCATAAAGAAGATTTTTCTTAGTTTCGTTAAAGAAGAGCAACAAATATTGGCATGTAGTATCTTGAAATTACATGAAATTTCAGTTAATTATATTACTTTAACGAAAGTAAAATTGTTCGAATCTTTAAATAATAGTACGCCTTTAAGGTGTATTTTGGCGCTCAAAATGGTTGAACATTTAAGACTACCATAGTTTACAAGTAATATTAAAAACCACGGCGCTTATTTTCCTTTAAAAATCATTGTAAACTGGTTTGAACATAAAGGTTTTGATGCAAACAATATATTAAATTAGCTCTTTTAATTATTATATAATACAAAGTAAGCGCAAAGGGGCTGTTAAAATCAAAACAAATGTTTGACACAACTAACTGTAATTTCGCCTGTTTGCCCAATCAAATAGTACAGTAACTAAAATTCGTTTGTACAATGCTTCAACTTAGTTCGCATTTTTACGCATGAAACATCATGAAATTGAAGTACACTAGATGTGGGTAATGACGGAAATATCCGTATTTACACACGAGGATACAAACAGGTTTTGATTCATCGCTCTATAATGTGTGTTTGTTTTGGAGTAATTTAAATTTTCGTTAGCTATGTGGCCGACACTCTCCGCTTCTTTCTGCACTATTGTTCGGTGTTGTTTGCTCCACGCACGGTACTCTTTCTCACTGTTTTCCTTAGCGCTATAAAAGTTATCCCGTTTTTTTTTTTTTTTTTTTTTTTTTTTTTTTTTTTTTTTTTTTTTTTTCAATCTTACTTTTGAGCTCGGATTATATTTTCCAAATTTGGCATTTTGTTTAAATGAGAATAAATAGCAACATATAACGAAAGTAATACAAACATGCCTGAGTGGTTCGATGTTAACTCTATCCTTGATGGTATTAAGAATAATTTGTACCACAGTAACCAAAACATTTCCCTACTCACACACACAAACGAGTAGTGTAAACACTAATTATTGCCATGTAATAAAATATGCAATTATGTACACAAAAAGAGGTCATAAAACGCGTCTACCAGGATTATATTAATGTGATTACAGTTTACACTATTATGAGTACTAAAGCAAATACTTATTTGTGGAATTGAAATGATGTTCTATCAAATATTTCCAAAATACTCCATTGTATTGCAATGTTACACTTCTTATAGTAATGTAAAATTTATTAAACATTTTATAATGGCCTGTTAGAGACATCAAAAATCATAATTTTTAATTCTAGCTGTTTCAATGACAAAATATATGCGATTGGAGCAGTAAAAAATAATTTCATTAATAACAGTAATTATTATAAATTCAAATGCTCATCGTAAATAACCAGTAAAATGTGACGTTCTGTTTATCAGACAATTATCTTAGCCTAGTTAGTTACAGGATGGCTTTCAATTTAAAGGCTTCTGTATACGATTGTATTGCATTAAGCATAAGTGTTTCTGCCGACTTTTGGAACAAATGAGAAACTCTCTTGTGTTTAATTGTCACCTACTTTCCTAAAGAACGTGGTGATAAGAACGAACGGTTTTGGGCTAAAGAAACATCGACAGAAGTACCAAACATTTAGAGCAGCAATACGGTAACTAAGCGACTCGGAAACGAAAATACTATGTAGTCATGAGGTTCAATCACCATCAACATTTCTGTAGTCTACACACGTGTACTAGGATATGAAAATAGAAGGCAGTTCGTCTGTGCACACACTTTCAAGGCTCGTAAGTGGAAGCAGTAGTTACACAAAATGTTGCATGAAATACGATTATATAAAACGTTACGCAAATTTAGGACAAAAGCCCACAGTGCGAAACGGCAACAGTAGTGCATATTCTAACAAGGTTCAGGGAAGCAGTGAAGGAATTGTAGTGGTTTTTATGTCAACGTTATGTACAAGCTTGCCAAAAAAAGCTGACCGTATACTTGCTAAGATATTTTTTAGTACCAACCCCACAAGAATGTTCTCTGAGTGCTAAGTTCCTAACTTTGCCTTCCATTCCTTTCAAATGAACATCACACCCCTTCTTTTATTCTGGAAATATCGTGTCAGTTGTTTTGAAATCCGCACGCATTTACTGGCTGTTCACGATAGAGTGAACACTTTTGAAATCAACCTTAGGAAAAAGTCGCTGCTCCTACCTACATACATTTCAACGGGTGCACTGAGTGACATGAGCCTAGTGAAGTTGGTAACGATGGAGGGAAAGAAGTTCCCATATCTTAATGTCGAATAAGAAGTGCTAGGTAAACGTTTGTGACAACTCAAATATTTATTTCGCTTTCTGTTTTTTTAAATGCATCGGCTTGTAAAGAAAAAAAAAGGCATATTTGTAATATAGTAATTTTTTATCATGATTTCACAGTTTCACTTGACCGACGCATGAATGAATAAAGTGATGAGACCCATGGCAATGTTAATTTTACGTAAGGCGGAAGATTACACAATGTGCATATATGTAGATCTTAAGCAGGACTTTCAAAAGTGCTCATCTTACCCTGAATAGCCTATAGTTAGAAGTTAATCCCCTGTCGCCAGCACTTTAGGATCAAAGGTTTTATTGATTTTTGTGTTTTTTTTTTTATTCACGACCATCCTACTGGCTCCCGTGACGTTGGGCTCGCCTACTGTACACAACAACGTTCCTTATTGGCTGGTCGTCGGCCAATGAGACGGCAAGTTGATTTTGCCCCAATCGAGTGTCATCTACTGAGTAAAACGGTTTGTAGTCCAACGTGCCCGTTTGAGTCGACATAAGAAAGTATTGCTTATTAGTCCGAAAAAATAGTCCGGGAAAATCATTATCGCTGCGATAAGAATTTTCGTAGGCTTTGGTTACGTACAAGTGGGACATAGAATCTGCATCCGTGCGAGTTTTGTTTGGAAACAAAACAATAATTATGAAAATGGTGTTCTGAAGAGCTACACTCGGTCCTAGCCCTCAAAGTGTTAACAACAGTGTGACAATTCATTGCAATACCAGTACAATTCTTGTACGCCCAATAACATAACTTAACGGTTATGATATTCAGCAGTGATCCCAGTTATATATTGCAAATAAATTTTTTTTTTTTTCCTTAATCTGTTCAGTAATTTCCAGTGTTATCAAACGACTACATATACAATGGCGAAACGTGATCAGGTTTCATGACTGTCTTAAAATGAATGGTTTGTTTTAACTTGTACAATTTTATTTTTGCACATAATAGGACCGAACGCTTTACAGATATGTCAACTAAATAATGTTTTTCTACATATGTTTTCTCATTCCAATAATTATGAGTAAGAGCAATGTAAATATAATATGATTAGTTAGTGAATTAAAATAAGTTTGGTTGATCATCTGATTTTTTTCATTTAAAACTTAATTTCCTACCACCAACTACAGCCTTTATTATGCACTATTTAAATAAGATATCATAAACTAAATGGAGATTTTTGGACATATTCCATTGCGACGCAGATGTATAACATGGTAAAACTATAATAAATGAAACAATACTTTTAAAAATCAAGTATACACTGTTCACGGTAAAGTAAGCACTTTTAAAGGCCTTTTCAACAGGCATTAACCAATAATAATCTGTTTTATTACAGCTCCGGACGTTAACTTTTATTAGTGGTGAAATGTATAGACTGTGTTCATTAGTATGATATCAATGTTTGTATTAAAAAGTGGCAGGAAGATAGAAATCCAATGAAAAGAAAAATTCGGTTAGGGCCTTAAAAAGTGCTCACTTTACCGTGAACAGCCTATAAAATATGGACGAGAAATTAAATATATGTATACAATACTGGAAAATTCCAAGAAGGAATAGATAAAAAGAAAAAAAACAGGGCAGCAACTGGTTGAGAAAATTATATATATATATATATATATATATATATATATATATATATATATATATATATATAAAACCCACATAATACAGATAACCTACAGAAAACAACAGAGGCGAAAAGGGAGCGAAGTGAAGATTCATGTCAACTTCAAACATAAAATTCGTCGAACCGTACAAGTTAGTGATTTAACTAAGAATCTAACTGGCGTACAAAACACAGAAAGTTTAGCATCCCAACAACATCCATGGTAGCGTTCCGACATTTGCTAACGAAACAGCCGAATGCATAGGAAAATCCCCAACTTTGAATAATTGCGACTGTAAACATTCCTATATTTACAGCCAGATGTGATATTATTTCCGTACAATGTAGAGGATAAAAGTAGGCTTTCCTATTGCAGTTTAGAAGTTTGACTAGATTATTTGCATGGTATTACTTTTCCAGTCCTCGCTTGTACGCGGTGAGTGATAGATCTAGACGGTGCTTAACCAGGCCGAGGTCTTCAGCGCCGAAGAGGGTGAAATGATCAGCAGGGTGAGCAGCCACGGAATGCAATCGGGAGGGGAAATGGTAGCGCCCAGAGAAAACCCCTACCAGCGAACAGCAAAAAAGTCAGCAACGTTTCGCCACATGCGATACCTCGTGGATTCGAACTCGATTCGCCAAGCTGGGAGGCGTATGGCTTGGCCATTACACAACCGGGAATACAGATTACTGCTATCGTCAACAAAGACTCGTCAGCGTACAGTTCGGCACAATATCTGGCAGTATGTAACACATGCGACTGACGTAAGAGGTTAAAATTTTCTAACCGAGAGTCCGGATGTGTGACAGTTCAATGATGGTTCCGTAAATGTGTAAATTATGTTCACGGTAAGATGAGCACTTTTGAAAGCCCTCCTAAAGATCTACTTCTATGCACGTTGTGTATTCTTCCGCCTTATGTAAAATTAACATTCCCATGAGCGTCATCACTTTATTCATGCTTCGGTTCAGTGAAATTATGATACTATTACAAAAGTACACATTTTATAAATCTTCTAATCTCTTCACACTGATGCATTGAAAAAAAAAAAACAGAAAGCTAAATAAACAATTTAAATTATTACAGATGGTTACCTAACGCTTTTTATTCGACGTTAAGATATGGAACTACTTTCCATCTATCGTTACCAACTTTACTGGGCGCATGTCACTCAGTGAACCCGTTGAAGTATATGCAGGCAGGCATGGGCAGTGACTTTTTTCTACGGTTGATTTCGAATGTGCTCACTTTATCGTGAACGGCCTTTACTAGAGTTCACTCAGGCCTTGTCCGAAATGGCAGATTTTGTTGGCAATTTGATCACGTGACCCGCTTTTGTATACAAAAATGGTGACGTATTTGGTAATTTGGTGTTACATATTTTGTAACTAGCGTATGTTAGCAAAAATACAAAATGACTAAAACCAACATGGCGCTGATTTTAACTTCAAAATCACATACGAAAATGCGTAATTAAAAGTTTTTTTATTAAATAAATTAGGCATGTATTAAAAAGCAAGTATACTTCTCAAAAATATCTGTTTTCTAAAGTCTTTATTGTATAAATTATTATTTTCTTAATTATTAACACAGTTTTGGTATTCCGGTAATGATTGTAGTAATATCCTTTGACTTGAAGAATAAAATTAAGGCTAAATAATTTTTTTACTGTTAATGTAAGAGTCCATTGACGCGAGTGCTGAACAGGTGACTGTCGACAGCGTCCGAATTGAAACTTACGAAATGACAAATTATAAAATAACGAATTCATCATTTCAGATACGACCTTGGTTTGAGAACAGTTCATTACAGTAACGTTTACAGGAAGCCAAGTTTGATTAAAATCGTCGGAATATGACCGCGTGTAGACAAACGCGGAAATACACAAAGAACTAATTAGTTGTGACTAATTCACACAAATAAAACGCACATCATATTCATTTGCATTGCGCTCCACTGTCTCTGGATTTTAACACAGAGTATTGTTAAACGTTGTTCACGATAAAGGGAACACGTTTGAAATCAACCTTAGAAAAAAGTCACTGCCCCTTCCTGCATGCATTTTAACGGTCGCGATGAGTGACATGTGTCCAGTAAAGTTGGCAACGATGCAGGTGAAAGTAGTTCCGCATATTAACGTCTGAAAAAAAGTGTTAGGTTACCATTTGTGATAACTGAAATTATTTCTCTCGCTTTCTGTATTTTGTAATGTATCGACGTGTAAACATGGGCGATTTGTAGAATATTTACTTTTATAATAATATCGCACTTTCACTTTACCGACGCATGAATAAAGCGATGAGGCCCGTGGCAACGTTAATTTTAGATTAGGCGGAATAATACATAACATTTATTCAAGTAGATCTTAAGCAGGGCTTTCAAAAGTGCTCATTTTACCGTGAACAGTCTATGCTCACGAGTCCGAGAATTTGCTGTCGTGACAAGTCACCTTTCAAAAACACTCATTCATCTTTAAAAGCATACAGGTATTTTCGAGAGATAATTAGTCTTTATTGCGTTATAAATTCGGAGAAGATATTTCTTTAAAAAACATTTTAGCATGTTTGTATTAAACAATGCTTTCGGCAGTTCCGTTGTCACTCTCATTCCTAAACATGAAGCAATAACGAAACAAACTGCAAACTTGATACGAAACTTAAGCCACCATTATTGTTGTGCTATTTATTATTTACACATGCACGCAACACACATAAGCCAATTCTAGACACAACTATTCTTATGCTGAAATTTGTCGAAAAATCAAGATGCATATTATAGTCATGTTACAAAAAATTACAAAAATCAAAATTTATTTTTGGTTTTCTTTGACTGTTAGCTAATTAAGTCTTCGCGTTATATAAATGTTTAAATGAAAAGGGAGTAAAAATAAAATTCGTCTCAATATTATATGTACAAATTGTCAAACCGTGTAAGTTAGTGTAATTGCGAAACTTACTGGCGTACACTAACACAGAAAGTTAATCATCCAATCGACAAACACTAATGCCAAGAAGATTGTTTGATCGTTTTGTTTATATTTTTCCCAGCTTCATATATAATTATTAAACATGCACAGGCCTACACAACACATATAATTCTTAACTGAATGCTTACTATCAACACATGCCTTAGACTTCGCGACTAAGTGTGTGAATACAAACTTAGTAGCCGACTCCTCTGATATTTTTCAACGTCTCGTTTTTTGTGTCACGAGAAGAATCCATAGTACGAACATTACAGCTTTTTGACCAATCCAGGTCATGCCATTACAGCTTTTTGACCTATCCAGGTCATGCCATTGATCTACGACAAGGTTCGCAATAATACAATCTTCGTCTCTCTCGAGTAGATGGACACTCCCAAAATCTTATAGTCCAAAAGAAAAATAAAAAAATTTCATATTTTGTGAAATTATTTGTAGACGTGAATATGGTTAAGAGTTTCAAATCAGTTAACACGGGGCTGATGAATTTTTTTAATATTAAGGAAACAAATTCGACGATAAATAGATTAGTAAAAAAAAATCCTTTAACATTTTTCAGGCAAGTAGCGACTACATCTCAATTTTAGCACGTAAAAGTACTCTATGGTTCTTATAAATATAAAGTTTGCACGATTAGGTGCTACTATTGCTGAAACTGGATTGTTTACGGAACTGTTTTCGCTTCTAGTACAAAAAGGAGGCGTTTCTGCATAAATTGTTATTTAAAACTACAGAAAGAACGTCAGGAGAGATTACAAAATTTAGTTCTGTTGGTATTATTTATATGTACCAATGACACACCTGAATGCTGTCCTTATATTAACAGGGCTGTGATTCAACATTTAACAGTTTTTTTTTTTTTTTGTTTTCTGTACACGAGGATCCGAATACGAATGTCAAATAATGATCGATCCACATTTACACTAACAACGCCAACAGACAGAGCGCAGGGAACCTATGGTTGTTCACATGTAAGCAGATTTTCTGTACTACCATTTTCGTAATTTTTTTGGAAGCTCAGATTACAGCCACGTTAGCTACTGTGTTACTTTGAGTACACATTTTCTTAAGAAAGTGATGAACAACGAACTAGACATTGCGATAATTTTTCCTTTACTTTGGTAGTTTCAATGCGATACGAATTTTGTTTTCCCCTTCGTATTTCCTTAGTTATAAGTATCGATTAATCTACAAGCTACACTTGTTTGATATATTGTTGAGTAACACATAACATTTAGATTCATATACGTAACTGTAAATAGGTTTACAGTCATTTAACTATCGCAGACTGCTACTACAATGTACGCGATAATTCGTTGTGAAATTACTGGCATAAACCGATGGAACAATGGACATCTTGTAAGTATCGGCGAAGTCTCCTCTTTTCACGAGCAAAAATTTTTGGCGTAAGCCACCTTTTCGGCGTGGCTCGTGCGGAAAACTAAGACGGTTTCTGATTGGCTGTTCCAGCTTTCCGCTGTGTTCGGCGTGATAGGCGTTCTCACACGAACCAGATATGAATTGTTGCCATGCGTGGGTTATTATATTTTTTTGCAAGTTTAGGGAAATATATAAGGTGGCAGCTGATCAAGTTCCCAGATAAACAAGCACAGTTGCAGCCAGTTTGTTTACACTAAGTAGGCTTGGATTACGGGGGTTCACCAGTAAAATATTGTCTGTATAATCAATGTTTGCATGTATATGCCTACATCAATAAATGCATGCTTTTTTCTCCAGGAAGGAAAAAACAAATTTTACTTTTATCCTATTAAATATATTTTAAAAAGGTGAAAACGGAGAATAAAAATTGTTTGAAGTGCGATGAGTACAAAGTGACTATTGCAATTTACTACACTGGCTCACATCTCGTGCAATATCATACCACACTTACAGACTCAATTCGCAAGAAGTTCAGTTTCCCGAGAATGTATATTGCAGCCTTGAGAGGGCCTAACACAATGTTTCTTAAGGCCAGATGTGACCTTGATGAAGATAGAAAATACAGGAAAATATCGTAACGGAAAGCAAAGCGGCGGGTACCTGTGGGGCTGGGCGTGAGCTGCATCATGACGCTGTGCACGCCTGAGTGCACGAACTGGTAAGTAGAAGTGAAGTTGAGCTTGCGGCCGCGCGACGTATAGAGCGCTGCGACCGCGTCCTTGATGGCGTTGTTGTACTTGCGCGCGCCGAATGTCCTGTACGGCACGATGAGCCCCACGGTGAGTTGCGGCGGGCCCGAGTGCGCTTGCTGCGAAGGCTTGAGCCGGCCCGGCACCATGACGCCCTTCCAGCCCGCCGAGGTCGCGTCCGCCGCCCCCATGCACCACGCCCCCGCCGCCGCCGCCACCAGCACGGCGGCCATCAGGCGGCGGCGGTGGTGGTGAGCAAACCTGCTGGTCCCTGCGCCCCGGCCCGGGCCGCCGCGCCTGCCCGGTTCTTCCACCTTGGACTCCCTCCTCGGCGCGGCTAGCGACCTCTTGGTCCTTCCACCACGGGTGGGCCGCCGCGGTATCAGGAAGGGACGGCTGCGAGCGAGAAGAGTCGAAGTCGCGCGGGGGCGAAGAAGAGAGAGGAGGAGAAGAGACAGACGGGCGACGCCTGCTGAGCGCTGGGCGTCCTCGGCGGCGGAGCCATGTACCCGCGGGGGCTCAACGACGTCGGCGAGGCGGCATGGCCGCAGCACCCGGAGGAAAGCACGGTGCGGTGACGGTGGGCTGCCTGCCCGGACCGGCGCTGGCCGCAGACTACGTCGGCCGTCGGCAAGCGGGGAGGCCCCGCCGCGCATGCGCGGGGGCCCGACCCGCCCCAGCGTCGTCATGGCGACCACCAGGACCCCGAACCTGGGCCGCCCGCTACTAGCCGTCCGATAAACGTCGGCCCTACCCTCGCTCGCTCTCTCGCGGGGGAAAGTGGGTCGCGACCTTCGCAACACACGTGACCCCCTCTCACCTCCCCCCCCCCCCTTCCTTCCAATTCCGCTCCCGTAGGCCTATACAGCTTGTTCACGATTAAACAAACACTCTTGAAATCAATCAACGTTTGAAAATGTTCGCTGCCCTTAACCTGCGTATATTTTAACCGGCGCATTGTATGGCACACACCCCGTAAAGTTGGTACCGTCGATAGGAAAATACGTTTAACCAATTTTATTATTAAACTGAAAATATCATAAGTTTGTATTGGATTAAAGTGAAACCAAGTATTGCACATTTCGGGCTGGCCCTTAATATAAAATTTAACATAGCAATATTTCCACTCTATAAATATGTTTTGAACGGAGATGTTTTTAAAGTGGTCAACATGGAGTTTGTGGGGGTAACTTCGACCACTTATTAAAACACCAAATATTTAAGTGTATCTGGTCGGCGTACCCACATCAGGAGGTTACAATGGCCGTCATAATAACAAAAATTATGTAATAAAATTCATTTCAGGCACTAATGTTGCCAGCAGTTATATTTTACTGTTTTCCATTTAAAATATACTTATATTACTTAATAAAACAAACTGGAAATATGCGTGCACCACAAACATTTCAAGATGCCCCGGCACATGTGTTAAATTTTTCGCCAAAGTTAAACAAATAATCAAACTATCCCCATTTGGCAGCAACGACGCGGGGTAAGTATTTCTGTCTTCATATCGCATTAAATGTGTTGGGTAAACATTCGTGAATAATGATTTTGAGGGCACTCATATAAATATGCCTTACAGAAAGCCAGATAAATATACAATTACGATTACCTAACCATGGTTTTAGTTGTCATCGTTTAAAGATGTTCTCAGTGAATATCTTTTAGCAAGTTATAGTTACGTAATACAGCCTTTGAGCTGTAGCAGCGTCTTTAAATGATTAAAAAAAAATTATTCGAATATTTAGTACAGCAATGTGATAGTGTTGGCCATAACACAGTACAAATGATCCTTATATTCTCTACGCAGTTTTTACTTCTTTGCGCAACCTTGGTGTTAGAGTCCACCATTTTTTTACACGTTGAATAACAGTGAGAGGTGCCAAAATTTGTAAACTATTTGCTTTTATAACAAAAATTCACAGTTTCACTGGACGGGCGCAATATCAAACTGCGCAGCTCTACGGCAATGTTGATTTTACGTATGGTGGAAGAATACACAACGCGCGTACAAGTGGATCTTACGCAGTGCTTCCGGAAGCGTGGGAAACGTAGCATAGCCGGAACAGGATACCCTCAAAACCCTTTGCAAATAAAGTGGCTTCCGACAAATAATGTAATAATTCTACGTCACACTTGTAGATGCAAGCGCCAGTTTCTCCTATATTCACTGCAAAATTTCTTACAGTAAACAAAACCGCGTATTTACGCTGCAGTGGCGTAGCCAGAAATTTCTTAGGATCTCGGGATTTGGGGGAAGAGAAGGGGGGAGTGTCACACCGACTGAAATAAAATGAGGGTTATTTTACGGTCGTTAGCGCTGCTGGTGCACGTGTTAATTATAAAAATAATAAGCGGAAAATTACTTATCTACATAATTGTATGCGTCATATTTTGAGGCGACTAAGGTCGCCAGTTTTTTTCGCGAAAATATCTAGGCGAAGGCTAGACTCCAATGTCCTATGGCATACGTGCAGTTTCCCTTTGGTTGTTGGCCACGTGTATTTGTCGGGAGACGCTTCCTTGCCTGACTGCGCCAACAGAATTAGGCAACCCCGACGCCGAGTGTCCGTGATTGGCGGGCAGATTACCTGCGAGGAGTGACAGTTAAAAATCATCCAATCACAAAAGTGGATCTGAAATATTTTCGCGAAAAACTTTTGGCCCTAGCAATGACATCTTTCCAACGTAATGTTATATTTATATACATATTTTATTTTAAATATGTCATAAACAAAGAACAAAAAAAAGGGGGGGACGTTACAACCACCATATAAAACCCCCAGCCCAGTCCACGTTCAATGGAAAAGTTTACGATTAAAACAATGAGTCCATGTTGTCTATATTTTAACTAGCATGGCATTATTTTAGAGTGCCATTAAACTCAAAATTTTCTGCAACCCTGTTCCTTAAATGAAATCGCTTTACAACATTTCAGGGTTGGATGGAAAAAAATAAATAAATAAAATAAAATATATTGCGGGGCAAGTGGGCTTTTACTTTAAGGGCACTTTAACAATAGATTTCAGGAAAGCGAAAATATTTTCCGGTGACTTTACAGCACGTTTCGCCTATTTAATTGCTCCGTCATGTAAACGCACAAAATATCCACACGAACTTGTTGTCTTCGTTAAATAATCGTAATATACCGTACACGATAGCAATTAAAATTATTATAACTTTATACAACAAATCTTCAGGTAACTTATCTACGGTAGTAAAACTACGTGAAAATACGATAACGTAAATCAGCTACAGCGTTATTATAGTACATGTTGGTTTTGATGACAAACCAAATACTCTTAATAAAACAGCTAAAGTGTGTCCCAAAAAGTCACGTTACGTGGATTATGGCCTCTCATGAGGACCCTTCCCTTCTCTAGACGTAATACAGAGTTTTAATTTATGGAAAAAAAAAAAAAAAAAACTGGATTGGGAAGTGAACCCAGGGCGAGGCAACTCTCTCCGAATGACGGTTCCAGCTGGGACCCGTAGGTGCCCATCATCCTCGGACATCGCACGAAATGAGACCCTAAAATGGAGCGGCGCTGGAATGCAAGGGGGAGGGAGGACCCTGAGAAAACTCGCCAACAAGTGGCATCATCCATCACGATTCCCACATGCGAAAATTCGGGAGTGAACCCGCCGGGGATCGAGCCCGGATCGCAGCGGTGGGAGGCGAGCGCCCTAGCCACTGCACCACCGCTGCCCCATATAAGTCGTGTTGGGCTACAAAGCGTTTGCTGGAAATTACTTATTCGCAAGGAATATAAGCGCCTTGATTGGTCGCACACTGCTAGAATGTTTTGACTTAAGTGAGTTTAGTATCATGCATGCAAATGCGAGTCTAATATGCTCATAGGCGCAGAATTTAGGAAGGGCGGAGCTCTGCCCTCAGGATTAATGTAAAATTTTATTATGTTTTTATATAAGCGATAGTTCAATCACGCTTACTTCCAATTCTCATGAAGCCCTGCTAAAGTTCTACTTTCAGGATATTCCACCGCCTTTCGTAAACAAAGCTTAGTTGTCTAAAAATGACACCAGAGCGACAGCGTACAGCATTCGTCCACACTGAGTTTGATATTATTTTACATGAGAACTATATGTTACTATATAAGCATTGCCAACAAACCTATGTTATTCCTGTTTTTATTCACATTAATTATAAATGAAAAATTTTTGATTTGTGGATAGGGTATAAGGAACAGTCAAATTTAACCAAAAATAAGATAGTGTTATGTTAACGGAAGTATAAAACACTTACGATACAAGACATATTTAGGTAAAAAACCAACACGTCCTACATAGGGTGATTTTTAAAAGCTTTGATTGGTTTAAAGGCTACGTCATACGTTTGTATAAATCGTATTTGATGTAAAAAATAAATAAATATTTTAAAGCTGAATATGAACGTAGGTATAATGATTTAATTACAATAACTACAAATTAATGTCATTATCGAAATGTAATTTTTCCCACTTCCATTTCGGGCCACATGGGAAAAAATATTAAAGTCGGCGCTTGTAGTTATGCCGTAGTAATTATCGCATTAGTGATTGCCTGCTTCAGTGCAGTAAAGTGTAAAATATCTCAGGTTAGGAGCCACGTAGTTTCATTGACAAAATCCTTGTTTTTCACGAAATAAGTTCATTTTCCACAAGTAATTTGCGAAAATGTGTCCCTGAAGTATTTCAGGCCTAGTATTTTATGTACAGAATTCATGCAGAAGTATATTTATAGCGCGCTGTCCGAAAATCAAATTATTCGGAACAACTGTTCGGAGTTTTTACTTGTTCTTTCAACTAACTACCCTACCGCGCAAATATGTTCAAAAATAAATATGTTAATTATGATTACTCTTCGCCTTGCACAATAAAACTTTCGTAAATATTTGACGTATTTTATTTTTTCACTTTGAAATATTTCAACGTTCTGTATTTTGCTATAAACAAATAAAATGTTCGGGTCAGTTAACCACAGTTAAATAAAGGTAAACTCTAATGCGTTACCGCGTTTAAATGCAGGCTTCCTTCATTCGAATTTAGAGTGATTTTCTAGCCACTCGTTTTTTTCTCTTCCACTAAACTGTGTATCATTCATCCAGCTTGAAAAATGGTGTTTGTATGTAAGCGTTGATGATGCAAATGCAAAATTGTTTAAATAAGAAATTTGTCACTTTAAACCCTGTTCTTATTAAAATGTAACTAAATGATAATAAAGAACGAAGGGGGGGGGGGGTGTTAAGGGGGTGTTATTCAAGACGGACCGGTCACCTAAGATGGGACTGACGTAGTTCACTAAACCCCCGCTAAATACCAACTGTGTATACACGTTCCAATAAACGTGGCTTTCCTTCACAAGTGTGCATACGTAGTTTTTTTATGGAGTTGCTGCTGTTGGTACCAATGTAGAGGTAAGTTTCACTTTTACGTTGTAATAATGTAAAGTCTTTTATACATAGAAACAGTGACGTGTGCTTCATCGTTGTGTTCCGTAAGTGCGTTACAGGTTTATGTACAGAATACATTACCCATGAAGTATTCTGAATGCTAACTGTATTGAAACGACACAGAATTTCTCAAAATGGCCGAGTTACCTAAGATAGGTCCCATCTTGGGAAATTTATTTTATACATGCATCCTTCCGTGATAGATTGACTTTCATATTTGTTTTACACGTACATAATGTTGTAATGCACGTATTAATCGCGTGTGTAATTGGTTTTACATACTCTACATAGCAACAATTTTACAGCCATTATTCCAAAATAATGCATTATTAAAATATACTTTACGTAGATATGATTTAGTATTATAAATATACAGCATAGCTAAAATAACACTCATTGTTGGGATGTATCATCATCTAAAAATAAAGGAATAACTCTTCTGTTTCTGGCGTGGTTAAGGAAAATGCCGCTAAAATGATCGAAATATTCCTACCTGGGATGAGGTGTTTATGTCACAAGCACTTGAGGGTAAGACTTAAAGTAATCACTGTACGAGAGGCTGCTTCTAATTACAATACACCTGAAAGTACTCTTGCAAGACGCATCCTCAATTTCAATAAGATCGCGACAGAAACTATGAAACATGTTGGGCGGTTTACCAGCGCATTCAGCGACCAAGAAGAACAATAAACAACGGGCCATATTTTGCTGAAGGAATCGCTGAAGCCAAAGAGATCGCTCATCAATTTAACAAGGAAATGGGAATGATGTCATAACATGGTTCTACAATTTTTTGCGGCGTCACAAAAGAATTTCATTGCGAACTTCGTTCGCCAACGCTTCTAGCTTTAACAAACCCGCCGTGAATAAGTTTTCCAAAACGCTGAAAGCTGCTTACATGAAATATGGAATATCTCCCTACAGATTATATAACGTCGATGAAAGCAGTATCAAAACTGTCCAGGGTTTAGGAAACGTTCCTGGAATTAACGGTAAAAAAAAAAAAAAACAAATTGGTGGGCTGGCTAATGCAGAACGTGGGATGAATACAACAATAACTCGTCTGACGAGTGCTGAAGGTCATTTTATCCCACAAGCCTTCGTATTTCCGCGGAAAAGAAGAAACGAACAGATGTGCAATGGAGTACCAACAGGCGCCGTAGCATTTTCCAAGAAAATGGATGGTCAAACGGCGAAATTTTTTAGAATATCTTAAATATTTTGACAGTGAAGCCAAGCCATCTTCAGAAAAGCCTATCATGATAATAACAGATGGACACACCTCCCACACAAAATTACTTCATATTATAGAATTTGCAAGAAAGAACCATATTATTTTGGTCCGTCTGCCACCCCATGCCACACATACTCTGCAGCCATTAGATGTTTCTTTTTTCGGCCCCCCTCAGTACATTTTGCGATCAAGCCGTAACATTTTGTCCGCGGGAACACCCAAGAAGATTATTCAACGAGTTTCAGGTAGCAAAAGCCATTGCTTATGCATTCGTACGAGCTGCTGTTGCCTGTAACGCAACGGATGGGTTTCGAAAATGTGGACTGTGGATACACATGTGTTTTTTTTGTAACACGTGTTTACTCCTTCTTTAACCACAGACCATCCATTCGTGGAAAATGCTATATCATCCGATCCAAACCGTGAGGTAGCTAATAGGCCGCCATATTACATTGTATGGCTACATTAGAACAGGAATAAGGAGCCAGTTACTCAGCTGTCAATCCAACCGACCAAATACACTCTGCCACAGAGAGTAGGCCTGAGCCTCAAGTGGTTTCTATCGAACAAGTTAACCCAATACCAGTCGCAACTTGTAACAGGCCTAACACCCGGCGCAGGAAGAGTGTGACTACAGCAGCCGTTCTCACAGAATCGCCACGAGAGAAAAAAAAGCCCTAGCCGAAGGGAAATCACAACCTTTAGATAAGAGTAATTTGTCTTCCGTATGAAAAAGAAGGAAGCTAACACCAGGACTGCACGTCAAGTCAACGAAACTGCGCACAGAAATCAGGAGTTACAGCATCTACACAGTTTGTGAAGGTCAATACAAACACCCTGGCGATGACTGGTTGAAATGTAAGACTTGCGACGAATGGGCGGATAAATCACGTGGACTTTGTGATGAGCTGTATGTCTGTTGTTTAAAATGTGACGAATGTTTTGTTATGACTATTTTTTTTTCATTGGCATTATCTGTAATTTAATCATCCTACTCTAATCAACTTTTTTTTTTTTTACATTTGAAAGTAATTTTCTTGTGTGTGTCTTCGCCATTGTTTTTCACATACCTATGTTGGCCCTAAATCACTGAGGAAAGGTAGGCTACTTTCAAGATACAAGACTATAATTCAATGTAGCATTTAAAAACTACATTATTTACGTAGGCCTACACTAATCATTCTAGAATTGCAGTTGCACACATAACTCTTGTAAATATTTAATAATGAGAACGTTCGTTTGCTATGAAATATTGTTTGATGTAGGATTAACTTGATTCTTTAGTACATTTTGTAATGAAATACACATTACATATTAATAGTACAGTATTCTAGTGATGTGTTATACATTGATCAACTAGTCCCATCTTGGAATACCCTTTGTCTCAACTTGGATTACCGGGTATCCAAGATGGGAATTGGTAATACTCATAAATTATGCCGAACACACTTGTTAAAAATATTTTTTCGGGTATAACGTTTTTATGCAATAAATATCACGCATTAATTATTCTCATGACGTTAAAACTAACCAATAATACTACACATATAAAATTATATGAATTTTCTAATTTAAGCGGACAATCTTGGGTCGCCTTCCCTACTTCATTATGTGAGATAGTTTAAATTATATATTCTTAATAAAACTTAAAATCATAGGACTGTTTATTTGCAAATTTTCTGCGAACATTATGTTGCCGCAGACGAGTCCGTCAGTGTATTCGTGAAACTAGGTACATTAAATGAGATTTTTTTTTTCCAGAGGTTTGTTCCGAACAAACTCAATTACCCGTGAACCTGCAATAATCACAAACATTTCTATGCGCGATTACGCATTCAACCACGGTGCAGCTAGCGTGGCATTGATTTGAAACACAACACCCCATTAATTATTATTATTATTTTGTGAATGAGCTCCCGTTGTTATTACTCCAGTTGCCCAAAAACAATAAAGTTATTATTCTGACAGGTTTTTTTTTATGGAATTATTGTAAACGAATCAAATTTTAAAACAGAAAATTCTGTGCAGCATACAGTATACAGAAACCGACACAATAATTTAAAGAGGTATTTTGTGTAAAATTATACGGCGTGTTATATCAATTTGGGTCGGGAGACTGACAGGTGAAGTAAAACGTACTTAAAACAATCTTTAATAACATGACATGACAAATAATTATATAGTAAAGGGAAGTGGCCATGTTCGTATGCCAAGGCAGGAGTAAGCAGTTGTTAGTTCTACGTGCAACTTTAACACTTTGTGGACTAAGCTCGAGTGTAGCTCGGGATGTCTTTGCTGTTCAGGACAAAACTCGCTAGGATGTTCAGTCTTTGTTCGACTACTGTTTAACATGACCTCGAAGGAACGACAGCACAGTAAAAGTGATATTGCTAACGGTAGAATTCCTCTTTTTTTAATACCTACTCAAAAGGACATGATTAATTGTAAATCCTTTTGTACGATAAAGGACATTTGATTGAGTCAGTATCAGCACGGTTCTTCATTGTTTGATGACTGGCTAATGATGAACGCTATAGAGTACAGGGTAGTGTCCGGTGTGGTATGGACCAATAGGACGATGGGGAGTGGGGAGTTCTCAGACACCAACAGAACCGGTGATCTTGCAGTAGTTGATATAGGTGACTCACTTCTAATTTATCTTAAGTGCCAGTAAATGTGTGCCGACCTAAATGTGTCAAATCCATAATTATTCAGTTTTCTGCAGCTTTAATAACAGATACTAACCAAGTTGTAGAAATGGAAAAAAATTATAAAGTAAACTAATAAGTTGAGCTACGGGGTGACACATGTAACACTAAGTAAGAGGCTGTACATATGAAATAAATGTTAAATACAAAGATATGTTTGCATATTTTTAACATTTCTTTAATGCATGAATTGTTTTGGTAATTACTGTACGTATATTTCAAGCGGTAGCCCATGGCATTAGTATACGTTTAAAAATGTTTTCATTAACACAACATAGTATTCGTTATTAAAGCTGAAATAAAACTAGAAAGAAACGTTGACTTGGCATAGAATTATTCGACAAATATGAAGTCCACGGTTTTTTTATTCATGGAAAATTTTATCTTATACAATGCATGCAAATTGAACAATGTTTAGTACAATGATAAAATAATTAACGTTTTGGTATACAACAACGTCGTTAAAACTGAGTAACGTCTGCAGAAACATCCAGGTGTCGTTCCCAAACAAGATTATTGGATATTCAGTCAATCCGTTACGGGATGTGTCAGCGTGATAATATTTTCCCGTCAAGTTGAAGGTCCATGCTCATTAATTGCATTTTCAGTTTCATACACTCTAAATTTGAATCAGTGAGAATTTCACTGCTTCAATCAGTCAAGAGTATCTGACTGATTGAGCAGTTGCTTCAGTGAATATAACTGATACATCGGTGAAAAATACGTCTGTGATCCCTCACTTATTGATTCAGTGACATTTTCCACTGATTCATCAGTCATATTTTTTCACTGTTTTTCAGTGTTTTTTTCTTTTACTAAGGGATCAGTTAAAGAGCGTGCGAAATGGCCGTCGAACAACGTTTACAAACGACCATTAAACAACACGTATGAAGTGAAATAACAACGAATAAACTAATAAAACCAATACAAAATACTTTCTAAAATGTGTTTCGTGTTTCAAAACACCATTTTACGAGGTGATATTAACATTCAGCCTTTCATTCCGTTTTTCGTCTTTTATTTAGTTTTCATGTAATCACCACAGTGCTCTGTTGGAAGGTTTAACTGCATATAAAGTGGTGAAGAGAGTGCACTCATATAACGTGGTGAAGAGAGTGCACTCATATAAAGTGGTGAAGAGAGTGCACTCATATAACGTGGTGAAGAGAGTGCACTCATATAACGTGGTGAAGAGAGTGCACTCATACTATTCGTTTTAACAATCCTAACGGTAGCAATTAAACAAAAATCGAAAGTAAGGGAATATAATTTAAATCTTCATGATTTTGACAATAACACATATTTTTTCCTCAAATTTATTTGAAATTAACATTTTCACGTGCCTCATCACTTTATCCATGTGTTTGGTCGAGTGTCACTGTAAAATAATTAGGGAAGTAAATATTTCACAAATTTGCTCATCATTACATTTCTAGGCATTAAAAAAACCGGGAAACAAAAGAGAAAGTTTTGGTAATAAAAAATGTTTACTCGATACTTTTAATTCAACGTCAAACCATGGAACTATTCTTCCCTTCATCATTACCAACCACACTGGCTGTACGTCACTCAGTGTGACTGTCAAACTATATGCAGGTGGGGGCAGAGACATTCTTCAGAAGTTGATTTCAAAAATTACTCACTTTTTCGTGGACAGCCTTACAAAATATACAGTACAAAGTTGTCGAGTGCAAGGTGGCAGGTGGATGGGTGGTTGTACCCTACACCTCTCACCCAGGAATGACGTAGGCCCCTTCTGTTACGTCAGTCTTTAATAAGTATATATCACCTATGATAAATCATTTATCTAATTATTTTTATAACGTAGGCCTAATATATTTATAGGTATTTTTGTAACAAAAAATTTAAATATTTAATAGGTTTAATATATCTTCGGCGTTCAATGGAAATCGCGAGTTCATGTTATCCTAATTATCTGTCTGTGGTGTTGTAAATGGTTTTGTTCCCTTGCTAAGTACTGTGTGTGTGTGTGCTTTTTTTTATTTAGTATTATGGTCTGCAATAAACATATTCCAATTACACCAACATAATGACGAGTTTTATTTACACTTTTAAGACTAAGACGTTCACAAGGAAGATGTAAGCGAGTAATAATGTTAACATGAAATTATATATCAATAAAGGAAGTTTGAGATTTATCGTCCTTCTGTAACTAATAAGATCATGACTATATAAACAAACGTGCTTTATCCTTACAAATTACTATATTTATCTGCATCACAATATCACTTATATATTAGAATAAATTTCGACAAGTGTGGGAACTACGTGGATGGCAGGTTAACCGCCCCACACCAACATATTATCATTGGAGTCTGTAGGATGGTTGCATAAACCACTGGATACGGGAAATACACGTAGCGGCATGATCGCATGAGAATCTTTTCTGGAAAAATAAAGCCGAAAGGAAATTATATTTTTCTACACTCAATATAACAACACATCCCCTCCCCCTTCCCATTTCCACCAGATCCAACTATTATTACTTATAGAATATTCATGGTAAAGTGAGCACTTTTTAAGGTCCTGCTAAATTATTCCTTTGATTTCATGTCTATATTTCCACCACTTTTTAGTATAAACATTGCAATATGTATTTATATTTCATCACTCTCAATATTAACATTACGGCTGCAATAAAATATATTTATTAGAGGTTAATGCATTTCGTGAGGGCCTTAAAACGTGCTCACTTTAACGTGAATAGTCTATAATAACGAGCGGTTCCTTTGTAAATACATTCACTTGTTATAAAATAAATAATTTAACAGATTATAACATTGACATCGTGGCTTAAAATAATTGCTGGTCCCTAATTTTTTTCTAGACTTATTATTATAACAAATATGGCTCTTTTTTCATGTAGATTACAAAGAAGACGTTTTACATAGGGCATTATTGTATTTTAAGGATGTTTGGTTATAACACAAAGAATCTCTCATTATAAGTCACAACGTATTATATGGTGTATACTTTTTTTTTTTGATAAGATTCAAAAATATAGGTTTTGTGTAGATGAAAGAAAGACTCGTGTAAATATTATTTACGCCGCCGTTGTAAATTTTTCCGCCAGTGAACTGCACCGGCGGATTGTTGTGCTGTTAAATGTTGTACAAGTGTGATGGCACTGTAGGGTTTTCTCTGCGAGTAGCGCACCCAGAGCTGCGTTAGTCTGTGGTGTATTTACCGGGACCTGCGTTTGACGTGTTAACAACGTGCTCATATCGACACCCCTAACACTCCCACGACTATTTTCTCGAGAACAGGTGCGTATGTAGAGGGGAAAAATTGGGGGGGGGGGGGAGGAGACGCGATAGCACTTCTGCGAGATGAATGAGGGGAAAAAGAGGGGGGGAGTGCTTGGTCGTGATGGGAAGAGAGTTACTCCAGCTGACGCCTCGTACATTCTCCACACAACGTCCATGCAAAGGCGAAGCTGTGGGCTTTCTGTCCGCATGGCCAGTTTATCCACGCCATTAATAAATGGTCTAATACCCCGGAAACATTACAGAATGCTCCACCGAGGCGAACCGGGTTCGATTCCCGGCGGGACGATGCCTCTGGTCGGCGGGTTTTCTAGGGGATCTCCCGTTTCACCCGTCCCTTCATTCCGGCGCTGCTCCATACCCACTTCTCTTCACCCTCGTCGGCTTTCAAGACCTCGATGTTAAGAACAGCCCAAATCTCTTCACGCTCTCACTCGGGTAATGGCGTCATGAATCTCTTTTAAAATAGGTACAAGGTTTTTGCCAACACATTTTTATTCGTCCGAGAGAAAATATAATTAATATTTATTAGTTTCACTAAGACGAATAAATATGAGTTGGAAAAAAATACCAATACCCATTTTAACACTTTGAAGTCCGCAAACTTTTACCAGCGTTGAAGGCAAGCTAGAAGTGAGTCGCTTATTTACACCATTGCAAGGACACATTATATTGGCCTCTGTTCTGTCCTACCGTCGTCCTATTGGTCAAAACCGCACCAGGCTTTCGTTGTTAGCCGTATGTTAGCCAACTAAAAGTGGTGTTGACAGTCAGCCAACCAAATGGTATTTCATTATGAACAGTATTTAGAGTCAATCGGGCTCATTTCAGAAATTGTAGAAAAATTTTAATTTTAATTTACGAAAGTCGTTATAAGTGCTGTGTTGTTTTGTGATAAAATCGCGATAAAAATTAGTAACTACATCCAAAGCACTTATGTGGTTCGTGGACAGAGAAATATTAATACTAGTTTTGCCCGCGCTTTACTCGGGCATAGTCTTCGAAGTGTTAAAAAGAGATTAAGGATATCAATACCCGAGTACCAATTAATAAATATCGCCGATACTTAAATTAACATTTTGCGTACATGTTATAGATAATAAGTGATGTAATTTATTTTACGAAGTTAATTAAGAGAATATTGGGCACACATACTCCGAAATTTTCTACTTTTTTAGTGCTCTATTTTGAAAACGATAATCATTTGACTACAAATATTTACATTCTTGTGGTCCTTATATAAATCTCTTTCAGAAAATGAAATAAAAAACTATCGTAAAATGTATGCTACAAGGCATACTGCCGTATTCTTCGTATATTGCGTAGGCTTGAGATGGTAAATAGTAGGGGTGTGTTGGATGCGTAGTAGAGAAAACAAAATTCCGTTACTCATCAAACGAGTTTTCTCTGAAATGACAGGTCAAAATATGTTAATTTACAGTTCTTGAGTCAAGAAAGGAAAACTTTCGATTTAGACTATGCACCCATAGCAGAAATGCTAAATACGCCAGATTTTACAACGAGCTCAAAATCACACGTTATAAGACACTCGTAACTTGTCACGTCAGAAGTGTCGTGAAAACAATATCCAGTCCAAGATTCCTCACATGAGATTTCTATTTAAAAGTATGTTCGCCTTTCTGTTAGAAAGTCAACATACCCTAGAATATTAAAACATATCAAAATTTATAGAAACCCCTACGGTTTATCATCATCTTTGCTTTCCAAACTATAAAAATAGGTAAATATCTTCTCACTTTGCTCCATTGTAATCTTGTCGAAGGACCTCAATCGAGTACACCTGCAGATTAACAAAAAAATTAGTAACTAAATACATCGAGTGGTCATATCGAACATAAGACCACTGCAAAGTATTATTTTTTACACTGTTTAACAGTCTAACTTACTTGCAGTCATCTCCCATGCACTTTGCAGCAACTGGTGTACCTGCATGATTGATATGTTAACATCCCGTGGTTTTTAGACCTTCACTATATTCTCGTTATCTCCCGACGATTTTCTCTTTTTTACGCCAAAAATGTTTTGATTCGACGACGCCATTATCCACTGTGAAATTCCAGCGTGACCGACGCGAACACTTCACACACAACACGAAACACTGAAGTCTAAACAACTATACAGTATCTGTTGATGTGAATATTATTCTCTTGGTTCCCGATTACTGAAATTCTCTTTGGCGAAATATTATTTATTACGCTATCGTCACTTTGTGTGTTGTTATAATCAAATGCACTAGATGTTCTTCATTGTATTTGTTACAATTGTCAATAAAGCCTACGCCACAGATGTTTCTGAGTTAATAATTTGGCAACCTTCTCGTGACAGATATCGTTTTTGGATAAACGTCCAGGACATGTGTTGTTTTTGTCGAAGCACCGAATCTTTCGTGCCCTATAAGTGTGGACACATAGTAATGAATTATCTTTTAAGTCAATCCATACCTTAAAGGGTCTATGGGCGTAGCAAAATATTGAGTCATGATTAGGTAGAGCACAACAGTATAAGGTGGGTTTTATTGAACATAAGGATTATACAATAACTATTTATGTGACTATTGATAGGGGGAGCTTAAAAGGAATACCAAGACGTTAATTAAGTACGTTATGATTACTTACCGCACACCACTACTAATACAATATAAATGGAAAGTCCGCACCTTGTTCTAGTAGCCGGAGGCTGATTCTGGGAGACGGTTAACGAAGGGCCGGACATACCCATCTCCATATCTTCTTGGTCCTCTACCCTGATGACAAGCAACCTCTCTCCCAGTGTTACGTTGGCCTATATCGGGCGCGTTGTTAAACATTTTCTCGCCCCGTTTTCTGGCCGATGGGGGGAAATGGTTTTTGCAACTGCCTTTTGCAAGGTGTTATTACAATCACGCTCGTGCCCTGGTTCAACGTTTGTAGGTGTAATCAGGTAGGCCGTTCAGCTAAGGCCTGATCACTTCATAACAACATGCCGTTTTTGAGGAAACTGCACATGTATGGTGACACGTAGTGCGCTACTCCACGAGACAGAGCTGATTGCTCATTTTCATATTTTATGCACAAGTGTTGTACTTGTTTTGCACCCTTCAATTAGCTATACCAGCGTTGTTCTTTAATTATAATCGTCTCTGCCTACTTGTCACATTAGTGTGGTGCAATAGTGTAAGGTTCGCCGAAAATGAAAGGACTTAACAACACGAGAAACGTGTAAGGCTTCAAAATGATTTCGCAGCATCAAGAAGATGTTCTAATGGAATGTCTCTTGAGCGGTTGAAAACCAAACACGTAGGCGAAGCGAGTCCTGAAAGAAGCAAGATTAGAGATTTGAGAAGCTCGGCCAACGGAAATTGAGCGCAGGTCTTAAAAAGGAGGCAGGAGATTAATCGCGGGACACGTCAGAGATCAAAGCAAGCTGCCCTCACAAGATATCTTGATACAAAACAGGAAGCTGTCTCCTTTGCGGAGCTCGTAGCGCCGTTGATTGATGCTGAAAAAAAAAAACTCATATTTCGGCTCGATGTTTACTTCCAGTTGTAATGTAATACCGCGCGTCTCCTAAATATATTTAAGAATTTCTAGAAACAACATCACTGAATAAAATACAAACAAGTTAAAATTTTATTTTGTATACAATCGTCAATTTTTTTTAAAGAACAATTTCAACTTTTTTTTTCTGTGAAATCGCATATAATATGCCTGTAAGAAACACGTGTTTAGTTGCACATTTGAAATTTTAATTATTTGAAAAATGACTATGTCGTGAACGATAAGGCACACGCCATATAGTAAAAAAGTAATTATGCCTGCAACCATCGCATTATTAAAAAATTACATTTTTTTGTGTACAAATTTTTCCATGTATAAAACTATATTACTGTACATGGCTGCCTTACGTGTACTGTACGGAGTAGCTACTAACTTACTGTACCGAATGACGCTTTGTACACTAGGTGCCCTCGGGTGCTACGATTTCCAAGTTGCTAGGCGAGTTTACTCTGGAGTGGGCGAAGTGAGTGTGAAAAGAGATTTGGGCGGCTCTTAACATCGAGCTATTGAGAGCCGATGAGGAGTTTGAAGTGAGGTGAGCATGAAGCAGCGCCAGAATTCAAGGGCGGGAGAAACGGGAGATCCCCCGAGTCTAAATTGCGCATCAATATATTGTTTCTTAAAAAAAAAAAAAAAAACGGTTATAATAAAATGAAATTATGTACAGACGATAAAGGAAAATGAAAGGCATTGCCTTAATATATTAAAAACCCTACGTAAGAAAAAGTTATTTTGCAAAATAAAATTAAACTATAGCGATGGGCGTAAACAAAATAGTTGGTTAAAATAATTCTTACAGTTAAAACACTTAAACGTATCTATGTGCAATTATATATATATATATATATATATATATATATATATATATATATATATATATATATATATATATATATATATATATATATATATAATTGCACATAGATACGTTTAAGTGTTTTAACTGTAAGAATTATTTTAACCAACTATTTTGTTTACGCCCATCGCTATAGTTTAATTTTATTTTGCAAAATAACTTTCTCTCACATATATATATATATATATATATATATATATATATATATATATATATATATATATATATATGTGAGAGAGAGAGAGAGAGAGAGAGAGAGAGAGATGGATGGATAGAGAGAGAAAGAGGCAGGGAGAGAGAGAAATATTACATTAAGATAATTTCGGCTGCACAAAAGCTGGTATCTGGGGTGTTTCTGCGCGTAACACAATTCGGACATTTACTTTACCTAATATTTAATTATATCCGTGGCTGATATAGAACAGTTTCTTGTGCTTTGTCATTTCGACCTTTTCCTTCCAGACAGGAATGTAAAGGCTGTTGACGATAAAGTAAGCACTTAAGAAACAAACCTTAGAAAAAGGTCACTGGCCCTGTAGCCATGTATTTTAATGGGTGCACTGAGTGACATTCGCTCAGTAAAGTTGGTAACGATGGATAGAAAGTAATTCCATACCTTAACATCGAATGAAAAGTGTTAGGTAACAATCTGTGACAACTTAAAAATTATTTTTTCCGTTTTTTTTTTATATATTTTTTTATGCATCGAAGTGTAGAAACGAGCAGATTTGTAAACTATTTACTTTCTTAATAATTTGACAGTTTCATTTGACCGACGCATTTATAACGCAATGAGGCCAGTGGCAATATTAATTTTACACATGGTGGAAGAATATACAACGGGTTTACAAGTAGACATTAAGCAGGACTTTCATATGTGTTCATTTAACAGTGAACAGCTTATACCACAGTAACTACCTAGTTTACAGACCGTTCGCCATGAAACCAGCCCGTAAACAGAATAACCGCAGTGCTGCTACAAAAACGTCGTCTTTAAAAAATGAATGTACAAAGGTTGAAAACTTAAGGAAGATATCGTCCACATTGCATTTATACTGGATTTCTTTTTGGTTCTGTTACCGTTGAATATTTGCACCTCAATCGATATTCAGGTTCGAATGCAAACGTGGGCTCACTAGGATATCAGCTAGATTACTTTAGCAATTCTAGTTCCAGCTCTAGTTCGTTTAGTGAAAAGGATGCTGGCAAAGAGTAAAGAGGTAGGAAAAGATGTCTGTATACTACTGGGAAAAATCAAGAGGAATGTGTAATCTGATCTCAGCCTAATGGTAGCGAAACACCCGTACTAGCTTCAGCATAAACTGGTAGATTAATATTTCCGTGTTAATGCTGCTGGAACAGTTTTAATGTTACTGCGTGCTGAAGGAACAATTTTGTTTTGTCGTAGAAACACAGTCCTCTTCTGTAAGAAAAATATACACTGTATCAGATAAAATCACGGACAAGAACACGATAGTCAGTTCTGTTAATGTTCCTCTACATGTTAACAATATTTGTATGGTGCCAACAATCACTGCCATATTTGTACACTTTATTAAAATTATAAATTCGTTATGATTACAAGACGTATGATCACACAGTGATATTTTTTACTAGGTTAATTTGAAAATTTCCATTCAAAAAAATATAAAGTAATCAAAAATTTGGGTAAATGATTTATAAAAATTTTAGTTAGCACAAGGAAATCGTAATTATTTGTGAACGTTAAACATATATATTTATTGCAATCGTTAAAGATTTTCATATTGTGAAAACTGACAGTTAGTACCAGAATATGACAAACAGAAAGTGGCGTATGAAGTGCAAATTAACAAAAAAAAAATTGCAATACTACATATAAAATATTTAAGTAGCGAGCGTGGGACTACAATTAAAACTCGTAACCTCGAAAACTTTTGAAACCATTTGAAATTACTTCACAATTCGTCCAAAAATATTCAATGATTCAGAACCACGGATTGAAGTGCGATAATCTACTTTATATCCTGACCAATTTCCTTTTATCGTGTGCAAATGGAATCGCGTTCACAGGAAGCAGAATTTATTTTCGACAAGCGACGCAAATTACGATCGGAAATGCCATCTCGTCGATTTAACATTGAGTAAGATAGTGCTATACAATACCTGAAAATTCTAGTATTGAATAACAAAGCATATAACAAGCATCCAGTAGCACCGGAAATAAAACTAACAAAGTTACATATATTCTTTAAAATTATAAATTTTAACACATACTCGACTGAAGTGCAGCTGGAAACTCAGAAATAGATTAATGAGTATCAATTGGTTACATTCTTAACGATGAACACAACTACCACTTTGAGTGATTTCTGCCAGGAAGAAAATAACATGGGTACAAAATTTCCGTTACACTATACGAAACTGCGATGTTCATAAGATGCAGTATATAATGACAGCCCGTAACTACATTTTGTTAAACTTTCACGTTTACATTAATTCTGTGACAGGAAAATGATGACGTACCGCTGTTGTTTGCTTTTAACGTAACAAATTGAGCGTTCTCTTCGTTCGAATTTCTATCGGCGACGTATTCCGTAAACACACATTGTTCGAAATTTCGTGCGAGGTAAATATGAACGGCGAACGCTTATCGTGATGAATTCGGCCACTGCGCACAGGGAAACGCGCAGGTTTTCCGCGCAACTTTCGATCACTCGGCGTATTTATAACTGCACTCCTCATCTCCCATCACCAGAAACGAAATTGAATCGTGACATCATGATGGCACAGTTAGATATTATACGGCGATCAAGCGTTAACAGAAATTTGTGACCGACACATTTACCAGTTGGCTGAATGCTGGAGTATAAGCGAGCCACCGTAGCGCAACTAAACAGTGCTGCCAACGAGATTTTCATTTTTGCCCGCATGTGCATGCTGAAATGCCCTATTTTACACACAAGTCTACAAAAAACACTTGGATACCGCGAAAAGAAGAGAAAGCCTCGAAACCATAAACACCTGAATCATCGTGCATCGGCCGCACTCATAACTATACTAATAAATATATTAAAGTGATTGGATATAGACTTCCGGTTTGCAAAAACCAGATAACATTTGTTGAAGTGGCAAAGAAAACAAAATCTTTGTGGGCTATTAAAATGTAGTAATTGAGAGAAAATGAAAAACTATAAGGAGTTTTATTGCACAAGCAGATATAAAATGCCCATGTCGATATATAGCAAAAGTAAACTCGCAACCATAAATTTACACCGAAAGAATAATATAACATTCCGAACACAAAAATTAGTAAAATATTATGTGAATATATATGCAGAGTATGTGACACATTACATGTGTTATTGGTTGCATACATGGTAAGGTATTACAATTTTTCATAAATAAAATTGTTTTCCATGTTACACAAAGTAAATATTAAAAATTAAAAAATTATGTGTATAAATATCCGTAAGACTCACGACATGGCAAACGTTAATTCGGTAACGTAGACTGGAGCGTCCCGAAGAAAGGAAAAAAAAAACCATTTGTGTACTTTTAGAGGGCCTTTTCACACACGGTGACTATCACCGCACAACAATCGATCAGTTTATTTGTCGTTGGCTTAAATATAAGCGTACACACACAGCATGTATGGGGCTGCTGGCCATTTTCCTGCCAATCGCCATGTAGTTGCTAGCTACTGGCGACTGGCAAGAGTCACCGGCTTGCGACCTCATTGCTACCAACCTCAACGTGTACGGTAGCAATCTGCTCGCAAACATGACGGAGCGCGTTGGCAGTATATCGACGAGCTGTGCTGACGATTTGAATGTCGACTACTTCGTTTCATCAGCTAAACAACATCATGCAATATGGAATATGTCAGCCGACGAATACTCAAACAAGGTTATTAAAAGTGCCGCGTGGGAGTAAGTCATTGTAAGGTGTATACCAGACCTCAACGAGAAGTCACTCCAGCATCAGTCTGGATCTAGCTTACAGTGCCAAGTGATAGCAGTACAACATTACCAGCAAGCGGTTCAGCAGTTGCATCCAAGAACGAGGCATGTACCAGAAAGAGCACTTCAATTCCACGGCCAGGGAGTGGAACAATATACTCCATCAGCACCCGAGTAGAGTGATGATTCATTATTTAGCACTGATTAATAAAAATAGTTTAATTTGAACTATCATAAAATTTTTAACGTTGACATAAGTAATTGTTATTGTCACATTTGAGACACCTGAGGGGAGTATCTGAGTTCGTGAGGGATGGAGGTCATAATAAAAGTATAGAGTAAACTAAATTTGATTTCTAATTTATTCACTCTACTATTATCTACAGCTATAATTAGCTGTCTCCATATTTAATCATTTTATACAACAGTGAACGAATATTAAATGTATTTCCAATCTAATCAACGTCCGTCTTAATTGTCACTGCTGGTTACGGTCAGTTAACTCAGACTTACTATTTACATGTGTTCAGTTATTTTGTTGCCATCATTTACAATGTCTTTCACTCGCGCATCTAGTCCAACAGTCCAGCCTGCCAGCCGCGTCCTCCACTGCTTAACACTCGAAGCCATAGACTTCCCTTTCGCTGGTCCTCTGGTTCTCCCGCTGCTCGTCTTCTACCGCTCGTAACTCATTCATTCATAGAGACCTGAAAAATTCGCGAGTCCTGCAGGCTAGACTGAACGGTCGTATGCACAATCATGCCCCTATCAACTGCGCATTGGTTACCTGCTGTCACAGAGGAAGGCAACGATTGGGGCAGCAGTTCTGGAGGAGGTGTCATACACCGCGTGGACCAATGGCTAAAGTTATATATACACATGTGTTTTTAAATCTAGCTTGTCCCAAAATGAACCCGCGAATTCTTCAGGTCTCTATTCATTCATCAACTCGTACTCAAACTCGTGGCCGGGTGGTCTGCTGCTATATGTATAGTGTCGCGCCTTATCTGGAAGGTTTAACACACCCCGAGATGCGCTGAGAGAACGAGGTCAGTAATCCAGAGCATTCTCGGGCGAAAACAATACGACCTTGGCCTTTCGCCGTCGCTATCGTATTACAACCCCTCTTCCTTTTCTTCCTCGTCCGCGCACGATGCGAAGCGGCGAGCACGTAACATTATGTTGGACATCCATGAGAATAAAAAAAACTGCGAGCAAAGCAGCAAGAATATTGTAGTAAAGAATACAATCGAGTATACATTTGTTTTCAGAAAACCATTCCTTCACCTCTGCCGTTTGTACTACATTAGCCGAATGTGGCACGTTATATTTTTCAGTCCTATTGCTTAGAAATGGCAATAATATTTCAGGCGATAAATTTAGTAACTACTAAGTATAGTCCATTCACGGTTACCTCACACTTTTCTGAAGCCTTGCTAGATTTATAATTTTGGTTACCAATTACGCATCCTTCCGCTACACGTAAACACAAACACTGCCATGTGACTTCTACGTTTAATATGTCAAATGAATTGTTTACTGTTTACAGCTGCTCAAAGAATCCTGTCGTATTGCAAAAAAATTTACAAACTAATATTCGCAATTTCGGGCCACAACCATATTCAGGTCAGTTTTATGACTTTTTAATAATGCCCATTGACGATAGTTCCTACGATTATTATTTTACATCGTCAACACATTTGTTATGCATGATATAACACATTACATATAAGACACGTTGATATTCTGCCGCGATTGTGCTTAACCCTGTTAAAACTGTGGGGAAAGGGCTGTGGTATTCAACCTCTTGTTAATTGTTTCTTTTTTTTGGGTATTTCGTTAAAAGGACGGCCATTGTTGGAATACATATTAAAACGAAGGAGCAACCAGTCTAATGAAAGAGTTAGTAATTGCAAGCATGCAACCCGTGTGGCTCATTTCCTGTACGCAGCACCGACAAACTTAAAATATAGCGGTGAACCTGCACACAAACTGACCTACCGTAACTTTTATTCCGCTCATATTTCTTTACAGTGGTACTTAGTTTTTACTAGGCTTATTTAACTATTTGTTTCAAATTTTCTGGTTGGGCTTAGTAATTTATTGGGATTTTGGCAAACATCCCGATTAAAAAAAACTTAACCACGTTACACAATTGTGTTTGGAACACCTGGGGCGAAGTTACGGTGTGATAAATAAACATACGTGTAATTAAATTCGTCATAGAAACAGTTCACCGCTAAAACGTATAAATCTCGCACGTCCAAATATTTGCAATATCTCTCTCTTTCTCTCTCTCTCTCTCTCACACACACACACGCACAGGGCCAACGTAACTACAAGGAAGCAGCCACGCCCTTTCACACGCAGCGGTAAACGACACACTTCACAGTATATTTACTGCCACGGAAACACAGATTTATCACAACATCGTTAACTTGCCTAGTTAGGTTTAAAAAACACAACGTGTACAAACTTGAGGTGGTGATTTGAAGGTTTTTTTTTTTTTTTTGCAGCAAGAAAAATAAACATTTTGTTTAGCAACAGCGTGTCATCATGCCATTTCACCACGCGCCACTTGTGCCAACTTCGGGTTTGTAACCCTCCCGCCATCACATCTAAGGCCGGAATTCATAGTCGGCGGCTTGTTTGGCAAAGAAGCTATACTTCATGAAGTAGTGCTTCTCCTTCAAGCACTACTTATCTGACGAATGAATTCATAAATCGTTACTTGACGAAGTAATTATTGTATAAGCACTGCTTATTTGGGCCAAGTTGTGCTTGGTGAAGTATAGAAATAAGTGTCTGTATAATTTGAGTATAAGTGTCGCATATTTGAAATAAAAATAATCGCATGTGCAACAAAACGTGTTTGTTTCATGTGTTACGTAATAATTTTTTGGGAAGTTTGTTAGCCGTGCTAAAAAAAAAGAAAAACTTAGTTGACGTGCATACTCGAAGATTATATCATGTGTATGTTCGTTTTAATGACATCTCAAATTAATTTAAAACCTACGATATCTTGTAATAATATAATTCTGCACATTCCCGTCGAGCGCCAATAATCGCCATTCCGCGTACGACATAATCGATCGTAAAAGTGCTTGCTTACATCTTGTGCTACCGTCCAGTCGACATAACCTGTGTTTCGGACCTCGTATTGCAAACACAGGCCTGTGCGAATATTGAATTTTTTAATACCGTTTCGAATGATGGAATAAAATAGTACTCCAGTGGCCGTGAACTGTACTCATTTTTACCACGTTTATTCGAGTACCTTGCCGGTGTTGCAAAAAAAAAAATATTAATGGCAGTTAATTATTTTTGTATGTGCTTTCATTAATCGTGATTGGTTGCAGGTACCGTTTTAGTAGTTTTCTTGAGCGAAATGTAATATTATCGGCATATGTTTTACTACAACAGCTCGTTCCGCCATTTTCCAACTGCCGTGCCGTTCCCCGCGAAGCTACATACTCGAAGTTTTTACGTTTTTCCCAAGGTTTTAAGTTTGTTGGTTTCAGGGAATGGACAAAGTGTTGATTTTACTGAATTATTATGGAAATAAATTATTTCGTATAAGTAATGGACACACATTATTGTAGTGAAGTGTTCGTGCGAGGATCTCCATATAAAAACACGTTTTCGAGAGGTTGAGAATTACAAAGAGTAAGTTAACGTATTTTGTATATTATGTATTTCGAAACAGTTACTATAATGTTTGAAATACAACTGCTCAAAAAAGGCAGTTATTGCCAACTATTTTGTCTTGTAAAAATAATATTTGTTTACTACGCATGCGCTGTACAGCCAACGAGTGTACGGTTAACTTGAGTAAAAGTGTGTGTATTGCTGGATCACTGTGCAATTCAAAATGACACGCTCGTAAGAACTGCAAAACAATGCCCTCTCATGAAAGACGTTGAAAGGACAGATCCCCACCCCCCGCCAGCATATTTCTCCCGAAATATAAAAGAAAAGAGAGTCCTAGCAACGTACAAAAGTATTTTACTCTACTTTGTTTGTGCTACTGGAGTAATGAAAGAAATTTCGAGTGTCCTTACAACTCTTCAGCACAGACTATAATTACCTAAGTGCTATCTGCATTATCTTAAGACCGGTATAATTTTCAAGCGGCAAGTCTTAAGTAGTACACAATAATTTTGCGGGATTACGCGAGAGAATTAAATTTTTTTTGTCAAGGCTGAAGATTTCCATTTTGTTAAACTTACCTGAAACTGAACAGTGAATTCTAATGAAGTATATAACCAAAAAAATTTTATTACTGTAAATCACAAAATATGTAATTGTTAGTAGTGCCTACTTTAACCACGAATGAGTAACTTATTAGAATACGTGATGACAAACTTGGCACTTATTTTCTTTACCTGGCAATGACTAGGCGTGGGATTTTCCTTCATGTACTAATTCTACTGCCTGTTTCTAGTTATACCTTCGTCCCCCAACAGCGACGTAAACGCATTATCTGCAGCCACGAGGCGGAAGTGGCGGTACAAAATCGCTTGTTAATGACCGGGCGTGTTTTCACCTTAACATATTTCAAATAATTCTACTCGCCAGTTATTGGACAGCTCAGGAAAAAAAAAAAAAGGTTGTGGTATTAACTACAGTTCATTTCACTATTAAACATAGTTTTAATATTCATTTGGTAGAAAAAGACTACAAGTATACAGGCCTACACATTTCAAGCAATATAGCTGCAATTACGAGTTTCTTGGTTCGTGGCTTTTTTTTTGCGAAAATATTAGAAAAATGTTTTTATTATTTTAAACTACTGTCCTCCTCTGTATGCGCCGTTATAGATTGCTTTACCTAAATCCATAACTCCAAAATACTCGCTGTTCTTTTGCGCCATTCTAGCCTTGCACAAGTCACGACCCAGCATTCTGCTATAGGCTGCTGGCGGTTAAATGAACACTTTTGAAAGCCCTGTTTAAGATCTACTTGTATGCACGTTGTGTGTTCTTCCGCCTTATGTAAAATTAACATTGTCACGGGCGTCAATACAGTACTCATGCGTCGGTCAAGTGAAACTGTAAAAAAATATTATAAAAGTAAACATTTTCCAAATTTGCTAATTTTCACACTTCCGTGCATTAAATTAACTGAAAGGGAAAGAAATAATTTAAGTTATCAAAAATGGCTACATTGCGCTTCTTATTTGACGTTAAGATATGGGATTACTCTCCATCCTTCAATGCCAACTTTACTGGGCGCATGTCACTCAGCGCGTCCGTTGAAATACATGGAGGTAGAAGTAGTGACTTTTTTCTGAGGTTGTTTTAAAAAAGGGCTCACAATAGCGTGAACAGCATTTAAAACGACTGCTAGTGTTGCGATGTGTACTACGTCAGTCGAAATGCCACGTGCATGTAAATCGCGTGAGTAAAACAAAAAAAAAAAATGCAGATTGAGATACTTTTACCCGGGGTAGGTATTTGCTTATACAGACCAGAATTGTGATATCTTACACCTCCTGGACACATATACCCAGTAGCAGGAACTCCGCTTACAGCATAGTTCACCTAGCGTTGCTCTCCTCAAAAGGCTTACCATAGGAGAGATAACTTTTAACATAGGTAGGTCATAGATGACACTTAATTCCCTTTGGATTTCACTGATTTAATTTTATTATACTTGTGTAAAACTGTGGACACGTTGAAATAGGATGCAATGACATAGGGAGACCAGTATTTAAGTTCACACACAGAATTGATAACCCTTTAGAATATTTACAACTTAGGATATTCTGAAAACTATGCAAACCCGCAATGACTAATTGGTCTAACTTAGAAATATTACAATTGCACTGAATTATGTACTAGAACTGATCTTACGGAAGTTACGTGGCTGGAACTGAGATTGCCCATGCCAGTATTCAGCCTAATCGTAATCATAAAATGTCTGACGAAAATATCTTTTTAAATCACTAAGTTGCTTATTACTGAAAAACTCGCACCAAATGTGAGGACGGGAACTCACGAAAATCAATCGGGGTTTTGTGAGCGTAAAGCGATTAAAATAATAAAATGCAAATTCCAACATGGCTAGCTGGATGGCGTCTCTCTTGTAAAATAATTAAAGTTTCGGCCATAGTAAACATCTTTTCCAAAACAGACATGGAGTTATTTAACTCGCAATTAAATGAAGCTTGCCACTGGTGTTGGCAGTCGGCCGCATGCAGTCTCTTGTTCGAGTCCGTGATCTCCCCTCACTTTAGGCCAACGAGCCTGGGTACACGAAGGGTATACAGTCTATAGATTGAGTAACCTCCGTCACTCGCGGATGGCGAACTTCCTGAAAGAATCACGCATGCAGCGCGAGCAGACTATATTTACAATATACACGAAATACCGTCTTCTGTGATTCATGTCTGCTATACTTAGGCACGGAACTCGACTAGGATCTAATCGAAAAGAAATTCCTATAGGGTCTACGACAACTATTCGTAGCCCTTCCTGGCGGTGAAATCCACAATGGAGATCGCTCCAACGAAAACTTAAAAGCGTCTCACTTCTCGGCCAATCACGACATGGCAACCTTAGTTCAAAAGAACACTCCTCACTGCGTCGTCAAGACGACAAAATAAATAAACATTAAACTTATTTATGGCCACGTAACCCATAGCAACTAACATTACCAATTTAGTAACAATTATAAAACATAGAGGAACAAGATTATGCTGCGCAAAGTAAACACTTGAAATAAAATAAACTATATTACTGACATTAAAATGAAAAAAAAATGAACATTTACATACTACACAAATCACAATACGTAAATCGTTAAATTAATCAAAGATGTCATCATCACATAATAATTAATAATTAATCATGTACATATCCTAATTATAATACTTCCAAAATGGAAGAATTGCACGCGTTACAGTGTAAGTCGACGATCGTCAGCAGTATTGTGTCCATTCACGGTTTCTTCAGAAGTTTTAACACAAACTTTTGAAAAATCACCACAAGTATCAAGCGTTTTATACCTCTGTAAACACAGACATATAATATTTTCGTTAAATTGAAATTTTACTTCTATTTTATTCATACGTTATAAAATTACTTTTATAATAAACACAAATGGAACCAGTGAGAAAAAATCTGTGTTGGTAGCGCCTAGTAATAAATAGTTCTCATGCAACCTGAGATATTACACCTGAGTGTTCAAGAAAGTGGCACGATGTCCTCTGGCGTACTTTTCCAGACTTAGTTGAGCTTAGCTTGTACGAGGAGGAGGAACATCCTAGAAGTAGAACTTTTAGCAGCGCTTCAGAAAAGTATGAAGTAACAGTGAATGGATTATAGCTGTCGTTTCGAAACTTCCTGACAAGTGAAATGTGTCTTATCGGAAAGCGGAGGTTAAAATAACGCTTCCTGAATTTGTATGGCTAGCATTTTAGGTACAGAAGCACGTCTGCGCGGGAAAGAAGAGACCAGGTATACGAACGATGGGTGTAAGCGGGAAAATTATATTTTGTATTTGACGAGGGGTGACAGGAGAGCATGCAGTCTGCAACCCAAGTTCTTGGTAGAAGGAGTTGCGAAAAATAGATGGACTCTTTTTATTTTTCTGTCGTCCTCATTCTTTGAGTCGAATTGGTTGCATCAGAAGGCATTGCCACTCACACTTCGCGGAAATGAAAAACGATCGAAATTCCGAAGAATGTTAGGGATCACCAAATTTCTTTGAACTTTTGCCTCTTCAGTGCTGGACACAAGTATAGGCTGTTCACGGTAAAATGGACTCTTTTGAAACCCTGCTTAAGAGCTACTTGTATGCCCGTTGTGTATTCTTCCGCCCTATGTAAAATTAACAATGGCATGGTCCTCGTCACTTTATTCATGCATCGGTCAATGGAAACTGTAAAATTATTAGTAAAAAAAATTTTCAAATCTGCTAATTTTTTTAAACTTCGCTGTAGTAAAACCAACACATAAACTAAAGAAATAATTTAAGTGATCACAAATCGTTACCTAACACTTTTCATTCGACGTTAAGATTTGGAACTACTTTACATTCACCTTTGCCAACTTTACTGATAAGTATTTTTGTCGGCTGGGTCAAACGTTTCTCTTAGCGATAACAAACAGCTGAAAGAGTTTTTTTTTTTTTTTTACTAAACTTGCATCTTATAATGTAGTTGACTATCTAAACTACAAAAATTAAGAAAATTCTCCATCATGTCTTTGTACGCATCTCTTGTTCCGGTTTTACTCATTCCCTTATTCTTCTGTTTCAGCAAAACGACGACGCCCCACGGCATGTTGGAAGAAGATTAGTCAAATTATGAAGGAAAGATATGATGCGTGTGCGTGTAATCTCACGTGTGTGTTTGTGTTTTCTATGTCCAGTGTATAAACTTTGTATAATGTCATTCGTCTTGTCCGATATCTTTGCACAGCTATGCATAGAATAAAGGTCCCACGGATGCCACAAAACAAAACAAAAACAAGACTTCACCTGAGTTTGACAGTCGTTAAGGGGGGGGGGGGGAAAGCTTGCCTTGTCCAAGGACGGGGAAGCGAACGCCTGGAGGTAAAGCGACTGTCATCTGTTTCCTGTTTGGAAGACTAGAGGACCGGCTCGTCGTCGGGGGAATGCAAGAAGCCAACGCTGTGGTGGTAGAAGAGGGGGGGGGGGGAGGGGGACAAGACACCAACACGTGCCTGTCTTAACGAGGTGGTGAAAGCGATCGATGTTCATCTCCCGAGGAATAATTAGTTGTGATCGCTTGCCGGCATAATCCTTCTCTCCCCCCACCCCACCCCCCCGCATCTACTCATTCCTCATATTACGCGGTACCAGATTTCGTATAAGCTTGTGCAAGGTCCGCCACCATATAGCTGGCGTTATACCGGCCTGCACGGCACCCGTCATGGCATTTTCCGGAAATGTCATATTTTCCGTGGCAGGTTCCATACCGGCTCTCCTACCTGGCCCAATCACATTGCAGTTTCGGAGCGTAGGGCGCTCCCCGTGGCTACTACTTGAAACGAGTTGAAGAAACTGAAAAGGACTTCTCCGTCTTGAATTTACATCCGTGAGGTTGAAACTCTGTCAAACATCTTTTAATACGACAACGGCGAATAATACTGGCGATGCTAATGTGTTGTTTAGTTACTGTTTAAAACCGTTCTGTAGGCTGTTCACGGTAAAGTGAGCACTTTTGACGCCCTAGTTACTTTTTCCTTTCTGCCATATTTTATCCTTTAACGGGCATTTTTTAGAAATGTATTGCCATGCAAGTAATAAAAACACTGTGTACATTCCACCGCACTCGGAAGTTAACGTCTAAGGCTAAAATAAAATATATTTATTGACTCATTCCAAATGAGAGGTCTTTCAAAAGTGCTCACTTTACCGCGAACAGCCTATAAATACTTAAATATTACCTACTTGTATAAGCTCAATTTCTGGCGCGTGAACTGGTGGTAGAGCGGTAAAGTTGAAGCGCCAAGAAATAGTGTGTAACATTTTGGACATGAGTTCGAAACTACGTCGGACCCATATTTTGTTTACCATCAAATTTTACATGTGTATAATTATCCGGTACATATAGGAAAAACAATATTTGGCGACCGGCCAGTAATTTTCGTCGAAATTAAAAATAACACACTTGTACTCTTAGTGACTGCGCGTCATTTTCAAGAAAATGAATGAATGCAACTACACTAGTAAGCAGATAATTGATGTAAAACGCGAATAGTAACATAGCAATATTAAGATGCGCTACCTAGTATTTTTATAGTCCTACGCAAGTTACTAACTGGTATCAGTTCTACGAATGGGGTTCATGTTTACTACAAACCACACACTGCGCACCCACCGAGGGTGCCAAATGCTAGTACGCGAACTGCTATGCATCTTCCATGGCGGCTCATATAGCGGCTGGTATACCGGCTCGTACACCAGGACTTGTAGAAGCGTGTACAAGAACCAAGTACGGCAGCAGGTATCGTGTAAGATCCGCCTTAGGCGGCAAGTGTTGGCGCCAGCATACGGGTCGCTCCGAAGTAAAAAATATTCTCGGGCGCTAACTGAGCACAGTTTAAGAGGACGCTGTACTGAAACATTTTCTGTGTAATAGTTCTTTGCGCAAATACGCGTATCTCGGCAAATAAGTGTTCTGCAAAAACGAATTTTTGTCAGAAAATATAAATGCACAATTATCTATGCCCGAGCATTTTTTTTTTTTTTTTTTACTTTTGTCATAATACGTGTATCGGGAGAGAAAAAAAATTCGTGAAAATGATCAAATATCGCATTTTTAATGCTCGCGTATGCAGTTTTCTTAAGCGTCAAGAGAAAAGTACAAAGATACGGGCGTAGTTTAATCTGTGGTCTTTCATCGCGTGTAATAAAAGCCCACTGTTACAGATCTAGTTTGCACAGTACAGCGCCACGACGGGAAAACTGCGCGCCCAGCGATGAGGCGCTAGACGTGCGTGTTAGTGTCTCCCGTATCGTTTCCTCGCTTCTTGACCGAGGACGCGCAGCGCCATCCCACTCTTAAGAACACTACGAAAATATGTCAGTGAAGTTTGGAAAAAAAAAAAAAAAAAAGTCGAGAATACTAGGCTAGCTGGGTGGTAAAATAAAAATAAAAAGTGACGTCAATATTTTTTTTTCTGTTTTGTATGTCTATATATAAGTCACTGAGTACTTCCTGTGGAACACGTTTTAATTTCAGTTACCAGACAAGATACATTTATTTGACCTTAGGAACGAATGCCAACAAAAAACTAACGTCCAATGAACCTGATACTTCAGACTACATAGAGCCGGTAAGCTGTTAATGACACACTGCTATTGACGAAACATTTTTCAGCTGCACAGTTCACGGTAATATGTAAACTTTTGAAAGCCCTGCTTAAGATACACTTATATGCACGTTGTGTAGTATTTCGCCTTATGTAAAATTAACATTGTCATGCGCCTCATGACTTTATTCATTGGTCCGTCAAGTAAGACTTTTTACATTTGTATGCAAAAAAAAAAAGCGAAATAAATAATTAGATCGTTTGAAATGGTTATCTAACACTTTTTATCCGACCTTAAGATGTGGAACTACTTTCCATCGCTACCAACTTTACTGAGCGCATATCACTTAGTGCGCCCATTAAAACAAATGCAGGTAGGAGCAGTGACTCCTTTCCAAAGGTTGATTTCAAAAGTGCTCACTTTATACTGAAAAGCCTTTATAACAGGAACGTTCTGTCATTTGACGGTCTAGAGCTTGACTTTGATACAGGTAGCTCGGCGTTATTTGAACGCTACGAACTACTTCTTTCTCTAGCTTTTATTCTTCCGCCACATGAAAAATTTTCATTCCTGTGAGCCGACTTCCTCTATTCACGGGTGAATCAAGTGCAATTGTGAAATTTTCAATACGTTATTATGTTACTGAAATACTTTACGACACAGACCGTTCACAGTAAATTGAGGACTTGATAAACCAAACTTAATTACTACCCATTAACTGTGTAGGTGTCACAGCACACACTAGCAGGCAGGTTTTCGGTTAAGTTAGAAGCGAATAAAATTATAGTTCAAATTCTTGACTTATTGCAGGTGTAATGTTTAAATTTCTAGCAAATCAAATTGGCGTTTCTTCTGCTTAATATACACTAGAATACGAAATCACGTATTAGCAACACATTAAGGTTACTATCATTTTTATATTTCCACTATACTGGCTCATTAATTAAGCGACTAGGTTCATTTGTCAATTTTGGTAGGGGGACACAAAACCAGGAGAAAAGTAGATCTTAATTAGGGTTTCCAAAAGTTCTCATTTTACCGTGAACCGCCTATACAGACAAACATTTATTAAGTGCTCTCGAAATGATATAAATATAGGGCCCATATTTTTTTTAGTTAGGAAAACGTTTCTTCGCCCTGTTTGTATCAAACGTTTGAAAATTCACACCAAGTATAACGTGTTTAGCTATCTCCTAAATATATAATGTGTCAGAAGCATTTTATACCTCTGTTAACATAAAAATGTCCCTTTTGTGTTAAATCGAAGTTTAACGAATATTTTATTTATAAATCATAATATTTGATTATTAATAAATATTAATTAAAAAACCGTGAGAAAACACGTGTGTCAGTAGCGCCTAGTAAGGAATAGTTCTCGTGCAAAATATTATCACAACTGAGTGCGCACGAATCCGTTTCGTTGTCCTTTGGTGTAATTTTATAGGCTTAGTTAAGCCTAGTTTTCACGAGGTGGAGGAATTTCCTGGAATTAGAACTTCAGCAGGTCTTCAGAAAAGTGCGAAGTAACCGTGAATGGATTATTCTGTATGCCTATAAAAAAAAAAGAGAAACGATTAAGTTTAGCGTCCATGTACTTAAAACGAGTGTTAACACTTACGTATTAGGAAAATATCTGTATGAGTTTGTATTATCGTACATGGACGACGTGTGTATTTACAGTAATACATTATAGGAACACCTTCCACACTTACAACTAGTATTAGACACGTTGCGAGAATCCGGGCTGATGGTTAAACCGGAAAAAATAAGTTGGACACAACAACACGTGCGTTATTTGGGATTTATAAATTCAGAGCGGGTTTGAGAACAGATCGGGGAAATGTAAAATCCGTCGTAAATTTCCCGCAGCCTATAAATGTAAAAGGAGTGGAAAGATTTTTAAGGATGATAGCATTTTATAGCAAGTTCATTCCGAATTTTTCCAATCTTACAGAGCCGTTAAATAAGTTGAAAAGTAAAATGGTGCCGTTTCAATGGAACGAAGAACAGGAAAATGCATTAAAATTTTTTTAAAAAAGTGTTAGCGAATCCTCCCGTCCTGCGTTTATCGAATTTTTCTGAGGGATTTTTTTTTTGCATTGCGATTCTAGTTCCGTAGCAATAGGAGCATACCTAAATCAAAGGAAAGACGGCAATTTCGTACTGATAGCACACGCTAATAAATTATTGATGCAGGCAGAACGCAAGTATACGATTTTTATAATGTAAAAGAATGCTTAAGTTGTATTTGGGGCGTGGGAAAGTTCGCAGATTATTTGGATCGCGCACCGTTCGCGTTGTACACGGACAACCAAGCGATCAGCTGGTTATTAAAATCGCAAAAACCTGCAGGCAGGTTGGTAGGTTGGCTGGTAAGATTGGCCCGTTTCAAATTCAATGTCCAACACATTCGCTGGGTCAGTAATTCGGTAGCAGACTCGTCGTCGCGCATGTATTGCGCCGAAGAGTTTGAGCAAGGCGACGAGCAGGTGAAGAAGAATGGGGCACCTGTAGAGAGTGTAGCGAGAGTCGATAGTCAGCTAACTGTCTCGGCCAGCAGTAGGAGAAATAGACGTTTCAGAATTGAATACGTTACAAACATTTCCAAGCGTGTTTACTGATATTAACGAACACCAAAGTGCTGCTCAGGAATGTAAGCAGATGTTGTCTAAAACTAAGAATGGAAATTCACTTTAGGTTGTTCATAAAGGTTTTCTATAGGCAGTTCACGGTAAAATGAGCACTTTTGATGCTTACGATCTACTTCTTTGCACATTGTGTGTTCTTCCGCCTTATATGAAATTAGCATTAGCATTGTGCCTCATCGCCTTATTCATACGTCGGAAAAATAAAACTGTGCAATTATTAGGAAAGTAAATATTTTACCAATCTACTCATTTTTATACTTCGATGCATTTAAAAAACCGGAAAGGAAAATAAATCATTTAAGTGATCACAAATGGTTACCTAATACTTTTTATCCGACGTCAATGTAAGGAACTACTTTCCCGCCATCTTTATCAACTTTACTGGGCGAATGCCACTCAGTGCGTCGGTTAAAATGTAGGCAGGGAGGAGCAGTGACTTTTTTTAAACGTTCGTTTCAAAAGTGCTCACTTTATCGTGAACAGCCTTCAGGCGAGTGGACGAGACGAGGAAAATGCAGAGTTTTTTGTATCTGAAAATTTGAGGGTAATGGTGTTTAAATATTACCACAAATATTACTATGGAGGACCTGTAGGGCGGGATACGACCATCGGTCGCTTGTTAGAAATTTTCACGTGGCCAGGAGTATGTACCGACCTTGAAAACTGGGTAAAAAGTTGTGACTCGTGCCAACACGCTAAACCGAAAAATCATAAACAATAAAGCCAGTATGCGGGGTGCGGTAGCCACGTGTCCTTGGCAACGCGTGTATTTAGACGTCACGGGTCCGTTGACACGGAGTACCTCGGGTTATGGCTATTTCCTAGTAGTAACAGACAGTTTCAGCAAATTTGGTTAAATTTTTTCTTGCACTAGCCATAAAATCAGTTGAGATCTGTAAATTCGTAACGCAAATGTTATGTAGTGTTTTTAGCGCACCCGCATATACAGTTGCAGATAACGCTACGTATTTTTTTGTCGCAAGAATTCGGAGATTTGAATCTTAATATTGGGGGAGGGGGGGGGGGGACAGAAATGGTTCAAACTGCCCCGTACCATCCACAGGCGAATTTATTATAACGGGTGAATCGTAACATTAAAATTATCTTACGCAGTTTTCTGTCTGACATGCAACGTCACTGGGATAACGTATTATACTCAACTGTTTTTGTGTTTCAATCATTTGATTCATAGTATGCACCAGCTGAAGTATTTTAAGGGCAGCGATTGTTGAACCCGTTAGTAAATATGTGGTCACTCCACGGTATTTGTTTGGAAAATGCGAATAGTAAAAAAAAAAAAAATATGGGAGCACTTGTGACACGTGACCTAATTACGTGTCACCGCAGAAAACGGAACAAAAAAAAAAAAACCGCGGCTCACAAAGACGTGACCTTAAAACCGGGTGATTTAATTTTAGTCGAGGCTCACCACATCAGCTCTAAGGTTGTTGATTATTTCAGTGCTACGTTGGCTGCGAAATGGCGCGGGCCGTATCAGATAGCGAGGTTGCTTTCGCCCGTCACATTATTGACTGAAGATCCGCATTCACCGCACAAATACGAAATGGTTCAGATCTGCCAATGTAAACGATTTCGTGTAACCACAACATGCAGGGCTGTCCCCCGCCCTCTTTTTATGAAGTCCACACTGTTTCCATTGAAAGATGTAAAATGATTTATAAAGCATCTAGTATTAGTTTTCCAGTGTGTTTTGGAAATTATTTAAAGAGAGTATTAAGGTTTTGTAAGCAAGTATATTTTATTCAGGGTTAAGTGAGTACAGGAAAAAAAAAAGTAAAAATATGTAAAGGTATAAATACTTAAAAGAATAAATACCTATATATTATGAGTTAAAGTTAAATACATATATATGAGTAAATTTTAAAAAGGTGTAAAATTTGAGCAAGGCTACTAAAAGTGAAATTCTGTAAAAGAGTTATGATTTGTTGTACATCTTCGTCGAGTGAGCTCTGGTACCTGTCTGTTTTATGGTTGCCGCTAACAATGTGACCCGTGTCCCATGCGGAAATGAACCTGTGGTAAGGACCTGGCCAGCCTACGCCTTACGTTTCTGGACGCGTGTTCCGACACAGACTCCGTGGGGTCGTCTTCAAGGGAGGAGGGATGCGACGGCTATCCCTGCACATAGACCGCGAGCTGTACCCACGGAACCATATACGGAGTTGACAATTGTGTTGGTCGTTTGGGGGCGGCTTACCTTCGCTGCGACGGAGCTCGTTTGACGGACCACCTCGCTGCAAGTCCACTGGCCGTACCTGCTGCTCTACAAGTGTCAGCGGCGCCTGTGAAGGCTCGGAAGGTCTTACCCTCCCCTCCCCGCCCCCTTGACCACGTGACGCCGGCCAGCCAGTCACGTACCACCAGAGCGCATTTCCGGTACTTCCGGATATCGACGAAGCGAACAATATATTGTGTAGGCTATTCACTGTAAAATGGACACTCTTTGAAAGCCGCCTGCTTAGGATCTATTTGTAAGCAAGTTGTTTATTCTTCTGCCTTGTGTAAGATTAACACTGTCGTGGACCTCATCACTTTATTCACGCGTCGGTCAAGTGAAACTGTGAAATTATTAGAAAAGTAAATATTTTAAAATCTGCTCACATTTAAACTTTGATGCATTAAAAACTCCAGAAAGCGAAACAGATAATTTGAATGATCAAAAATGGTTATCTAACACTTTTTATTTGACGTTAAGGTATGGAACTACTTCCCATCCATCATTACCAACTTTACTGAGCGCATGTCACTCAGTGCGCCCGTTAAAATATATGCAGGTAGGAGCGGTGACTTCTTTCTACGGTTGATTTCAAAAGTGCTCACTGTATCGTGGACAGCCTTTAACATTTTGGTTGTTTTTGAAATGTAGATAAATAGGAGTGGGTCTCCCAGAATCGGGGAGCCAAGACCGGGGTTTCACACAGGCAGGAACTGCTGTTCCGTTTATATTAAAAAAAAAAAAAAAAAAAAAGGGGGGGGCGTTGCTGCCATTTTGATTTAAGTATTAGGTCTACATAAATAATTGGTAAAGCCTTATTTTATATATCATGTAAATATTTTGGGAAAAGTAAATTACTTTTATACCAAATGTAACGCATGGGAAATTTATATATTTGAAACCTAGTTATATATTTAAATATTGGGGGAAAGAATTTGTAATGAATTTAATACTTTATATAAAAAGCAAATAACAGAATTTCAAACCGTTTCACTGGCACTGACCCAAATTCCTTTTTTGACATCATTGGGGGTGGGGGAGGGGCTGTCAGCTGTTTTATATTTCAACACCTACATTAGGAAAGCTCTCAGACAAAAACCTCGTCCTGTGTGTGTTGGCAAACACCATCACAGTTTACATGAGACTGTTGAAGATTTGCAATCAGCGACTTGATTGTTGGTATAAATGACGGCGATATAGAGCTCGCGTGTATAGTTAAACCATAAATTCGCTCAAAACAAGAATATCTGATTTTCTTACAGGTGGAGAATATTTCAGTGTATTAAAACCAAAATTTGTTCATTATACATATTAAGAAAATGTTTCTTCCTGCGTTTAATGAAGCTGTACCTAAAGAACCGGAAGTTAGTATACAAGATGTGATGAAAGAGTGAGGAGTGAAGAGATTTTGGTGGCTCTTAAACACCGAGGTCTTGTGAGCCCACGAGGTTGATTAAGGTGAGTATGGAAGCAGCGCCGGAATGAAAGGGCCGGGGGGAAACGAGAGCTCCCCGAGAAAACCCGCCGACCAGCGGCATCGTCCGGCACGATTCCCATATGCGAATATCCGGAGTGATCGGGACGGGTAGGAGGCGAGAAGGCTGTCCCCTCAGCCACCGTGGCCCCGTGATGGTAGCGATCTGTATATTTCAAAAGCTATTTGATAAGGATAAATAAAGCATTGTCCAAAATGTTCGACTGAATAGATAAGTGGCACGTTAAAGTTGACTGTTTGTAGAAATGGCAAAGCAGAAGTTAATGAATTTACTTAGGAAGCTTCCAACACAAGAGGGAACACAACATAAAAGAGAACTGTAGAAAGATGTGGAATACAAAATGAAACCATTGCAAATTCTTCTTACTTAATCTTTAAATGCACGAAATCCAATCCAAGAGAAGTTTTTTTTTTTGTAAAAGGTTTTGTGAAGGATTTGGTAGTACTTGCGAGAGAGAAAAAAAAACAGTTGTGAACAATTAGATAGAGAGGATTAAAGCTTTCGAGCGTGGCGTAACAAAATGAAGTACATCTGTCACTGACTGAGGTCTCTGGACATGATCGTACACAACGCCGTTGGTTTTCAAAACATGCCGATTAATTTAATTGGTCGCATACTCTTTCCAGGATTGTCACTAAAAACAATTACGACCAAAGCCGCAGATCTGAACAATTAACTATTCGGGAAGGAAAAAAAAAAAAAAAAAAAACCTGTATTATAGCCAAAATGTTGAATTTAATGACGGAGATAATAAGTCCATGTAATTTAATTTTAAATTGGAATAATTTCTTGTTACATACTGTATTTAATAAAAAATACAAGTTATGTAGACATGCGCACACATGCAAAAACAAGGGCGCTTGTTATTTCTCTCTTTGTTGCTAGCATAGTAACTCCCTCATGTTTCTGGGGGAATTCTTATGTTAAATTATTTTAATGGATAACATTTTCCTGAGATACAATGTTGTAAGTTTACACTGTAATAACCACGCAAGGTTTCCTTACTGTTAAAAAAAGATGCAGTAATAATTATAAATATGGTGCTATTTTTCGAAGATTGCAAAACTATAAAGTTAGGGGCTACATTAGGCCAAAAGAATAGTATATTTTATCAGTGAAATAATTGAGTCTTGTGTATTTTTTTCCACTCAAATATGGAAATAAATTTAAAATCATAACAAGGGCTAATAAATTAACCCACTTACTTTTCAAATGAATAAACGTAAGCCAGCTGTAAATATTCCGTTAATGTTGTTAAATATTCACAATTGCAGAATAACGTAAAATCACATGAAACTTTTGGGGTCAAAAATTGCGGGTAGGTGCCGTGAATTCATGAGGAAGTCACCTTGCATGTAAATATTATAGCATTATTATCAAAGAAAGGATAATTTAATTTGTGTACATTGTACAGCTGAGATGAAAGCTGGGCGTGAAATTTAAAACTCGTGTCCGTGTGTATATGAAAAAAATTAAATAATTGTTGAATATCTATAATTTAATTAAGCTGGCAGCAATATTTCGCTTGTAGTGAACACGCATTTTTTTTTCTCTAAAATTTTACTGCGTGCACAAGTTCTTCGTGTTGCATTAATTTTGAATTGCATATTTCCATAATATTAATACGCCTTTACGAATTAAAATAATTAACTCAAAACTACTTACACGAGCTTGAGAGGAGCGAATTACTAAAGGAAAGTATGCGAATTTATAAACGAAAAGCAATGCAACATATTCAGAAAATAGAAAACGCGTTTTTAATATTTCTTTGCAATCAACCGTGTTAACAACAGTGTAATTTAATCAGTGCAGTGCCGAATGAAACACATCAGAAAGTATAGCTAGTTTTCTTTCACCCGCTGTGAAAATATTCTGTTAAAGTTTGATAATTTATTTGCCATTGCAGTACTAATATTAATCACATAAGTAAAACGGCATAATAAGTGTTACAAACGGAATCCTAAATAATTGAAATAGTATCTTCAAGTATATAGATTTAAAATATATATAATATATATTTATATATTATGTATATTTATACATTATATATTTATTTATATTACATACATTTATATAATTATTTATATACTATATATGAATATACTATACATATTTATATATTATATATATATATATATTCGTACATAAATATCTATCCTTGAAGAGGATATATACACACACGTACACTAGCCCTCTTGTCGGGATGTTTTAATTAGCTATTTGGACCATCGTTCTCACTACCTCTGCCAAATATCTTTCTATTTCGACAGGTATCTCCGTCTGGGTGAGTCCATTTTTATCACAAATATTTAAGTGCACAACACTCTAAGTTTGAACTTTTGCAAACGGCGAACGGTGCAAGCCATGGGTAGTGTGCGAATTTTCCGTTACTTGTAATCGGAATGTCGTTCAAATTAATGAACAATTTTTGGTACCTCATGGAAGCTAAATTTTGTATAGCACATGGAAATTTCATGCTGACGAAAACCTTGAGGTCTGCGATTCTCAAAGGAAATTAGGTCCCCCCCCCCCCCCCCCCCCCAATTTTCGCAGGAATTTATGTAAATTTTGTGGGAATTTCGGGAAGTTTCAACAGAAAACAAGATCGCGGATCACTGTCGTCATACGAATAGTTAAAGTCAAGTACAAATCCAAAATGACCACCGTGGCATCACAGTCACATGGTGTGACGCAGTCCAAGATGGCGGACCAACCCTGGATCCTGTGTCTACTTCTCTGCGCTAGCAGGCCACAAATACGTTTACTAAATAAAGAATAAATTCATACAATTAGACGCCAAACAGAACAACCGCCCTTGCAAATAATATGGCTAATTCATAATTAAACCACAAATTATTTGGTCTAATAATGATACTTATTGTTGAATCGCAACAGCCTTCTAGAGGAAAATACGTAAATTGAGATTCTGAAAGAGGCAAAGTTTTATTCCCAGCGGGGAAGTATTTTTCTCATAATTGAAGACATCCATCCAAATATTTGTAGTACGAAAATGAATAAATAAAATACATTAAGTCACTTGTGCTTAAAAATAGAATCCGATATCACGCGCACCACTCCGAACTTGGTCCAAAATACTCGAGAAAATGAAAGTGGTATTTATTTCTGCAAACTAGCTTGGAATGATTATTTTACAATGTTTTAAGTTTCCCAATAATTAAAGTTACGCTGAAGTACAGTTAGGACTTAATGATGAAAGTGGAGCCCTGAAACACCGTTTCAATCTGTTATTTGTTCACGTCTTGGTAGACTATATTATACATCAATCTCTGTAAACTAATACGTGCCAATGTACGCAAATATATTCGCATAAAAATGGGCCGAACTGTTTCAAATAACGTTGGTAGGTAGTAACGGTGTTTTTATAAACTCGTCTTCTTGCGATCTTACTTTTACACTTTACCGACACACAATACTTCAAGATAAAAAAATTTCAGTTTTGTTTGTGCTGCGTGATTAGCGATGCCTGGAAATTTCTTTCATCTGATGCCACTGAATTTTTAAGTGCATGGGATATAACCAGAAGAATGACTAACACACGCAATAAATACAATTATTTCATATATCTTCTTAGTTCAGTTAAAAATATTTTAAAGGAATATATTTCTATTTGTACTGGATTTAAGCTTCTGATAATATTTATCCAAGTTAACCTGATATATTAATAAAACACCTGAATGGGGAAATAGACAGTGTTCGACTGTAGTACACTCGAACGGCATTAATTATTGAACTGCAATCATTTTAAGTTCTACGACAGCTATTATTTAAGTGCATTTGTCAAATAACTTCTTTACCGCTTTTCAAGACATCTGATTTTTGTTACCAACAAAACCTAAGAATAATATAACGCTTCGAGCAATCTTGGTACGTCTATCTCTTTCCTAATGCGGTTAAAACCATGCCTTGCTTTATTGCATTTTAATCCAGCCGTTTATGTTATGTAAAAGAGAATGGAAAGTGGGGGGGGGGGGGGGGCTAAGAAAGTTTGCCGAATCTGAGAGACGCTGGTTAGGAATATAATCACCTACAAAATTTCACATTGTACCATTAATTTTGTAGCACTGATATTCGCACCAGTATTGATAAAGATAAAGAAGCAAACTCGGAACTATTGACTTTACAACATTTACTTCTCTTTTGGAACTTTTGTCATCAATAATATCAGTGCTCTATTTCGTACACAATATGTCCGATAATTTAAAAGAGTGCATTTACTTGAAATACTAAATATATGTACGTATGTTATGTGTATATATATATATATATATATATATATATATATACACACACACACACACACACACACACACACACAAGCACTTGTTGAGCAGAACCAACTTCTTAGAACTGGTATATCACGACCATGCTTATATGTATAGCCAACACACCTTCTAATATTATACACTTTGAAATTATTACATTTTTATACTGTTGATACAAACTACACAATTTTGATATCTCAATGAATATTACTTTTTTTTTTTTAATTTTTAAACTTATTTGACTGTTATCAACATAACAATTTAATGAGGTAGTGTTCCTCTGTTCTTTATTATTTTTTAAATTGAAACGATAGTCAGAGCTCCAATATAAATACAGGGGGGGCGGTAAAAATGAAATTAACATGAAAGGAAATCGACAAAATTTAGGTAACTGATTTGGCTAATGGCTGTCGGTGGAGGGGATATAGAGATAAACAAAGAGAATTAAGAGAAACTAGAACAGCAGGCTTTGTGAGTATCAGCGCTGAATCCCGCCTTTCTCGCCATCACGGTCGGTAGCAGTGGAGAAGCAAAGGTCCCGGAGCCATTACACAGCTTCCCCTTCTCAACCCCCCACACCCCCCCCCCCCGGGGGGAAGGGGTGATCCCGTAGTAGGCCAGGGATGCCGCTCCGCATTTAATGAAGAAACTGCGGGACGAATTAAGTCCCCTGTTCTCCCCCCTTCCTCCTTGTTTGCGTTTGTTCTTCTGCGGCGCTGGCCGGGATATCCCAGGCACCAACGGAAGGAAGGAGCAAGAGAAAGAGAGATTGAGAGAGAGAAGGAATGTAGCGCGACCCATCTCCAGTGGCGCAAAGGGATAAGACGACCGACCATTTAAACGCAGCGCACTGGAGGGTAAAAGAATGCTTTGTAAAAGAATGCTTTTACCCCCCCCCCCTTCCTATCCCGGTAGATGAGATTGCTGATAGGCCTCGTGTTATATGGTCCTCCCGTTGAACAGCGGCTCGGCATAGGCGTAGCAGGTTTTCGCCACGTTTCGCAGTTTCCCAAAACCCAGCCATTTATTCCGCCAAGGCGGATGAAAGATATTTTTTTTCTCCATTTAACTAAACACTCGGAAATAGTTGCTATCCGCTAACCTCCCGTGGCATCGCCGGTTTGGGGCGCAGGAGGTTCTGGGTTGAAGTCCTAGGTAAGGCACTCATGTTTAAGACAGGTCATGAGTTAGTTTGTAGGATTATCTATGCGACCTTTGTTATACTTTGCACGGATCTTGAAATGAGTTCGCTTTTAATTCTTGAGGGCAGAAGCCCAAACCTCGCGAACATCATTGCGATCGTTCGGCAATAAGTCATTTAAATGCCACAGATTTGGCAAAGGGTTATTTGAGGCAAAAGTGAAGATGAGAATAAATGGTCTAGTTTTGTGAGATTCATGTCGAACAAAATTTAATGCCATCTGCAGCCAAGAAAGATTTTTATCCCAATTTGTCTGGTCCGTCGCGTGAAAGGCAATGAGAGCTGAACGAAGGTTTCGATTGAAACGCTCCGCATGCGAAGGAGGGCGGTTATATGGGGATAAAGTAGTGTGTCGTATGCCGTGAGAACGGCACATGTTTTTAAACAGATGTGAGGTAAACTGTGAACCATTATCAGAAACAATAGCTGAAGGAATACCAAAATTTTTAAAAATGTGTGTTTGAAGAACATGAATGGTTGACATAGCATCAGCTTTACGTAATGGAATTAACCAAACGAACCCAGGAGAAAGCATCAACACACACTAGTAATATGTTATTTCCAAGTTTGCTTCTAGGAAATGGACCGACAAAATCAATAAACATTTTTTCCATCTGTTTTTCAGGTACATCTGAAGACAGAAAACCTAAGTGTGTATCCTGTGCTGGTTTGCTCAGAGCACAAATTTTGCAACATTTTACTCTTTCTGAAATGTCAGCATCCATTCCCTTGTAAATGAAATGCTGTCGAATGGCCTGAGTGGTTTTATGTGTTCCAAGATGAGCACCAAGAGGAGATGAATTAAAATATTTAAAAAATCATAGCTTTTAGGTGTTCCGGTAAAACAATATGTTTCCTTTTGTCACGAGATCTGCAACAAAGAAGTCCTTTTGAAAGAAAATAAGGTATATGTTCATTACCTAATTTCAAACTTGAAATAATTTAACTCAAATTGCTGTCTTTTTCTTGATGTTCTTTAATATAGGTAAAGGCTCACGGGAAACATAACAAAACATTACAATTTGGAAGAACATCAGTTTCTATACTGGTACCAAGAGACATACGGGATAATGCATCTACTACAATATTGTGTGTACCTTTAATATGTTGTACTCTAAATTACAGGGACGAAATTTTTACAACCCATCTACCAATTTTACCTAATTGCCGGGGATGAACCAAAAGCCACGGCAAAGCCTGATCGTCTGTTTCCAGAAGAAATTGTACATGTTTAAGATATTGCCTAAATTTATCAATAGCAAAAACTACAGCCAAACATTCCAGTTCATAAATTGTAGAAGATTTTTTCTAGGGGGAATAAGAGTACGAGACGCAAAGGAAATTGGCTGACGACAGCCATCAATCTCCTGAGCCAAGACAGCTCCAATAACTTGACTAGAAGAATCTGTTTGTAGACTACACTCTTTACTAAAGTCTGGCATGCGTAATACAGGAGGATGTATGATGTCATTTCTAAGTGTGTCAAAGGCAGTTGGCTGCCCTTCACCCCATTCAAATACAGCAGATTAATTTCTAAGTTTATTCAGTGGTGCTGCCTTTTCAGCTAAATTAGGAATAAATTTGCCAAAAAAATTGTATCATCCCATTGAATCTTGCTATGCCTTTCACGTGGCATGGGCGCGAAAAATATCTAATGGACTTTGTTCTATCAGGATCAATGGAAATTCTAAGTCCTAAAAATGAAATCTCTTGCACTGCAAACCTTACCTTAGAAGGGTTAACAGTTAGAACTGCCTTTTCCAAACAAGAGAGTACTTCCATTAAGTGGTCTAAATGTTGCTCAAAAGTATCAGAATAAATGACAATATCATCCAGATAATTGTACACAAATTTGAATTTCATGTCATGAAAAATCATATCTAACAGTCTGGTAACTACTTGGGCATCTGTGGCCCTACCTAACGGCACATGGGTAAACTGATATAAGTTACAAGGAACACAAAAGCTAGTAATTGGTTTCGAGTGTTCTGTCAAGGGAATTTGATGGTACGCCGCATTTAAATCAATGGTGGTAAAAAAATATTGCCTACAGATTCAATTTCAATGTTTTTATTAAGTTTACGGTATTCTACAACCATACGATGTTTCCCATTAGATTTTTGTACCAAAAATGCGGGACTAGCATATTGGGAAGTAGACTGCTCTATGACTACTTTATCTAATAACTCATTTACATGTTTCCTCAATATTTCCATTTGAGGAGTTGCTAACTTGTACAGGTGACACTTGATGTTTTCTTTGTTGAGTACTTTAATTTGAAATTCGCGTAATTTGGTTAGGCCTAACTCTGTTGTAATGACCTTAGGGAAATCTTTGCATAAGTTTTCAATAGCAGCACGCTGCTGTTCATTAAGATGTATAAAGTAATCAATGATTTGGTTGGACTCTACCTTATCAACATAGGAACTATTTTGCTTAGTTTTAGAGCCCACTAAAGGAGTTATTGTATCTGGAGCAAGCTTAGAAAAATGTTTTCGTCTTGAATATCAAGTATTAGGCCAGTAGCAGCCATGAATTCTGCGCCCAAAAAAAAGTCCAAACCTAAATGTTCAGAAACTAGACATTTATGAAGCCAAGTGAAACCGTAAATTTATAACTTAATAGTGGCGCAACAAGAAATTGGCAAGGCCTTTCTAGAAGCTGTGTAGCATTGCACATCTGATGGTTCTACTGATTTAATTAACTTCAATTTCTCTAACTTTTCAAAAACTCTTACCAAAATATTAGTGCGAGCAGATCCAGAATCAAAAAGAGCTCTAACAGGTAATGGCCCTAAATTTACCGCAACATGTGGTGTTTTGGCCTTTTGGATTCCCGCAACATTAGGAAGCTTAACGTGGAATACTTCAAAATTTGTCTTTTTTGTATGGTCGTAAGGACCAAACAACACTTGAAACTTCTGGCAACATTTTACACGATGAAACAGGTGAGCATTATATTGAGTATTAGCAAGTTTGCCTGGATATCGAGGATAACAGCTCACTTGTACTTGCGTGCCTTGTTTTTTTGTTCAAGAATACGACACTGGTCAATGCTGTGGCCTACTCTCTTACAATACCTACATGAAGGTTATTCCCGTGCTAGAGAAACGGAGGAAGAAGGGAAATTGGTATCCTTAGTACCCTGTGATTGCTCTTTTCTTACAGCAACAGCATGTGTGGGGAAATCATTAGGCATTTTCTTTCTATCTGACTCACGAAATGGCCGGTGTGTCTTAAAAATATGTTGGGCTTGGAAAAAAAATACAAAACTGAACGGTCTTCAGGTTCCAGGCCCTCCAGTATTGTGTTAACAACTTCAGTTTCCGGTAAATTTAAACATAGGATGGTTGCAGTCTCTTTTACACTGCTGAAATAAACAAAGTGCTTCCTGATGTTCTTGTAATCTATTAAACACTCTTAGTTTCAACTGGGCACGTAACCTTGAGGGAATAAAGAATTTACAATGTCCGCATGGTAAGCATCGAATGACATGTGTTGAGATATCGCTAGACTAGCTCGCTCACTCAAGGGACTTTGAGTAAAGGGGAAAATGACCTCAAGAATTTGTGCCTCTGGCACTATTTTGCTTTGTTGTAGTTTGACTATGACCTTAAGAAATTCCAATACTTGGGTACACTTAATCCATCAGTAGCTGGGAAATCACGAAGCATATTTTCAAGGGAATGAGTTATTTTGCTGAAAACTGATGAATATGTGGATGCTTGTGAATGCGAAATTTGGATGGGTGTACTGGAAACTGTGGTGGGATGGAAGGAATGGGAAGTTCGGATGGGCGTTGTGTTGTGAAACATGTATCATCCTTGTGTTGTGATGAGAGTACCTATCAGTGCTGGAATCAACTACACGAGGGTGTTAAATATCAGCAGTAACAGAGACAAAATTAATGAAACTGCAGTGAATAAGTTTCTTGGCCTAAAAGTAGACTATTTACTTAACTGGAAATCTCGCATTGCGTACATTTTACCTAAACTAAGTTCCACTTGTTTTGCCTTGCGGAGTGTTGAAGAGGTCTTGAACAACAATACAGTAAAAATTATATATTTTACATATTATCATTCCATTATGTGTTATGGTATAATTTTTTGGGGTAATTCCACTGACAGTAAAAAGTGTTTTACATGCAAAAAAGAGCTGTGAGAATAATCAATGACAAAAGAAAGTTAGACTCCTGTAGATCTCTTTTCAAGAGCTCAATATTTTAACATTTGCATGTGAGTACATGTTTTCAGTACTTATGTTCATGTCCAAAAACCTTCATTTATTTCAGAAAAATGAGTCCTAACATGACACTAGAATAAAAACACACACGTGACTTCAGTTTACTTAAGACCTGTCCAGAAATGGTCATCCTACCTTGGTAGCCAAATTTTCATTAAGTTACCACAACACCTTCAAGAAATATGCTTCTCTAACCAAAAAACTCTTTAAAAAACCGCTGAAAGAATTTGTTTTCTAAACCAACATTTTAATAGTATAGATGAATATCTGAACTACAAAAAATACGAAATTATAGCATAACATGTCTTTGTACGCATCTCTTGTTCCGGTTTTTCTCGTTTCCTTTTTCTTCTGTTTCAGCAAATCGACGATGTCCCACAGCATGTTGGAGGAGGATTTATCAAATTGTGAGGAAAAAATGTGATGCGTGTACGTGAGGTCTGACATATCTGACAGTGTATAAACTTTGTATACTGTAATTTGACTTGTCCAATATCTTTGTACAGCTATACATTGAAAAAAGATCTTACGGATGCAATTAAAAAAAAAAAAGCAAAGTCCCACCAAGCCGGCAGTTGCGAACTTCAAATAGGGAATCAATGTTAAACGAAATCCCATCTTATTACGTCAATTTTAAAGATAACTATATCAAACAAAAAATACGTCGACGCGATTTTCTCAGAGAATATTGCTACATAAAATAATTTTCGATAAAAATTATTTATCCATCTTTTTTTTTTTGTTATATGTAAATTTCAATATTTACATTTTATTAAAAACATATTAAACAAAAAAATTCTCAAAATATTTTAACGTACCATCATTCCTTAAGAAATTTCGCGTAGAATTGCAAACAAACTCTCGAGCTGTATTTTCGAACAAAGACAGTCAAACTATTGATTCAACATAATGTTTTGTTGACGGTCTAGATTTTTAGGACCCAGCACAGACGTTTTATTTACTATGCACATTTTTTGAGACATCAAGAAAAATCTATTTTGTTGCACATCGAGTTTTGTTTACTCGACAAAATATTATGTTGCGGCTGCTAAATATATGTTAGACCGTATACAAACACGTATATTGTCCATGTTTGAAGCAACCCCTACTTTGTTGAACCCGTGTTTTTTGTCTATAATTTAACTAGCAAATATTAGGTTTTTACGGTTGTTGTTGCTAAATAATAGCAGGTTACAGAAATTACAGATTTCTTATCAATTTTAGTTTTATTCCGGTTAAAACAAAAAAAAAGTATTAGTTAATAAGGTAGCTATTCAATTATTCATGGTCACTATATCTTCAATTTAATATGCCTTACTACACTCACTTTATTTAGTATGTCACCCGAGGCTTGACCATGACTTTTATTTAAAATTGGTCCCAGTGCTTTTGCTTCTAGGAAATAATCCTGTCATCAGCTTACGAAAACGAGAACATTACATTAATTATATTTCTATAGTAATAGCAATTGTATAGTGTAGCGTATCACTGCAGTGCAACGTGTAGTCTTATGTTAGGTATTAACCGAAAACAATTACCTTTCCTTGGAATTATTTCGTTATTTTAGTACTTTTGCGCAAACGTAAAAGATCGAAATTAAACTTTGAGATTAAAGAAATCGCAATTTCATTGAACTCAAAATATTAAAAAAAAAACTTAAAAATAACACATCTGTATTCTCCAAATAGCAAACGTTTCCATACCACATTTAGAATTTGCTGGCATCTAATACAAAATAGTTTTATTAATTTTTTCTTTAAAATGAAATAAGCGTTTGTACTACACTTCATTTTGTTTTAGGTAAGCATCCAAGTATTTATATTACTATTTTCACTTATATTCTTTGTGGTATACAAAGCCACGTAAACGCTGTTACTCGAAGTGACGCCGTTGTATTCCACGTCATATTGGGCTTGCACATTAATTAATTCGAGATCGTTCCCTAATTGGTTGACTTACACGGCAACGTGAGTTGACATTGTAATATATTTGTCCTGATCATTAAGGCTGAATATCATGGTTGGGCGCGCTTTGCAAGCGCACGAACTTGCGAAGGCAAAGAGGCACGCCGAGAGATTTCGGTGATTAAGCTGGGGGAGCCTTCGTGAAAGAATCGATTCAGCGTTCGCCCAGGGGAACATGCTATACTTCATTATCCCGGGATTCTGGTAGCTTTATCACGCGCGAAGCCAAGCCAGAGTGCTGGATCAAAGGCAGTTAGTTCAAAGCACAAGCGATCCTCAGACATGTGAGCAAGGGGGACTCCTTTATTTGCATTAATTATGTAAGTTCACCTTACAAGGGCTAGAGTACGTAGAACTCCCTGTGAACTTCGAATATAGCAAGCTATCTTATTTCAGTGCGTTTCCTTCAATGTAACGATCTTTGAGTGATCTTATTTTTATTAGGTGGTACCATTGTATAACTATTTTCAGCCCATATGGTATTTAAGCACAACATCAGTGTTAATTGAAATTTTATAAATCTAGTCACCCAAGAAAAATTATTTCCCTGTGCACAGTTAGAAAGCCTTTATACAAATAAATTGTACAAGTTATGGCAAGGAAGTCCTGTGTAAGTCTGTCTTTCCAACCGGAAATCTTTAAAAAGATCTTTTCTTGTTTTCTTGTGGATTGCTTATTTAAGGGCTGTGTATAAGACCCGCTATCACGCCCTTAGAGAAGGGTGTCGCCGGCTGTTCATGGTAAACTGAGCATTTTTGAAGACCTGGATAAGATCTACTTGTATGAACGCGGTGTATTCATCCGCGTTATATAAAATCGACACTGTCATGGACTTAATATACTATCTACCAAAAATTAATTGGGCACCCGTGAAGATAGGTAATTCAGTACGTCAGTTGACTAGTGTTTCACGGCCTTCGGCGTAGGACCGCTGGTGTTTGTCCGTGGTAGCATGCACTCAGAGGCCTATTGTAACATTCTGGATAGTGATAGTGTATATGGAACTACTTTCCTTCCATCGTTACCAACTTCAATGGGCGCACGTCACTTAGTGCACCCGTTAAAATAAATGCAGGCAGGAGCAGTGACATTTTTAAAGAGTGTATTTCAAAAGTGCTCACTATATCGTAGACAGTCTTTAACGATGTGAAATAAGGACGAAATCGGTGTTTTAAATAGGCGAAACACCACCACTGAGTGTATATTCAGATTGTAAGTTGTTTCTGACTGACGGTTAAGTGAAAATCGCTGTGTTCATCCGCGCCAGACAAAAATGGAACGTCCTGTTTATGAGCACAAAACACACAACTCCTACTTTTACCAATGGAACGATGTTCTTGAATTATTAAGTAATGCCCTTTGGGCAGTTTCTATTCGGATGAGGATGAATATGCATCAGTTCCTCCTGCTTCTACAAGATACGCGCAAAGGTACACTGAAATGCCGTAAGTCATGGGAAAGCAGTATGTTAAGGTAAAAGTCGGTGGTGCAGTTACATCTTGGAAGGGTCCAAACTGTGACGTCATTGAACTGCTTGGTGATTACGTGCAGCCCTTCATGGACAAAGCAGTAGGATGCAGTGGACATAACAAAAAAATCACGAGTGGGGAGTGAACCCAGGGCGCTGCAACACTCTCCGACTGACGGGCTTTCCCCAGACGTGCCATGATATAAGACCCTCCCTAGGATTGAGTGGCACTGGAATGCAAGGGCGGGGTGAAACGGGAGTACCCCGAGAAAACCCGCTGGCAAGCGGAATCGTTCAGCACGATTCCCACACGCGGAAATCCGGGAGTGAACTGGCCGGGGATCGAACCCGTGTAGCCGTGGTGGGATGTGAGCGCCCTAGCCACTGCACCACCGCTGCCCCTATTGGACGTAATACTTATAGTGTTGTGGTATTTTTACGTAGCGCTGTTAGCCACTAAGGCTTTTCCACCGCTACGAATACCCAATCGGTGTGGGAGAGGGATCACGCCCTCTCATTACAGGTGTTCCAGCTTAGCACCTAAGTTGACCAGATCCAAAGCCCCAACTTGATTCACACGTGCAGCAAAGAGCACCTTACCACAAGGCACTGAGACCCTCGTACTCAGATACCAAGCGTGTGGTCTGGCCATACCCCTAGTGCCTCTCCAGGAGACAACCGGAGAGGGTTGCCGCTCACCGCCCGGTCGTTCTTTAAGAGGAGGAATCTCTCTAGACCTCCTCCAGCATACGGAGTCAGCCACTACCAGCACGAATCCAACATCCAGTGATCGGTATACCAGAGAGAACCTCTGGTGTGGTTCAACCGATCAGCCCGCGCTCCCACTTATTTTCCACCTATGGCGTGCGTCAGGCGAACGGAGGCAGCCCCTTCCACCCGTTAGTGCAACAGTCCGCGAAGCCAACTATTGGCAAACTCCGGTTGTGGGTGAGGACACTTTAGGGCTTCACCGAGGATAAGCCCTGCGCCCATCACAGGCCGGTTGCCCGCCCAACATCCGACCCTGAACCGCCTACCGGAAGACAGGGGTGTTTTCATGGAGGTAATAGATCATGGAGTGGCAACAGCCTTTTTTTCTTCAAGTTTATCAAGTGAAGCCAATGCCTTACGTCAGCCGCCATATGATTACGAGTGGCCAAAGTTACATAGTAAGCAATGTAAAACATGCACCTTTTTGCCACTACTAGACGTGTCCTTGGCTCTCATTTTCGGCCTCACTTTCGTGTCTCGGCTTCCACTCCATAGACTAATACTGTCTCATCGGCCCAAGTTGTTCAGAATTGTCGAGAGGAGCATTCTGGCGAGTTTCAACGACAGCTGCGGAAACTTTGTTCGCCCGACGTAAACGCCAAAGAGCATTTACGGGACGTGGTGGCGAGATATATCCGCATCCGAGATCCTGCACCTATATATGTCAGGGAGCTGTGGGTGGCTGTCCAGACGACGTGGATCGGCATCCCTTCACAGGTGTTCGTTTTACGAATGATGATGATAATAATTAAACTTCATTTATTTGTAACTTAAATATATTTAAAAAATAAAATTATAATACCTCAGGCATCTTGTAACTATATAAACAATATATAACGTGCAAGAAAATTTATTCGTAGTTGACTATCACTCCCCGTTAAAAGCTGAACTTCCCATATCTGATAAGCGAAATAAGGACAGAGAAGCAATAGAATGCGATCTTGGTTATATCGGAGTACCCGGATAAAACCACGCCAGCAAATAACAACGTCCGCCACGTTTTAACACTTGTGGAAATCCGAGGTGGATACCATCAAGGACGGAACTCTTTTGGCCGTGACGGGACGTCCAAGTCTCGGAATACAGGAGAATACAGAAGCAATACAGAAAAATACTGCAGCATGCACTGTGAAACTACAGCTGCGCGCAAAAAAAAATCATTTCTCATTAACGCGATGGAACGTCGTTTGTCAGTCAATACGGTACCTAGGTGACAAAATTTGCATGTTTCAGATGCAATAAAAATGTTACTACGGAAGACTTCATAACTACTACACACATTCGTAGAAATCCTTATAGTAAGTTTCTTTCTTATACGGTATCTCCGAAACCACTTCGGCCAGAGTGTACAACACAGAGGTCCTTGAACAAGAAGCTTATTAACTATAGGTGGGTTATAGAGTATCAATTTGTTACACTGTATCTGATATCCACTTATATCGTGTAATGTAAACGAGTACACTGCCGAAGTATCATATACATTTTGTATATCGGTTTTCAAATTTCAAATGCTGATTGCCTAAGAATAAATGGTACAAGAGTTATTGATATCCGCGACAATGCCTTTTTAAAAGAAAGAAATATGTACAATTTTCATTTTAATAAACGATCGTACAGTTAACAGAGTACTCAACCTATGTATTCTCTACCATCAATTGTTAAATACACGTTTAGTTACATTGTACCGTTTATAAATATAGTATTTCATTATAACATGCTTACCTAATTGTTATTAGCAGTTACTAAAACGTCTGTCTGAAAATTTAAATAATTATGTTTAAGGGTTGTGCTGTTGGCAGAAAATTAATTTGCCATTGTGTTGCGCTGGCTGTTCAATTTAACAGTTAAAACATTTTTAATTATTATTCAAATTTGCGGTTATGATGAAATCCAATTTCTTGGTTTGGATTTGGCAGCTGTACAGTTAAGTTATTTCGTTACATATATAACATAGTGTTTGTTTAATAACCCCTCTTTCGAAACATATTCGCGCAAATGGAGTCATTTATTACGCTCTTGTTCTTATCCATACCTTAAATTTCACTGTAACAGAGATACCACACAGTAAACCAACTCGACACACGTACGCGATAACGCACCTATAGGCTGTTCACGATAATGTGAGCACTTTTTAAGGCCCTTCGAAATCCTTTTCTTTCGTCCAATTTCAATTTTCCTGATGCTTTTTAAAATATACATTGCAATGTGACCAATAAACGCAATGTACACAGTTCCCCACCCGTAAAATTTAATGCCCGAGGCTGCAATAAGATACATTTATTATTGATTAGTGCTTGTCGGGAGGGCCTTAAAAAGTTCTCACTTTACCGTGAACAGCCTACACCTGATATCGTGTACCTGACAACACGCAGAGTCAAGGCAGGCTACACGAGAGACTGGCGAGGTAGTAACTCACTCGAGAGTTCCTGTATCTGATACCGAAAGTATCAGAGAGTTAGTACCAGGTACTAGTCTGCTTATGTATAAGTTTGGAACAGTTACAGAAAATGGCCATAATGACCAATCTCTGATATTAACTGTACACTGTAGGAATAAATGTCGACAAAGAACTCGTGTACTTGTGGGAGTTGCCGACTGTTATTGAAACTATCGCACAGGTATAAGTTGTTCACGGTAAAGTGAGTACATTTGAGGCCCTAGTTGCTATTCCCATTCGGCCAATTGTTATCCATTAACCACCTTTCTTAAATAAATATTGCCGTGTGAGTAATGAACACAGTGTGTCTATCCACCCCAATCAGAAGTTTACGTCTAAGGCTAAAATAAAATGTATTTATTGACTATTATTCAAAAGGAAAAAGCTCTCAAATGTGGTCACTTTACCATGAATAGCCTATACTGACGGGCCTCTTATTAACAACGTAGATCACACAACTACCAATTAATTTATCCAGATAACTAAGTGCATACATAGAGTCTTCCATGAACAAAAGATAATCAGTCAGTTTAAAAGCCCAAATTAACAACTTCATTTTTCACTGTAAAAATCTAATTTATTACCTTCTCTGCGCAACAAAGCTTTCGAAGAGATTTGGGTTGAATTTTATCTAAACGTACCTGTTTCCTTTCCAGAAAAAAAATATGACATTTTGTTTACGGTTTTTATATTTATTATTTAACCCCTGATTGAAGATTCGGGGAACAGAAAAATAAGTAGGCTGAAGAAATTACGAACTACATACGCTGTATTACCACATAAATCTTGCAATGATCAAATGTAGCCACGTTTCAGACATACTCGCGAATGTTTAAATCAATGAAAAGAACTATAAATTGACTCTCGTTCCGAGGTATAAGGCTGTTTTTCGAGACAATACACAGCTACAGCTTTTAGCGAATAATTATCTTTAATTCCCTCTCATTACGCTTCCGTGGCAGCCAATGATAAACGGTACAGAAGGCAAAGGAAGCCCCACTGTGTAAGCTGACAGAATCACCTCGGCAGCACTGTAATTTACAGCGCAAAAGCTGTCTGAGAAGACACTAACGAGCCCGTGGTACCTGTGGGATTGTGGTACCTGGAAAAGGAGCTTAAGGAACTTTGCGAAAAAAAAAGCAATTTCGGTGTCACTCGCAAAGAGTAAGTTACCCTCAAGAACACTGAACTTGGTCTGCTATACAAATATCACACATGTTTTATTTAATAATACTTTCCTTTGGATTTCTTACAATGGTAAAGCGACATAAAGAAAAAAATTTAAAAACTAAGTAAATTATTAAATTTAGCAATGCACATATGGACTGGAAAAAAAAAACTAAAAACACTGCTTGGTACAAGAAACGATTTTGCTGTGGAGTTTAGTTTATTTAAAAAATTCTGAATGTTTTATTAGGCATAGTATTCACATGAGAGTCTTCGTCAATAGCTACTGATTACATTGCAAATTAGGAGTCAGTTAAAGATAATGATCATATTAAATTTCCTATATTCCTGTTCGCGTTCCGCTGCGAATTTCTCCTCTTGACTGTTTAAAATAATTAAAAAAAAAAAAAAAAAAATCAAATTTCTTCCCCCACAAACTTGCATAGCAAACATTACCTTAAAAAAAAAAAAAAAAAAAAAGGCTACGTAAATATAAAAATTCAATGTTTGGTATAATAGGAATAAGCTATATTATAACGCGAATTAATTTTTGTGGGATAAAAAGCAGGTCAGAAAATTGCAACGGAATCTTTGTTATAATTCTACTATTTTAATTGTCATGAATTCTAGGATTTTTTTTTTTAACAAGCTATTGATGCTATTACAACAAATGTAATTCAATATGTTCAACAACTATGTCTGAATTCAGTTTTTACTTGTGACCTCACAGAACATTAAAAGTACCATTTTGATCACCCCCACGTCGAAGAAACAAGGTTAACAACAAAATTAATTTGTTTGCAAGACATTTCTGAATTCTGTATAATATATTTTTTTTTATTGGTAGTTTCAGAATGTATCTATCCAAAAATTACTTCAAAATAGAAATCTTTCTTTTTTTCTTATTAAAAAAAGTCATTGTGTTCAACCCTAGATATTACAATCTCATAATATCATATTGGTTCTTGCGTTTATACTGTAGATGAAATGATGATGATGATTCAAAGATTACTGTTTTCGTTTGCGAAACGTAGAAGATGCGTACTGAAATTTACTGAAAGCATACTGGCAGAAGTGAGTTAGTTGCTTAATTTACTGAAAGCATACTGGTAGAAGTGAGTTAGTTGCTTAATTTACTGAAAGCATACTGGTAGAAGTGAGTTAGTTGCTTAATTTACTGAAAGCATACTGGTAGAAGTGAGTTAGTTGCTTAATTTACTGAAAGCATACTGGTAGAAGTGAGTTAGTTGCTTAATTTACTGAAAGCATACTGGTAGAAGTGAGTTAGTTGCTTAATTTACTGAAAACATACTGGTAGAAGTGAGTTAGTTGCTTAATTTACTGAAAGCATACTGGTAGAAGTGAGTTAGGTGCTTAATTTACTGAAAGCATACTGGTAGAAGTGAGTTAGTTGCTTAATTTTATACAAGTACTGCACAAAATGTTCTGTGCTCTAATTAGCTTAGAAAAATATTAAGATTTCTGGATGTATAAGATAACGTGTTACATTCACATGAATTAAGGAATTTGAGGCAAGCAATACCCTTAATGAACTTAAATAACAATATAGTGGAGTTATGAAGAGCGGGTTAAAAATGCATCTAAATAAGTGAAACACGTCTCCTTGAAAACAAAAAAAAACTTGCAGAAAGCAAGGCTGCAGTTAACTTAAATCATTCGTTCGTTAGATATATTTCACAATGCCCCCTACAGATTTCCTCTGGGAAACAGTTACTTAGGAAAATTAAAATACGGCGTCTGAGAACACAGCAGAGCTTCTACTCTATCCACTGTGTGTAATACTCCAGAGAAATGAGTGAAAGTTGCAGGCGACAGAATCGAAAGGAAATTATTAGGAAATTGGCGTTACTGAGGTATAAACAGGAAAAGAAAAATTATAGGCAGTATTATGACACATTCTTAAACGGAGTGAACGCTAAAAATATATAGCAAACGTGAAGAAAGGAATGAATAACTCGACTCATGAACGATGACTCACTTGAATATTACGGGTTTCATGAATATCGGGAAATATTTTACAGACCACAGAGAAGGAAGATATTATTTTACAGTTTCCTTCAGAGAAAGAAAGCGACCAGCATTAATTTACTTTTAAGTTACACTCAAACAAGTTGATAAAAAAATATTATTGCAAATAGTATTTAAGTATAAATACATACGACGGAGATAAAAATATTTTTAAGATGATTGAAAGTGGCATTTCTTGGAGTATAAAGAAAATGACACACATTTAGAAATAAATTGCGCGTAAATATTACTCGTTAACATAACGTGCTCAAGTATTAAGTCGAATATATTTTTGAGGTTGTTAGAAATATTGGAATTAGATAACTGATAAAAATTATTTCTTCGCTGCATTTCTGTCACTTTGTTAAATCCTAAATATATTTTGAAATACTAATTTAGGCTTCTGTGGCTCTAGGTGGCACGCCGTTGAAAACTTTGCCGACTTCCTATTGATTCAAACCACACAATATTCTTATGCTATGGTGATAACTGGTTCGTAGTGAAAATAGAGCCACTTCTGAAAGGACATTTCTAAAGGCTAAAGGTTTTGAAATCAACTTTTGAAAAAATAAAATAATCACTGCACTTAACTATGTGTATGCTTCGGTTCACACTGTCATGCCTTTCCCAGTTAAGTTGCAGCGAATCATTAACAGTTATAAAGCCCGTGTTAAACTGTCCAATTATTTTCCGTCAAATTGCTTCCAATAAGTTTTTGTCAAATAAAGTAATAATCCATTCGCGGTTACTTCACACTTTTCTGAAGCCCTGCTAAAGTTCTACTTACAGGATATTCCTCCGCCTCGTGCAAACCAAGCTTAACTAAATATCGAAATTAACACCAAAGACAACGCACTGAATTCTTGCGCATTCAATTATAATAATATTTAGCATGACAATCATTTCCTATTAGGAGCTACCAAACACACATTTTCCCACTGTTTTTACTCATATTGATTATAAACTAAATATTATACTTTATGAATAAAATATGGGCAAAACTACAATTTAACACAAAATAAGATACTGTTATGTTAACAGAGGTACAAAACGCTTGTGATAAATGCCATATTTAGGAAATAATTAAACATGTAATACATGGGGTGATCTTATTAAAAAGGTGTGAAGAACCGTGAATATACTATACATTTCGCCCTCCCTTGTCTCTCTTTTGTAAATGTGTCCATAAATGTTTTGAGTGGGGTAAAGTTGGGTATTTCCGTGATACTAAGATTTTTGTGTTAACGCTTTGAAAATATAAGGCTGTGGTTATTTGGCTTTATTTAATGTGATAGAGGGATTCATTACGTACAATTTCGTGCAAACGTATTGAAAATAGAGATTTTTTTTTACCCAGTTATCGAATAACAAAATTTGGTAATAAAAGTAGGTACTCCGTGATAGTATTCAAGTTACTTCGTGATAGTATGATTTTTACCATTAAACGTATTATTCGACTGTGAAAAGTATTTTCTAATACAATGAAATTGTACATACCATAGTAATGAAGACCTGGATACAAATTAAAGGCCACAGTGGAAAATCTCATCGCACATAATAATACATAAATGGTAAAAATCTATTCGTATTTTCGAAATAAATCTGCCCAGACAACATTTTTGCACTTGCACAGGGCTAGTCGTTTAAGAGAGACCTCTGTTGATGCCATCCCGCGGCATGTCCTCGCCCGTGCCTTTCACAACTTTCGGAGTCGTCCGCACACCTGCCTCGAGATGAATGGCGGCCACTTCAAGCACATACTTCAGGTATTTTGTTGTCGCACTGGACTGTATTTCCTCATTCCCTAGCTCCGTTACGCACGCCCCACGGGGCCTCTTCTAAAAGAAGAGGCTCCGTGGGGAAGTGTAAGATGCATCAAGAAAACAGAAAGCCAACAAAATAATTTAAGTCATCACAAATGGTAACTTAGCATCCCTTTATTTGACGTTAAGATAAGGAACTACTTTCTATCCATCATTACCAACTTTACTGGGCGAATGTCACTAGGTGCATCCATAAAATACATGCTGGGAGGGGCAGTGACGTTCTTCTAAGGTTCATTTCAATATGCTTACTTTACCGTGAACAGCCTTTATCAGTTTATTGTGTGAACAAGAAAATAAAGTGTTGTACTTTATGCCAGAATCATTGAAAATTATACGATTTACTATAAAAATGAATTACTACAAAATTTTACGACAATCTCATACTTGCTGAGACATAATTTTCCTACCTTTCGATACAATCTTGCACTTAGTTAGGTTTACAGTACATTAATTTCAGGCGATAAAAATAATGGTACAAACAATTGGCAAATTGCTTGAAGAATGACAGAATATGTGAATTTCGTTTCTATATACGAGTGTTTTGTGTCAACATTTATATTAATAAACAAAATACCTCATTCCATTGTTTGAATTTACAAAGAAATTAAACTCTCGTCTTGTAATTTAAAAACCATTCTGTTTCCTGCCTAAATAGAGAAATTTCCATTATTGTAGCTTTCCCTCAACAAAATACTTTTCTAATAAAACTGGAATGAATTAGTGGCCGCTAAAAGAAAAAATTAGTGCGTTATTAAAACTATTTATACAATAAATAAAAGAGCTACAACATTTCATTTAAAAGAGACTACAAATTAAATTTAATGAGAAAAATGGCGTGATTTAAGTTTTTGTAATGTGACCAAACGTTATGAAATACCAAAAGTGTGGTATTTGAGAGAACTTTATTATTTCTGTTGATATACGTATACTTCTCAATGAAATCACAGAAAATTTAGATTTATCTTAATTGCTTCACTATCCCATCATGGTGAAAGTAGCTGAGCTTTATTCATATGCTGGTTTATTATGTTATAAGAAATTTCCGACACAATTTTTGATATAATAAATAATACTGCAACTTACTTACAATAAAATAATTCTTTCAAAGAATACAGTCAAGCCAATTAATTTTCAATATTATCAAATCAATTGTATGAATCTGCTTAGCTTAGAGTTATCCCGTACTGTTTATAATTATTCTCAGAACGTCACTAATGCATATTTCATTATGTACGTTTTATTTAACAGTACCATATGGTAACATACATTAGATGGTTAAATTGGTGTAGCTCCGGCGTCAAAACAGTCTAGTTTGGTAAATGAATATAAACATGTATGTGTAAAGTACGCCAGTGAAAATTTACACGCGCATTTTAAATTTCTAGATTAAATGTTACCCGAAATATTATTTCAAAGTTTAAAGTACAACCGAAGGACCTGTTGCGCTACAGCGCACGATACTGAAGATTCGGAGTGTTTTTCGGCAAAAATTAAATTACGAGATACACTATATATAATTGCGACCTCCGGATTAGTAGGACTATGAGCGAGTTAACTTCTACTTTAAGCAGGAAGAGGCGAGAAAGAGGCAAGAGGTTCCACAACTCAACCAAATCGAACTAAGAGAGGCAATTTCCGTGGTCGAGGTTGCCAGAACTTCATATTCGTAAAATGAGGTATCACATTTGAGCCCAGACTAAGTCGTGAATTATTATTATCATACAATTTCATAATTAATTATTGTTCAATATTCAGCATTTAAGCTGCCAAATTCCAATCTTATGATCTTTTCGGGAGTAAAAGCAGGGAAGTAATTAAGCAGGGTACATGAAATGAATATTAAGTGGCTCTGAGCATCGAGGTGCCGGAACGCAAGAGCTGGGGAAACGGGAGGTCTCAGAGAAAACCCGCCGACTAGCGGCATTCTCCGGCACGATTTTCGCACTTGCGAAAATTTGGGAGCGACTCCACTGGGAATCGAAACCGGTTCGCTTGGGTGGGAGGCGAGTAAGCTAACCAGTACATCACCGCGGCCCCACAAAAGGTAAGAATAATTGAAGAAATGCAATATTTATTATGTCACTACCACTTACAATTGCTCTTGAAATTAAGGCGGTCATTTTATAGTCACGCGTCCATTTTGTAAATTATCATTTTCTTTTGCCATTTTGTTAACGGGTGTGGTAAATCACGGTTGTGACTAGCATGTAAAATATCGGGATCATTGCACTGCTAATTGGAGTAGGTAACTTCACCCTTTGTGTTTTATTTTGTATAGGATCGCTCACAGGCGGTTTTTTGAATATTCATTCAGAGGGTGGATGGAATTTCGGGGAGATGTTGAGGGGTGGGAAAGGGCTGTAGTTGTTTCCCGTACATCGGATATGCAACCGGAAGTAACACAGACGCCAGCCATTCCACACGGGCATGTATACAGCTCGCACACACGGACTGTTATGGGGTGTGCTAAACGAGAAGCGTTCACAAACACCAGTGTTTGTGTTTGTTGAATAGAATGACACGGGAAATAGCTGAATAACGGGTAACACCCCCCCCCCCTCCTTCGCAATCTCTGTCTCTCTGTCCTGACTCCGCATAATGGACACCGACCTGTAGCTCCAACACCGCATTTTTCACAGTAAATTTGTTTGCGGAGTATAGAAGTTCCCAAGGGAGCACTGAAACCTTGTATACAACATGCAGAACTCACTAAAATATAAAACAGAATCTACCAAAAATTGCCAGAAAAGTACGATAAACGTTGAACATGAAAGAAGTTTGAAACGCCATAAAATCTTTTTTTTGTTAGAATTAATTTACTCAGACATAATTTAAATAATTAAATTTATAAAAATGGAAATTTAAGCCTTTTTCCCTGTTGGATGCTAGCTAAAGCACATTTAGCAGAACAGTATTGTATCAATCTAGACCAATCACGTCCATTTCAGCCCCGAATATAATCATTTTTATAAGTGAAATGTACGTACGTAAAATCTACTATTAAAATATATTTTTGAAAGTTAAAGCCATAATTTTTTGACATAGGAAAGTAATTATCTTGATCTCTTATTTGACGAACTGTGATTTCTGCAGTACCCAGAATGTAAATACGCTACAATTTAAATTGAAAATATATTCTTAATAAGTGTAGTTTTATAATTTAAATAATTTAATAACTAGCAAAATATTTTCTATTTTAACGAAAGATATGTATTATTCGTCCATATGCTACACAAATAAATTTTTTTAAAATATATAGTTAGTGTGTGTACTACTTTTAAAAAGGGCGAGTGAAGAGATTCAGGTGGGTCTTGAGAGCAGGTAAGGGTGATTGAGGTGAAACTGGAGCAGCGCCAGAATGAGGGGGCGAGGGGAACGGAAGATTCCCGAGAAAACACGCCGAACAGCGATATCGTCCGGCACGATTCCCACATGTGAAAATCCGGGAGCGGCCCAGCCGATGATTGATCCCGGGTCGCCATCGTTGGAAGCGAGCAGGCTAACCGCTTAGCCACCGCGGTCCCTCAGCGTTAAGAGCACGAACTATAGTAGATTGAAATAGCCCACTTTGGCACATCGGTGTTCAGCGGTGGAGCTCGGAGCTGTTTATGCTCTATCATTCCGGTCCCCTGGCAGCCAGCTTGTCTGCCATGTTGGATGTCAGTGACCTTGACCTTGTCCTTTGGCCTTGTCCCCGGTGACCTTTGACCTTAGAAACCCCCCAAAAAAACACAAAATTCCAAAATATATAATTTTTTTTTTAAGTATTAAAATTTCATAAAAAGATATTAGAATCTAATCAAAATATATTAAACATGTATTTAAGAACTTATAAATTTACAATTTAGAATGTCAAGCTCAGAGCGGACGGGGAGCTGGAGCCGACTAGCTGCCATGTTGTAACATAACCCGACCGCCATGTTGGATGTTCATGACATGTATTTTGACCTTTGACCCTGACCCCATTACCATGACCTTGGATGAAAATGAACCCAAAAATTCGGGAAATTGTTTTAAAAATCCCCAAAAATGAAAAAAGTAAGAAACCACAGATAATTATTTGTAAACAATGTAATAATTTTAATTGTTTTATATTTAAAATTTTACAAAAAATAGTTTCGAATGTTTTGTTTTAGAGGGGATCATAACTGACCTAAAAAAATTAAGACCCTAGAAAAATTATAAATAATAATTAAATTAGAAAAATTATTTTTTAAATTAATAAAAAAAGTTGCATTTCCAGAGGTTTCTTCAGCACTCTGTCCGATGTTTCTCATTGGTTTATTACTTGTGTTCGCTTCGCCCCCCAACTGTGTTTTGATTGGTTGATTAATAATGCTGGTTCGACCCGTCAACAATTTTTTTCCATTATATCAACATTCACCTCCCCTACGCCCTTACCATTGCTTATTCTTTGGAATGCTTTCCACCCACCATACTCACTTTTTCGTTTGTCTTTTTTTTTTTTTTTTTTACTTTACCATCACCTAGGTAAGGCTAGTGTATTAATTATTGATTTCGCTGCCAGACGAGCTGTCTGTTTAACCAACATGTTGGTTGTTTTCGACCTTGTCCTTGAACCCAATTACATGGAACTTTAAAAAAATCGCATAAGTTCCGGGCTTGACCCGCTGGTATTCTTACACTGTGAGAATGGTGTTGGCCACAAAGAATTACTGTGCAAACTTAAGCCTACCCAGGCGATGTTAACCGAGAATAAGGGGGAAGGGGGGATGAGGGGTGGAGAGTCCCAGGTGGCAGACTAAAACGATTCCTGATTGAATTAATCTATTGCAATGAATATGATTGATACAAACAATTTTGGGCCAACCTGGCGCGCGAAATCGCGACGACGTCGGTCCACACGTCCACTCTCTCGAGATACGAAAAACTGACTGTTGGCTCCATGCTGCGTGCCAGCTGGCCTAGGTGGACAGGCAAGCCATGGGAACTACTTTCTTACACTTCACAAAAAAACAATACATATAACACTTTGTGGCGGATGCTAGGGGGCCTCACATGAAAAGCTAAGGTAGCATGGACTACAGATTCCTTGCGAGCCCCCTATTTGTACAACAAACGTTGACTTACCCACTGCCACCTGTCTATAAAAGCATAGCGTTGCCGTACCCCCAGCCCCCAGACTGGAGAGAGTGATCGAGACGCGACGACGTGTAGTGTCGGAGCGGAACGAAGACGAGGGCAACTTGATACCTGGGCCTGGAGGAGCTCTGAGCAGCACTGCAACCTACCTTTCTACAGTTTATGATGAGCATAACTTCGACTAGGCGGTTAGATGACATCCTGGATCTCGAGGCCCCGTTAGCAATCTAATACTTGATTAATATTCTGGCAAGGTCAGGGATTAACGTCATTTTGTGTTAATCGTTGCAAGAGACTGAGTAAACCGAAGTAAAGTTATTAATGTTTATTATTCAGCATAAAGTGAAATGTATTATTTTTTCAAGTACAGTGTTTTTTATAATAAACGTGTTTTGTATAAAGGATTCTTAATCATTAGTTTAGCCATCGACAGCTACTTACCAGCCGCAGGTCTCCCAATCCTGAAGTGTTATATAATACGGTATTGAGAATAACTGGAGTCTGTAAGGACTGAGCTGCAGAGATACAGTTGAAGTACTATATTAGGAGCTAGGGAAAGGGAGACTGCTACACTGGTGGAGCACCTCACGATCCACCTCGCGCTTAGGCAAGTAGGCTCATTTTATTTAGAAATATCACCTGTACTTGTGTAGAGAATTGAACGCAGCTGGAAAGACACGTGACCACACTTCCTGCCGTCCACGATGTGCGTAGGCGTAATAATTCACTACCAACTAACATCTTCCTATCTTGCTCTATTATTTTATTCTGCTTTCAGTTTGATGTTAAGTCCATATTACAATGTTATTTTATTGTCAGTCATGTTAGTCAGTTACATATGAAACACAGCAAACCAAAACGAGTTTGTAACAGCTGATAGGCCTTGTAGACAGCGCACGCGCAGCAAGCGATATCGTGGCAGTTAAGTACACCATGTGCAAGCGTCAGCATTACGCACAAATATGTAGCCTTGCCAGCCCAGCACTATTGAAGTCATCCCTTCCGCCCGCCCGCCTAGCTTTAATACTGCTTTCCACTTCCTTGCAATTAGTGCATGAAAACTGCTTGTAATTGCATGCGGGACAACCTGTTTCCCTTTTAGGCGAGGAACACTCCACTTGTTTTTGTGTGTTTAAGGAGTGCTTTCCAAATTATTCTTTTCTTCGTAATTAGAGTTAATTACATGTTACACAAGTGCGCTGCACCAATTACACTATTCCACCTATGCTAACATGCCGTCATGAACACTGAACATAGATCTACCTCACAAAACATACACAAACTAGTTAAACCCTGTTGATAGACTTAGGTGATGCAAAATGAGCTGTAGAATTAAACGAATAACTGCGAACAGGTTAACGAGTGAAAACACAGAACACATTACACCTCTTGAACACACTTCTCAACACCAACACCTATCAACAAGTTACGAACCTAGTGCAAGTAGGTATTATTTTAAGAGCACGCCCACTCCACACACTACAAACAACTAATCCTTTTTAATTACCATTCTCAGCACAAATACTAACATTCCTGAACACGAGTACACGAGCATCAATTACACAACCGAACAACATCTACAACATCACTAACAACACAGTACAAATCCCACATTTGCCCAACATTCCAATGCCCACACAAGTCATTTTATAACACCCACAACACATCCCGCATTCTCAGGGGAAAGTAACGAAGGATCGAAGAATTTTTAGACACCTTCAACTCGCAAGTGAGTTAATGGTTGGTCAGAACTTGAAAAACGACGGCACTTAAAGTTCTACTTGTAAGAGCTGCAAAAAAAAGGCATACAAAAATCTTATTACGCCATGCGCAGGAAATTTCATGCAAGAGATTGCAAATAATTTAGTACAATCGGAAAACTCGAACAAACGACCACTACAGACAGCTGTTACAAACAACAATACCAGAGTACACTACACACATTGAAAATCTGAAATTTTATAAGAACAAGTGTGAATCACAATTACCTGAGTCAGGATTTGTAAAAATAATTTAGGCATCACTTTCACCCACCTTTGCAGATAAACTTGTGCCATTCGACAACGATACACTGCAAAAGCTAATTCAGAACATTAAAAAACATAAAACAGACTATTGAAAAAACGAGTCACAATACCCACGCCATATCAAACTCCAAGAGGAGATCGCTATTTTAAAATAGCAATTAGACACGCTCAAACAAACATACAAAAAACACGACACCATGTCAAAGTCCTGTGAGTTACACTGAACACGTCCATTACCACCCCACGACCAGTCCAGAAATACGCACATTCAAACAGCACAACCGCCCCACTGTAATTGAATGGGCACGGTAAAGGAAACATACGGACATCCGCAACACCAAGGCCCCTATAAACACGGCGCACACTACCAGACAGGCCCCTTCAGGGCACAACCAAGATATGATGGTCATGTACAGGGGAAATTTCACAGAGAAAACTACAGGGGAAAATGTGACCCCCGCCCAGGAACAGCAGGTTCGTACCAACAGAGAATGGAGTACAGCGCTCCATGTCACAAACACGTTTTGCATCACCGGCAAAGCCAGCTACTATAAAACAAAGCACTTTCGCATCGTCAGTGAAGCCAGCGCCTGCAGATAGGTCAGGCAAAGTAACGACAAAACAAACACTGCATGCACGGCCAGTCAGGAGCGAGAATTGCAAGCTCATCAGCCCCCCCCCCCACACACACACACACACACGAACCCTCCTCGTGCGACTGGCCAGCATTGCCACACCACCGACGAAGAACGACCCACTATGCGCTGTTGCCGAACATCACGAAAGTGTCACCCGGAAGCAGAAAGTTGCCGGCCCATGTAGCCTCGTGCACGACACGTGCACACTCTGGCCTTGTGACCGGCATAGAAACAGACATTGCCAATTGTTTCCGAAACAAAATCTCGAGTTTTCTACAGACATCAGGGAGTGTTTTAGGCATTTCAAAAACATGTTTGGACTGATGCTATGAACTGTTTATGTAGAGAGCACACAAAACAATCGCACCATAAACACTAACCAGTGTTTTTAAAATGCACCAAGCCAGGCTCACAATGATGAATTGTTGTTGAAAAACATACTGAGCGAGCCAGCACCTCCAACTAATTCAAACAAACACAAACACACTACACTAAAAGTGGACTGTAAGCATGCACCCCTCACAACAGCAACACCTCGCATCCTAGTTACAATTAAGGGGACAAAATATTATGCGCTAGTGGGTACTGGATGCTCTCATAGCAGTGTGGCAAGTGAACTGATATCGGATCAACACCTTTTTCCGTTAAGGGAACAAATAACTTTAGTTGGGGCTACAAATATTTGAACTCCACCTAAGTTTGAAACAAATATTAATTTGAATACATCAGGGTACACATATCCTCAGATATTTTTAGTTGTTAAGCTACAGCAAGATTTAATCCTCAGAGTTGAATTTGTTAAGCTACAGCAAGATTTAATCCTCAGAGTTGAATTCATCAAGCATTATGACGTTATACCAATATTGAAATACGACATTATGCTTATTCATGATCATGATTCCAACAAATTAGTACAGGTTTCGCTACAATTAGGGTCTTCTACAGTCGATTCGAGTAGTTCCTTTGGACATTCCTTGAAAGCATTAGAGACTTTTGACTCAAATCACTATGGCTTGCCTTATATAAACCAAAATTTAACGGAAACGCAGACAGCCGCAATCGCCAGCATTATTCACTCTTACAAAGATTGATTTTGCAATTCTATTTTAGAGTTAACAGAGGCGAAAGACTTTGCAATAAAATTAGACCTCACAACCGACAAACCTAAAGCGATCCGCTCGTACAAAATCAGTATTTAACTAGGGTACAGTACCCATTACCGAGGACAGAGGACATTCTTAACCCCCTACAAAATTCCCTCTGCATAACAAGTTTGGATTTATTCTCAGATTTTTATAGTTTCCCCATCCTGTAACAGGATGGTTTTAAATTGGCATTCACAATTGATGGTGTCAGGTTATTTCAATATAAAAGAATGCCAATGGGACTCAGCAACTCCCCACGATACTTTCAAATGTTTATTTATAAGCTATTAGGTTCCCTTAGATGGACAGCATCCATAGCCTACATAGACAATAATTTTATTCTGAGAAACACTTTTGACGAGCATTCATCTTATCTAACATACAAAAAGTGTTTGAGCGTTTATTCATCTTCAATGTGAAAGTAAACACAAAAAAATTCACCTTTGCTGAACAAACTGCAAAAGTACTAGGCCACATAATTACCCTTAACAGTAATTCGACCAACCCCGAGAAAGTCTCAGCTATAGAAAAAATGGCACCTCTGGCAAATCTAAAGCAGCTTCGTACATTCCTCGGCATGACATCGTATTTGCGATGCTATATCATAAAATATGCAACACTAGCACAGCCACTTATTGCAGTGACTAAAAATAATATACCATTTAAGTGGGCCAAGGACCATCAGGAGGCATTAATTAACTTGAAAAAAGCTATTTTACAAGCTACTGTATTACAATGATTCGATGAGGATCAATAAATTATTCTGGCTTGCGATGCGAGCAATGACGCAGTAGGCAGTGCACTCCTACCCACAATCCAAACAACGCTCTGTTATGGTTTTTGCGTAGAAAAAACTCTCAGATCGGGAATCACGTTGGAACATTACCGAGAGAGAACTTGGGAATATTAGATACCTTCGTACCCACTTCCGACAGTATCTATATGGTAGGCGATTTAAAATCGAAACGGATCATACGAGCCTGCGATACCTATCCTATATGGTGGAATACAATATCCGAATACAGAAAATGGCAATAGCACTCAGTGAGTACGACTTTGAAGCACATATTGTATGAGGTAAACTGAAAACTCTCACAGATGTCCTAAGCAGAAGCACTACTGACTCTCAAGTGCCAAGATGTACGGTTACAGTTAACGACACTCCTTACGCAATTAAAGAAAACATGTTGACATGCACCTCACTTTACACAGCGTTAGTGGAAGCCCTCTTACAAGACACAAATAAGGCAGACGAAATAAGAATCACTGTTGCCAGATAACCAAAATCCATTGGGATGACATTAAACATTATTTAAAATCACAATACCAAGAGCAGGATAAAGATCGAATAGCCAAGGCGCTAGCAAACGAAGATATCTTCCCTATGTATGCTATCAGTAAAATTATTACAATTTTGTATCAGGTTAATATTCAGTTAGTTAAGGAAAATATCACCCCTCAGCTTTGAAACAACTTGTATCGATCCTGTGCTGAAATATAAAATACTCATTGTTAAAAAGTCGGAGATACAGCATTTTTTACCTGTATACACACATGATCAGGAATATATAAAAATTGATGATTCCATTATTTACTTAGGCCCTGTCACTGTTAACACATCCCCTTTTGTAGGTGAATACGATTGTGACCCACGCATCAAAAAGCTCAAATTAGCATTTTGAATCCAGATCAGATCGATACTAAGTACCATCGTTTGAGCTGTAGATATGAGATTACAGCTAATGGTGAAATATTTTTAAAGATTTATACGCCTCAAGGCCCATCCAAGTTGACCTTTGTTCCACAAATATATGTCAATGAAATTTTACAAGCTCATCACGATGCAATATTCGGCGGAGGGCATTTTGGTACTCTCAAAACCCTTGAGAAAATTAGGCAATAATATTATTGGAATAAAATGAATGCAGATGTAAAGAAATATGTAAAGTCATGCTCTTCTTGTAAAATACTAAGGCAATTAATTCTAAACCTATGGGTCAACTGACACCTATACCGCCCCAATCGATTTTGAAGACATGGCTTTGGATGCAAAAGGGCCCTCCCCACCACTATCCACAAAAAAAAAATATTCTGGTCATGACTGAGCATGCTACTCGTTATATCATTGCTAAGGCCGTTTTCTCCATTGAAGCCACAACTTGCGCAGACTTTATTAAACAAGCCGTTCTCCAATTTGATTGCCCTGAACAAATTTTCACTGACAGAGGCACAAGTTATCAAAACGGATTAGTTAGTCATCTTTTCCAATATCTAGGCATTAAGAAATTAACGACTACAGCCTATAACGCGAGGTGTAACGGACTTGTAGAAGCTTCGAATCGCATAATTGGGGAACAACTCACTGCATGCGCAAACACAGATCAATCTGACTGGGACCTGTATGTAGATTTAATTTCCTTCAATTATAACACCAGTATTAATACTACGACTAAGTTTACTCCCTTTTATCTGCTGCATGGAGTAGAAGCCGCCCTTCCGGCACAAGTGGTTGCAAGCCAACACTAGCTCCAAGCGCACGATTGGGGCCAAAAGCTTATGTAAAACCGTTAAACTTCCAAACTAAACTTAATTCACGCCCAACAAAGTCAGACCAATCAGTTCAACTGGTCCCATAAGAAAGTAAACTCCGTATCAATGATTACGTCTGGGTAAGAAACAGAGGCCATCAGAAGGCACTCACTCATCGCTATCGTGGGCCCTTCCAGGTTGTTGACATTTTAGGAGAATCAACGATACGTATTAGAACCAACAAAACTGGGCCACCAAAATACGATACAGTGTGCGCACACCACACGAAACCTGCTTTTGTACACTAAATTATTTTACTCTGTCGCATTTAGTTTTTAAAATGTATATGATCTGTGGTCAACATGTTCCTTTAAATGTGTTACAGTATATTACGTTGACTTTATGGAAGAATGAACTGACATGAGCCAGTGAGTGAGCAGTCAAGAAGTTGCAAACCGCCTGTTCATGCTGTACCTGGGGGTATGCTGACGACTTCTTGGCCTCAGCAAATATACTGCGGCCAATCCACGAGACTTCTGCAGCACACCCACCACACAGAGAGGGAGTCATGCCTACCAACCTCACACCACGTGCAGTGCTGCAGAAGATGCAAGAATCTGCTACCTCTGCACGACACTGTTGGCAGTCTGCATGAGAACGAGCCACACTCTACGCAGGCATGCAGTGGTTGCCATGGCAACTCCAACCAGTGGTCACCCTGGTGAAAAGGAGTGGGGAGTCCGCTCCAATCGATGCGCCGTCAAGGTCATGACAGCCCTCTGTGATCTCCTGCCAGATGTTCTTATGCTGCCAGCAACATACTGCATGCATGCTGGAGTCTATTGGACTCCGGCACCGGTCGAGTTCATCTACAAGAATAGTCTGCCCCTCGTATACACTATTCCTTCGAATTTTCTTCAAACCCTTGAGAGTTTGGACCAGTACTTGCATGTTGTATGTGCGAATTGCACATAACCTCGTGCAAGAATGGCAAAGTGTTATATGATTACTTACAGCGAGTTCTTGGATTAGGTCAGTACTCGCTTTCGCCAGAAGAGAGGAATCCAGGTCCTCGGCGATATCGGCACGTGGTGCTGTAATGCGCTCACAAACAAGCACTTGCAGGCACTGCTCGATAATGATGCCCAACTTGATAACCAAACACACAAGCTGACTGACAACATTCGCTTTACCAACAATGCAGTTAATGTCACCCTTACGGTGAAAGATCAAATAGAACTTAAGGTCACAGACAAAGCTAATTATTTTTCAAAGACTATTAATGGTCTATCAAATCTCTTGCATGGCCAACAGTCAGCCTTAAGCAATTTAAATAACATTGAGCTACAATTCCTCTCCTATCTACAAGCATTCTGCACTTAATAAATGATGTCATTATTGAGGAGTTGATGCAAACTTATATACACTCTTGCCAGACCAGTCGTCTACCCTTAAGTGCTGTAAACAGTCACAGTTGACTGGTGATTTAAATAAGTTGAAGGTAGAATTTAACAAGCTAGACCTTATTTTAAGTATTGACAAGAAAGATTTAATCAAATACTACACTAATAACTTGGCTGAATGTAGTTTTACAAGTACACAGTTGTTAATAAAATTACATATGCCTGTCATTTGTATCCACTCAAACTGGCAGTTTTATAAAGTAATTGCAGTTCCCTATTTTTCGACAATCATACATGCAAAATTTACGTTCCATCCACCATTGTGGTAATTGATCCCAATAAGGGCATTGTCAAAGCTGTATCGCCATCACTTGGCATGTTCCCAGATGCTATAGCCATCCCCAAAGAATCGCTAACGTGCGAAATATCAAAATGTATTAAAGCAGCCATTCTGCTGTCAGATACCAACGAATTGCTCTCGACATTTAAATATCATTGTTCTCATGACAACTCATTTTCAATCCACCCCATTCTTCCCCACCAGTATGTATTTACCAACCCCATCTGAGGGTACAGTTTTAAGATGTTCAAATGCCTCTCTTAATGCCGACGTACAGAACTACAAATTGGGTACTATTAAACTACACGTGCCATGTGGCTATCTTGTTACCACACATGACCAACTAGTAATAGGGGCTACACACTTATGTGATGTGCGAGCACCCACTGTACCCCTCCAGCAGACTGTGATGCCGATGCACTGGTTAAACCAGCTCTCATTCCATTTGCGACAACTAACACTAACAGCTGGGATACAGTTTTACAACATTACTTCAGTGCTTGGCACAAACTGGCAAATAAATCATACACTGTTGCCAGTTTTGCCAGAATTCTATTCAGAGAACAGATATGGTAAGTTCAGAGCAAACAAACTGTTTTGTTTTTTAGACCCTCTACATTTTGACTATATTTCAATGGGCATTATAGGTTTCTTCTTATTTACAGTGGTCGGCCTGTATGTCAAACTCCTCAAGTTTTCAATCATATTTACACGCCTACAAACTCCTATTTAAACAACTACATTGCTTTCGTCTGGCCCGTAGATAGCCATGCTTATATAAGTATACAGTATTGCCTAACACTCCTATTAATAGCGCTTGGAGATATTAGTCTTATAATCAATTAAAGTATTGTTTGCCAAATGGAACATGTACTCCCACCAGGAACATAGTTTTACATATGATCAGTATATTTTAGCATCAAGTCACTGGGCCTTTACAAGTGAAGTATCGATCACAACACAAGGTTAATATAAGACTCATTGCAATTGCAAGTTTACTATGTGATTGAATGATGATATTTTATGAATTTGTTCACGCCAGGTTAAGGCATTTTAATTGAAAGCAACCTAAAAGTGCTACTATGATAGCCTCTTGATGGAAATATACATATGTGTAGACATTGAATCAGTGTTTATGTTTCTCTTGTATAGCCAATAATTTATTTCCTATTATCCCTCTATGTTTTACAGTTTTAAGGTTTTAAGGTTATGTACTTGGTAATCCAGTACCACATATACATATTAAGAAGCATTTACAGCCTCTATATCTTATCTTCTAATATCTGTACTATGTGAAACAAATTATAAACCTTACCAAATTGTAGATTTAAGAGAGCTTTCATTAAATTAAGATTGTATTATTAGATGTACATAGAATATTCTTTAGTATTTTTTTTATTTCACGAATCTTGTATATAACTATGTTGAATAATTTCAGTGCCTTCAATCACAGGTTTATAAGGTTATTACTTTAATATGCTATAAATGAAATAATAACGCAGAACTCTTTGCAAAAACACTATCTCTGTGATAAGTGACAACCAAGTTGACATATATCAAAGTCCACACAAACACAAAAAACAGCGTATTACAGTTCGCTTAAAGACATTCTGCATGAACTTCAAAGTGTTCACTAGTTAACGTGCAACAAACTAATCCAAAGACATTGTGCGTCAAAAAGTGCAAGAACACTACCAATGAGCAAATTGAGCCACATGCTACAACAAATATAAAAAAAAAAAAAAACATATTTTTCTCCATGTAAAGGCAATGTATCTTATAACTCTATTGTTCCTAACTATAGCTGTTAAAATTGTACATAACTTGTCATATCTATGATTAAGTTTCCTGGTATGTAAACTTTGAATTGTTCTTAAAATACTCTTCTAACAAGGTTATTGCTTCCTGTATGGGACTAACGGAAAACATCACCTATAATTGAAATACATTTAGTGTAACGAAATAGTGTTATTAATGTATATGTGTATGTGTTTCCTGTACTTATCTGTATAATGTTTTCAATAACCATTCTGGCGAGTAAGTAAAGTTAAAGTTGCAAAAACAGTAACACACCACCAGACGGCAAGCTGCCAGCTCAGTAGTAATATAGCTGCACAGTACTTGACAAAACACAGTGTCCCTGTGCAGCACAGCCAACTTCGGCGTGCAAATACTAACTTTCTTACAGGTAGTATATTACCTAAAATCTAACTTTCCCTTTTCAGTTTGACATTGCTTTCTTAATAACTGAGTCTAGTACTTCAAACAATACCAACTATAAAGTTTCAATTCCATTTTTAGCCAGCTGGCACATACAACAAAATTGGTAAAAAGTAACTTCCTGGCACATTGTTAAGTGAGCTAGTACCACAAACGCGCACAAAAACTTGAATTCCCTCTTACCCACATCCACCTCCCTAGTCTTTGGGTTTTTTTGACGTTAAATGTGGCAATGGATGTGCCCCCAGCCCCCAGGCTGGAGAGAGTGATCGAGAAGCGACGACGTGTAGTGCCGGAGCGGTACGAAGACGAGGGCAACTTGATACCTGGGCCTGGAGGAGCTCTGGGTAGCACTGCAACCTACCTTTCTACAGTTTATGAGCATAACTTCGGCTAGGCGGTTAGGTGACATCCTAGATCACGAGGCCCCATTAGCAATCTAATAACTGATTGGTATTCTGGCAAGGTCAGGGATTAACTTCACCTTGTGTTAACCATTGCAAGAGATTGAGGAAACCGAGGTAAAATAATTAATGCTTATTGTTCAGTATAAAGTTAAATGTATTGTTCTGTTCATGTATAGTGATTGTTATACTAAACGGGTTTTGTATAAAGGATTCTAAATCATTGGTTTAGCCATCGACAGCTACTTGCCCCCTCCCCCCTCTTCCCTTAAGGTCAACACAACCCCTAAGTTTTATATAATAAGAAATTGATAATATCTGGAGGCTGTGAGGACTGAACTGCGAAGATAGAGTACCAGTGCTATATTAGGAGTTAGGGAAAGGGAGATGGCTACAACCTGCTCATCTTACCTGGCTGGTTTAACACAGAAATACATATACTGAAACACATCTTTAATACATATAACAAACACTGCATGGGATGAAATGGGGGTGAAACACGTAAAAATGGAGAACACAACATTACACAAAATACCCTTTTAAATGCCCACGGGGGCATGAAAACACTTTAGGGTAGTATTGCATGTTATTGCGCGACATCGCGTTCACGAGCGTAGCGAATGTCTGCAATGTTACTGCATGAATGACGACCTCAGGATCTACTGTCACATCATTGTGTGCGGGTGCACGTGGTTCCCTGGGGTCACGTCGCACTTACTGACGTCCACTTTGCCCTGCTCTGCACTGCACTGTTGCTGCATCTGACCACTCTGGTCGCACTAGTGGGCAGCGTTTCAATTAATGCATTCGTTCTGGCGCACTACTAGACCCGGTGCGAACGAGCTCTGGGTAGAGTGCTGATGCCTGCTGCGAAGTATCCACGGCGGGCAAACAGGCTAAGGACACGGGGCTAAGGACACCCCCTATTGTAAATATGTAAATAATTGTATTGTAATTGCTCATCGCCTTATTTATTGATGTACAGCAGGTTTTTTTTCCCCCAAGGTTTTTCCCTGTTAATTATAGTTAAAATAAGTACTGATGATTAGTTTTAAGAATTTCAATGTAAGCTGGAGCGAGCTTATTAATAATGTAAAGCCAGTACATCCAATGTACTAATAAGCTGATTTAACAAAATTATACAAGAAAAATTGGCAAATCCTTCCATGTCTTACTGTTTAAAATTTTTGAAACAAAAATTTTCTAAACACTACTACAGATATTTAGATATGACGTTCAATTATGTCACATCAGATGTTTTCATTTGCTATGGTTATAACTAAACGCGCAGCTCCTCCAAAAAAAAAATGTAGTTATGTTTATTTTATGGCGATCTTAAATAATTTTCAATTATTTTTTTCTGTGTATTAATATTTTTGTCGTCATGTTTTAGGAAATATGCATCTAACAGATGCTATGGGCGGATTCATATATAAAATTTTATTGCAAGTTGGAAAACAATAATATTGACGAAATATACATTTCCTGTTAAAGACTGTTCACGATACAGTTATCACTTTTGAAATCGACCTTAGAAAAAAGTCACTGCTCCTAATTTAATATGTTTTAACTGGCGCACTGAGTGACATTCACACAGCAAAGTCAGTAACGATGGATGGGAAGTAGTTCCATTTCTCAACATAGAATAAAATTTGTTAGGTAGCATTTTGTGATAATTTAAATTATTTATTTCGCTTTCTGTTTTTTTTTTTAATGCTTCGAAGTATAAAAAATTACCTGACCGACGCGTGTGTAAAGTGATGAGACCCACGGCAATGCTAATTTTACATAAGGCGGAAAAATACACAACGTGCATACAAGTAGATCTTAAACAAGGCTTTCAAAAGTGCTCATTTTACCGTGAATGGCCTATAGAAAAAATTTTCGTTTTGTCGTGCTATAAAAGTTCGGTTGTACAGACGAAGAGTTATGATCTGCCTCGGTGGCAAATCATTTCCCGCCAGATTTTTTTTTTAAATTAGAAATTTAGACGGGAGGGGGCAGAAGGGACCGCGAGAAAAAAATATTCTATCGAAAGTGATAGCATACTGTAAATCATTCCACGGAAATTGAATGCCCCGAGGAGCAAGCTGGATGATAGGCCAACCCATTAACACGGTTTTTTTTATGGCAGGCCAACATCGGCGAGATGAAAAGCGATTGGTGCGAGGTCGTGGGAGAAAAAAGAAATTAGGTTGTGGTCATATCTCGCTTTCTTTCTTACCTCTACTAATACATAATATCTGAACACGGGTGAAAAGAAAATATAAAAAAAAAATAAAAAAAAAAGGAAAACTGCAGGGACTTTTTTTTTTTCACCAACGCCTTATAAAGAGATTTATCAGTCATAAAGTCAACAAGTAATTTTTACCTTGAAATTACTATATGTAGTTTTAATATATATTATTACGCTCGTCTTAAAGATAAATAAAGTATACCGTTGTATTATCTGCATTGTTGTTATTTTAGGAGCTTTGCTCGGGGAAAATTAACTATTTTAATTTTAGGTCAAAAACTTTTCAGCAAGCAGTTATATCTGGAGTCATTTCAAAATATGTCTTCGCATAGTTCGTACATTCACGTATGAGAAACATAATTATAGCTTTTAGTAACATTGAAATTATGAACTCATAAATGAGGCTATCTTATACAGATTTTTGTTTTGATTGTCCGTATTGCTAGAATATGCTGTCTAACCTCTGAATTAAGGATGATAAATTTGAAACGAAGATAGTGGTTGATATTATTCTTTCTGAATATCCCTAAATGTTTCATACTAGACAGCTGGCTCATGCCCTGGGCTTGGGCGACAGACGCCTAGGATAAGCATAACTTTAATTTTTGGCACTTTTTTTTTAATATTTCCATTTCACAACTTTTTTTTTGCAGAGCTCTCATTTTAAGTAACACAATAAATTCTATAAAACTGCTTCTTTCACGCTACGACACCCTCCAAAACCTACAGATTAATACGCATTTTCGCACACTGCTTGTGCTGTAATAATTGGTGTACATTCACACACAAAAATATGTAGTAATTTTGCTTCTTTTTTTAAAATGAGTAATTTGTAAAACCAACTGCAACATGTGTAATTTTATACCAATTCACTTAGGAATCTAGAGACTACGGCAAGTATTTGGTTGAAAAAAATTAATATATAACTTTATGGTAATCATGTTGATGTTAATTTAAACATTTTGATGAGCTAATAAAACTACATCGATTCCCTGTTCCAAACTATTAAATTGTGTACAGTAACTACTACATGGTCTTTGTATTAATACTGTCTCATTGTAGTTGTAAACCATGCTTCATATAATTTTATAACTACCTTGTGTTTGTAAACTTACGTTGTATTAAGGAGCATTTCTGAGTGTAAAGTTACATGTATAAATTTTCGGTAATTTTACATTTTTTGTGCATTTTGCAAAAGCGAATAGAGTATTTGTAATTGTACAGTGACGTTCATAGGAATTCTAGGGGAACTACAGGACTTTCTCGAATACATGTGAATGTACTTCTTTGTTAACAGCAACATATGATTTGGAATTGTACAATATGAAAAACGTGCAGAAATACTCGTAATTCAAGTAACACAAAAGTCTTGTGATGCTATACGTTTTTTTTGTGAAATTTACAAAAAAAAAATATACTATTGTACAAAGCTATCTAACAATAGAGAGTAGAAAAACTTGGACCAATTTGTGTGTTCAAATATAAACTAAACCCGCTGATGGAATGTGCTTGCTATTTGCGTACACGGCGACACAAAAAAAATATTTTGTGGCTACACACATTCCATTATTGTTCTTACCATGTGCAAAACAAAGAACCAACGGCCAACATGGGTTGCTCAAAGGCTGTTTTATAGGTTTTTATTCTAAAATAATATTATCATTTGCTATGCTGTTTACAATGAGGGCACGAACTTTTTAAGGCATTTCGACTTTGATGTCAAAAAAGTGTTCGTCTAGTGCAACATAGTGCCACGACTCACTTTCAGCAGACGCCTGTTATGCGATGCGCGAGGGAAAGGAGGCGGCTTGTTTTCATCAGTGAAACTTTTGTGGCAGTCTTGGCCTGAAATGGGACGAAGAACCAGGGAAACAACTGAAAAAAAAGAAAGAAAAATTTCAATAAGGAAATTCCGAAAGCGAAATTCGTTCAAATATAGCGGGCAATTAGAAACGCGCCCATCAGTACAGTTTGAAACATCAACTAAAGGTTTCACGAAACCACAACGTATCACGGCGAGCAAGAAAGTGGTCTCCTGTCTGGTCTAACGCAAAGAGAACGACATATCACAGTTCAGGTAAGTACACGTAGATCCGAAACTGAGAGCTCCGAAGATTACAGCTGATGTTGAACGGGGATTAGGAAGGCACGCCGCAGCACAAACGATACCAAATGTGCTTAATGAAGTCGAATATAAGGGCCGAATAGCCCAAAGATAAACCTATATTAGCGAGACGAACAGGCAAAAGTGACTTTCCTATGGTAGGGAACATGGAAACGATAGCCATGAATACTGGAGGAAGGTCGTATTTACCGATGAAAATAAATTTTACCTTTTCCAAGTCAGATGGCGAGCAATAGTTTGGAGGAGAAAAAAAACTGCGAACTAGACAACAATTTCCACAGACACAACGAAATTATATTTTGCTTCCATGTTTGTTCGATGGTGTGCGAGTGCTCGTGGTGTTTCGTCGACATGGACCACAAAATCTACATTAACATTGTGAAGTCTCACAGTCCCCAAGTGTGTCAACGATATGAGCCTTACTGGGGGACTACGTTTCCACCCAGATGATCATCGCAAACATGAAGCCCTAAACACAAAACTGTGGTTTCTGTACAACACGTCACACTGGATGGCAATGCCTCCACAGAGTCGCCGAACATAAAGCTCATTGAGAACATTTGTCATCTTCTAGATGAAAGGGTAACAATGCACATCATCACGAAGAAAAATTCTCTCAAGAAGGCATTAGTAGAAGAATGGAAGAATATCGCAGCGTAAACAACCAAAGACACAGTACAATCAATCCCATGATTTTCACGAACGTTACAGGAAATCGTCAAGAAGAATGGAGGGCCCACCAGCTATTAAAGTTTAAAAATACGGGCCCTAGAAATGTCTTTGTGTACTGCAGACGAATATTAGTTTGGAGTGAAATAATGCGTGCACTTTCTTGGTGTCCATGAATTACTGTTCCTACAAGAGAAAAATTAAATTATATTACTTATAAAGAGTATCAGTTTCATAGGAAATAACATAGTGTTAATGTAACCATCATGCTATGCCCTCTTCTCTCAAATATATATCTGTAAACATGACGTCTGGAAATACGAATACTTAATTGATCTACGGCAATTATTGTAAATCTGAAGTCAGTCAGTTGTTATTCTTACTTTCAAGATCATTTCTATTACTTTGTTCGTAACTATCAAATCGCAGAAAGTAGTGAAATAATGTAAAAATAGCAAAACTGCATACACATAGTAACTAGATTAACATTAAAGTTGCAAAACGGATGATATCGATAGCAGTAATACTTGATGAAGCAGTTCCAAATGTACATTTCCAGCTACATTGCGTTTGTAATTTTGTTTCTGCATTAGTAAAAATAAACACAAACACTGAATAAAATAAAACTGCGATGCCCGTGTAAATATTTTTGTCGTGGATAAAAAAAAAACACGAATATTACAGTTTATTTTCTGCTGCATAGTACTAGTAATTTCACACTATCATGTGTAAAATTAGTAGTACATATAGTGTAAATGTTGTTTTACTGATTTATGGTATAAATATTTAAATTTATAGCGAACCAAGTAGGAGAGTTTTGTTTAATACATATTAGAGAACAGTGGCGGCTGGTGACTTTTGAAACTGGGAGGGCTGCAGCGATCCTAACTCATATCATTACAAATATCATTTTTTTAATAGGCACAGTGATAAATATATTGCGTACGACAGGCTTAAGTAAGTGTAGCTTATGTAGCTAAATACAAAAAATAAGTGTGGTTGTTTGAAGAAAAATGTATCATCGCCCGATTTATAATAGTCAACATACTGTGGCCGCTGGTTCAGATCTAATAACTACCACAGGTATGTATTTGTTTTAAGTTTGTTTAGGTTGTATGCCTTCCAACCATTACCTACATCGTGTGGTACATTACACGAGATAATGAGAGATAACATAATAATACCAATTCTGTCATACTAATGATGATAGTAACTTCAATATACTAAAACATATAATTTTAAAACCAAATACTAATTTACATAGCCTACAGTACATACAAAATTCATGTCAAATTTAAATTAGAGGATGAAATTGGCATATCTTAATTAATATATTTGTAAGAATATCCATTCGTCAAACTGTACGAGCCATCTAACTGGCAATGTGTATTCACCTTACCAAGCAATGAAAATTTTATGGCATTTTTTATATGTCGCGAACATGATTTATGTCTTTTAACTTTGTCTCCCAAATGTTTTAAATATTTTGCCTTATTGACAGTCCACGCAAGATCATTAGGTTTCATTACCAAAAAAAAATTAAACAAAACAACACATTTCCAACTTCAAACCCGCATAGCCAGTCCGCGAAATTGTATGTACTTACGTTGAATTTTCTTGTATACGAACCATTTACGACCTTGGCTTTGTTGTTGAGTTATATTTAACTGTGGCCTTGCTGGTCCCGGATTCTGTAGCTCTAGTTTATTCTCGTAATTGAAAATCTTTGTTGTAATAAGGTTTAAAATGTTACTCGCCGAATTAACAATTCTTTACAAGTTTATACAACACGACATTAACAACAATTCAACCCTGCTTCTGACCGATGCTCATAGCTCATCATTAATTAACAACAAACTTATTAAGAGTATTGCACGCTATATTTGAAGCTAACGCGAGTTTGAATGATATCTATAAATAAAAAATATTCAAAATAAATACAAACATTGTTAAGAAATGTGTTTAACAACTGCAAAAGTGTGGAGCGCGAAAGTGTGCGTACAAAACATGTAGTGTTGGTAGCTTTGTCAAGTTCCAGGAAACCATTTTTTTTTTGTTTGAGCAGGGGCGCGTGCAGCTCTCTCCGATTTACAGCATGCGATTGGCTGAAAAGGGCCGAGCCCCTGAAGTCTTCCCTCCCTCCCTCCTGTAGCACCAATAGACCTATGTTATGGCCATCCCTCTCTACTAGCTCAACCCACTTCGGGGCGAAGAATCTGCCGCCCCACCACTCGACATTTCCAAAAACATTTCTCTCGTGACAAGAGTTTCGTCCATCTGAAAAACATTAGTTGCGAAATAACCTCCGTATTCGTACGCAGTATTATTTACTAAGTTGCAGATACGTAGCGGTATGCGTTCTGAGATTTTATTAGGAGGGCTGCGCCCCGCAGCCCTACCTCAGCAGCCGCCAATGTTAGAGAACTAATTAGCATATTAGTAAAATATTAAAGTTCCCAAAAAATTTATATTTTGATTAGGCCAGCTATATGTAAGCTTTAAAAATGGAAAAAGGTTACAAAATGAGCATAAAGGTATATCTTAAACAGGACTTTCCGAAGTAATCAATTACGCCGTGTGAGTAGTCTCGAATATGACAAATGAACGTTATATATATTTTGCGGCTCATTTTGTATGCATCTATTTCGAGGTTGATAATATTTTGTTTGTGACATGAAATTAATTGGTTTACGTATTTTATATCTGTACTCCTTTTGCCGGCCTTTTCGTAAAATAGCGCCAGGTGATAAAATGTAACATTTTGCCATATTTCCGGAATCATTCAATTGATTTCCACCGAATTTGGCGCACCAGTGGTACGGACTTCAGAAAACGGGAAACGGTATTAAAAGAAAGAGTGCAGTGAGTGAACAGATTTGGACGGCTCTTAACATCGAGGTCTTGAGAGCCGATGAGGGTGAAGCGAGGTGAGTATAGATAAATACTATTCTTGTCTCATTTGCTGTTAAAACATAAATGTCCTAGAATACGACAATCCTATAGAACGTTATCTTTAGAAATTCACGCAAAGATGATCAATGATGGAAAATAACAAGCCAATTAACGGAATATAATGGTGCGGTAGCCACTCATCTTTTAAAGTTTATGCATAGTATGCTATAAATTCTCATTTCCGCGACATTTTTGTTTTCGCTGTTGATATTTTTGTTACAAATGCAACTGATATAAAGAGTTCATTATATATTTCTTTGCTTTATCGCTAAGCGTTCGCGTTCCTGCTGCAAACAGATTTTTCACTCTAACTGCACCTATTATATACTTTCAAATTCTGATGATAGAAGGGGCCTGAAAACCTCCACTATTATACGACAAAACGTGAAAGCTCCACTCAGGCAGAAAACATAGGCTATGAATTTTCAATCAATCATATATTCTAAATTTAATAAATTGCTTGGGTAAATTTCATAGATAATTGAATATGGCGCTGAGTATTTTTTATAAAATTCTTATTTTCAAATCCATCTCCACACAGGGGCAGTGAAACATTTTCTTTTCGTTATAGCACATTTGCCAAAAAAAAAGTAATAGAATTGCATAAAGTAAAAGAAAATCACTGCGTATTACTAACAAAACGAACAAAATGAAATTCGATTAATTTTGTCAGTATTTCTCGATAACATTTCCAAAACAATCTCACGAAAAATTTTTTCTGCATACCCTTAGTTGTATTCAGGAACTTAGCCATTTTAGAAGTAATCCTTTTTTATGAATCACTTCTCAGTCTGACAAAGAATATAGTACTGTAGTTTTAAAGTTCTTGAGGAATTCACTTATTTTTGCTTCCTCCCCCCCCCCCCTATCTTTAATAAGCGAGTGAAACTGCAACTCGAGCAGATGAATTCTCGAGGATTACACAGCGTCCTAATTCAATTTCAACTTTCGTGGAAACACCTGTTTTCTAAGTTATAGTATATTCGGCATCTGGTGAAAAAAATTCCGAGTAATAAGTAAGTTACTTATAAAATAAGTATTGAATGGTAAACTTTTTCAATTGATCTGCGCCCAAAGACTAGCTCCTGGCCTCGGACAGGATAACCAAAGTAGGTAAACTTTATTAGTCACCGACGAAAATTATAAGTTCGTTTTCTTATATTTATTACGGTTTTTGGAAACTCTGATTAAAGTACCCATCCCTCTCTTCTAGTTTTTCATCTCTATTAACGAGAGTATTTTTTTCCTACACTCCTGTCTCCTGTAGCATTTATGATAAATGCGGTCAACAATCTGGAATTATTCCCTGCCGACTGGGTTTTTACGGCGCCTATGCCAGTTTTTCCCAGTCTCTTCTAGATATAGATAAGCTATAAGTAAGCTCGAGGAGGTAGTCATGACCTCAATCGCTGGCCATGGCTGCTCAATTCCCTCTCTGCCGCGATACATTTCTCCTTGCATGATTTCCTTTCCTTGTAGGCTTAAAGGGTTAGCTCTGAGACGCAATAAGATCCCCGCCCTACCCACATGGCTACCATTTAACACTTAGTTGTACGGTACTTAGAAAAAAAATTGGAAACTCTGAATTGTAGAGCGATTCCACTATACTTATACAATTCTAAAAATGTTACTCTGTAATCAGTGTTTATTGTGATACTTTAATTTGCTACGAATCGGTGCTAAATGTAAAGAAGTTAAATCCACTCCTAATTGCTGCTGCTGTAACATACGCCATGCACGGATTTCTTGAAGTTAATACAGCTGTCGTGTTGAACATAAATAACACCCTAGTAGACTGACTATGGCAGAGTTAGCACATAGGTGTTCCTCGTCGTAGCTCGGAGTTGTTCATGCTCTGTCATTCTGGTCGGACGGCGACCGTATTGACCCGCCATTTTGGATGTATGTGACCGTAGGCGAAAATTCGTGCTGCTTATTGCTCGGCCTGCCAATGCGGCATGCGCCACTCTCTAAATTGCCGTTTATTCGTATCACGTTGACCGGCAAGATGTTTATGGGACATGACGACGCGGTCAAGGTCACATACATCCAACATGGCGGACAATATGGCCGCTGGCCCACGGGAATGACAGAGCATGAACAGCTCCGACGCCGAACGCCGATGTTCCAACTCCACCATAATCTTTCTACTAACCGTATATACTTTTTGCGGTAAATGTGGTGTTAATGCCATATAGTTGCAGAAATTATTATCTTTCTTACTTTTTATACAGCATACAAACTTTTATGACGCACTAAACGTATCTCATGAAAGGGCAATGCTTTGTCGCGCATTGTGGAATGTGATAAGTCCAATGCTTCTTTTAATTAAGTATTTAATTATAACCTTACTAATAATTACTAGCCCTAAAATATAACTTTCTAATTTGTTCCTTTGCCCTAAATATTACTTGTTAAATAATAAATTCGAAGACTTTAAAAGGATGGCAGGTTGCGAAGAGGAAATGGACAGATACTATACATCTATGCTCCGTGGATTTCTCCTATTATTCGAATCAAAGACATTGTGCAAGATTTCGCCATTGGGGACCCCGTAAAACTTAGACCCCTCGCTTTACTATTAAAACGGAAGATACCAAATTTCGCCGTCCAATAATTTTGGTTTTTTTTTTTTTTTTTTTTTTTTTTTTTTAGTACTTTTACCTAATCGTTTTTGTGGCTGTAACGATGTGGTTGCACATATTAATGTGATGTATTATGGGGTTGTTTGCACATTGTTACATTGTGAATATTTTTTAACACATTGCAATGGCAAGAATACAATAAGTTAGTCACAGACAGCTTTTGAACGATGTTCCAGAAGAATTTCTTTGACTGAAAAGCAAGGAAAGGTTATTCCTTCATTATCATCCTTCAATGCATTGGTGTCCTACGCAGTACGAAGAGAGGCTACTATACACAGGTTGCTGTTCTAGCCCGCTCCGAGGGAAAACACACGTCTTTTACAAGGATCAAACATTGAACTGAACAGGAGATATCCGGAGATTGGTCGGTTGGGGAACTATAGCGCATTAACGGTCACTTCCAAACCTATTTGTAGCCCTGCTAATGCTCTACTTCCAGACGAATTCTCCACCTTGTGCTAACAAAGCTTAACCTAGTATAGAAAAATTACACCAAAGGCACAACGCAGCGCATTTGCGAGCACTCAGGTTAAAAATATTTTACATGAGAACATTTGGGAATAAAATAAAAGTTAAATTTAACAAATATTATATACGTTAATTTTAACAGAGGTATAAAACGCTTGCTAAGTACGTTCTTTAGGTAAAGGTTGTTCACAATTACGTGAGCACTTCCGAAATCAGCCATTGAAAAATGTTACTGCCGCTTGCCTGTATGTGTTTTAACGGCACACTGACTGGCATTCGCCCTCTTAGGTTGGCAATGACGGAAATAAAGTGTTCCGTATATCAACGCGCAATTAAAATAAAAGTGTTATGAAAACATCTGAAAAATATTAAAATAATTTGTTTTAACATCTGCAATTTTTAACGCATATTATGTGGTGTATGAATAAGCAAAATTAAAGAATATTTACTTTTCTAATAATTTCACTGGTCTCCTTGACCGACACGTCAATGATGTGACAAGGCCCATTGCAATGTTAATTTTACATGTGGCGGAAGAATATACAACGTAGGAGCAAATAGATTTTAAGCAGGGCTTTCAAAAGTGCTCATTTAACCGTGAACAGCCTATAGGTTCGTGGACGCCGATGCTTGGCTGCCTGCACTCTGCACGCCAGTAAGTCTAAGGACTTCTTGAAGGTGGTTTCGATAGCAACTACATATTAGGTTTAGTTTACGTAGTGACCAACTAATCTAATGCTCTATCTAATTATAAGACTTGTGTGAGTAAAAGTTATTAGAATTTAGTAATACCTTAAACGCAAAACAAATTTGTTCAATGAGCAAAAAAAAAAAATTTAATTCATTTTACCGGTTTATATATTTTTATGACATCAATATTTTACTATTAACGCCATTGCAAAAGTTAATGAGAAAAATATTTATAAATCCCTGTCGTCGAATTTTCTGATGTGTTGATAAGACAGTCGCTGAATTTGGTTATAGCGTTCCGGTTTGGGAAATGGGCAGTAAAAAAAAAAACTAATTATTGAATGATGTGATTTATTTTCACGACTCATAAACGTGTAGAAATATTCACGAGAGCAAAAGTACATTTCAGTAACGTACTTCTATCAAATATGGGAAAGTGCCGAATTTACCATAAACGATGGAACAAGTGCTGCTAAAAAACAAAGCGAAGCTGTCGTTTATTTAACGCGAACGGCGTCTGAAACCAACGTGAGAGTGTTAACCACGTAAAGACCCGTCTGTCAGCGGCGCGGTAAGTGGCGTAGCCTAGCGGTGGCTCGAAGAACCAGGGCGCCAGCACGTAACGGCACGGAGGGCGGGGTGCGTCTGTGTAGGTTTCTGAAACGCCCGCTAGGAGCGCTGCTTGCGCGTTGGTTGAAGAAGGGAGGGGATGAGAAGAAGGGAAGAGGTCATGGCAGCGAGAAAAATATTATTTCTATTTTTCGCCTGGAATCTAACCTTTTTTTTTTCTGCGTTCCAGTGAGATGACAAGCATCTGCGGAAGGGTGGCTCAGTTCTGTCCCCCGCCACCAGGGCCGAGCTACAGCGGTATGACCCTGAGGGCCGATTAAATACACGTTTCTATGGGGGCAATGCTAAATTTGCACTTGCGTTGCACCATAATGGATTTTAATATGAAAAAAAAAAAACACACAGGTGCAAGTAGTTGCGTACCGACGCAAAATTCAAAGGAATGTGCGCTCAGGCGCAAGTGCAATTGCTCTCGCTGCGCATGCGCAGCCGACACACGTAACTAACTAGCAACGTGGCTATAATTTTGTAATCGTAAAAAAAAATACGTTTTGGTTAATTGTGATCGGTGGCAAATTGTGTAAACTACGAGTGATTTCCACAAAAATTGAAGTGATAGAATGGAGAAAGAATGATTTTGGCTTAACTTCTCACATTAGATAAAAAAAAAAAAAAAAAAAAAACACTTCTATTTCCACAAAAACAATCCAAAAATAAATTTTACTGAAGTGCTTAAAATGTTTTGCTTCATATTTTAGAGGGGGATTTGTCATGGGACACAAAAGAGTCTTGTTTTAACTGTCGAAGGGTGCGGCAACGATTGGTGAAAAAATTGCTTAAGGCACGACATGCAACACGAATGGGCCTATCATTAGAAGTCTGCGAATGTTACAAACTACAAACCCCTCATGTAAACCTAAATATTCAACTTGAGCACTGCACCGACTGCATTCGCGGAGACAATATCAGTCACATGGAAATTCGTAATGAACTGAAAAAAAAAAAAAAAAAAATAAGCTGTGAAGAATAGCATGTTTTCTAAACAAAAAAAAAAAAGAAGTAAACACAATATTAGGTCGGTTACACTTCGAACACAGTCACAAATCATATTAACGCTTATAATATAATGTACGAAGTCTCTTCTTTACCCTAAATAAACCCCAAACACACAATCTCAAGCGTATCTGATATTATGCTGCATCATTAAAATTTTAATTTCTTGTCTGTTAAAAATATGTAGTTGCCCACGTATTAATCACAAATCGTCACACTTCATCAATTAGTGAAATAAGCGGCTTCCCACGTCCAAATGTCGCAGTATAAACGCAACACCCGCCAGTTATCGTTTAGGTTACAACTGCTACAAAATATCAACAACTATTCAGCGCGATAAAAATATTATTCACAGTCACTTAAAGACACAGTAGTGCATGTAAAATACTTTGCAGTTTATGTATCCATGTGGCCGTGAAGACCTTGTAACATATTATATCATTGGCCACTGTAACTCGGGTAGTGGGAGTGGAATTGTGTGGCCAAAAGAACCCCGCCCACTTGTGTTCGGTGCATTTAATATTGCACCCGCGGCTATGGGTGCAAGTGCAGCGGAGTTTTATTTGCATTGCGTTTGCGCCGGTTGCAAATGGTGGGTAATTATATTAAATCGACGCCCTGGTCACAATTCCATCAGCGGCTCGGCTCACTTCGTGTCGCCACTCGTTAACCCCACAAAGTCTTTCTTCGGGAACTAACAAACGTCCTACTCTATCCCGTCTCTAGTCCAGTAAAGGAATTGTGTTCCATCCTGCGCGAGTGTCGCGCGCATATTCTCCCAGTGTCCCCTCCGCTCCGCGCTGGTTTGCTTGTGCTACGCTCTTTCGGGGCGTATTCGCGGCCACAATTGCGGCCATGAAACCAGACAACCCTGCTCAGCCGTCATGCATGCGCCCAATCTTGATAGTTTAAACTCGAACTAATGCGTGAAGGGCTTGCGCTGAGACGTATCCCATTACCCTATCGACTTAGCTACTAACAAGCATGCCGGAGGGCGCACAGAACTGTGAAGGTGCTCACGCTGGCGTAGCGGGATTTGAAGACTCGCCATATATATAAAGAAAACTGATGGTCCCCTCAATTATATCCTGCAACTCGTTATACCCTTGAAACGAATTTTTCGGTAGAACTCTCTAATAACAATAGCTGCGCGTCGAGGATGTCATTCTGGGACACTAGTGGCAAAAGGGAGAATCGCACATTTTTGTTACATTTTCTGATGCCGATCGTTTCAGGTAAATTACTTCCAACACTGTTAACCGGCCGATTATCGTTTACGAGACGTGAACAAGACAGTACTGAAAGAGATACAGCTAAAAATAAAGCCATGAAGTAAACTATACATTGACGAGCCTATATTTGTGGACTTATTTATGGTTAAAAAAGCTATAATACACGAGTGGAACGCCTAAAATAATGCACAATGTTCTGGTTTATGCCTTATGATTTTTTTTTGTCAGCATGGCAAATTCGAACATTATTCACCGGAATATGCGTATTTATAAGGAAAGTTAGAAAGGAAGGCAGTTTGACTACTCCGTATACAAAAAGTAATAAAAAAACCTTATCTTAATGTATGAAACACTGTACATTGAAGTACAAAACAGATAAATTTTCTATTGTTGCAAGATCTGGTAATAACGTAGCGGGTTCAAGCATGATGCAAAGTATTCGTACTGTGAGATTTTGTCTTTCGTGTTTAAATATTGATCACTCCACATTTTTTAAAAGTGTTATAAAATAATATTTTAATCAATAATAAAATACTAATTGTATGAAAATAATGTATTCGAGTAACTAAGTATTAAAATAACGCAGTAATATTCGTCACAAAATTACAGCTAATTTTGGGACAATATGGATTTTTCTTTGCAACAATTACAGTTATCACTCACATATGGCCTGTGTGTTAAACAATATTACTATAAGGAACGCACCTAGCTTATATATACATTTTCTTTCTATATATATATATATATATATATACATATAATAAACATAGCAGAAAATAATTTACAATCTTAATAATAATTACATTTGTTTAACCTGACTGATCCATGTGGGTAAGTTTAGTAAAATAATTGTTTTGTTCGCGTAATTAATACGGTTGTATTAAAATTGATTAATCAGAATTTTAGGTTAAAATGTGAGTAAAATAAAACAAACTGGCGCAACACTCGCCACAAATAAACAACAGAACATCTGCCGCCATCTCGTGACAAGGAATGAAAACTCTCATCTCTTCCCCTCAATTCCATGCTAACAACAAGACATTGCATGCATTTCCACCCGAATAAATAAATAAAAAATGTGTTTAATTATATGCAAAACACCCTTTAATACTGTTGTATTAAAATATATTACTCAAAATTTTATGGTAAAATATTATTAAAATAAAAAACTTAAAAAATAATGTTTTTGGAAGTGGGTGGGATTGAACCCACGAACCTAAAAATCGTGCTCGACCATGCGCACAACGAGTCATCGCACTAACCACTGATCCACTTTTTTTTGTCGTAAGCGTGTTGAAGTAATGCTGATGAGGTCAAGTTAGACCGACTTGCTGATAATTCCCAGTGCGACAAGCGAACTGAAAATCTGCCGCGGAGAGGCCGGGGCACAAACCCACGACCCCTCGACTACAGGGCGGCCACCCCACTCCTGAGCTATGAGGGGGGGGGGAGGGGCAGGGTCTCTACCGCAGCAACGATGGAAAAGTGTTTGCTAAGAATTGTAAATCATTGCGACAGTAACGTAAGCGTAAGATTATTGCCACGTCAAATAATTTTGTGTTTGGGAAATAAATTCGCATTCTGTGTACATAAAACTGCTTTACAAGGTGTAAGAGCTAGCTCAAGTCACAAACTGAATCGCTCTTGTGCTTTGGAACATAATTCGAGTGTTTTTCAAACTTACGAGGTTTAAAGCTGTTCACGTATACCCGCCATTTTGCAAAGTTACACGAAGCACACTCAACAGTTATCGTCGACTGAGACTGTTTTAAATGAAGCTTATTTCACTGCTTTTTCACTCGTTTGTCTCAGTTTACCCTAGTTATCGTTTAGCGTGCAGGAGAATTGTCCAACATACTACTGCTTATTTACGGACTTCAGCAATACGAATTGAATCGTACGGTTACTGACGGGTATCGTATTCCTCGTTACGATAACTAGCGTAGTTAACGAGGATGAGTTAGTGAGGAGATTTGGGCGGCTCTTAACAGCGAGATCTTGAGAGCCGATGAAGGTGATTGAACTGAATATGGAGGCTCGCCGAAATGAAGGGGGGGGAGAAACGGGAGATCCCCGAGAAAACCTGCCGACCAACGCCATCGTCCGGCACGATTCCCACGTGCGAAAATCCGGTGACCCAGCCGGTGATCGAACCAGATTCGCCTTGGAGGGAGGCGAGCGTGTTAATCGCTCGGCCACCATGGCCCCGTTAACGGGATTTTCGATATTGTACCAACATTTATAGGAAAACAGATGTTACAGAATCGCTCTTCCGTGATATGAACGATATTTCTCCTTAGCAGATTTTACCGATCGTTATATCGCAGCTAACGAGTTACAGATTATACAGCTGCAGCAAAAGGCTAAGACAATGACTGATCAATTAGAATTAGCTTACCAGCATTCGTGGCCAGGATATACACATAGGGACCTCCGAGTACGTTCACAGCAGCCTACAGCTGCCGAACCAGATCCCACGCACTCCGACGAGGTCAAACGAATTATTAAACGTATGAAAACGCAGAAAGCACCCGGGTTCTACTCCCTGCAACCTATAGTTCTTAAGCAGGTGCCTGACAGCATGTTTGAAGCTATAGCTCAGTGCACAAACGCAAGTTTTGATCTTGCTCACTTCCCTACTCACTGTAAATGTGCCACAGTCATTTGTTTTTCCTAAACCGGGCAAAGACCCGGCACAATTAGAGAACTACCACCCCATCCGTCTACTCAGTTCACTCTCTAAAATCCGCGAACGAGATTTATTGCGCTGCATAAATAACCACATTAGCGAAACTAACATATTTCCTAACGAGCAGTTTGACTTCAGGAAAAATCATTCCTTTGTGCATCAGCTCGTCCGATTAACCGAGCATATTGCCATTACATTTAACTAGCGCCATTATAAGGCTGCGGTACTTCTAGGCGTGGGAAATGCTGTCGACAGGGTTTTCCGTGCAGGGCTGATTTACAAATTGTACCAAACCAGTTCCCCAGGCTGCTACATCAAGCTTTTGGCCTCTTATTTGCATAGGCGCTCCTTCTCTCTCACTACAGGAGCCACTCCTGCAAAGGAAATAATTAGGGCCAGGTCCTATAGAACATGTATACCCACGATATTCCGCGACCTCCTAACTGGCATATCGATTTAGGTGTTTGTGCAGATGACACAGTCATCTATAGCAGGCCACACAATGCTGAACTTGCCATTCGGTGGGCCCAGACACAGCTCACTGAGCTCGAAAATTAGATGTGCCTGTGGCGAATCAAAATTAACGAGGGTAAACGCGAGGCGGTAGTTTATGCACGCCGTAAAATCCACCCCCCCCCCCCCCCCTCATCAACACACAAAACAACTCAAAGCTCGCTCTATTAGGGGAGAACATTCCCTTTAAAGACGAGGTGAAATACCTCTGCCTTATTATGGATCGAAGGATGACATGGCGGCACCATGTGGAGACCGATCGAAATCTTGCCTTTGGGCATATGTCAGCCTTATATCTACTTACTAACCGCGATTCAGGCTTGTCGCAGAAAAAAAGGGATTCTTTTACATCGGACTACGATCCTACCCATTATCACTTACGTAGCACCAGCGTGGGCCTACTGCGCACAAACTCGCTTGAATTCTCTGTAGGTGGTGCAAAGTAAATGCCTAAGAATGGCCGCAAATGCATCCAGTTACGTCCCTACCAGATGTTCCAATGCAGAATTAAAACAACAAATGCTGCTCGAAGTCATTCGGAAACAGACCCAACGTCTTAATTATTCCAACGAGGAAGACACAAATCCTCTCGTAACTGCCCTTGGGGTCTATGATATCGACGAGACCCAGCACTATAAGTGACCCAGATCGCTTCTAGCGCGTAGGCCCAATTAGCCCTGCATGTAACACATTGCCAGGCCTATGGATACAGCATCTGCGCAGCCTCTTGAACAAATTACTGTAGGTTTACTCATTATTTTTATTCATCTGATGTTTCCCTGACACGTAGCTGCACTGTAAAAAAAAAGTGAAATTTTATACTAAGTATGGGGCAGCAGTGTCTCGACTGACATCGGTGTAATATAACACCTACATACGTCAATGGTTTTCTTTATTCTACGTGCAAGTAAATCTAGCCACCAAATTAGTAAAATAACACAACCTTGGACACGACTAACTTTACATTCAATAGTGTAAAATTATTGTTACTATGTAGCTGAAAATAAATTGCATCATTTGTGTATTTTCTCTTTAACTGTAAAAATATAGTGGAAAAAATAGTCTGCATTTTTAACAAAATTTAAGCGCATTTAGATTCTGGATGCTTCTGAAAGCAGAATTTGCAAGAAAATTTTCTTCAAGAAAGATAGGCATAATATTTACTGTGATCATGTGAACTAAAATCATAGTAACACTGTATCCTATCAATTTTACAATTAACTTTATTTAGATAAGTTTCATCTATTAATGTTTGTGACAGATGGACGCACATAAAAATAATTATAAAATGGTTTCTTGCATTATTATTACAATTTTCTTACATACAATCATAGTAAACATTATGACGATATTCCATGACGAAGATTTTCTAGTAAATTCTGCTTTCTGAAGCATCCAGAATGGAAACACGCTTAAATTATATATAAACTATTTTAATCGATTTTTTTCACATTTAGAAAATTTATTTAATAAAATATTTCACGATGGTGCAAAATATACATAATATTCTTTCATATGCAGCATAAATCATACTTTTCTGGCAATTTATATTGTATCTGTGTTACTTTTTTGATGAGTTCTTCATGTTTTATAGTCGAGTGCAGTGCTCCATACTTCAACCTTAACACGTAAGCCCGGTTGCATCAACATCTTCCCCGATCCGAGATCAGATGATCCTACTTCCGAACCAGGATCCAGTTTGATCTTGGTTCCAATGTGAAAGTGTTGCACCAGCGAATTTTAATGATTTTGGATATCCGATTCGTCGATCTTGGTTCCACAGTTAGAGATCGATATTAAGTATGAGAGAAATTTTGCTATTGGTTCGTAATATATGACGTCATTGAAGTAGGCGTATTTTTCAATATAGACAGAACGAGATGTGCAAGGTCTTACCTGTTTTGAGTGGATTAATATTGTACGAATTTTATTGAATAATATTCAAGTGCGTATAATGTTGTTTTAATTTCCCAAGGAAACAATCTATTGGCGTATTTTCAAACTACATGTGTCGACGATGGCTACTGATCTCAGATCGCCGCCAATTTCGGCGGTCCGAAATGAACTTCATCTCGATCTCGAGTCCAGCCCTGAACTCTAATGGTGCAACATGTTTTCTGTGTCGATCTTAGATCTGACCTCGGATCGAGTTTCGAACCACGATGGTACAACCGGGCTTAGAAATAGGATACGTTAGGGGGGGGGGGGGGGAGCAAACTGGCGGAAGGAAGGAAGGAAGCGTGCAAGCAAGGCGAGAAGAGAAGACCCGGAGACCGGCACACGAAACGGTCCTTGCGCCTTCGTCGAAAGAAGCGCCTTATCCCCCGGGTTCCTGCGTATAGCGCCGGTGTACATCGACGCCCCCAACAACAAGACATTTCCTCTCCCGACGTTTCGAGAGCCGAGCACCTCCGCAGAGGTAGTTTCAAGAAGACCGAAGCCTCCTAAAATTGCCGCATCCCCTAGACGTAATTTTGCTAACGACACCTCTTCCCGGAGTCGTTAAGGGCAGTGTGCCTCTCTTACGTACAGGACTTTTCTCTCTCTTTTTTTTTTCTACCTCCGTCAATGCTAGCGGAATCCTCGGCCACTGGAGAAGTAAATCTCTTCAGCCTCACTCGGCCCGGTATATTGGCAAGGTCACTAATGCTGCACATTTGGAACTTTTCTAATTTAGCCCAGATCTCCTTTCTTTTCTCTGCCCCCCCCCCCCCCCCCCCAAATCCCTCTGTCAATAAAGGTACGCTGGAAATCATCTGGGGAAGTCAATATCACTTTCCTTCCTCGGAATATTTTCCCCATCTTTGAGTTGCACGTGCTTATTAAATGACCCAAAAAACTATTCCCCTATTCCGAGATCCGTTGTCAGCTGGACGTCTGGTTGAAAATAACTGACGAGTGTACCAGGTAAACGTTACAGTTTTTTTGGCCGCAGAAATGAGGGAGATGGTATCATGTTGCTCATTGTGGTATTTATGATTTTAAAAAAGGTTTGATTTACAATCCGACATAATTGTTATGAGTTAGGCTATTTGGAAACAGGGCCGTGGTATGAATGTACAGCATGTCCCTTTTATAACATGCATGAGAAATTTCATCTATTATATTGACCAATCACTTCCCTACGCAGAGTGCACTGATTTTGGGGAATTATTTTTTCGCTCTTATGTTTACGCTTTAGTACTGATACACGGCCTGCATGAGAGTATAATATGAAAATTAATGCAACGCGAATTAAAGTGATTATATACTATTTACCTTTAAAGGATAATACAATTCTGCAATACGTAAGCAGGCGGCCAGTGTACGACATAATCCGATGTATTCAGAAAAAGTCACTGAATTCTATTAATGGTAGAGTAAACGAAAATTTCCCCAGGTATTATCTGAGGTCTACATGTTTCACAGGACAAACAACACGAACTGTTCAGTGTATGGAGATTTTTACATCAGTTATGAAGCTTTTCAAGTATATTAAGCTCTTGCAGTGGCGATCTTCTATGCTGTATTGCCAAAGATTTCATCAAACATCAGGAGTTATAAAACGTATATGACGATATTTTATACTTTTTTTCCGGCTCACTAACTCCTAAACATAGACCTTAGAATATTCTAGTCTCTGTAAATGAGTGTAAAATATTCTCTTTTTTTTTTTTTAAATCTTGTTCTGGTCTTTATAAGCAAGCTGTAAAATAAAAAAAAATCCTTCAGAAAAACATTTTTTTATTACAGAGAAACACGCGAGTCAGAGCTCTTAACGGACTCCATTGCGCAGGGAAGCAAACAAAGTGGAGACGTAAGCGCCAGGCGCCTGTAAAGAAGTTATTGAATGAACGTTATATATATATATATATATATATATATATATATACACACACACACAAACACGCACACACACGCGCGCGCGCGGGGTTCACGGTAAAGCGGGAACTTCTGAGGTCCTAGTTACTTTTTCCTTCCAGCCATCTTTTATCATTTAACCACCTTTTAAAATAAATATTGCCATGCGAGTAATGTACACATTGCGTATATTCCACCGCACTCTAAAGCTAACGTCTAAGGCTGACATCAAATATATTTATTGACAATTGGTCCTTGTGAGAGGGCTTTCAAAAGTGCTCACTTTGCCGTGAATAGCCCATAGCTGTAGTGTGATTAAATATATCACAATAAAATGGTTCCGTTTAATAATTAACAGAGATGGATCTCTGAAAAATCGGTTTGACCAAAGACTGCATAATTCAGGAGACTTTACACAAAGTACGTTTCATGTGCACAGATTTTGTTCTATGTATATTTAAAAAAAAGAAGCTCCTTCTGATTGGTTGATTAATTGTACCTGAGTAACACAGTGGTGATAATAACTGAAGGATATAAACAAAAATGTGAGAATGGCTGACTTAAATTAATTTTCTTTGAAAGTAGTAAAGAAATTCGTACGCAAACTAACAGTCTGCCCCACCTGTATTAATATGATGAAATTTTGTACCCACACTGCTGACCTCGAAATATGATTAATAATATCAGTTTCAAGCAAACGTTCCATGGAAAGAGCGATTCTTAGGACGTTGATTCCAGGAGCTTCGCGTCCTATCATAACGCTCACAGCAAAACAGAGGGGGAAAAAAAATTAATTTGCATTTTAAAATTACTTTTAAAATCTAACTAAGTCTGACTCAAGACCGTGACAAATGGAAGACGTAGGTAGAGGCCTTTGCTCAGCAATGGGACACGACAGACTAATAATAAAATTGCAAGTCCATCCGTTGGTCCATCCTGGGGTGTCATAGCGATGTAGTTTCTACAGCACCGAACTGAAACGCATGAAATTTAGTACATAGACACTTACCTCAGTTGCAGATTTTTTTCCCTGTACCTCCCCTATATGTAAAGTGTCTTAAACGACTTTAATACTACACTCTTACTGAAGATTTGTTATTAACTTTTGAGTAGTCGGGATTTAGTTCATTACAACTTTTTTTTCATTTACCAATTTTTTCTACCTACACAAATGTAGGTTAACAATTATGTAATACTTTTTATCTAAAAATTATTAATCTTAAAGTGTAATTATCGTAAAACATTAATGTCACATACTTCCAAAAAATTCGCCGCGAATGAAATGCTTGCAAGAGCCAACTTTCCATGTGGCGCCATCTAGTTTGTCACGGCCGCCAACTTGAATTTTCTTAATTGTGTCGTAGCCTATGACACTCGGGATATCAAGAGAAATCGAAGGACACCTGATTTATCAAAATTGGAACATCCGAAATTTAACATACATCGTGTTAAAATCATAACCCTTCCTTTGTTTCGCCGTAGTCGGGTAAAAAAAATTCCTCTTTTGTCAGTCAACAGCAAAGTCGTTGTAGTTGGGCAGAAAGAAAATTTTCTCCCATAGGTTGACTGGGTCACTTTCATTTCATTGCCATTGAAGTTGTTTTCCACAAAATATTAACATCAAACTATAAGCGAATTTTTCTTCGATGGTTATGCTGCTGTAGCGTATCGCATTATACTGACTGTATTATTGTTCTCGGGAAATCAAACTTCAGCAATTAAAGAGATCGTTTAAAAGATGATTATTTACCACAAATACTATAATAGTGATGTCTCCGTTGGTTTTAACTCATTATGTGATGAGTCCCACGTATTTATTCATGGGCAATGACTAACAAACAAGTTTATAGTTTTATTTCTTTTTTCTTTGTGTCAAACACATGCTACAATAATTATGAGTTAATTTGTAGTTATTTAATAAGGAAAAAGTTTTTTAGTGATGACGTCGGGAAATATTTTCCAGTAATTTCGTTAGATTAGGGAATCATCAAATATAGGGAAAAAAAACATTACAATTATTTTTTTGCCAAATCACATACACGTAAATGAATATAATCGAATTTCACAGTTGTTTGTTTATCATTAAGTTTTAATGGCAGTGGAAATTAAAAGTGACTTTTCATCGAGAAGCATGAGGAAAAATACGGTAACTGTAGGCAAAGCAATTAATAACACAATGAAAAAGCATTTTCCATTAATCGCAGGATAATATTTGCCAGCGTAATGTTAGAATCAAAGGAAATCTTTTTTATAGCCGATTTCACGATTACTTCCAGCTTTTCTGGAGCCCTGCCAAAGTTCTCCTTACATGATATTCTTCCGCTTCGTGCAAAAAAAAAAGATTAACTGGGTCTAGGAAACTACTCCAAAGGGACAACGCACTGCATTCGTGCGCATTGAGCGTAATAATATTTTTAATAAGAAATATTGGTTACTAGACATTACCAACACACACATTTTGCTATTGATTTTATTCATATTAATTATAATGTAAATATTACAATTAAGAGTTAAAATTTCAGTAAAATTTCTGCTTAACCAAAATTACGATATTTTTATGTTAACACACGCATAAAACCCTCATGATATAATATTTGGGAAATAACCCGAAACACGTCATACAATGGGGAGATTTTCAAACGTTTGATTCAAATAGGGCGAATAAACCGCGAAAAGACTATAGGCCTATAAGGTTGATAATCAGGCACTTTCACGCATTTGTTGTCTTATGTACCTATAAATATTATGACATACTTCTTGATAACAAAGAAAATTTTCTGCGACTACTTTTTTCCTTATTAAAACCTTATTAAAGATTCCAACGCTCCAGTGTTTTGGTTAGTTCTTTTCATTTTCCTTGGGAAATAAAATCAGTTATAACTTTAAAGTTCATTTTTAAGATATCTTTTGCGAAGATTGAATGTCTGATTAATGACGTTTTAAGTGACTTACAAATTTCACGTAATTCTCATTAGTTATTTTATAGCTCATTCATTGAGTTGAGCGATTTGAGCGTCTCTTAACAATGAGGCATTGAGAGATGATGAGGTTTAAATGAGATAATGGGCAGTGCCGGAATGCAAGGGCATGGTATACGGGATGCCCCCGAGAAAGCCCGCCGACAAGCGGGACCGTCTGGCACAATTCGCACTTGCGAAAACCCGAGATGGCTTGGCCGGCGATTGAACCCTTTCGCCTAGGTGGGAGGCGAGCAGTCTAACCGCTCAGCCACCGCGGCCCCTATAGCTAATTCATGGTTTAGTACATTTTACGTCAAGGATTTAAGCACTTACTGGTAATATCATAAACATATTTTACTGTAAATGCAGATTGTAACGCTTACATTACGTTCGGGGGGGGGGGGGGGGGGGTTGGAATTATTCTCATGTCTTAACTTAAAGAATTAAGTGGGTTTCTTTCTATTTCACGCTCATAACAATAATGTATTGCGTTTGAGTACCACGTTTAGCATATATTTTTTCCGACTTCATAATTTATCTTCACAACGAAAATGCTAATTTTAAAAGTGGAAATAAGATAGACTAATAGCAGAAAAAAATGCGAACTAGGCTTTCGAAATTGCTCTGATAACTATGAAATATCTTTATTTTTTATTGTTCATAATGTTAGAAAACTTTAATTATGTCCCTTCGTAGGCGAGACAAAAATTTTACAGCTCTTTAACATGATATGTTCCACAGTAACATTAAATATGCTGCCTTGATTCGCTCGCGTATTTGTTTGATATGAAATTAGTTTTAATATATTATTTAAGTTCTAGCAATGGCGAGGGTATACCGTGAAAACAAAAATATTTGAAAATTTTCACTAGGATAGCGATTGTTTTTGTGGGTTTCGCTAAAGAATTTGAGACCATTGCAGTTTCCAAAGCCACGGTTACAGAGAACTAATGAAAAACCATCACCTATGACAGGGGAAGAATTTTCCAATAATAAAACCAACAAGAATATTCACTGCACTTGGGGAAAAAATTTGCTACCGCAAACTAACTCACTTTTGCAGAAAATGTCACGAGTCTACATACTCAACCATCTCCGTTTTTGCGACTTCACATCCACGAGAATTTCACAAATTCAACCAAACAGAACGATGAAAAATAAAAAAAAAAAAATTTGGATTGCTCTTAAAATGTGTACTTCTGATCAATGAAATCACCTTGCATGGTCCGGCGAGCCACCCTTCACGCTTTTAATAACGTGAAAGTCTGATTTAATCATGAACGTGTGTTCCCGGCTGTGAAATACAGTGGCAGATTTGCGATGGCTTGGGCAGCTGTAATTTGGAATTCTGTCGCTCTTGCGATTATCTGGGGTCGGATTACTGCTGGTCGCGGAATAGGCAGTTTGCAGGAATGGTGCACACAATACAGTACGCGTCAAAAGTTCAGGACCACGCATCACGTAAGCGACAACTTCAACTTTGCATGACATAGGACGTAATTCAATAACAGAAATAGGAAAACACTGTGGAATCACACGACAATCCTTTAGAACTAACTTGAGTAAAAATGAGGTCGCATACGGACCTTTCTTTAGTGATTTTAATAAATTGCTGTTTACATGTGTATTATGCGCCCGACTTCGAAAACAACATTTAAGTTCGATACGCATGCCTTAAATATGCCGAACTGGGCTGTAATTTCTCGTTGCGTTTTGGTACACAATTTGCCAACTTTTGTTCGGTAGTATATCTTTTCTCAATTCTATACACAACAACAGCACGAAACTTCCACTGCAACTGCATGTCTCGACATGGATGGCAATAATCGTTTAATTAATAATTTCCAACAAACACCTGTAATATTCTCTCTTGAAAGGAAATAGAACCAATTAATGCTGAAAACCTCAACCTGCTAGCTCAACTGGTAGGAAACATATTCACTTGTCACATTTGATGAATTTTATCTCATTTTTCTGACTCCGTGAATTCATTTAACACAACCGAAAAAAAAAAAAAAAAAAAAGTTTGCAAATTCAATACGGCGTAGGTTTGGTTTTCATTTTCGAGTGTATTGATAAAGTAAATTAAAAACACGCTGCACTAACATAGCTGTAAAATAATTGTGTGTGTGCATAACAATTAACACAGATATGTGTGAAATAATTCCACATTCATGTAATCGTTTCAAAAATCATAATTTGCAAATTATTTTACCGATTTCAACAATTTCATCATGGTAATGTGTATTTTGGCAGTAACAATGTTAGAAATTGTATAACATAGATTGCACTAAAAGTTTAAAACTATTAAATTATCTTCACAAATTTACTAATGGTCGTAAACATTTGACTGAAACTGTACGTGAAGAAGTACAATATCGTAAGTGACGAATGCAAAGTGTTATTTCTGATACGCAAGGTGATAAAGAAATAATTGCTTCACTGGCTAGAAAATTCGGGACATTTATACAATTTTAGAACTCTGCGGTAAGTGTAAATTGTAGAATATATACTCTTGAAACTCTCCATAAAATAACTTCTTTTTTTTAAATTGGTTTATTAAAATATTAATAAACAGTAATACTATTTCCGCGACAGTTTTAATTTTTTCATGAATACGCCTATAAAATCATACCTACACATGGGATATAGTCTATTTGCGGTATCTTCGTGTATTTTTAAAAATGTAACCTTTTGAAAAGTCACCTCATGTATGACTCGTTTGGTTATTTACAAAATAAGCCACGTATCACAAGCGTTTTATACTCCTATTAATGTAAAAGTACTTATTTTTGGTTAAACCGAAATTATACTTATACTTAATCTATCACATTATTTTATTCATAAATAATTCGAATAAAACAGCGAGAAAAATACGAGAAGGGGGGGGGGGGGAGGGGGCTGGTAATGCCTAGTAAGAAAAAGTTCTTATGCAAAATATTACAACATTGAGTGCGTTCGAATACGGTGAGCTGTCACTTCGGTGGAATTTTCTAGACTCTGCTAAACTTTGTTTTCCACAAGGCGGAGGAACATTCTGGAAGTTGCACATCTGGCAGCAAGGCGCGCCATGTACTCTTAACTTAAATTTAAGTGTGAGAGACGCTATAGTTAAATACCATAACCGAAACTGCAAGGGATACTACTCGTAAACGATGCGTATCAATCTTCATTCGAAAATCTCACAGCCGATCTACTTGTTCCCTTTTACAACGTGTAAGAATAAATACATCCTGTAGAGCAAAGAAAAACATTTTGTTGAGGTTGTTTTTTTTTTACACCAACCGAATAATACTCTTGTTCAAGGAAAAGATTAATGAGCGTTAAGGTTATTATCAAATTATTTCTTAGTGCATTATTACGGTGATACTAATTTTCTTTGTAGCAAACATTTTTTCGAGCTTCTTTCGTTTACAATAAAAAAAAAAATGTTGCTGTACATCAAAAGAGAGGTTAAATTATATTGAAACTATTCATTCGTTCATAATAACTTTTGTTACCAAACGGAATAACTTACCAAATTACAAATTTATAAGATCATCGACATAATGGTGCTAATCTTCAGAATAGAAATTGAATATATCACAAATTATACTTCTGAGCTGTGGTAACCACAAAAGAAGGTTTTCATAATTCGTTTGTGGAGAACATTCTTTGAAGTGGTTTGTATATAACTACAATTATAATTCCGTGGTTATAAAACACGTGTAGAAGCGAAGAAAACATAACGTGTACAGTCAGCCAGTGACGGGCTTCATGAAAAAAAAACGGTTGAATTCGCACAATTTTTTCTCCAGCGCTCGCAATTATTATTTTTTTTTTTCGCTACTCCCCCGGCAATAAAAAAATTATTTACCAGCTGCGAGTGACGATTGCGGCCGTTAGGCCATTGCGAGTGGGAAGTGGGGGTCAACAACTCTGGCCTGCGAAAATCCCTCAGTCCCATCCCCTACCCCTCCCAAACCACCAACCCCTTTACTTCTCCCGTACACGGAGTGTATAATCACGGCAGTTTGATCTACGGCCTCGTCCACAGCTGGAGCGTCCGGGGCGGGGGGGGGGGGGGGACGCAAACTGGGAAAATTGCCTTCGGTTCCGAATTTCGCAGTGTTACTCCGACTCCCTCTCCAGCTGCCTACTGTGGACCGACGCTCATTTGTCACCCATACCCTCCCCACAAACTCCTCCACTGAGCTTGCGTCGCCATCTCACTTGGCTGTGCCGGCGGCCGTTCGTGATGTTTACACTAGCGACCCGGCCCGGCCTCGCTCGTGTGCGATTTGGAAATATGCGGCGTTTTTTTACGTTTACAGCAAGTATATGCACTAAATGCTTAAGGCAACTATCATGGAATTAATACTGTGTTGTTCACAAAGTCTTCGTAAGTTAACACCTAAAAGACAAAAATATATGCTGCCGCGGACTTTTCTGTAGACCTTTTTGAGGCCTACAATTCTGTAGTACATCATTTAGTGTATCTGTTATGGTTTATTCAGCGTAAAGCCATGTAAGCGTCCGAAAAGCGGCTTTATACGATTTTATTTTAAAACGTTGACATTTCTCTACTCTCTTTATGTTGAATATTAATGTATTATAAACCCGAACCTTCCTCACGGAATTCTCAAAATGACAGAGAAAACTGCATCAAAATCCATCGAGTAGTTTGCAAGCCTTAGCTGAATACACAGACACACACGTGGCCGGGCGACTTAGTTTTATAATATGTATAGATAACGATATCGAGAATAGTGTCAACCGATTGTTCAAGACACATTGAGGTAGAATTCTTTGATAGTGGGATAGTTAAACTAGCGGCACACTCTATAATAAGTGAATGGAAGTTAATGGCGATCGTGTAAAAAGTAAAGTTAATATGTATGTGTAGATACTGGAGCGACGAAAGGAGATTCCCCGATTGCAACGAAAAACAGTACTCTTTATCACTCTCTCTCTCTCTTTCTCTCTCTCTCTCTCTCTCTCTTCGCCGAGCTAGCTGCTGGCGGACAGGTATAGTCCGTTCGCGGTTACGTCCAGCTTTCCTGAAGACCTGCTAAATATCTACTTTTAGGATATTCCTCCGCCTCGTCCAAACAGAGCTTAACCAATTCTGGAAAATTTCACCAAAAAGGAAAAGGCACCGCATTTGTGCGCACCCGGTTTCATAATAATTTGCATAATACATTTTTTTTAAATAGGCACACGCCTAATTTCTCCCTGTTATTAATAATGTTGACCATAAAATACATGAATTTGACAGATAAATTTCTAAGTAAAACTTCAATTTAACCAATAAATAAATACTTTTAAGTTAACAGAAGTATACAATGTTTGTGTTATATGATGTATTTAGGAAATGATTCCAAACACGTCATACGTGGGGTGGTATTTTCAAAGTTTTGATTCAAAAAGTGTGAATGTGCCACGAATAGACTACAGAACGAGGCTTCCGCTAATCGCTCATATTTCCCCGGAGCCCCTGTGACGTCACGAGATGAGAAAACGAGGTTCCATTAATCGTTTCTGTGGGTTTACAAATCCAGTTCGGATTCCGACAGACTTAGTTTGAGCTGGGCTCCGGGATCGTATTCATAGAAGTTAACCACAGTTTGCTACAGGCTGTTCACTCTAAAATGAGCACATTTAAAAGCACTGCTTAAGATCTATTTGTATGCACTCTAACATGTGTAAAATTAACATTGCCATGGACCTCATCACATTATTCATGCATCGGTCAAGTGAAACTGTGAAATTATTAGAAAAGTAAATATTTTACAAATCTGCTCATTTTTTACACTTTGATCACAACTGGTTGCCTAACGCATTTAATTCGACGTTAAGATAAGGAACTACTTTTCATCTTTCGTTACCAACTTTACTGGACGCATGTCCCTCAGTGCGCCCATTAAAATGCAAGCCAGGCAGGAGCAGTGACATTTTCCTGAAGTCGATTTAAAAAGTGCACACTTTATCGTGAATGGCCTTTACCTTGCTCAATTTACGTGTGGGTGTAATCAGCGAGTGAGTGAACCCCCCCCCCCCCCCCCCTCATCACGACAGGCTTGTGGAAGCGTCGTGATGTGTGTAGAACAAGTTCTAGTGTTGTTTGCAGGTGTCGCTGGTTATAACTCGCGTGTAGCGTGTCGGCGAGTCCCTACAACCCGAGCGTCTGCATATCGTCAACCTTTCTTGTTCGCCAGGCTTAAGCCGGGGTCCCAGCACCCCGACGAACCAGACACGACAGTCTCGACACGACGAAATTTCCGTAGCAGCCAATTAAAAGCAAGGCCATTCTGACGCCAGTCCAAAAAGATTACAACACCGACAGCCCGACAGAAGTAGGTTCTCGACTTTACGTCATGTCGGGCTCGTCGAAGCGCGTAAAAAATATAAATAAGACATTCGAAAAAAAAAAACATAATTTCTTGAGTAGTTTTCTACTGAAGTAAAATAATAAACTAACTTGCCGTCAAACTAACGTTCCTGTTTGTTTTTCAATACTTTTTTTCTTTCGTATAAATTCAAATATTTTCAAAAGCAAAATAATCATCCACGTAACCAATAGTTTTTAAAAGTATATATTGGATATTATAAGGATAACTTGAAATTTTAGGATTCTTCAAGGGCCAACTAACACACTTGTCGGGCAGATTTCGTCGGGGTATTGTGAACACTGAATAAATTACCATGTGAAATTCCAGCTAACTCTGACGTCATGTCGGTCTGTCCTATCCTGTTCGTCGGGGTATTGTGACTCCAGCTTTATAGATCTGCCAAGTTCACATTCCAGCCTCGCTACTTACTATGTAGGCAATTTCCTTTTGCGGCATTTGTAAAGAGAAGTTGCATGTCTCGGGACATGTGGAGTCGCGTGATGTAAAGAGGGCGGAGGGCGGAGGTTGTGTGTTGTAACCCTGCTGTGACCATTAGATTGTGTAAAAAAAATTCTAATCTGTTAATTGTTATAAATATGCAGTTGTTTTTCACTATGATGAATTTTATTATACTGCGAGATAATTTTCCACACTCCCTTCACTTTAGTCAATGAAACTCTTCTCCCACAGCACTGGGTCCCACCCTCCATCTTGAGACATTTCTGGCAACGCCGCTGTGTGGAATTGAGTCAACGTCGAACTTTGCAGTTATTGGAGGAGAGGAGGTGAGAGTTGTCGACGTTGGCCTTTGCAGTTATTGGAGGAGAGGAGGTGAGTTGAGTGTACGATGAACTTGGCAGTTGATGGGGGTGAGTTGAGTGAACGTTGACCTTTGCAGTTGTTGGGGGAGAGGAGGTGGGTTGAGTGAACGTTGAACTTTGTAGTTTTTGGAGATGAGAAGGTGAGTGAACGTTGAACTTTGCAGTTGTTGCGGGAGAGGAGGGGAGAGTTGTCAACGTTGACCTTTGCAGTTGTTGGAGGAGAGGAGGTGAGTTGAGTGTACGATGAACTTGGCAGTTGATGGGGGTGAGTTGAGTGAACGTTGAACTTTGTAGTTTTTGGAGATGAGAAGGTGAGTGAACGTTGACCTTTGCAGTTGTTGGAGGAGAGGAGGTGTGTTTAGTGAACGTTGAACTTTGCAGTTGTTGGAAGAGGTGAGAGTTATCAACGTTGGCTTTTGCAGTTATTGGAGGAGAGGAGGTGAGTTGAATAAACGTTGCACTTTGCAGTTGTTGGAGGTGAGGAGGTGAGTTGTCAACGTGACCTTTGCAGTTGTTGGAGGAGAGGAGGCGAGTTGTCAACGTTGAACTTGTAATTGTTGGAGGAGAGGAAGTGAGTTGGGCGAACGTTTCGATCACTGGTAGAAACCCCTGTCACACTGCACATTTTTCCGTCAAATTACTTCCAATAAGTTTTGGCAAAAAAGTTGGACAATTGGAACGTCACCGAAAAGTAATAAACGCCGCCATATTTGTCTGAGAAAGTTTGATAGCTCCAGTTTTCATCAAAAATTTGAAGATTGGGCCGATTCTAAAATTTTTTTAATGTTAGACGGGTTCAGCCAATCAGAATCGAGCACAATAAAAATGGCCGTTTCCAACCTTACGGAACTTTAAATTAACTAAATGTTGCTGAAAACTGAATAATGTTTTTAAAATAATGGATGTATGCAGAACGTTGTCTGGACATGAATACTACTTGACGTAAATATTGCACATAATATCAAAACATCAGACACATTATATTTAAATGTGCATGAAACATCTGATAGTTTAAATTTGAATTAAGTAAAGAAGTGAAAATAAATAAATAAATTTCTTTCTATATTTCCTGTAATGAAAAGCATGGAAACAAAATATCGTTATCTCACACTGAAATAAATTAAAAACAAAAAATTAAGATTATATCCTCCTAGTAAACAAAAAAATTTGAACAGTGTAACGCACATTTAAACACAGTCAAGATTATGTGATAAAATATGATGGAAGGAAATATTTGATGGCCGTATGTCATCTTCATATTTTATTGTCAAATATATTTGAAGGCGAAAGTTAGTCGGTGTGACAGGGGCTTAAGACTGACGAACAAGGATGGGAGAGTTAAACATATTCAAATACCTTTGACAAGGCAAAGTTCTTCTTAGACCCGGCCTTCACTTGTTTGTTTCTCACCTGCCGCCGCGCTGAAAGTGCCAGCCACGGCAGAGGAAAAATAAGGTCCCGCCCCCTCTCGGAAGTATTTCTCTTCCCACTAATAAGGAGCATGATTCCTACCTATCTTTCTCCTGTAGCATTTTACCGCACCTTTACCGGTCCCCCCTTTATTTTCCTAGTTATTGGTTAGCTATAGGACCACTTAGGGAGGCAGTCATGCCCCAACTGCGGCCATGGCTACCCAATCCCCCTCTGCCGCAATAGATGTATCCTAGCGTGGATTCCTTCTCCTGTAGGCGTGAGGGGCTTAGCTCCGAGACGCATTTAGCACCTGTCCCTACCTCGGACGTAAATCTAACACGTGAAATTACGGTTGGGTTAGGGGAAAAAAAAACTGCCTCGTTGAGCAGCCGCTTTTAACTCGGACCGCACTCTAAAAATTGGAAAATTTTAAAGCTGCTTAAAATCGGCGGAATTTTATTGCAGATGGGTTTGAGACCTCTCCACTGGGACCAGTAAAATTGCACTACTGTTCACAATCAACTGGGAACTTTTGAAATCAATCTTTAAAATATGTTAATGCCTCTACTAGCATACATTTGATCAAGGCACGCTGGCTAGCTTGCGCCAGTAAAATAGGCAAGGGTGAAGGGAAAGTAGTTTTTGTGAACTATTGTAAATACTAATACGATTTATTTTGCGCTCTGTTTTTCTTGAAGTGTATTTGAGTGCAATACGGGGCAAAATCGAAACTGTGTGCTTTTCTAATAATTCTAAAGTTTCGCTTCACTGGCGCACGAATAAAGTGATATGGTGGGAGAATACACAACGAGCAAACAAGTAGATCTTGAGCAGGGCTTTTAACAGTGCTCGGTTTAAAATGAAAAGCCGATAATTTTAGTCGCTGGCATTCAATTATTTAACCGTAATTTCTACCGATTCCCAGTGAGTTACCACCGCCCTGGCACTAAATCCTCCACGCATTACACTGATTTGCCACTAGGTAACAGCTCGCCAAGTGAAGTTTCAGTAAAACTGGTTATACGTTACACCGAAGCGTTGAGGTGCGATTCGGTGCGGTGAAGTTGGCTGCAACAAGCTATATTTGATGTTTCAGAATTTAGCGACAATCTGTTGGTAACGGAAACCGTCCGAGATGGTGCTGCTAAAGACTGTTCACGATAAAGTGAGCACTTTTGGAACGAACCTTAGAAAAAGTCACTGCCCATGCCTGCATATACTTCAACGGGCGCACCGAGTGACATGTATCCGGTTAAATTTGTAACGATAGATGGAAAGTAGTTCCATATCTTAATGTCAAATAAAAAGTTTGGGAAAAAATTTGTGATAATTTAAATATTTTTTTCTGTTTCTGTTATTTTAATACATCAGCTATGTAAAAATTAGCAGATATATAAAATGTTTACTTTTCTAATAATTTCACAGTTTCACTTGACCGGCGCATGAATAAAGTGACGAGGCTCATGGCAATGTTAATTTTACATAAGGCGGAAGAATACACAACGTCTGTAGAAGTAGGTCTTAAGCAGGGCTTTCAAAAGTGCTCATTTTACCGTGAACAGCCAATATCTATTTCAAGAGTGAAAATTACATTTCCAGACCTCACGTATTTAACAAAAAGCACGCGAAAATCATTGTCACTGTTTTAAGTGGGTAAAAAATAAATGCAGTATGAACGCGTTATGATATGAAAAATAGCGAGAACAAGAGACATAACGAAGGATAATGATTATTTTTGTTAATAAACGATTTTTATGATATTGTCCATTTGTATAAGAAGCCTTGTCTTCTATTTTGCACATCCATGTGGCAATAAGGAAATAGCAAATACAAAGCCGGCGGCGTAAAACACAATCGTCGTTTTCAAAACGTAAACAAATAGATATTTTTATTCTCCTTAATAGAATTTCTTCTTCTCCTTTGCTGGCTATCGCCGACAATCGCGACGCAAAAAAATTTTCGGGCAACGCACTCGACGCCGAAACGCTGCCACGGAATCTGCTTCGTCCTGACTGGCTACAGCTCATCGCAATATTCATCGCAGCGCTGTATCGCGGAACCAGATTAAGAATCATTACACTTACTTAAACCACTGATTGAGATTTAAGCTAGACTCACAACCAAGGATTCGTCGCACCCGTCCGTCAGTCAGTCATCCGTCTATTTTCTTCGCCCGTCGGTTCAAAGCGACTTACAACACTGCGTCGTACCATTTCTGCGTGACAACTTAAAATCGTGACATAGCTTTAGTTGGAGGTACGTTTTGGTTGGAAATACATTTTCAAGAGAGAAAAATTTCGGGAAAATATTTTTTTACGCGATAATAATTTACACCGGGTTATTGTTAACAATTTAAATTCCTTCATTTACTACCAGAGATAATGTACGCAAATCCACCGCCTTGCATTTAATTTCAAAGTGCGTATTCGCATCTACGGAATGTTGTCAGAAGGACGTGGCGCATCCGTCGGTTCGTCAAAAGTTAAAGTTTGAGAAATATTTGATGGATTGAGGGGTGGAAAAAGAAGTTGGCTTCGATTGGTTGAAGATCACATGACCGCCTGAGAGACGGGCGACTGACGGATACGACGGATGGTAGTGAGTGCAGTTTTAGTGTCCAGTTTTGACAATATTAACTCCTTGTGACCCCTTCATGAGACGCATTGGTATCACAGTGTTTTTGCGTTCGAAACCACCTGGGTACGATTATCGATACAACCCGGGTACGATTATAGGTACAACAAGGGTACGATTATCGATACAACCTAGGTACGATTATAGGTACAACAAGGGTACGATTATCGATACAACCCGGACACGATTATCGATACATCCAGGATACAGTTATCGATACAACCCGGGTGCGATTATCGATACAACCCGGGTACGATTATCGATACAACCCGGGTACGATTATAGGTACAAGGGTACGATTATCGATACAACCCGGATACGGTTATCGATACAAACGTCGTTGGTTCCCATGTTTTTCCCACAAAAAGTCCGTGTGAATACTGGAATTATTTCTTAATAAAGGCGTTGACTGATGATTTTACTGCTTTGAATTCACCGACCTACTAGTCCCGCCTTCATTTATCGCAGTTTCAGCAAGAGGTTAAGCCATATTTAAAAAAAAAATGTGCCTTCTTGTTCCTCGGTGGAATTTTATTCACTTGGAAATTGTTTGTGTGTCTGAAAGTTAGCCTATTTTGAATTCAAGCCGTGGCATTCTGATAACACTTCAAACACTGTATGTCAACAGAGATCGATGAATGTAAGTATTTCGTTCGTCGATTATGATAAATTTCACAGTTATTTACGCGAGTTATCTGCTCCCATTTGTCTGATGGTTGTCAAATAATTTGTACTTCATTAAATTGATCTCATTTTAGATGTTTTTGTTGATTGAATAATATCCCTGGGCATGTAAAAAAATCTGTTGTGCACTCACATAAAGTATCGCAAAATAAACATCTCTCTTGTAGCAATGGACGTTTTGCCGAATATTCCAGAAATCTTTCCTTCTAAATACTAAAATATTAAAGGCCAGGATTTGGAAAAGGTTATTTTATAAGTATTTACCAAAGACACTTTCGTGATTGGTTGTCCAGGTAGCTAACAAGAGTAGGTCTCAATTTGGTTCCTGTGACAGCCAGTGGTTAACGACATTTGTTTCGTTCAGTTTGGCTAATACAATGGCCAACCATGTCCGGATTCACTTTGTTTCACGGCTTGGCTGGTCTTATTCTTAGGCATGATGAATCAGTCTGTGGTTATTGTCATCGCTGTTCGCCATTTATATTGCTTCTATGGTTGTTTTTGTCTGCAAGAGCTGGTGTGGCAGTTTCAAACTTCTAGAACTCCTCGACATGTTTGATGATTTCTTACTGTTCTCTAAGGAAAGGAAATATTCACGAGATTTCTACGACAATAAGACTTAAAACAGGTACAAGTTTAAGTTGCATCTAAAAACGTGTCGCAATTATAGGATATGTCCTGGGTGACTATGAGACAAATAGTTGAAAGTCAACAATCTAACAAACTAATTAGGGTTACCATATATGTGATAGCCAAAAAGAGGACACGTTCAAGTAACTAGCATTAAAAAAAGAAGACACATGCAAGAAAATAACACCAATAAAGAGAGGACAGATAAGTTTACAATGGAAATATAAAGAATTAATTTTATTATGCCACTGGTCAGTTAAAAATATATTACATACAAAATTGTATCACACATTCGGTTAAGTAATCCAACATATATATTTTTTTGCAACCTGAAACAGTGATAATGATGCTAATCGTGAATATGGCAGTCAATTCCATTTCGTTTGCAGGCGCTACAGAATATTTTGCAAGTAAATAATATTGAAGTATTCGCACAAAAACAAAGCTGTACATAAGCACTGGACACAATTTTGTTATACTGACCGTTAATCTCGCATAGCTCAGGTTCAGGTATATTTCGATCTTATTCCTTTGACGATTTTATTCGTTTTAAGATAGTGTTATTTCCTAGAAAATAATCGGAAAATTTTTGAGTATATCGTGCTCTTCTAAATTTATAGATTAAAAAAAACAGTCTGAAAACATATACGAGTCTTGATAATGATACAAGTATCACGCAATATTCCCCAAAAAAAAATGTTTGCATCTTTTCATAAAGTTTGTTGACACCCTTATGTTTATTTTTGTGAGTGTTAATATGCTATTAAACAACTTTGCTGTCATTCACGTTTATGGAAAAAGAGGACATTTTGATTTATAACCCAGCGGGACCGTTTACAAGGCCTCAAAAAGAGGACATATCCGGGTAAAGAGAACTTCTTGGTATATCACTACTCTATTGGGGCAGCAGAATTCTTGACAAGTGGTCAGATGAAAATGGAGTTAAGAGCGCAGGCCATTGTGGGCGGGAACAATGTTATGTTCTTGCCGATGCTGTCGAGAGCATAGTGTTACGAGTGTAGTGTAGAGTCGATGGAATTTTCACGTTATAGTGTAGGAGTAGTGACAGAGTACAGAAAATTTAATGAACGTCTGTTCAACTATCGTACAACTGTATTTGTTTACAATGTTATTAATTTATTTTTAATGTGTGAGTTTGTTGAGCTATGGTATCACCCATAGACTTAACACGAGGCAGACCGCTTATTGGTCTTCTGAGCATGTACCCAACATTGACCTACCTCAAAAGAACACAACTGTCAAAGTAAAATGGCTGATAATGATGAACGTGTTTGTTTATATCTTACAGGCAATATTAAATTAATAAAATACTCATGCCAAATTGAATTTTATCAAGTTACATTACAAATTGGTTAGAGGAGGTATAACAATATCCGAAAGCACTTGTTTACTTAAAAGTATTCTAACCTCAAATTTAATCCACATCATTTTTGCTAGACGTGTAGACAGAAAATATGTTTAGTGTTGAAACACTGAGATTGCTTCTGCACAGCCAGCGAGATCGGCCTACCTTACCTGTAGTCTATGGTACCACCACGTTACATCCGTACTGCAGAATGTGAAATAATCCTTGATAATTCATCATACAGTGTTGCCAAAGTGTGCAAATGAAATTTAGTAGGCTGGAATTGTTTCTCCATATTCGACTTGTGTGATCATTTCGAAACGATACGTGCAGGCAACATTCAAATAACTCACAATGAATGCAGTCCTGTGTTCTTTTAATCGAAGCTAAGTTTTTATGTATATCCATTTCAACCATTAAAGTTATAATTTTTTCATGTTATTATTTTCCTTTTTTAAGACCAAGTAGGCCCTACATAACCAAACTTTAACACAGTTAACGTTGCACTGGAATGAGGAAGCTTTTGGTGGAGGAAAAGGGGCAAAATGTAAACACTAATAACAGGGCAGAGTTAATAATAACCCTTTTACCTTCGTTAAAAATCCCTCTAATTAAATTTTTGGTCAGTTTCTAAAATGTTAAGGGCTAACTTGATTAAATGCAGAGATCAACGTCATCTCAACGCCAAAGGCACCTAAAACCATCGCAGGCATGTTGCCTAAGTTAAGAGGGTTGTCAGAAATTGTAAAATATTTTTAAGAGAAGGATGGACCCTTGCGTTTTTTGTGAAGTTGTTCTTTGCGCGAATACGCCAATCTCGGTAAATAAATGTAATGCAAATATGACTTTTCGTCAGAAAAGAAAAAAAATATTTTTGCCCCTACCCTTTTACTTATTTCATATTAAGGGTATTTTTGGAGACAAAAATCCATGAAAATGGCCAAATATCGCATTTTTAAAGCTTGCCTATGCAGTTTCCTTAGGCGGCAAGAGAAAAGTACAAAGATACTGGTGTAGTTTAATCTGTGGGCTTTCATCGCCTGTAATAAAACTCCGCTGGTACAGATCTGATTTGCACAGTACAGTGTCACCACGGAAACACTGCACGCCTTGCGCGTAGGAACGATGAGGCACTAGGCGTGCGTGTTAGTGTCGCCCGTATCGCCCCCTCGCTTCTTCACCTTGAACGCGGGGTTCCCACGGGGGTCCATCCAACTCTTAAGGGGACTGTGTAGCTGAGCGTCCAAGGTCAAGAAGCGAGGGAGCGATACGGGCGACAGTTGCACGCACGCCTAATGCCTCATCGCTCCTATGCAAAAGGCGTGCAGTGTCTCCGTGGTAACGCTGTACTGCGCAAACGATATCTGTAACAGTGGGGTTTTATTACACGTGATGAAAGCCCACAGATTAAACTACTGCCGTATATTTGTACTATTCTCTTGCCGCTTAAGGAAACTGCATAGGAAAGGTTTAAAAATGCGATATTTGACCATTTTCACGAATATTTTTCTCCAGGACAACACTTAATATGACAAAAGTAATAAAAAAAAAAAATGTTATAGGTATAGATAATTTTTTTTTTTTTTATCTTTTCTGACAAAAAAGTATTATTTTAAGAACTTTTATTCGCCGAGACACGTGTTTACGCGCAAACAATGACTTCACAGGAAGCGCTTCAGTGCATAGGACTCTTCGACTGCCGCTCGTCGTAAACGGCCACGTTTGTGGAACGTCGTCGCAGTCTTCAATTCACCGGCGTGTGCCAAGTCGGCAAATAAAAGGCGAGTATGCACAGCGGCGGGGCACGCTGCAGCGATAATCCCCGAGGGGTTTGCGGTTACCGAGGCTCAGCAGGGAAAACGTTGTTGCCTTATCCGTCGCATTGATCGTGCGAATGTGTGCGGAGTGTGCTCGGATAACCGGATGCGAGGATTGGCCACGCGGCTTTACACACCGCAAACTTACGAGTCCGCACCAAGGTTAATTATGCTCAGGTTTTCGTACGGAAAATTTTGCACACGCTCTAAGACATTTTTCACAGATATACCACACCAGTGTATTCCAATAGTGAGAAACAGTGGATGGTAAAAATTTCCCCCCCCCCCCCCCCCCTCCTTCATCCTTGGTATAGGCTGTTCACGGTAAAGTGAGCACTTTTGAGGCCCTAGTTACTTTTTTGCTTTCAGTCATGTTTTATTCTTTAACCTACTTTTAAAATAAATACTAGTATGTAGGTAATAAACATAGTGTGCATATCCCACCACAATCTGAATTTAACCTCCAAGACTACAATAGAATATATTTATCGACTATTAATCCAAACGAGAGAGCTTTCAAAAGTGCTCACTTTACCGCAAACAGCCTTTAACGTTCTTACATTTGCTCTGTAAACAGTCAAATGAGTAGGGAAGTTACCAATTATGTATTGTAGCGGTGTTAAACATTCCTATATTTGCAACCTGATATATAGTAGGTTTACCATGCAATGTGTCGGTTAAACACTTCCATTACAGTTTAGGAAGTTTACTAGAAAATATTTTACAGTGTAGGGAAAATTTCCGCCGTTAGGGTAATGCGGGAGAGACATAACCCCGGCAAACACAGCACGACACGACAAAAACCGCAACCACGACACAACTTTTATATTTTCAATTAGTGCGTTACGGATTGGACCTGGAGTGGACTGAAGAATTCTGATTGAAATGTTTATACTAACACATCCGCACTGGACTGAAGTAGGAGTGGAGTGAGATAATCCAGTCCAGTTGTCGAGGTGGACTGGATTGTAGAATCCGGATTGAAATTTTACTTTAAACACTGATCGGACTGAAATTAGAACAAAGAAGAAGTGGCCGCCATATTGACTCGTTAGTTTGGTTATGTAAGAGGTTAGAATCATTCTGAGACTAGTGAAGCGATAAATAAATGGCCACGAAGGAACTGAGAAATATTTTGACGGAGAAATATGAGAAATTCATATTATATTATGTTTGTTTTATAGTTCTGCCAGTCGCCAATAGAGTGTTTCTATCCCGTTTCAATCCGCATTCAGTACTGCTTACATTTTAGTCCAGGTTCGAAACTTTACATTAACTTTACATTACACTTATTGTCGATACGAGTTCACTCCCGAGTTCGATACAAGTTTATTCCAATCCGAGTTCGATCCAGTCCAAAATTTTACTCTGAAAGCACTAAATGCGACTGCTCGAACTAACAGCCCGACAGTTTACTGACGTGATACGACGACTCAAATTTTTCGGATCAATTTAGAAGGCGCTGATTAACTACGCTAGTTTCAAAGGCAGTGGGCAGACAGGAAATTTTGAATACATAATAGTGAAAAAATGTTATAGCTAATGCATATAAAGGTACAATTATTATTTTAAAGATTAAATACAATCATTTTCAAAATTTGTTTTCTTTTAAGTTGCGTATTTCCCATTGTAGGGAAATCTTGTCGTACAATTTAATTTTGCAGCGCTGTACACACTGTGCGTCGTGTCGCACGACACGACGAAGAATAGAAATAATTTCTAACCCGAAAGTGCTGGTCGGAAGTCAAAATTGTCGGGCTTACGTCAGATCTATCTTGTATTTCATTGGCTCTTTACTTTTAAAGTGTCGTGCCCGGGCGGTCGTGTCCTGCATAAGCGCTAGTGTTCCAAAGAGGTCACTTTTAATTAAAACTTACAGCTATGTGATTTTAATAAAAAATATTTCATTTAGTTATTTTATATTTGATTTATGATTGTTGCAAATTTTGTTTTCTAACGGGGGAAAAAAAAAAAAAAAAAAAAAAAAAAGGGTACACGTGCGACACTAGCGCTACCTTAGCGGCAAAAAATTTTAGTCGGCAAACTAAAAGCACCGAGATGCCCAACTCGAGCAGAATATACTTTATATGTAAACACGCCACGCGTTTATTGTCTTCTCGTTGACTAGCCTAGGTACGGTGATCAAGATAGCTCTTATCAGCCTGGATGGCGCCGTTTATGCGTGCAGATCCACAGACTAATGATGAGGTGGACCGATCTCGCTGGCTGCGCACAACCAATCTCCGTGTCCCAACATTGAACTGCTTTTCTGCCAACACGACTAGCGAAAATGGCGTGGTTTGGATTTTAGGTTAGAAATCTGATTTGTAAACAAATTCTTAGAGATGTATGTATACTTCCTCTAACAAATGTGTAAGTCCGTACTTAACTGGTAAAATTATTTTATTAATATAAAAGTGCTTGTCATTTAAAATTAAGATATAAACAAACACGTTCATCAGTGTTGACCACGTGACTTTGACCTACCCTAATCCCACACAACTGTCAACTTTGGGTACATGCGCAGAAGACGAATAAGCGGTCTACCTCACGTTTAGTCTATGTGCAGACCCTGACATAGTTCTTTCTCGGTATCTCCGGGGGCCGCGGTGGCTGAGTGGTTAGAATACTCGCCTCTAGGTAGGTGGGAGACGAGCAGTCTAACCACCCAGTCACCGTGACCCCTATTTATGGACAATAATTCGTTAAGAATGAACCGGTTTTCATTCCCACAGATTTTTTCTGAAGTAATAATGCATCTTGTATGTGACTGCTACCTCCCTACATGATAAGACTATAACTTAAAATAGAATGAAAAAAAAAATGCAAATTTTGGCTGAACATATTTTATATATATATATATATATATATATATATATATATATATATATATATATATATATATATATATATATATATAAGTCAGGTACTATTGTAATAAGGCTTTTAAGAAGATGCATTACTCTAGAAAGTTTTTGCAGATGTAAACAATATGGGAATCCCAGTTTAAGTTGCCATCAATATACGTACATTTTGATCACTTCTGTACTTAGGTTGTGTTCATCAGAATTACACGTTCTTAAGCACGTGGCAAAGGGCGACATTTATAGCTGCTTCGTTCCGGGCCAGTCCCGGATTTTCGCATGTGGGAATCGTGCCAGGCAATGCCGCTGGTCGGCGGGTTTTCTCGGGGACCTCCCGTTTCCCCTGCCCTTGCAATCCGACGCTGCTCCATTCTCAACTCATTTCCCCTCATAGGGTCTCAATTCCTCGTTGTTAAGAGCTTCCCAAATCTCTCAACTCAACTTGGCATCTCTACACTTTTGAATCGAACGTTTCGGACCTACTTATACATTACAAAATCATCGCTTATATATTTTTTAAAATGAAATATAACATTTATTTCACGTGATATATGAACGAAAAACAGATAGGAAAGAGGTAGTTTGGTAATGGCCAGTAAGAAATAGATTTTTATGTAACACATTATTAAACTCGTATTTGTTTCTCCATCTGTAAAGTTGTAAATATTTACATTATTTAAAATTAAATCATATATTTTAGAGCAGGGGCGCACACGTTGTTGGTTACTGGCAGAGCCACAGTTGCAAACATCTTATGTTAGGGACACAAATAATATAGTTTGTCACAGTCAAATTACATACATTTTTATATTATAATTGGGGGAGGCTTATATCTTCGAATAAATTGAACTACGTAACTGAAGTAAATAGAGGTGCCTCTGCTTAAATCTGAAACTAAGGGCTGATAAACAACAGATTATGGTGGTGCGCACATCTTCACATCTTCTTGAACCGTCAGAAACAAATAGTTTAAGGCGTTTCGTTAGTCTGTATAGTCTATGGGCCTCGCGTAATCGTGTCATCGTCCATAGCATAAAGAAGCATTTCCTTGCTGTTTCAACTAGCAGAGTGAGTCGAGTTGAGAGATTTTGGCGGTTTTGAGAGCCGATGAAGGTGAAGTGAGATGAGTGTGGAGCGGCGCCGAAATGCAAGGGCGTGAAAAATGGCAGTACCCCAAGAAAACCCGCCGACCAGTGGTATCGCCCGGCGCGAAAATCCGGGAGTGAAACGGCCTGGGTGGAAGCAGGTCTAACCGCTCAGCCACCGTGGCCCTTGTTTATGGACAATAATTATTAGAAAGATGATTTAAAAATAGCTGTACTAATTAACAGAAGGCCAGTTATGTCGATGTATTGGTAAATTGACTATTATCACAATAGCACAATGATAATATTTAATGTGAAGTAGAAATAAATAACTCATTTGGAATTGATTCCCTGTTTTCAAACGCTGTTTAAATTGAATTATTATAAAATCTGTAGCGAATACAGTGAAAAGGTACTTGCACATTAGAAATGCTTACTGCAGCACGTTATAACCAGTCTTCATAAATATTTGTGTAATATTTCATCTATATTCAGTAGGTGTATTACTTCTAAGTTTCGTTCATTAGATGTGTGTCATTTGTGTGTTATACGACCATTATTTTTTATGAGCCCATAGCAGTGCCTCTGAAATTAGTTCAGCATTTATTTCCGAATATTTGGCAGCCCTTGATCTGACTTCCTTATTTAACATACCTGTGCAAATCAGTGCATTTTATTAGGAGCGAATAAAAAACACTATAGGAGAACTGACATAAAGGCAAGTCTTGTGTTTACAGCGGTGCCACATTGCTTTCGACTATAGACAAAATTTATCTGTCGAATTGTGTTTATTTCGGCAAGTTCTCCGTGGGAGGGTGGAGATGTACGTAACCCGATCCCCGGACCAAACTTCTCTTGTTGCCCTGGTCGTAGCTGTTGAATAAGTACCGAGATCTACTGCCTGAACACCGTTTCGGAAAGTTGATTATTCATTCGTAGTACCAATATAGAACTGCTAGGTTTCCGGTCTGGTCTGGCGCGTACGTAAATACATCGCTTGATTGTACCGAAAATCGGTGGAGGATACCAGATTTAGCCCACTCTGTTAGTTTCCTACCCAATGTCTCCCCCGAAATAGCTTGTCTTTTCCAGCAATTATGTTGAGTCTGTTTTCGTAAGGGCTGCCGTAGTTGGGCGGTTAGACTGCCCGCCTCCCACCAAGGCGAACTTGGTTCAATCCCCCGGCGGGTCAAATTACACAGAAGTAACCATTTGAGAGTCAGGAGGAAGCATGTATTTTCAAGGGCTTCACGTACTCCGAAGATCGTCTGGACGTTAATAGAATCCCAGGATGGCGAAGGGGAGCCCCATTCGAACAGTTAACTGACTTTCAGTGAAGTCGAATAGTGAGACTCCATGGTCATACCGGAGAATTGCGGAAGATGTTGGACGAGAAGGGCGAATCAGTGGTGGTGACTTTGGTCAGAGTAGGCTGTACGTACGTGTAAAACGTATTCCAGAAGTCAGCGAAGCTGTACGGATGCACGACAACACCGCCGCATTATATGAGTGGACACAGCGGATCGCAACGCAACCGCAGAACCTACTAGACTTAATGTTGCCCTAGGAGTGTCTGCAAGGACAATCTTCAATCGTTTACGTGAAGCTGGTCGACTGTCACGCGTCATTGGCCAGGCATCCCCTCGCACCCCAGCATCGTGCAGTTCGACTCCGGTGGTGTCGAGAAAGTAACACCTGGAGGGAAGGATGGGAAAGCGTTTTGTTCAGTGATGAGACCCGGTTCTGCCTTGGGGCCAGTGATGGTCGGGTGCACATTCGGTGTCGGCCTGGTGACTGGCAGTGGGATAATGGTTTCGGGAGCCATACATATCCTATGATGGCCATTCTCTTGAAGTGTTAATACAGGACCCACTGACCAAGAACAAGGTACATCCAGAACGTCAACCGAACCGGTTTTTGCTGGGGCAGATGGATGCGCATTTTTTTCTCGTGAAATACGACGAGCTCTTCAAGAGGGTTGTCAACTTCCCTGACCAACTCGATCATCACATCCTTCCCCCGTTGAGCATGTGTGGACATGGGTTGGTTGTCATCAGGCCCGATCTCCTGCAACATTGGCAACTCTTGCTCATCTGATCCACCAATGCCCGGTTGCACCAGCATCTTCCCCGATCCGAGATCGAACGATCCTAGTTCCCGAACCAGGATCCAGTTTTATCAAGGTACCAATGTAAAAGTGTTGCACCAACGAAATTTCATGATTCTGGCTCTCCGATTCGTCGATCTTGATTCCAAAGTGAGAAATCGATGTTAAAAATGAGACAAATTTTGTTATTGGTTCGCAATACATGACATCATGGAAGTAGGCGTATTTTTCATTATAGATAGAATTAGACGCGCAATGTTTGATCTTTTTAAGTGAATTATTGTTGTATGAATTTTACTGAATAATATTCAAGTGCGTATAATGATATTTTAATTTCCCAACAAAACAATCGATCTGTAGGCGTATTTTCAAACTATATTTTTCGACGATGGCTGCTGATCTCGGATCAAGATATCGAACCGCCGAAAATGACGGTTTAAAATGAACTTCATCTCGATCTACAGTCTAACTCTGAACTCGAATGGTGCAACAGTTTTCTGTGTCGATCTTAGATCAAATCTCGGATCGAGTTTCGAACCACGATGGTGCAACAAGGCACAAGAGCAATGTGCGTAGAATTCCATTCCGCATGACGATAATTCTGTCTGTATTGTTGCTAGAGGAGGGCACACTATCGCCGTGTCCGAATTCAGGTATATACTTGCGTACTTGTATCCTTGCATACTTCACTTACCCTTGGCACCAAACTTGACAAATTCGGACAGTCAGTCATCTTGGTCTCGGTAACTATTAATAGCCAATTAACCACTTTTAATGTACATGTATTCCGACTAAGAACTTTATAATTGCCGGAAATTTTCGAGGTTAATTCAAGTATTAAATAATATCTCAGTAAGCGCAACTTGGATTGATTTTTTTTTAAATCTTATCTTCTGTAGGTTAGGAACACATGCCTAATACGAATTTGTTTAGACTTTTATTTTCAAGTTTAACGTTTGGGACAATTATTTACTCAGTTCAAAGTTCTTCGTTTACGAAGTAGTATTGTTGCCCTATTAAACTTTAAACGAGTTAAATTACGTCGGAAATCAACTGTAACTTACATATTGATTCGTGGCGGCACATATTCCGCAAACTGCGCGAGAAGTGTACATCTTCGTTTACTTGTATACTTGAATACTTCACTTGCAATTTGGACAGCACTTATGCGTACCTGTCCCCGGAAGTGACGTCGTAAGTATGATCTTCAGGCGAATTCGGACACAGCCTAAGTACTGAACGATCACTTAACACACCTATGCAGACATTATTTTCCAGCGGATATCCTTGTGCCAGTGATAATGTCCTGTACACTGCTTGCATGAAATATAAGTACATTTTGGATACCTTGAGAAGCATCCATTAAGGGGTTATTTTTTTTCAGTTTCCAGTACTTTATGTTGTGATAATTGTGATAAAACCACGCGATCTTTAAAAACTTGCAGTATTCTTATCATCGAACGAATGCTTTCATTTGTAAGTGTAAATTAACCCAGAAATTTAACTTAAAAAAATTGTTTTTTCTTTATTATATGATATTTGCGTTACACAAACCAAAAACTTTGCGGTGCGAAATTTCCTTATCAGGCTCCATAAAATTTTATGATTTTTGTCATAGTCTAAATTTTTCTTCTGTTTAGTTTCTTTTGTTCTGCAGCAGACAGGTACTTTTAGTGTCTTGTTTCAATAAACTTTGATGATTGCTTCCGATCCACCAGTGAGACATATACTTATATCTAGCGTTTAGCGTTTGGAAATTGGCAACTGCGTTATGACGCATAGTAGTTCATTATTTGTTTTTTTTTTTTTTAATTTGCATTTTCCTGCAGCGTTTTATTTTTATTTATTTTTTGTTGACTAACTATAAAGAATATTACTAACCATATATCTAGATTAAATTGTTTTTCAGCTCTGATGCAGTCAATTTTATTCCGTGTTATTGGTTTGTTTTATCTGTTCGGATAAATAGGCGAGGACGTATATTACTGCTATTCATCTTGCAACCATAATATTTCACAGTAAATGAGTTCCCTCAGAAAATTAACTACAAAAAAAAAAAAACAGAGTAATTTATCGGATTTCACCGTCAACGATTTGGGAATACAAACGTGTCGAAAAACTTTCATGAGATGTTAAAAGTGAATACGTAGGTAAGGACTGGATATCTGCTTCGTTATTTACTAATAGATTACAAACGAATTTATAGTAACTACAATCAGTTCTACTCGCAGACAACGGTATTCCGTTTTAAGTAAGGGAAAAGTATTTCAATATGAAACAAGTCATAATTATTTGTGCAAGTTTTGGATAGCCCTTATACTTGATATCACGACTAATTCCATCAGCAGCTTGTAACATAGCGGAATTTCGGGGTTATGATTATCATTAGTAATAACCATTTGTATTATATATGATTAAAGTGTACTTACTTATGTTGTCACGTTATTTCGATATTTTTCAAAATTACTAACCTATGAGTTAACAGTAAGATCTTTGGTTTATCTTGATAGTGATTTACATAGAGATTCATTTATTTCTAGGCAGTATTTAGCATTAGTGTTTGTTATTTTTCATTTCTTCCTAGAGAGTATAAAGAAATTAAATGTTCATTAAACATAAAAGTATCCTGGTTGTGTCTCATCTGGCCATTGCTGAATGGCGGAGATATATATCACAGTCAGACGACAGAAGACAACATAAGTAAGACTGATGTAAAATAGAACAAAATATTTTCTCTAGAAATATTTCTCACTACCTCCAGAGACGGACGTGTGTTATAATGAAATGAATATTTTGAAAGGATAATTTTATTTGCATTGCAGTACGATGTTTTATGGTGATTATAAGGAGATGAAAGAATTATAATGAATATTTTATGTTTGAGTAAATGAAAAAATAATTGTATGAATAATTGGTAGAATTTAATGAAGAGGAAGAATTTCAATAAAGAATGTAAATGTCAGAAACTGAGATTTTAATCGAAAACGGCGCCCAGAATGTTAAACAGCATATTGTAATTCTGTGAAATGTAACAAGCTGAAGTGGTACTAAATTTCTGTCGAAACTAAAACGACATAAGTCTCGTATTCGTAGCCACTTTCGCGATGGAGATGCGACCCATGTTCGGTGCGCATCTTGTTTTTGGCAGAAAAAAAAAAAAAAAGAGATTCTCCAACGATTAGCGAGTCGTTTGTGTGTTGTTTCCAGTTTGCGGGAACTCTCGGTGAGGCCTTGACCTACCCTAAACGACTCGCATCCCGTTAACCTCTCCTTGTACTCGTAAAAACGGCGCACGCTTTACATCGGTTCGACAATTGAGGTACGATGCACTGGCAGATACAATTATTTTTAAGTTGCGACATAATGTTCTTGACTCACACAAATGGAGGGGTGGAAAATAATATGCAAAATTAAAATTTTACCTCAATAACCGATGGATCAGGAACGATATATATATATATATATATATATATATATATATATATATATATATATATATATATGCGCGCGTGTGTGTGTGTGCGTGTGTGCGCGCGCGCGTGTGTGTTACTCGCCCGTCGCATCTTGGTTTGATGCAGTGTAAGTTTTTTATTTATGTCTATCTAGTTAATATACTTACAAAATTTCGACGGAATTAGTAATAAAACTAGCATCCTTACACCTTTCTACGTCAATGAGTACTTATATTGTCAAAGAAGGAACTTTCCGCGAATTCCATGGAATTACCTGCAAGATCTCTACCTGATTATATGGGGCCGCGGTAGCCGAGCGATTAGCACACTCGCCTCCCCACCAAGGCGAACCGGGTTCAATCCCCGACCGCGTCACCGGATTTCGCAAGTGGGAATCGTGCCGGACGAAGCCGTTGGTCAGAGGGTTTTCTCGGGTATCTCCTGTTTTCCCCGCCCCTTCATTCCGGCTCTGCTCCAGATTCACTTCAAACACCTCCGTCGGCTCTCAAGACCCCCCTGTTAAGAGGCGCCCAAATTTGTTCACTTCTACCTGAAGTTATTTGCTGTCAATGAAGTGTTTTGGATTATCCGTAGTCTTTGAGTTTCAAGGAATAAAATATTGAAAATTTAAACAAATCTCTTTCTGGATCGGGATTTGAAAATGCATTCAAATACCATGCATGAGCCTGCTATCATAAACACAGGACTACCAAACACATCTTGCTAGGTTGACAAAATTAGGATTGTATTATGTTTTCAATGTTTCCAATTACTATTCATAATTTAAAATCATTGCCGCTCGTTGTGTGTTTCCGTGTTCGTTTCTTAAATTGTAAAGTGTCAGTTTTATAATTCTACGTCACAGTAGAGAAAATAATGCATCGGCATAATATATAGAAAAAATTGTGAAATGTTTCATATTTCATAAGCAAGTTTGTGTTTCATTTTTCGTTACTCCCGACTTCAGTTACGTACACAATAATTGACAAAGATATTTAACAACGTATGTGCTCTTTGTCGAATCCATTTTAGTCAAATCCTTGTTCCGGACTGCTGACAGCTGGAAACGTGCTTTGCATTTTTAGCCTCGCGCCCAGGGCTCAGAAAATCATCAGACTTACGAGTCTCGTGAAAGAGGGACTCGCACACTTCGTTCGTGAATTCGAGCTCGGTTTATGAGGTTGTATATAAGAGACAGTAATCTCTTCTACGCGAAGATTAGCGTGGCTACAAACGAAACGTTAAAAAATGCCACCCTAATCCTCATAATTGCTCACAACAAGTGTTAATTTCCCTTGAAACAAGTAATATGCAATACGTTTCAGCTCATAGGCACAAATTTTGTGAATTCCTAGGCCTATATGGCACGCTAACCTGATGTCAGGAAATTGCGTCAATTGGATGGGATTACGCTAGGCGCATTAATAAGATGCTGCTGTCTAAGGGGAATTCGTAATGGGGACCTTATTTGCATCAATTGCTACGCTTAAAAATTGGGACGATGCACACCAAACCTACAACCTGTCCAGTATGCACATACAGTATGTAATGTGTAACGTAATTTGTATTACAGACGTTAGTGAGGGATTCGCCATGAAAGTACAAGAATAGCTTACAGGCGTTATGCCCTCAAGCGGGTTGTTAATGAGGTATACCTTTGGAAGAGCAGAACGAATCAATCGGATGAATGTCCAAGTTGTGCTACATTGTGCGTTCATTAATAGCGTACATGTCCTAATATATGTTTTACATTTCATACTTTCACGTGCATCGCCGTACTTGTGATACTCGTTCCACCATTCGGAGATCCAACTGAGAGTGCAATAATGCGCAATACTTTATCAACATTATGTACAGTGCCTCACTCAAACCTTTTGCAGCATAGTGTCCGTTACGAGAATTCACTCCAGTTGCCTAACTGCTAGGCGTTCATTCAACCTCTTGCGAACTTTAAATTCAATTGCGTACTTGCCACCAAAAAAATCGCGTCTGTAAGCATTTCTTCTTGTTTTTAGGGAGAATCTCCTATTGACACATGTAACATAAGTTATGTTACTTTTGTATATATATTGTATATATAGTGTGCACGTATATTTTTCCACACGTGTGTGTAAATTTGCATGCGTGTGTATAAATGCACACACCTAAACACACACAACGTCTAAAGCGAAGTTCTGTGACGAGAAGACAAACGTCCTCGGTATGATAAATAAAATGGTTTTGGCATAATATTTTAATCTACGTGACATTACACGACACATAAAAAAAAGGGTTTTTTTTTTTGCAGTCAACCTCCGCGAAAATTTTCTACCTATAGTCATCCTCCTCCACCAGAGAAATTGGAGTCGCTAGATTATTATTTGATAAATCAATACGAGCGCTCGTTATTCTATGGTTTTGATGCTCAAACTCGCTACGTACAAATTAATCATTAATACCGCCTCAGTGAAACACGCACAGGTCGAAAGCCCCCAAGAAATGAGTGTACAGGTTTTGAGAGCGGGATTCGGGATGAATACCTGTGTCCGTGAACGGTTTAATTTCTCACTCTGTGTGAAATTATTCAAAATTTTGCTATACGAGTGTACACGCAGAGTGAAAAAGCTCGAATGGTGAAGGTATTTCTCACACATTCGTGCAAGCGATCCTACATCTGCTCGGGAAACAGTGAAAGGCGTAGGTAACTCGCCAACTTTATATAGTAGCGACGCTAGAACATTCCATATTTGTAGCTTAATATGGGGTATTATTTCCATACGATATGTGAATTAAAAACTTCCAATTTAGTTTAGGAAGATCGCCAGAATTCTTTTTTAGTGTGCTGTTTTACCGACCTTCATTACCCCATTAATATTTTACTTCGAGTCTGATGTCATGAATATATTTTGTTACGTGTATTTTTTTTCTTTAATTTTCGCCTCAGAAAGTTTGTACCATAGAGTACAAGCAAGTAAGTACACGCTGTATATCCGAAAATGAGAAAAAGAAAAAAATTTCCGATGTCCTTTCGCTTTGTGTACGTTTACGTGTCGACCAAATAATGTCAACATAATTAGTATGCTCGGTACAGCAGAATTAAAGAGAACTAAATTCCTGTTAATGCAGTAATTAAGTGTGCAGGTTGCTTCAGGTTTATTTTTGGCATTATGAACTATTATTGTAGAGTTACAATGTGCGATTAGGCCAATGTTTTTGTTGCCGATAATATCGTCCACGGGGAAATGCGTAATGATACTCCACCGATGTGCGCAGGAGTATTTATGAAATAAAATTTCTCATTTTCATTAATTTCATGTATTATTAACTTATAGCATGAATGGATATAAATCAAATTAGCTAACTTTAATAAATTTCTTCGTTTGTGTTTTTAAATCGCGAATATTGTATCACGTGAGTTGTTTAGACCTGAAATATGGTTTACTATGCAATGTTGACGTTTTGAAAAGACGTTAACCAGTAGATTTCCTACACATATCAGTTATTCAGCTACACTTGTGTACTATTTAAATTTGTATATATATAACTGCGAAATCAGGGCTAGTGGCTTCATGATAAAACAAAAGTGAGAGAGTTCTTAAACGAACCTCCAACTGTTTTCAGAGCTAATTGTCGAAAAAACTGAAGAAATATCGGTAATTCCTTAAAATTTTCGCTTATTGCTTAACAGAGTCTAATCGTCACAATTACGTGGAATTATTCGCAAAGGTTTCGTTTTTTTTAAATATTAAAAGCAGAAAAGTAGCATCGAGGGAAAAGGGTGCGAGATTATTTAAACATAACTCTCAAAACTCCTTTTGTGCACGAAGGCGCTGCTCAATACATGTTCTTTTTATTATTTGCAGTTCATTTTGAAGACTTAATTCTGCCTTTCCACTTCAATAGCAGACGGCCTGAGATATTTTCTTTATCAAAGCAGTTATATTCCTTCTCCCACGTCGGACCGACAAGTCGTGTTGTATAATTTTATTTTTATATTACCCATGTTCTCTGCCTCTGCCTGTTTCTCTCTCTCGCTCTCTGTGTGTGTCTCTGCCTCCCTCTGTCTCTATCTCTCTGTCTCTTTCGCCAGGGCCAATGTTTAGAAAGTGCCTTCATTCGACCCACCAATACCTTCGCCGGCTTTGATGATTTCAAGTCTGCAAAGCGGAGAGAGGCCTTTTCCCGCGCGTGGAGTCGAGTGCCAGGAACTCCAACACGCATCTCCGCAGCGCCACCTTCCAACCCCCCCCCCCCAACCCCCTCGCCAACCGCTTCTTCCATCACGACACTGTTACCATGGCAATACCGGGTTCCGTGACCGGATGGAGCTGGAGTCACGATTCCCCGACATACCCGATACGACAACCCCGACACGACGAAATATGAGCAAAGGCTGTTCACGATAAAGTGAGCACTTTTGAAATGAACCTCGGAAAAAAGTCACTGACTCCGCCTGCATATACTTTAACGGGCGCACTGAGTGGCATGCGCCCAGTTGAAGTTGGTAACGATGGACGGAAAGTAGTTCCATATTTTAACGTCAAATAAAAAGTGTTACTATAACCACTTGAAAATCATTTTAATGATTTCTTTCGCTTTCTGTTTTTATGATGCATCTAAGTGTAAAAATTGGCAGATTTGTGAACTATTTACTTTTATAATAATCCTGCAGTTTCATTTGAGGGACGCATGAATAAAGTTATAAGGCACATGGAAATGTTAATTTTACATAAGGCCGAATAATATGCAACGTGCATACAATTAGATCTTAAGCAGGGCTTTCAAAAATGCTCATTTTACCGTGAACTGCCTATAGCAACCAGCGAAAGGCAAGGTCACTGTGACGTCAGTCCGACAAAATCGCAGCCCCGACAGCTCGACAAAAGCGGATTGTGTTTCTACTACCCATCGTGTCGGACTCGTCGGGGCACGAACAAAATGTAAATACGACATTACAAAACAAAATTTCGTACATATTTCCCTACTTTAATAAATAATATACTAACTTACCGCCAAAATAACATTCCGGTTGTTTCTAAATACTTTTCATCTCTGGCATAAATTCAAACATTGTCGACAGCAAAATAATCATTCACTCTATCACGAATTTTAAAACGTAAATATCTTATATTATGACAACTTGCCGTTTAAGAATTTTCTTACAGCCAACAAAACATACTTGTCGGGAAGACTTCATCGGGTTCAGACGTCATAACTGTCTGTCTTGTCGTGTTCGTCGGGCTATTGCGAGTCCACATTGACAGGGAATCCGTGTTACCTTGGTCAGCACTTAACACTTTCGCGTTCTCCCAAGTGAAAAAATATATGCCACGCGGCTATTTTTATGTATGCCGCATAGAGTAGAACTGGGATCTCCGAATAACCCGAATAGATGTAAGCGTAACAAATAAAATTAAGTATAATACGTAATAATAAATATGAAGGTACAGAATCCTTACTGGAGAAAGGTAAAACTTACAAATAAACATTTCATAAATTAAATACGCAATTTTTAAGTATATGTAAAGTTATTACTTCAATAATAATTGCTGTACACAACTCCAAACTGACTTTACTGCACATGTGTTTGTCACGTGTTTGTAATCTGTACATAGGTTTCAAACTTCTGTTCTTCATTAAATGCAAATGCCATTTTCTGTAAGTACTGTACATATTTTATTGGTTTTTCACACAACATCCGGCTAACCCGGATTTTCGTCATCCTGGAATCGGCTTTGGTCTCAATTGATTCGGCTCAGCGGTGTTATGCCATATCGAGTAATACACGCAAAGGCCAGACATTAAGCAAAACGTCTCAACTTTCTAATTAAAAAATATTTATACACCATAGCGGAGTATCATAATGAATAAAATTACAGTTTTCAGTAGATTATTTTAAATTATAGTTTATTTAAGATGTTATTTTATTTGCATTTGTAGAAAAAATTAAATTAATTTTCCAATTAATTAATAATACTTTAAGTTTCTACAAAAAATAATATTTTATTTAAAATGTATTTGTTTTAGAAAAATTTAGTTTCTGCTGTTATTTTGTAACATTTGTTTAAAGCAATTGTCATGTCAATTTTATAATCTACACGGTTCAGTAAAATTTTTTGTTTTGTTTTGTATGCTAATATGACATGTGCTGTACAATTGTGTTTCGTCTTTTTGATTTATAAAGACGAATGAAAACCTAAATTTTGCATGCCTTGCTCCGGTCATATATTCACAATAGTTGATAATCGGTCGGGAAATCTATGGCGTGTGTGTGGCTGCAATAATATATTTGAACATTATAAAATAAATACTTTTGCGACAGTAATACAAATTCTCTTATAATTCTTTAGATGGCATGACAAGTGTATCAGGAAACATGCGTGAAAGGGAATCAAATTAAAAATGCTTATAGTTAAACAAATATATAATTTCTGAACAAATGAATGAGTAACCCTAAACATAAATAAATCTATTGCTTACATTGTTACACCCACTTTTGAGCCATTTGGCTTTTAGAAGGTGGCTTGTATACTGTATAACCACGAAGGCATGTTCCAATTGTGAATGTCACCCGACGATCTTCTAATAAGGAAGTGTGCAATGCGACGATTTCCATTTTCATAATATCAAAGGAGACACACGAAGGCCAGATATTTCTATATTCCATGTTTTAATTTTGCATTCATAGCTCCAGGCATATAATCACAATAGTTGGAAATGGAACAAATGGTCGGGGAGACAATGACATGACCATATTTGGCTACAATTATAAATTTTGACATTATTAAAAAGTAATAAAGATTCGCCTACCATTCTTCAGAGAATATGAGTAAAGCGATTTTCAAAGGGGATAAAATTAAAACTCATAATTACTGAACTCAAAATGAAAACAATTTGATTTTTGACACCAGCACTCCAACTTTAATGTTAATTGGCTTATCTAAGACAGCATTTGTACTGCATAAACAAAAAAAGCATGCTCTATTTGTGCATTTCAGCCTATCTTCTCCCCATGTGGAAACATATCGCACGTTTGCCCTTTACAGCAGAAGATACATCTAAGAGACAGGCAACCTAGTTGGAAAGTCAACTGTGCCAGATGACATCAGAACGGTGTCAATGTCAACGGAAAGATAGAACTCTCTCACAGTACAGCAGAACATCGGAGAATTTCTACAAATTAAAGAGCTAAATAATGAAATTCCATAAAAGAAATTAGAGAAGGTAAGGCAAGATCTAGTATCTTGATAAAAATTAAAAGAAAAGGACCCAAAGAAGCAAAGAGGCAGTTGTGTTTTTATTGAATTGTAGTACGAGAAAAATAGATACATTCAACACCGATGAGGGAACCGATGAGTGTCGTCCAGGTGGAGAACGTGGTGCAGTTCACACCATTTTCTCCGAAGCTGCTCGCAGAACATGCATGACCAACAGTTGTTCCAGTGCTGAAGTGTTTTATTTCCAGTCGCTCAATTTTAGATCACCAAACAAGTGTAATGCCTTGTACTATGAAATATGATCTGAGTTTTTTTTAAGTTGAATTTTATTCTTTAAATAACATAATTTCACACCTCAAATTTTAATAAACGACATTTATTATGATACTTTTATTTTTAAACGTTATAACAGTGTACTTCATCTCTATCTGTTTGGTTATAGTTAACCAGAATAAATGGAGTGAGGTATTTCCACCCACTTTAATTACTGTTCGAAAAAATAACTGGAGCAATCTTTATATATATATATATATATATATATATATATATATATATATATATATATATATATATATAACTTTCTTACCTAATAAATTTAGGCTTGACTCTCCACTCGTATTGTCATGGAATTGACTAAATTAAGTGCTTTTTTTTCGTCTAGCAGTCGCAGTTATTATTATACTTCAGATTTCTTTTCCTATAGCTGCAGATGTAATATTTTAAATTGCGTTAGAAACATTTTAACAAGAAATTCATTGGAGGTTAACGCTAATTTTTAGATTTCACCTACTTATTTTATTGTTTACGCGGACAAAAGGGTAAATGAAGTATGAGAGGCAGAAATTCGTGCATTTAAAATCCTTCTGAAAAGAATTTTCTTAAATAATCTATTTATGTAGAGTACTGCTTGCCCTTCCAGCTGTCATATTAATCACAAAAATTTAAATTTATTGTGGCCTCAGATGTTAACTTTCGTGACCTATGTTTATTAAACACGTGTCAATTTTTATATTAACTATGGGCGAAATATAAAAAAAAAGCTAAAAGGAACTATATATGCACTGTCTTGAAATGTTCAATTTACCACTTACAGCGTATAAATAATGATATGCGCATAGGGGAAACGAAATATTGACATTAGGTTGTTTCAAAATTGAATCTTACCCGTTTCGCCGATTTCTATCTGAAATATGGACGGTAAACCATTTTGGTAACCTGAGTGGAGTGGAGAGATTCGAGTGTGTCTAAATATCGAGGTCTTGAGAGCCGAAGGAAGGTGAAGTGATGTGAGTACGAAGCAGTGCCGGAGTGCAAGGGTTTGGGAAAACCGGAGATCTCCAGGAAAAAAACCCGCCGACCAGCTGCATCGTCCGGCACGATTCCAACGTGCAAAAATCCGGGAGCGATCCCGGAAAGATCTGAACCCGGTTCGTCTAGGTGCGAGGCGAGTAGTCAGACAAGTGCTCAACCACGTTCCCGTTTGGCAAGTCCGAGTGGAGTACACAGGACGATCGAATTCAAATATAGGCCGCTCACAGTAAAACACTTTCGAAAGCCCTGCTTCAGATATACTTGCATGCACGTTGTGTATTCTTCCGCATTATGCAAGAATAACATTATCATGGGCCTCGGTCACTTTATTCGTGCGTTGGTCAAGTGAAACTGTGAAATTATTAGAAAAGTTAATTTTTTTACCAATCTGCTCAATTTTACACTTCGATGCATATAAAAAAAAAAAACAGAAAGCGGCAAAAATAATTTAAATCGACGTAAAGATACGTAACAACTTTTCCTCCATCGTTACCAACTTTACTAGGCGCATGTCTCTCAGGGTTCCCGTTAAAATATATAATTTTTTATAAGGTTGATTTCAAAAGTGCTCACTTTATTGTGAACAACCTTCACGCAAAAGTATCATAGTTCATCTTTACTGGAAATAGTCACAGTTTATAGGAATGGACGATCAAGGTAGGAAAGCGATCTATCTCAAAGAAATGGTACAAATTTACAGTAGAGTTCAGTATAAAGAACTAATTACAGTAGAGTTCAGTATAAAGAACTAATTACAGTAGAGTTCAGTATAAAGAACTAATTGCAGTAGAGTTCAGTATAAAGAACTAATTACAGTAGAGTTCAGTATAAAGAACTAATTGCAGTAGAGTTCAGTATAAAGAACTAATTACTTCCAGCTTTCTTACTTTCTTTAAATTGTGCATGATAATGAATGTCTCCTTTAAAAATTATACTTAAAGACTCATTTCTCCATAAACTGTTAGTATAAGGTTTTTTTTTAGAACTTCAAAATATGCTCGTTTTATTGCAATATGCTGAAATATCCGTAGGCACAACAATCTTTTCTACAAAATGCCGTGGGTTCTATAGGGTGGTCTATATGTCTTGTCCCCCATTACATACATAACCAGTAACAACGCAATATAATCCAATATATCATAAGGTATTCCAATAATCAGATACATTTTCAGGGGTGACAAGACATGCCGACCACCCTTACACGTTGGAAAAAAATATAAATCTTTCAGGGTGTTACAATACAAGACATGTGGATGACCCTGCACTTAAACGTTCATAACCAAAATATTTTTTAAACCTAATTATACACGGTCGAGTTTCCCGCAATTCTCGCCCCTACGACCCGTTATTTTTCGGGCGAATTTCGTCGCCCGCATTTTCGCGAAACGACCCGGAAAATTAAAACCAAAGGCGCGACAACGTGGCGATAATTTATTCGGCGAATTTTTTAAAAATATTTCAGCATAATGAACAGGCGGGCGCGGGTCGCGCCGCTAATAGATCGCACTGCGAATTTAATTACGGAAGGAGGGTTGGTTGGTTGGTTGGTTCGCATGCTGCAATGAACACTGGGGAAGAGAGAGACAATGCGGTTAATTTGCGGCGTGGTTCCATCCCTGTGGCCGCCTCGCCACAACGCGACTCGCTGCTGTGAATTATGCGTGGAAACGATCGGCGTGCGAAAAAAAAAAAAGTAAATAAATAAACGCGGAAAGATGAAACAAAAAAAAAAAAAAAAACAACGGCCCTTGACATCCATTGTCACGACGAGAATGTGCCTCCCCCCTCCCCTTGACAGTAAGCTTCATAAGCCGCGGGATTGGGCGATTTAGCGGGTCGAGGGAAGGGGTTGGTTTGGCTTAAACCTACGTGTAAAACGTGAAAAGGCTGCTCGCGATAGTGAGCACTTTTGAAAACAACCTTAGCAAATTCACGGCTCATTTTAAAATGGCACACTGGGTGACATACACCCAGATAATTTGGTAACTATGTACAAAAAAATAGGCGAGACTAAAATTTGGAAAAAAATAAATAAACTGTAAAAAAACCTTTTAAACCAAGCTTTTATTTATAAATAAACTAAAAAGATAAAAATAATTATAGTAGTATTTACAGAATTTGTAGAACTTGTAAGGCGTGGTCGAACAGCCGCAATAAACTTTATTACAAAATTAACATTTTTGTATCAATTTATATTTAGTATTAAAAGATTGGCACGAATAGTTAAGAGTCTTACGCAAGAGATGTGCTTTCTACGCTTACGCAAAGGAGGTACACGTAGAGTAAAAAAAAAAAAAAAACTGGTGGCCCCTGCCAAACTTCGGGCTGCAACCAAGCGAACAGTGGTGCTTAGCAGGCAGACGCGACAATTTGCTAGTGATTCGGTGTGCACCCGACAAACACGTACGGTATACGTTGTTCACTGTAGCGTGAGCACTTATGAAGGAAGCCCTAGTTACCTTTTCCTTTCAGCCATATTTTATCCTTTAACAACCTTTAAAAATAAATATTACTACGTAAATAATAAACACAGTGTGTATATTCCACCGCACTAGGAAGTTAACTTCCAAGGCTAAAATAAATTATATTTATTGACTATTAATCCAAATGAGAGGGTTTTCAAAAGTGCTCGCTTTACCGTGAACAGCCCATACATGCAAACAACGTTAAGTTAAATAAAAGCTTGTAAAAAGTACTTCCATGTCACAACGTCAAATTAAAGTGTTAAATAGCCGTTTGGGATAACTTTAATTATGTTCTTCGCTTTCTGTTTTTTCAATGCATCTCAGTGTGATTAAAACTAGATTTTTTTTAAATGTTTAATTTTCTAATAATTTTACAGTTCGCTTGATCTATGAATGAATAAAGTATTGAGACCCATGTCAGTTTTCATAGCGCAGAAGAATACACAAAGTGCATATAAGTGGATCTTAAGCAGTACTTACAAAAATGCTCGTTATACAATTAATAGCCTATGTCACTCCGAAATCTCATTTTTTTTTTTTTTTTGCATTTCATCACAGTGTTGCCAATCGCAACCGAGTATTAGGCAGCAAAAAAGAGAAATCCTGTTTTTATTTATTTTTTAACTAGGTACTATTGAGTGCGGAACATTTTAATTCGCAGTAACAGTAAAGCAGAAATCCGGTTTTGTCGAAAAATTAACGAGCACCGCGGTAGAAATATTGCCAGTTTTCCACTTCGCGCAATAGTGAACAGGGATAAAATGTTGTGCACTTTGGAAAGCACGCATCGCGGATTTGCGAAAGCTTACATTCGGATGTAAGAGAGAAAACAAGTCTTCATAGTGAAATACACTTTCTGAGTGGCGGCGGTGGAGGTTGAAACAAGATTCTTCACACGCATTGCAGACACATCGTTGCCTATATGTCAGTGCTGCGTATTGGTAAACTAACGAATAATATAAACTGACGTAGAAAGTAACGTTGAATTTTATTGATTACGTGGCTGTAAGCTGTCCACTTTATATAGTAAACTAGCTGACGGAGAGGGTTTTTCTTTCGATTGCCATAAACACTATGATGTCTTGCTTACGAGTTTATACGGAGAAAAATATTTAGATTAATCAAACACTGATTGTATGGCGCAACCAAATTAAGTGTTTGTACAGGGCAATGAAATATATTGCAAGAAGCGGCTACTACCCAAAGCCAAGATCTTGCAGACAACAGCCCTGAAAGCCTGCGAACTATATTAATGAAGTATGTTGTTGTTGAAATGAATTTATTTTGCTGCTCTCATTTGGTTACCACAAACAAAGATTCGGTTGGTGCGACTGAAGATTTGTTTGGCTCTACGTAAATTAAACGATTGCGATTAATATGGAACAAAACTTAAGCGCGATCGAGTTTCGAACCCAAATCAGCTGCGCTGAGGTGATACGCCCTAGCAAAATCAGCTAACCTTACTACTGATGAATAGGGACGTGCGAAATTCGGGTTATTTTTTGGTATCATGCTGGACTTCACAGTACTGTATGCACTAGAGCCGACGTTGTTTCTCCATTGGCTGCTGCATAGATGTGAAGACACTCCCTCTCTGACTGAACTACACGTGATTGGCGCACACAATTGTGAAGTGTTCCTTTATTGGTCCAGAGTCTCCCAGGGTGTGTTACATAAAGTGTGGTCCAATGACAAACGTATTGCAAAGGTACATGTGATTCAAGTTCAACTTGTCTGCAAATAATAACGCAAATGTAGCAGGTCACTGATAAAATATGAACGATTTATATAGATACATCAAAAATTCTGGATAACGTGGGCAAATAAATAAACATCTCGCAGAAAGTTTGAAATATACATACAGAATGCGCATACGTATGGCGTGTACATAAAGGAAAGCATAGCAATAAGACTTTAAAAACGGTACCGATACAAAGCGTTTCCAACACAAAACCATTTTCCAATATCACAGATAATTAACGTACTGGTGTGTCTGATTAAGGAGGGTCTCTTTCTTCTCACTGCAGCTCAGTACCGTGTATGACCTCCATGTGCACTGTGGAGGTCCGTAACACGCCGTGGAATGGTTGTAGTTAGTGACAGGAACATTTCGCGAGTTAACTTCAGGACAAGTTAGACGTCAAGCACGTGTACCTACAATAAAGTTGAGTTTGCAGTTGGATCGCAGTTTACTAGACACGCCCTCGACAACTCTGAGCGTATTAGTAAGGAAACAAGTAGCGAATTCCATACTGCCAGGTGTGGAGTAACGCCGGCTAGTCTCTGGGGCAGCAGCTAATGAACAAACGACTGATGCTCGAGTGTACACATCACTGCGGAGTCTAGCCTGCAGGTCACTGAACTCGCGAAATCTTCCCATCCCTAGTTGTAATCAATGTGTTGACGTCACGACAAAATGGAGTTTGAACTGCTACGACTCCTCAAATAATACATCTAGACATGGGGAGGGTTCGGCTGCAGTCATCGGTTTAGCACCCTTGTTACATGAGCGTGGCGTATTGGTATTGGCGATCACTGTTACCAAAAGACCCATTCAATCATTGTGTTCAGGACCACAAGACGTTAAACTTATGCAACGTGTGTTATGCTAACGGAATATAAATTTTACTGCCGTAGCAGACTGAAAACAACTGCGAGTACTTTCATACCCCCCCAAAAAAATACTCTAATTAAGAATCAGTGGAAAGTCACTGATTCGTAGTGGAAAAGGCTTCACTTAGAACCCGTGGAAAACCACTTCATTTTTAGGCCATTATCTTACCATATTTTTTTTAAGTTAACTTTATTTTCACTTTGACCGACACATCTGCCGTTGGACAAAGAGTCAGTGACATTGTGATAGCATGTGTAGTTGACGGCTGACGAGCTCAAGTTGTACCAATCTGATGAGGGCAGAGCTACCCTCTACGCTATCAAGACGTCATTTTTTTTTCCACTGTTTTTCAGTGGTTTGTTTTTTTGGCTGATGGATAAGTTAAACATCGTGTAAAATGACCGCCAAAAATAGTTTTAAAATGACCGTTTTACATGGTGTTAGGATTGTTTAAACGAATAGTGCATATGCGTGCACTCTTTTCTCCACGACATAAGCCTTCAAACAGAGCGCTGTGATGATTACATGAAAACGAAATGAAAAACGAAATGGAAGGCTGTATTTTCATATTACCTCGTAAAATTGTGTTTTGTAAGACGAAACACATTTTAAGGACAGTCATCATAAATTAAAATCACACTGAAATATGACTACAGCTGCCAATGATATTCTGTTGTGTATGCTCAGATAAAATGTTTACTGACTTATAATGCTGACTTTTGCACATTGAAGATAGTGTTTTAAATAGTTATTTTTATAGCAATTTGCCTTATGTCATATTTGTGGCGTGTTTTTCATTACTTTCTCTCGTGTTATTTAAAACGTACTTTTTTTATGCCACCAAATCAATAAGTGAAGGAAAGCTGGCATTTTTCACTGATTAATCAGTTAAATTCCCTGAAGTAACTGTTGAATCATTCAGGTACTGTCGACTGATTCAGATTTAGAGTGTAGCAAAGTATGTATGCTGTTTACGTGGAGTATTTTGTACCGTAATAATAGGATAAAACTTTTGACGTTACGTTTTCTGGTGCAGCTGCTTCTGTGATATTCAACGACGATGTAATGATTAACTGGCAAGAAACAATACTGCACTTTAGAGAAATCGTATATTTTAAGAATTTAAATATTAGCTCATTCCTTATCAAGATTTTGCGGTAGTTGGTTAATAAATGTTTGGGAAATAAATAAATTTCCAATGGTACAGTATGTGCTCTAAAGAAATAAAATCATATACAAATACAAATATATATACATATAATTTGTGCTTAGTTGTCGTTATCACATTGGAAATGTTACGATTAGAAAAATTAATCACTCAGAAGACTTAAGGTCAGAGTTTTATTTTCTGTGTGTGTTCTTTCGAAGCAGAACAATAATTTCTCATGGTCTGAGACGTAACTGTTTCGCGGAACCAACTGGCGAATGGTAGGTGGAGACAGATGGGGGTAGGAAAGGGCGATTGGAGAACGAGCCAATCGTATCCAACACCAAGTTAACAAGCCGCTCGCTACAGCTGTTATCGGCACCGAACCTCTTAACCTCATCATGTGTGCAGAAAGCGTCCAACGGCCCGAAACACCAGCAAAAGTTGCCAGCCAATGGGAAACTACAGCCCGCGAGTTTGGCTTGGATGTAGTGTTTAAAGATGGGGAGTATTCTCAATACCTGTTATCAGGAACAGGAGATATATGTACCTTGCTTTTGCGAATACCTTATACCAACCTCCCTCCCTGCTACTGATACTTGCACCATGATGCGGGAACAATCACTCTCTGGTTACGCGACATTCGAACTGTATAATTTCGTACCTGTTCCTACCATAGACTAAAGACGAGATTAGTGTAACTTGGCCGAGTCTGCGACAATGTATTTTGAATGGCATCCGCAGCGGCTTGTGCTGCTGGGGGGCGATTGACGGTCTTCGGAAATGTATGTTATTGCTCTTTCCCTAGGTAAACAATTTATTCAAAGCAAAGGAAATAAAAGCAAATGTGGTAATACTGAGATCGATCAATAATTGGAACACTTGGAGTTCCAAGTAATAGTTACACTTGAGGCTAAAGGCGTCTATCGCACTGTTACTGGTGACTGTATGAAACTGAAACCAGAAACGTCTGATTACAAAAATATTCTTAAATGGCTACAAAAGGATTGCAGAACTCAAGCAATAATACTTTCTTGACTTGGTGACGGGTTAATTACCAACATATTGACGTGTGATACTGCTGCCCAAAATTTGATTAAAATTAATGACAATGTATGGGGAGATATCTGAAGTGATTTAGCATCAATTGTAACAAAAGGTTTTAAATCTTCAATTTAATATAACAGAAAGATATCAAGATTCTTATTGAGAGTAGAAGAGTTAGAGAATCAGGTAAACAATTTAGATGAAAAACTGTCAAATGAAGGGATTATTAGAAAGATACAAATGCCTTTACCATCTTTCCTTTTCGCACGTAATTAGGGTTTGGAAATCAGTTTACTCTGATAAAAAAAACATTGAGTAATTTAATAACAAAATTATTAGTAGACTAAGAAAGAATGAGTTTATCGAAAAGTGAAGATTAATAGGCACTTGCAACAAAAAGTTCATCCAATGTAAAGAAATATTTTAAGTGCGGGAAAATGTGCCATGTGAAGGCCAAATGTTATAAATTTTATGGACCTAAAAAAATTTTCCTCTGTAACGTAATAAGACAGGGCACATAAATAAGGATTATTTTAAGTTTAATAGAGAAAGTAGCAAGAAATGAAAATTTGTACAAAAATAGAGTCATCAGAAAGCAGGAAGCTAACATTGTACTAGGTTCAGCTTTCCTCAGTGATACTAGTGAACAAGATGCATGGTTCATGGATAGTGGCGCTGCTGTACATCAACGCTGTAAGAAATAACCTTTTTCACCGTATAAAACAATTGAAAATAAGTTTGTTAAATGAGGCAATAGCAGAGTTTCGAAAGCTGCTGGTATTGGCAATATAAGACTATTGTCTTGTGTTGATAACGAGTTCATTAAAATCTCATTACAAGAAGTATTATTTGACCCGGGTACGAAATTAAAGTTACTCTCTGTAGGTTGTGTTCTTGACAAAGATCACTCTAGAGTGACAAACCATAATTAGAGACATGCAAAATTCGCGTTATTATTTGGGGACACGTTAAAATTCAAGCAATAAGTTTGTCATTGGCCCTTACTTTAACACACCCCGGGCTCTTGCGCCAATGAATGAACACTTTACATCTGTGAAGTCCAATCACGTGCTTTTTAGTCGGAAAGGGAGTGGCCTCACATCTATGCAGCAGCCGATGGAGAAGTGATGCCGGCTCCAGTACATAAAGCACTGTGAAGTTTAGCCTAATGCTAAATAATAACGCGAATTTTGCAGGTCTCCAACCATAATGTGTCTAAAATTTTGAACAAACAAAGAGAAGTATTAGTAGTTGCAATGGGTCAGGAAAATTGTACAAGCTGAATTTTCAAGCATATGAAAACTCTTTTTCGGCATTCGCTGGTGAAGAACCAGACATCTACTCCTGGCATCAAAAGACGGCCCACCCAATCACACATCAGGTGAAGAAAAATTTTAATACTAATGGTATAAAACTAATCAGTTATCCGAACATATTCGGCGAACCTTGTGTAATAGGAAAACATAAAATAGTGAGTTTTGGAAAGAATAATACAAAATCCACAGAAATTGGATAAAATGTGCATACTGACGTATGTGGTTTAATGGAAATTTAATGGATAGGAGTTTCAAAATATTTTCTTTGTTCTGAAGATTACTTTTCACACTACTGTTTTGTGCATTTTCTGAGGCATACAAAATAAGGATATGAGAATTTTTAAATGTTTATTTCTTTGGTAAAAAATCAAATTGTAAAAATATTTAAAGTATTGGAAAGTAAACAAACGCTTTCAGACTTAGATAATTATTCACGAGGAAAGTGCACTTTTTTCCCCCGAACAAAACTGTCGAATTGAAAGAGAAATGTGGACTGTGGCTGAACATGCAAGACCAACGATGGCTGCAAAAAATTTGAGAACGCATTTTTGGACTGAAGCTGTTAACACTGCTGTTAATGCATTAAGCAGAACTTGAACCAGCGCCAATGTGAAAAATGGAAAGATGCTATTATTAATCAAGAGCTGGCGACGTTGAGAGAAACTAACACTTGGATCGAAGTGAGAATACCACCAGATGCTCCAATGCTAGATGGAAAATGGGGTTTTAAAACAAATAATAAATAGTAAAAATGAGACACTTATCTTAAGCAAGGTTGGTTGCTCGAGGTTCCCAACAACAGGAAGGCTTAGGTTTTATCAGAAACATATGCACCAGTAGCTAAACTGTCAACTATAAGAGTTATTATTGTAGCTGCGTCTAATCAGAAGGGACTGCTCTATGCTACTGGAGCTTTTATCTATGGCGATATTAAAGAAAACAATTTACACGTCAGTTCATCCCTGGACAGAAGTGGAGAATAATAACATACGTGTTAAAACTCAAAAAGTCAATTTATGGTCTTAAAAATTCAACAAGGTTTTTAAAAGGGCTCAGTTTACTGCGAATAGTCTATACCTGTCATATCAAGGAAATTTCGGTGATTGACACCTGCTACTCACACCTGTCACGTCAGGAGTGGCGCCAAGCAATTGTGAAAACACGTTTATGCAGTTTTCACATTTAAGCTCACGGTTCCGAGGACCTAGAAACTGGCTGCGACCCGTAAATCCGGATTAACGTTTCACAATATCCAGTAGTATTGGATATCATAAATCTGTAAAGCTAGATTTATAATCAATACTGACTTTTCAAAACAAAATTGGTTAAAATATTCTTTTAAAATTGTAAATTGTATAAAAAAATCCAAATTAATTGCTATTCTTTCTGTAGTGAAGAGAACATTAAAAAAAGTAGAAAAAAAGATTTTTTTTCTCTGTAAGAGACTGTCTATTTGTGATAAATTTCGAGGAAAAGAAGTGAGCCATAGATCAGTCTACTTTTATGTGTTTTACCTCTGATTAAGGTTAGTGCTCTTTTTATAAGCGTGAATATATCGAATCAAACTTTACGGTCTCGCGAGTTAAAAAAATTATTCCTTCAGCTGACAAAAAATAAATAAAGGAGGCAAAATAATACACTAAGCTAACAGAAAATATGTTGTATTGGTATTAAATGTTTACACTTATGTAGAATGGAAAGAAGTTTTATAAAATGCTGTTTCGAAATACTTTTTTAATACAGTGAATAGTTTATAATCACGGTACCTCGTTAAAGAGGTTAGCCATGTTTTGTAGTTAGTGTATGAATTGGGTTCTACCGACAGTTTTTGCTACGACGAAGTTGGATGCAACAGATTTAAATCATAGAATCAAGCAGATTTGTACATAAACACCATGCGTAAAAACTGTATCTCCTAGATCCCGCATAAGGAATTATGAGGAAAAAAAAATAAAATACACGATTCAACTAAAGCACGCCATGAAACACAGACACTTCAAACACATAACTTAGTTTTCTTAAGAAATTATTCTTTACATACTTGGAGACAAAACTGCCAAACTGTAGGATAAACCACTACAGAGCCTGTCTAGTTGTCAATGGCAGTATGCTAGTTAATTGATAATCAGTTATTCTGAATAAGTCGCAAGTGACGTACTCCATACGAAATTTTTTTTAGAAAAGAAGCATAGCGGGAGAACGTTAAAACTAAATCATTCCTTCTGTTACTTACAGTGTCTTCACCAATAAACAGTGTAAATATATCAAGAACTCGCGTATTGACTGTTGAACTGCTAACAAGTAGTATAATCATTGAGTTACAGAGCAAAGTTCTTTGAACTCCGAAATTTATTTACTTATTTAACATATTTGCAGCGAGGCTAAGGGTTCGCTTCCCTTAAACATAACTAAGTACAGTCAAAATATTTTAATACAGTCTGATTTTACCAACATAAAACAGTCAATAACAAACTTTTGCGCACACGTTGGCTTATCTAGATTTGTAACTACAGTGTCATCACAAACCTATAAAAATAAAACATTTCTTGTTACAATATCAAGTGGTTGATTAAGAAGTGGTAAACAAACATAAGTCCACAAATTAAATAAACATTAAACAAATTACGAAGGAACTATTAAAAAAAAAAATTGAAATGTCATTATAATAAGTTTAATAAGTGTTCTTCAAAATAAACAGTAGATATAATTATGAGAGAAATTAAATTGCAAGTATTAGCTAAATATTGTGTACAAATTAGTTAAGCGTAGAAGAATTCAGGTTACGGGGAAAAGTAACCCTTCGATGGTAATATAATAATAAGCAAATGTACTATATATGTTTATAGAAGAAAACCTTGCGGGTTTTTATACTCCGGTTCAGTTTATTGGAAAATTTAGGCCTACTCGAATAATTCCGTGGGAAAACGTAAAATTAATCTGCTCAATGACTTGCTTGTTAGCACTGCAAACGAATGCAACTGGGGAGAAGAAGTGTTTAAGACCCGATTAAGCCTGTCGTCCACTGGCAAAGATCCGCGATGTTTTTCTCATTCTAAAATTCCTGAACGGTCTTGTCGGGAATCGAACTTAAAGTGTCCGTCGTGTGGAGCCGGCGAGTTAAACAGCTCGGCCGCCGGAACGTTGTGAAACAAAATAAAATTTATTGCGTCATAACTTACGGAGAAGGTTTAATACGAATTTCAACCAGCCCCTGCGAGTTTTCCTAGACTTTCGCGTAATCCGTTGAAACAGAAAGGTTTCGCATTCTCCGGCATTAGCACGCCAAGTTAATGCCGCGAATACGAGCCGGCGAATCTTTGGACCAGCTGAAAGTGTGAGGACCCGGGGGGGGGGAATGGGACTTTGACCCGCAGAGACATCTACCGGCAACGGAAAGAACTTGAAGTGCTGTGATCCGGTGGCTTAACGGGGAGCGGCGTGTAAATATTGTTTCTTTAGAGCCATGCAGTAATTTATCAATTCTCTTTTCGAGCTTTCCCTTGCTCGCATTATTGCTCCTTCCGTCTCGCCCCTTCAAAGTATACTAACGAAAATATTACGCATGTCCGAGATGGTGATTTCTGTCAACGAAGCAACCGTTACAGGCATGCACTGAAGTGATAAGCTGAATGGAAAATGTAAGCACTTCAAATTACTCTAAAACATTTCCTTTTTAACATTTCGTGTACAATAATTATGCATATACCACCCGAGTTAGTGAATTCTCATGTGATGCGAGGAATGGCGAATTCGGAGGAAAAATAAATTCTTGTTAACCAGCCACATTCGACAACCATTCCACACAAATCTCTTACACGCGTTGAAAAAAAAAAACACATTTTCTACAGAAGAGTCAGCGAAATTTTTGAGCTATTGTGGTAACTAGCGTCACGCAGATGAACAGCCTAGTTCCCTAAAAAGATACATTTGTAAAATGTACGTAGCAATTGTTTGGCATATCTCCACACAGCTTAAAAAGTGTACAAGTCTTGCTACTAGACTAAATATATTCTATCATGTCATTGGTAAATGTATTTGTGCTGACAAATACAAACATTATGTTGCTGCTACCCTCGAATCCGATTACAGAACTGTTGAGCATTATTGACAGACAGTGGCACATAGAAGTATTCGTCTAAAAAAAAAAGGGGGGGGGGGATTGTCTGTATAATGTCCTAATCTTGTGACATACTCTTTCTATGCAACTTAACTATCGCGAGCAATAAGGTGGTGTTTGCTGGGTTATTTATGTTTGGTGTTTGTTAAATACTCATTTTCCACCCAACAGATAAGTATTAAAAAATTTTTTTTTTTTGCGTGTCAATGCTATTTATGGTCGTTACAAGGTACGTAATTTTTTTTGAACTTTTACTACATCCTGTATAAATAAAGACATTTTTAAGATTAAGTATAACTTCTCAAATGCCAATACTTCCATAAAACTAAAACAATTTATTAGTATTTTATCTTTTACTTATATAAGTCAAAACGCTATCCGCAGAACAACAAAAACACGGAGGAGGAGGATATAAATTTTGTTAATAATTTTTTTGTAAAAACATAGATTCAATAAATTTCTTTCAAACAGCTTTACAGGTTGTTGAAACATATCTGCTGTAGGGAACTTCTAAATAATTCGTGAAGAATACATTTTGTTTGCAACGCCTATATTTAAAATTACCGCACTGTGGCGTTATTTCCTTGACACGGGATTAAAGGCCATTCACGGCAAAGTGAGCACTTTTGAAAGCCCTCTCATTTGGAATAACAGTCAATAAATATATTTAATTTTAGCCTTGGACATAAACTTCCTAGTGCAGTGGATTATACACACTGTGATTATTACCTACAAGGCAGTATTTATTTTAAAAAAATGGCTAAAGGATAAGAAATGGCCGAAAGGGAAAAGTAACTAGCGCGTCAAAAGTGCTCACTTTAACTTTACCGTGAACAGCCTATACCTGTTATATCTTCGCGGCTGCCAGCCGGTAGGAAATGCCCTTAAGAAGGCTGTCGCCTGGCTTGAAAGCTGTGAGAATCTGGTAAGGACATGTTCTGGTAACTGGCATTGAAAAAGAGGACACTTGCTAGAAGATGACACGAACAAAGCGCACATACAATTTTACAATGGAAATATACAAAATCAGTATATCATGTCGCAGGTCAGTTGCATATTTCAATGTCACAGAATTGTGTTCAAAAATCGGTTCCATATGGTATTTTAGGTAATATAAAATATATATATATATATTTTTTGCAAAAAGACAAAGCGATAATCATTTTTACTCTGAATATGAAAGTCGATTTAATTTAGACTGTAGGCACTACAGAATATTTTGCGAACAAATAATAAGTATTCACACAAAACACAGTTAAACATTAAGGACTGGACACATATTATTTTTAATTGGCAGTTAATCACTCTACCACAGCTCAGGTTCAGATATATTTATATTTTATTTCTTTAGCAATTTTATTAGTTCTTTTAGGATTTCAATTCCTAGCAATTAATTATGAAATTTGGAATAGATTAGGCACTCCTCAGTTTAGACATGTAAAAAAATACAGCCAGGGAAAATTACAGAAATGTTGATAAAGACGTAATACATATGTAATATGGCCAAAAAGTGTGCACTAGTGCAGGCAGTTCGGTGGCACCGTTACTATATATTTAACGATATAAAAACCCACAAAGCAGTAAAGCTTCTCTGTCTTTCACTTTTATTGGAAAAGTACAAGGCCTCAAAAAGAGGACATGTCCGGGTAAATGAGAACGTCTGGTAACCCTAGATATAGCAAAATACACGTTGATGAAACTCGGTTCTTTTAAGCAGATTTCGAAAATATAAACTTGAAAGAAAAAGTACACGAGTGTGAGAAATGATATCAAGCTCTGTATCGACGCAAATACGACAATTATTTCTCAGTGACGTTTATACTTAATGTTTAAATTTTCTGAACTTCCCACACAACAGGCTATATATATATATATATATATATATATATATATATATATATATATATATATATATATATATATATATATATATATATAAAGGCTTAGATAGCAAAGAAACTCGTATTTTTATTTTTATGCTCAAAAGAGTCCCCAGTTATATACAAACATCTTTAACAGGAACGCCATAAAACAAAAAGTCATTAACATATATTTCCCTATACCGAATTCCCACCGCTCTCAAACCAGGCCACAGTCTTAAGGCTGTTCAAGTGCCTAATTTTTTTTTCTGCATTTTAATAATATTTTGTGATTTTGCGATACAGTATCATTAACTATTTGATAAAAATGCCAAGTCAGTATGAAAATAACCCGCGCGTACATTTTTAGTTTACTTATAATCATTTTTAACCTTAAAGTTTGCGCCAAACAAACTACAAAAATGTTTACGATCACTATGTTTGATGTCAGCGTGTTTTTTAAGATTTAGAAACGCTACGAAGAAATCTGTTGAACTATGTCATTTTGTGATCCTGTGATTAGGGTTTAACTTCTTGCTATTTTCATTTCAATTTTATTGTAGAACGTAAAATAAAATAATGGCCGAACCACTGGAAAAAAATTCCATTAAATTTCTTCGTTGTGTTCTAATGACATAAACAACTGATCCCAGCTGTAGCCAAACGTGACAATTATGAAAAATTGTGAAATTTTTATGTCGATACATATAAATTATAAATTCCTGTGTTTCTTTCCGCCAGGAACTTTGTGAATTAATTTCCCATTGTTTTTTATACTTATCTCGTTTTACTTACTGATTTAATAGAACAGAATTATAAAAAATTCTGAAAATATTGAAAAATAATTTTTTTTTTGCACTTGAAACATCCTTAACCGTTGACGTATTATCCTGAGTGTACTCGTTGACGATTGATACGTTACAGAATATGCGAAGACATGGCTGGTGCTGTTCAGGCCCAGAAGGTAGCGCCAATTCAGGTGTTACTTTTAGCACGGCAATGCTATTGGTTGCTGCTGACAACAAAAAAACTTTTTATAAAGGCTGTTCACAATAAAGTGAGCACTTTGAAAACAACCTCGGAAAAATGTCAATGCTCCTACCTACATTTTAAGGGGCGCACCAAGTGACATGCATCCAGTAAAGTTGGAAACGAAGCATTGAAAATAGTTCCATATATTAACGTCGAATAAAAAGTTTTAGTTAGCAATTTCTTATAACTTAAATAATTCCATTCGCTTCCTGTTTTTTCAATGCATCTGTGTGTAAAAAACAGAATATTTGTAACATATTTACTTTTCTAATAATTACAATTTTTCACCTGGCCGAAGTATGAACAAAGTGATGAGGCCCATGGCAAGGTTAATTTTACACAAGGTGGAAGAATACACAACGTGCATACAAGTTTATCTTAAGCTAGGCTTTCAAAAAAGCTCCTTTTACTGTGAACCGCCTAAATTAGGTTTTTTATTGCTCCATGAATCTATTGAAACCCTTTCCATAGTTTTCCGTTGGCATGAACGAGCCGTCAAAAACATCGTCACCTGAACACGCCCTCTCATTTAAGTACAAACCAGGAAGGAGGTTGCTGCAAACGGGGCGTGCCTCGCCAAACACTGGTAAACGGGAACCCCCACTATATGCCGTTCACGGTAAAGTGAGCACTTTTGAGGCCCTAGTTACATTTTCCTTTTAGCCATATTTCAACCTTTAACCATAATTTTAAATAAATAGTGCCATGTAAGTGATAAACACAGTGTGTATATTCCACCGCACTCAGGAGTTATCGCCTAAGCTTAAAATAAAATATATTTATTGACTATTATTCCAAATGAGAGAGCTTTCAAAAGTGCTCACTTTACCGTGAATAGCCTATATGAACCAGGAAGCAGGCGGATTACAACGTGCGACGCGGATATCTGGCGTAACTGAGCGGCAGGTGGCGTCTTTCTCCATCGTGACGCCGACGAGAATGGAGGACCCCAGGAGCTCGCTGTGCCGTCCGTTGTAACACCTCCTCAGTTCAACAGCCTCGGGACTCAACACAAGGTGGGACAAACTCCGGTCAGTCAGGAACGAGGTATAGTTCTATTTTTTAATAGTTTCTCAACAGTTAATTCAGCTTTGCTTCCCCCCCCCCCGGCTCGATCACTGCAGCCTGCTAGTACTTGTGTAATGTCAGTAGTTACAATGTAACCCGAGTCAATCAGTAATAGCGTCGCTACTTCATTTACCCACTCAAGTTACAGCCCCCCATCGTGTATCTCAACCATAACCCCCCCCCCCTAGCCCTTAATGAAAAGTACAGCCAGAAGGCGTAATTTGAAACAATGGCTTCCAAAATGTCAGGTGTAGTCTATTCCGAGTTTCTTCACACTTTTTGAATCAAACACTTGAAAAATCACTCCATGTATGACGTGTTTGGGTGTTTAGTTGTTTCTTGAATATGCCATGTATCAGAAGCTTATTATCATTGTGTTCACTTAAAATTACCTTACTTTTGGTTAAATAAATGTTTGTTCAATTTTATCAACAAATTATAATATTTCATTAATAATTCGTAAGAATTAAAACAGGGAGAAAATAGGCATGATGGCAATGCCTACTAAGGAAAAGTTCGTATGCAACATATTATTAAACTGAATGCGCACGAATGCGGTGTGAATTTCTAGAGTCGGTTGAGCTTTGTGTACGTGAAGCGGAGGAATAATATGAAAGTAGAAACTTGCCAGGGTTTCAGAAAAGTTTTAAGTAACCGTGAATGAAATATAATTTAATGAATTTGCAAGTACTTCTGATACCAAAAAAACTTCATATTTTTCAACACCTGAAAAGAAAATTTAATGTTGACGTTAACCCTTCCAGTCAAAAATAAATATATACACTATCTACTAAAAAGTAATTGGGTACCTGTCCACAATGTTTGCTCGGTGGTTGTCACCCCGTTAGAATCTCGTAGGGCAACCTCTTGTGGCTATAACAGCAGCCACCCTGTCTGGCATGCTCTCTACGAGTGTTTGCAGGACATCCACGGTGAATCGTCGCCATTCCTCTTGCAACCATTCCGTGAGTTGAGCAATGGATTTTGGCCGCGCCTGACGAGCCCTCACCCGGCGATCCAATTCGTCCCGGAGATGTTCCATAGGGTTGAGGTCGGGGCTCTGGGTGGGCCAGTCCAATCGGCGAACATTGTTGTCGGCGTACCACTGCATAGTAGCCCTTGAAACATGGCACCTGGCATTGTCATCCTGGAAGTAACACTGGTCCATTCCGTAAAAACGCCACAATGTTGGGAGCATTTCATTATCCAGAATGTTACAATAGGCCTCTGTGTTCATGCTACCACGGACAAACATCAGCGGTCCTACGCCGAAGGCCGTGAAACACAAGTCAACTGACGTACTGAATTACCTATCTTCACGGATGCCCAGTTACTTTTTGGTAGATAGTGTATAATTTTAAAAGTTGCAACAAATAAATATCTAATTCGGAACTGTAGTGATATCCAAATGACGCTTTGTTTTACATGTTACTGGCAGCAGTGGTTTATGAGGCTGTGGAATATAGTCTCATCAGCGAATGATGTCTCCCACAGGCTGGAGACCTTTCTCATTGGACGGTATGCTCTGCTGTGTACAGTGCATAGACTAAAGATGAAGTAGGCCGCTTATTCCTTTTCTGCGGAAGTACCCAAACACTGACCTACCCCAACGGAACACAACTGTCAAAGTCACATGTTCAACATATTTCTTTCTATATTAACTTTTAAATGGCAAGCACTATTATACGAATAAATTTTTTTTAACCAATTTTAATTAAATCAAACTGTCTTACAAATTACCTATAGGCAATCATTCGTCTCAAAGCATTTTTTTACAAACAAGTATTCTAACCTAAAATCCAAACCATGCCGTTTTCGCTAGACGTGTTGGCAAGGAAAGCAGTTCAGTGTTGGGACACGGAGATTGGTTGTGCATAGCCAGAGATATCGGTCTACCTCATATATAGTCTGTAGTTATGGAAACCCGAATTTCGCGAAAAGATTTCCGCATATGCTAGATTTTAATACCCTACGAGAGTACCAGCAGTTTCTTTTTGCTTATTGGCGGAGTGTGTGTGAGAAGACGCTTCCTCAGTTTACAGGCCAATCAGAATTAAGTTACTCCGATACTGTACGTTTCTGATTCGTGGGCAGGCATCTAAGACGCGTAACACCTAGATCATACAATAACAAAATTGGATCTGTGTTTTGAAATACAACCAGTCGTGAAATCTTTTCGCGATTGCGGGTGTCCCTATCTACAGGCTGTAAACGATAAGTGTTTACAACTGTACACAGCAGTGTACAGGCAGTGTACAGGGCGCCGATTCGAGCAATTACCGTAAAAGCGTTTGACAAATGTGTACTAAGACACGTGCAGCGCGCCGCTGTGGGCCCGGCCTTAATCGACCTGCTGGTCAGCTGAAGCTAGTTTGTACAAAGGTCAAATAGGGCATGAAAAGTTTAGTAATTGCTTTTGCTTGAAACACATTTTGCAATTTCATACATTATTCCCTGATTTCTGTAACTTGTCTGTAGTATTGTGACAATGCAACATGTGTTTCAAACAAAAGCTATTACAAAACGTTTCCTGCTCGATTTTACCTCTGTACAAACTAGCTTCAGCTGACCAGCAGGTCGATTAAAGCCGTGCCCACAGCAGCACACTGCACGTGTTTTCGTAGACATTCGACAAGCGATTTACGGCTTTTTCCCGACCCTCTGGACCACAAGTGTCCTACATCAAATTGCTCGTCTCCGAGCCCTGTACACTGTTGTGCACAGTTGTAAACACTTATCGTTGACAATCTGTATAGTACAGTGCAGACCTTTCAAGCCACTTCACATGAAACGTCCTCCCGGACAGAGGACTCTGTGACTGGAAGTGTTAAGGGGGTTGTTGTGAAGCAGGTGCACTTACTTGTGGGGCTGGAGCCGAGCTTGAGCATGGCCCGGATGACGTGCAGCTCGTGTCGCTCGAACAGGTTCCTCAGCTTCTTGGATCGGATGAGCTGGTGCACGGTGTCCTGCACCTGCTTGCTGTACTCGCGGTGGTCGAACTGCCTGTGCGGCACCACCAGCCCCACGTGGTACTTGGTCTTCCGCCCGTCGTGCTGCTGCGAGGACGTCGAGTTGCCGCGGGCGCGGTAGCGAGATGCCGCCGCCTCCGCCGCCTCCACCGCCCCCGCCGCCGCCACCAACACCAGCACCTCACTCGCCAGGATGATCTTGACGCACAGCTTGCCCATCATACGCTTTCAGCTGCGCGACTGCATGGCCACACTCCCCTCCCCAGAGCACCTTCCAGCGACCTTCACCACCACGGCGACGACATCCGGCCCATGGACACGACTTCATGTAAGGGAGATATTAAGAAACCACGTATTTCTGCGGATCCCTTCACTGACTACTTTGACAGAAGTTCTTTTTGAGCAAAAACGAAAATCACTACTGGATCGAGAAACAGAAACACTCTAAGAAAGTACAACATTACTACAGGCTGTCTGCAACTAATTGGGCCCATTTTCAACCAACCTTTGCAAAACGTCACTATCTTTACATACGGGTACCTTGACTTGCAAGTGCCCAAAAAAGTTGGTAATTACGATATGCTAAAATAACTTCACTTGCTTTCTTTCAACACGCACAAATAGTAAAAATTAAAATATTACTAAAATATTTACCATTTTAACCCTTCGAGGATGGCACAAATTTACTATAACTGTGGACAAGTTTGAAGTGACCTACCTATATTCTACACAACAGCAATATCATTTTGGTTGGGCTCTGTATTTCTACTTACCTATTGGTCCTGGCTACACTAGACACGCCTACTGTACTCTGCAGCGTTTATTTTTGGCTGGCCGTCGACCAATGAAGTCACGCGTTGGCTGTGTACCAATTAATGTATTTCGAGAGAAGTAACAAATGTTACAATCCATCATGTTCCTTTGAAAAATTATTAATAAGGACTTTTTAATTTTTACGAACTGAAATAATGCCTAGTTGTCATTTTTTACTTGGATTCCGATAAAGTCTAGCGAATAGTAAAACTATATAAGTGTTAGTTTTATCTTCAAGCGCAAATAAATTTCCATATAAACGTACCCCTGAGTATATGTGTGCATACTCCTCAAAGGGTTAATTATGTCACGTTCTCACGTGTCCATCGCATGAAGAAAGTGGCCAGGCCTATGGCAGTGTGGATTTTACATATAGTGAAAGAATGTGTATACGCAAGTGCTCAGTTTACCATGAACAGACCAATTGATTCAGGACAAACGCACTGTGAAAATGCAATGACCTGTAAATCCACCCAAAACCCTAATAAGGAGGTGTGTTCAACATGATCATGGCGTTACTCACGAGATTCGATTTGTGGTAGGGTTCATCTCCAAGATACAGACAGGCGGAAACTCGATTACACGTCATTCCTAGAGATGACAGAAAATCGCGAAAATTTTTTGAGCCAACATATCTTCTATAACACTCTCACTAGTTTATTCTTTCATGATTGGATGAACATGGTTTTGAATCGGTTAAGTTGCTTGCAGATTAGTCACGAACTTTCTGCCTTATATTATCAGAATCCTCACTGACCTGGTGAAATGGGATAGTAGATTTATTCATGCATGGCGCCCAACATGGAAAGAAAACTGTCGGACATTTGTACGGTACGTTGAAACCTATCAAATAGTCAACTTTTCCATCGATAGACCATCATCTCTAGTGATTCCATAGGTGCGTCTGTAGTTCTGAGGCCCATATTACTCCCTCCCTAGTCTAACTGACTGTGCTAGCAATTTTGCTAGGGGCGTCGCATCTCAAGGCTGCTGGAGCACGTGCTATGTTTGTGGAGGGACTGGTGACCTCGCAGACCAAAATATTGTGTAGGTACCTCATAGATCCTATATAACTACGACAGTACGTAGTCGGGGGTTGTGCCTGAGAATGGCATTCGCCACACGCTGGAGCAGCAGCAGAAAAATGACGCTTGAAGCACAAGTTCACATATAAATTGGGTGCATCCAAATTCCGCACAGGTTTCGGATTCTTAACTAATGACAACAACAACAACAACAACAACAAAAACAAGGAGTTTATTATTGCTTCAGTACCCAGCGTTAAACCATCACTGAAGTTAAGATGTAATATTTCATAATGTCTGAATATTTAGTGATATTGGCCCGCTTCGTGAAGCCTCTTTACCCGGGCCACCCAGCAACGACCTCAGCAAGAATCGCGCTGGACACCAGGAGGCCCTCGGTATCAAACACACCAAGCTGGCCAGTATCCGCAAATATTGGTCGTATTGCGAATAAATGCCCACTATTCGTTCTATCGCCTGGCTTTGAATACCAACTTCCAGTCCTTACGGACTGTTCGGGGTGAATGACCAGTTGATTTTTCTCAATATTTGAGTATGTGAGCTTGTCCTGACCAAACCACGTTGGTGCGATCTTCCAACACCACCGCCCGCACGAGTCCTTTCCCACCGTGACAAGTTGCCAGGAGAACCCCTGACCCGTACTCGGAGGTCACCCCATGCTACTCCTTCCTATTCATGACACTTGTTAGTTTCCCCGATCTTAACTAATGACAGCCCACTCCATAGTACCAAGTATAGGGCGCCTATACGTCGTCCCACTAAATGCTCTGGAACTGGAAGGTTACGCTGACATCGGGAGTGATACATCCTCATGCGCCATACGAGAAGTGAACACGTTGACATTCCTACCTTCACTGCTCACAGTATCAGCGCAGGACGAGTGTTTTTGGTGGAATGCACAGAGAGCGCAATGTCTGCTGACATTAGATCGCCGCAGGCTGGACCTCGGGAATACTGGTGAAGTCAGAAGTAGCCTTACATATCGCATGATCTGCGTGGATGTTGCGGTTGAGCCCGTTGCTACATATCGCCTGACCCGCCCGTCTTTATTGTCAGTGGTGTGATGGAGGGGCCAGAAAATTATCATTGCGACGCACGACTGTACGGGATGTCCACAAAAATCACTAACAAACCCCGTGAAATAATTGGTTACATAAATATAGACGAAAAGCATATGCATGACATTTATCCTAACTCGCTTCCTAAGGATGGTACACAAGCTCAAAGATAGAGATGAGCGACAGGTTTATTACGAATAGCACGGGACCTAATTTACTTAGACCTCTGAAAGTAAGTGTATGTGTACCAGTAAATGCGGTGTCACGTATACACATGCGCACACACACACAGTATGGAGTCGTCACGCTGGGCTCCAGTGGTACTATGTACACCCGGGGGCAACCACAATTTTTTCCGTAACTTTTTACTTATGTACACCGTCAGTGTTTTCTGTACACTTGTGTGTTCATTTGCTGGTACACTGCACGTTCTTTCAGCTAAATGAATTTGGTCCAGTGCTCCTCCCAATAAACCTATCGCTCATCTCCACTTTACGGGCGTGTGCAATCCTTAGGCAGAGGGGTTAGACTCAATGTAATATATATTTATGTGAGTTATCGGTTTGCGGAGTTGGTTGGTGATGTTTTTTGAACATTCTGTATAACTTTTTTACTTTTTTTCGGTTCACGGTCCACATGACAGGATAACGCTGAACCAACTAACCGGCCTCGTGCAGGCCCACTAAACGACACTGTACATATGCGTCCAAAGGTGGGATGTCGCATTTGCTGTCGACGACCTGTCATCCTCCTTGTTTAAGCTTCTTACACAATAAAAAACTTTTAGCATTCGACTTCACGTTTCCTTTCCTCTGACGAAACAACCAATACACAATGCAATTGTAAAGTCAGAGTTTAGACAGTTGAACATCGCTTCTGTCAGCTTAATAATTATTATATTATCCAGGAATGCATTTTACGCGCCTTTTATAAATATAGGCTTAAAATTGATATTAAAAGTTTATTTCAAAACAAAAAACTAATTTGTTTACTTTATTGAAATATGTCAATGCATATATTTCCTCTTTACATTATATTTGTTTGCTGTTTATTTAATTTAAGACGAGCTTTGTTTAATATACACAGATTAAAATCGCCCTACAATAAAATAACGCACTTCCCACATAACTTCTATTAGATTCTCGGCAAAATGGCTGCTTGACTTTGACTTTAAATTTCAACTTTTCAAAATCGTTTAGTCAACTTTGCCTTCGACAGTTCCATTGTGTCGAGCTCCACGAGAAACAACATGTCGGAAAGAAAACGTCAAGTCAAGTGGCAAAGCCAAATGTCAAAGTTCTCAATTGTGTAAGGGCGTTTACACACACCCGGTAGCTGCGACGGCCATCCATTCGCTGGCTGGAGAGTAGCGTTTTCTGTCTCCCTCTATGAAATGCTCAAACCCTGTGTAGCGTGCTTCTGTGACGTCATTCATACGACACTGAGCTCGTATTTGCTCACCTCCTTCGTTGCTCCCGACAGAAAGGAACGATCCATAAAGTAATGAAGTTGTTTGAGTGTGTGTGTTTCTCTCTCCAATGATGTTCTTGGTTTTATACGGCTAAACAAATAAGCAACATGGCTTACAAATTGTTCTGTTGAATAATCAAAAATTTTATGCTAAACAAAACTGTTGAACATAATATGTATTTGGTTACTGAAGGAACATTTAATTTAGAGAACAAAAATCTGCTTGAAAACACACATACATGCGCGCATGCACACACACACACACACACATACACACCAAAGCACACGTACACACAAAAACACACACATACATATTATATACATATATAGTCTCAACCTTATCTATTTGTTTGGCCATAAAAGGACAAATATATTAATGGCTGGGCCAAATCTATTTTTCCCTGTATCGTAGGTCAGGACGATAGTGTTTATACTGACAAGTGATAAAGTTATCTTTACGCGCCAGTAAACCAAGCGCATTTCCAATTCTCATTTTCTGTGTTCAAATGTAGGTCTGTGATTTTAGTGTAAATGTATGTAAAAATTGCAAAATAATTATATTAAATAAATGCTTGTATGCGTAGTTAAAGTATTTCACGTAATACATGCAAGTTTGGTAATTTAATCCTAGTGAAATATAATGCTCAGACACGTAATTGTCTGTTTTTTTTTCTTTCATCTCTACAGGACATTAGTGATTAACATAAAAATACGGAAAACATTACTCAGTGAGTATAGGAATCGAAACAACTGAAACTCCTCCCTTTATAATAATTTATGTACGGATTTTTTGTACCGGAAAAATGGCAGAAAACGCTTCACGAGAAATATCAGCAAAACCTTCGTTGTGGAGCTGTTTTAAAGTTTAGTGAAAGGTTTTAAAATCAATATGTATTTAACACAATTTTTAAATATTGGCTGATCATAGTAAACGGAACAATTTTAATAAACCTGCTCAAGATAAACTTTTATAACATTGTATATTATTCTGGAATATAGGAAAATTAATATTGTCGTCGGCCTTATGTTATTCATGCGTCGGTCAAGTGAAAATGCGGAATTATTATAAAAATAAATATTTTCCAAAATTTGCTAGTTCTTACCGTTTTATAAATAAAAAAAAAACAAAGAAAAACACATCATTTGAGAATTCACGTGTGTTTACCTGACACTTCCAATCCAACTTTAAGACAATGGAACTACTTCCCCTCCGCGTTTCCAACTTTACTGGGCTCTTGCCTATCAGTGTAAAGTCTGTTCACGATAAAGCGAGCACTTTTGGAATCAACCTTAGAAAAAACAAGTCACTGCTCCTACCTGCATAATTATTCAACGGGTGCACTGAGTAACATGCACCTAGTCAAGTTGGTACCGATGGAGGTAAAGTATTTCCATATCTTAACGTTGAATAAGAAGTGTTTGTTAACCATTTGTGATGACTGAAATTATTTCTTTCGCTTGATCATTTTTTTAATACAGCAGGTTTTAAAATGATCAGATTTGTTGAATATTTATTTTTATTATTATTTTAACAGTTTAATTTGAGGCCCATAACAATATTCATTTTACATAAGGTGGAAGAACACAACGTGCATATGAGAAGATCTTAAGCAGGACTTTCAAAAGTGCTTATTTGACCGTGAACAGACTATAACTGTACACTCTTTAAAAAAATTCATAGGCCTACATAATTTTCTGTACGACAAAGGAAACCATTTAATTGAGGCTGTTTTATTTACAGAAACACAATGTGGCTTTATTTGAAAGAGAACGTTACAAAAACATAAATTTTGCTGTTATAAGTTTCCCTTTTATGGCAATAGTACCTTTCTTTAGAGAAAATAATTAAACATTAATTGAGCTGCTTTTTCCCACGGTTAAGAAATATTACTTTGCGCCAAAGGTAACGGTTTAAAAGTTTTCTGTCGCACATTGCAGTTTCCAGTACGTGACTGCTGTCCCGACACAAACGTTCATAAACCAATAAGTGATGTTCTGCAGTTACGAAACTGCAGCTGAGCAAATATTTAGTCCTTCTGCAGACGCTTAATGTCATTCTGAAGTTCGGCGATTGTTGACGCCACTGATTTGAATCCTTCCCAAGAAGTGGCATTGTATTCCGGCCCATGTTACTGCCTCACATAACATGCATGTAAAAAGGAATCCGAACGCAAAAATACAAAGTGCTCGTGTAGTGCGCGCGGTTAAAATTGTCCGTATGTTTACGGAAACTTTTACTGAAATGCACAGCAAATATGAGGAGAAACAATCCGCAGCGACGAAAAACAGAGTTAAGTGCGTAAATACTAAATGCGGAGAAATCTCCGTATTTCCTATAACTTCGGGTTTCGGACACGAACAATGCCGAGTCCACACGAAGCTTTCTTCGCCACTGTAACCAGAAAATTATCGTTTCTGCGGCAGTTAAGGTTATCCATGCCACTAATACCTGTTCTTCCGAACACTAAAAAGTATCAACAGGCGTATGTAACTCTCAGCAACTTTTAAAATACACTAACTTCAACAGAAACTAAAAAAGTTGCTTCTGTGACTAATATAGATATTCGAAAGTTATACCAGATTTACCACGTGAGCATCGTACGTAAGTGGTTAGGGTCGTGAACCTGCAACTTTTTGACTCGGGTTCAAATCTTGCTTAAGTATAAATTTTTTTAACTTTTTTAATCATGGTATCTTTTTATACACAGTCGAACACCCACACAATGAAAATTAAAGTAAAACAGATATTAAAAATTATTTAAACTGGAAGTACAGAAAACTAACTAGGGAATTAACGGAGAGGTTGCGTGAATTTTACGGAAAGTCAGTTTTTGAAAATCGATGTGTCCGTAATTTTACGGAGAGTTTACGGACACCTCTGGATAATTTTTTACCCGCAATTTTTCGTAAAATGAAGGATTTTTTTTTAAACAATACAGGATGTGTGCAAAGTGTGTGGGTTTTAATCTCGGAGCTGCCCTTTTTTTTTCCGCGAGTGTTATTTTGAAATATTTGTTACTTCTCTCTTATTCACATATTACGTTTGTTGGCAGAGAGCACAAATTTTCTTCAAAACGTAACTGACCTTAACACAGAAGCGTCTACTGAACTACTGCAACGACAATGCAAGGTTAGCATGGCCATTACCATATAGATCAAACCAAAATTATGTCTGTGGCACTGCTACTTCGCAGTGGTTCATATTGAAGCAATTTTTTTTTGCAGCAAAAAAATTATGTGTTGCGTCAAGGAAAGCATTTTTACTGTGCACATTCTTAATGTTTCCAAAATAGCTGGCGGAACCCGTAATCTTGGGCAAGGATAGTCCATTCATAACGTACGCCCAAAAATTTCAAATCACGTTCAGTTTTGCAAATATGTCATGCAGTGTCTGCCATCAGAAACCCATCGGCAATATTTACAGCGGATAGACAAAATTTTCCCTATTTTTTGGGCGTGCCCTTATGCTACGTCTGTTTGTTTTTGGCGAGTTAATTTATAAACACGCTCGATTTCACTGAAAATATGGGCTGAATATAGCTTATAATAATGTTGGCGATTATTGTAGAAAACTCTTGCACGACTTTATAAAACGGCTACTCAATGATAATGGTGTTTCTTATATACTTCTGTGGTCCCATTACGAGAATTTTCGCGTTCGAGTTACTAAAACAAAAATGATAAGGGCTATACCTGAACGCACATCAAGCACCCGATCGCCACTATGGGTAAGACTGTTTTGGGTTGTATTAAATTCTTCATGCTGTAGAAAAATATAAGACTTTAAGAATACATTTGCTTGCTAAAAACTTTACTAGGAATATTTGAAAAAAAAATCTTCATCCACCCTCGTATATTATTTTCAAGCATATTCACATAGAGTTTTAAAATACTATTTACCACATGCCTCATTAAATGGCAAATTTTCTCAGATAAATATTAGTTTTTCTAAAGATGGAAAGAAATAAATCAAGGATATATGAAATATCGGTGAAACCGAAAATTTACTTAGATAAACTGCTGTCAACTTATATCCATGAATGTAATTTTCAAACAATTCTACACCATGTAAAACAATGTAAAATTAAAATACAACAATAGAAGGAGAGTGAAAGCCACACACGAGTAACTAGACAAATTACCTGACGACAGCAAATGTGCAGATACATGCAAATAACTAACGGAGCTCAGCTGTAGGCACGCATACAGACCAGTGGCGTGTGGTGAACTGTTGCAAGGTAAGCTGGTGCTTGCTCACTTCTGTACATTCTCGGTGCACGCAGCAGGAGCCAGTAACCACCGTGCAGCATAGGGGAAATAGCATACATTCCGACCAATAACAAGCGAGCAGCAAGGGACCAGTTACCCGCGTCCTGTGGCGTCAGCTGCCGAGATACGTTTTAGGGGCCAGAAGTGTAAATTAGCAAGCAACAATGTACAGCACAGAGCTAACGCCAGCTCACCTTGCAACAATTCCCCACACGCCACTGATACACACTGAGGCACAAGCACAGTTTTGCGCATCGACCCCTCTTTATTGTCGCAGCTAATTAACCCTTTCAGTCAAAAATTAATTTATAATTTTATACGTTGCAATAAACAAATCTTCAGTTTGGAACTGTAATGATATCCAGACGACGCTTTGTCTTACATCGGGACCAACAGAAATCTATTTGTGCTTTATGTTACTGGCAGCAGTGGTTCATGAGGCTGTGGCAGCGAATGATGTCTCCCACACGTATAGAGAAACTTTCTGATTGGATGGTATGTTCTGCTGTGCACAGTGCAGGCCATTCAAGCAACTTCAAATGCAACGTCACAGACAGAGGAGACACTGACTGAAAGGGTTATAATCGAACACTCATTATTAGTTGTGTAAAATCTAATATTATTTGCTAACGTCTTCCTGCGAAGGTTGGTAGTTCGCAATTATTTTGGCATGAAAATTATTTTCAATTTTAATTTAAAATAATTGTATTTATTTAATTGTATCACTTTGACCCTTTCAGGCCCACTTTAATTTACGGTTGCAAGTGTTGCAAACAGAGATTTTTATGATGCTTGCTGTACTTAAATCGACACAACACTTGTTTCGTTGTCACAGCCAATGAGCTGTAGGCTCTATTTTCGGCTAGGTATATGAACCAATTGTGACCTAGACCAATAAGACGGTTTGCGAATCATGTACCCACAGGTAAGATCATTAATCACTGTGCTTCGCAGTGTGCAGTACATGCCAAAAATTACCTACGCGTGGGTAACGCGCATAATTGTGTACACTGGGCCTGAATGGGTGAAAATTTAATAACTCTCTTCCCTCTTCCTCGCTGAAAAAAAAAAAAATCGTAATTTTTACCGAGAAATTGTTTTTAATTTCACAACAGTGGAAAGATTTATCTTGCAAAACTAATCGTTTGTAAAAATACAAGGGCCGTGTTTGTAATAAACCTCAATAAATATTTGCACTATACTGGCCTGTGTCCACGAGATTCAGATCAATGGGGAACACTCAAAAACGTACAAACCGTATATAGTTGTTTGTACAAAAACTATGGGTGATGTAAAGTATAGTTGCGTGTAAAAAATATTTTTGTATGTGTTACATATATATATATATTGCTAATTTAAATAACCTAAAATACTTAAAACAGCTCAAATAATAATAACAGAACGACAATTTCAATCAAACGTGAACGTATTACTTACTCATTAACTGTTAATGTTTCCTAGTTACACAGAACTCTTTAAAATGAAATAAATGTATTCTTTTAATTCAAACTTCCTTAATACTATATAAGAACTTGGATATAGATTTATTATAAAATAAGTTCCGAATTCGTGAGTAAAATTGGTCTTGAGTTAAACTTGTGGACTAATAATATAAGGGGTGTGGATTCTAGTCCCTGTGTTGGTGAAGTACTTTTCTTTTGTAAATTATACTTTTAGATATTTGTTAAGATATTCTCTGTTGTTAATTCATCAGAAATGTTTTCTAGAAGAAAAGGAATTTTATGCGTACTTCTCAATAATGTTAGTTTTAATACACGGCCATCATTTGTAATATTACACAATATATGTTTTGCAGATTTACAAGAAAACTGTTTGTGGTTTCACAAAGGGTTTTGCTTGGCAACTGGATTTCCAAGGATTTTTCTCGTAAAAGTACAATACAATTTTAGAGTGCTGACTTTTGATCATTATTCAAATATTTTACTTTGAATTTGGAAGCAATCGTGTGAGCAGAGAAGAACTATACTAGATTATTCTTTGACAGTTTTAAAAGGAATATTTGGCGAGTATGGATTTTTCAAGTTCAATGCGTGTGTTGCTTTCGCGCTCTTTGATGTGTATGTAACGGGATCTCGCAGAGTTTCTAATGCACTTGTGTTGATATCGTTTCGTTGCCCAGCAGAGCTGTGCGTATCTCTTTATACTTTCCTCGTTTTCATTTGTTTGGTTATTCTTTGTGTCTAGTTTCATTTCGCATCCTTTGTGATGGCTGACTTAACTGAAGAGTTCCGAGTAATATTATCGTATGTCAGCAGTTCGTAATAGTTGAGGTTTTCATTCCGCGAACACTTTTATTACAACCTCTTTTAGCTTTTTAAACTATTTGGCAGAACTTGACGGTTTTAAATGTGCAAAATTGTGAAAATCTTAGATGATGTGTATTAATGAGTTACCCCAAAATTATTTTCACCTAAAAAAAAAAATTGAAATTTTTGTTGTGAGAATTAACGTCTACGTTTTGTTGTTAAAATGCCATCATATTACACAAGTTAATAAGAATTCACAAAATGTCGTTTTGTTGTATGTAAACAGTCTTAGGTCACCTATTTCCGTGAATAGGATGTGTAAATAATTGTCAGTTTAATAAGTGTGCCAGTTACGAATAAAATTCTCAGCGTTTTATAAATTTCTGCAGCATATTTCTCACGTGTATACTTACAAATAATATAAAAACTTCTATCCTCATTTCCAAGTTATTACAAACCCCAATGAATTATATTTATATTTATTTTATCAGTGTGTATATTTCAAACACATCGTAAGATACGTATCGAGGGACGAAGAAAGAATGCCAGTTTCCGTGTAATGCCCCTTTAAATACGATAAATTAATGCAACAAATCCCATAACAACTGCCCTAAGCTAATTCGTTTACAATCTTCCAATAACGTGATAAAGCAATATCCAAAGTCTATTGGTGTGGTATGAATACTTGTGAAATCGAGAGAAACTGAACAGATAAATATAACCTCAGGATACTGAGGTGCAAGAAATTCTATATTCCTGAATTTTTTTTCTGCTCTACAATTTGTACTCAAAGTGTACAACGACCAAAAACAGAAATTTTACTGGCATATTTTTGTATATTCGTTTTCGTTAAAACAAGACACGCCTGTTGCCTTGCAGCTCTGCCAAGCAACCAGTGTGTAACAATATTTCTGCGTCACCTTTCATTATCCTCCTGTTAATAATACGCAACCACTTATGCTCCTATTAATCCCTTATTCCCGGTCAAAACCATGTTCGAGCGCTTAAAACTCGTAAGATTTCAAGGTACAAAACCATGACAAAAAATAAATAACAAATGTTTTTTTTGGTAAATTGCTTACTTTATGTATAACCATAGAAGTTGTCGTAATGTATTTATAACACCATGCACCAAATTTTCTGTTGTCACATAGTTTGAGATATTTCCGCTAGAATGTGCGACCAGTCTGGTATGAAGAGGCGATTAACTGTCCGAATAGTCTCAACAAGTACACATCACTGCTAGTACGCAAATGTACGTACTTACACGTATATACTGATAATTCAGATACAGCCTTACTTTGCGCGAGGCGGAGGAAAAATCCTAGAAGTAGAACTTAGCAGGACTTCAGAAAAGTATGATGTAACCGTGAATGGATTATAATGTCACTCATTGCCACAGTGTTGTATATATTTGTTTTAGCAACATATGTATATCTAGAGACTTTTGAAGCCTAGCACTCCTATATTCTGTTGTTTTATCTATAGAATGCGAATAAATTTGATTGAACAAGAAAACAATGTTATTCACACTCATTGAAATACGTTTTTTTTAAATCGAGATAACCTTTTAGATTAGTACAAGAATATTAAATTGGATTACTGTAAGTGTTCATTACATCTTTCCTATTGATATTCGGGTACCCTGAAGTACCCAGAATCCTTAAACCGTGAGTTTAGCCGGAACATCGCAGAAGTATTAAATTCATCCGTTTTACTAAGCGCTCCAAAAATAATCTACGGGTATTAAACATGTTATGTTAGCAGTATGCCCTTCAATACAAAATTATTTTCTTAGTAAGCATCTTACTCAGTTGCCTTCCGACTAACATAATTGCGGCAGATAACCGTAACCTTAGATATAAGTATCTTCCGTCTCAAAAATCCTCCAATATGGTTTCGCCTGATTATTAGCCATAACCCACAGGGAAGAAATCATTTCCTTCGCGAAAACCGACGCATTCGTGATGTATTCAGTATCTGTTTTGTCTATTTTCGAATTATTTATATCAGTTGCTCCCCTTTGAGGACGGCACACATTTACTGGCACTGAAGACAATATTGAAATGAGCTGCCTATATTCTCCACCCCAGCAACATCAGCTGTGTCGGTCTCTGTACTTCCACTTACCATCTCCCTATTGGACCTGGCTACAATCGGCTCGTTTACTGTACTACGCAACGTTTATTGGTGGTTTGCCGTCGGCCAATGAAGTCGCGCCTTGTCTGTGTACCAATTAAAGTGTCACGGCAGATGTAAAACGTTTTACAACCCATCGTGTTCATTGGAGAAATGATTAACACTTTGAAGACAATGCCCGAGTATAGCGCGGGCAAAGCTAGTATGAATATTTCTCCGCCCATAAACCACAGAAGTGCTTTGGATGTAGTTACTAATTTTTATAGCGATTTTAACACAAAACAACACAGCACTTATAACGATAAAAATGGAAATTTTTCTACGATTTCTGAAATGAGCCCGATGGACTATAAATACTGTTCACCCCGAAATACCATTTGATTGGCTGACTGCCAACACCACTATTAGTTGGCTAACATACGACTAATAACGAAAGCCTGGTGTGGTTTTGACCAATAGGACGACGGTAACACAGAACAGAGACCAATAGAATAAGGTGTCCTTGCAATGGTGTAAATAAGCGACTCACTTCTAGCTTATCTTTAACACTGGTAAAAGTTTGCCGACTTGAAAGTGTTAAAAAAAAAAAAAAAACAGTTTTTATCTCACAAACTATTTTGACTACTTATAATTTACTACGCAGATTCCGGTCAAGTCAAGTGATACAGTAAAAATATAAAAGTGTGCATTTTGTCTCCAGTAGCAAAGAATTTTCCATATAAACGTGGCCCCGTGTATATACGTGCCTATTTCTTCCTCAAAGGTTTACAATATTTATCTCAAATACCGATTCTTAGAATAGCACTACGATTGCCAGTCTCTCAGATGGGCGGGAATTGCCGCTTTCTCTCGCTGGGCGACCAGGGTAAAGGGTAAAGGAGTAAAGGGGTGAAGGGGTGAACGGGGTGAAAGGGTTGAAAGTCCCTTTGTGCTACGTGTAACGTCCCGGTGTCTTTGTAGTGACCAGTTAAAAATTAATGAAGCCTTGGGCATCCAGAGCCTATGAAGTCCACACGTAGCTCTGTCTGTTATAAAAGGAACAACACTCCTTTATCAGATGTAGAGGTGTGAAGTATCGTTCTCAACATCTATTACCAGGTTCTTGTTTCAATACAATATTACACTGTGAAACATCAACCAATAAGGCACTATCTAAATTCTTTATAGATTTCTGATACGCATAACATTTTCGATTACACATTGTTACTTGAATACGTGAAGTATCATCACAGAAACCAACTTCGCCTCGGAAAAAAAAAAACTAGCGCAAAATTCACCAAAGGAAAAGACAGAAGGCGTCGAAATTAAATTAACAAAAAATTTGAAAGTTCATTTTTGGGGACTCGAATTGTTCAAACAACTGCTCCTAGCAGAAATAAAACTAGTTTTTAACCATTTTTCTGGGAATTGGTAAATTTTAATACCTAGAACAAATGCTTGACAAACAACATGAAATAAAATGAATAAAAGAGAATGGAAGATGAAACGTTTTTCACGGAGTAATTGCGTCAGCCAGGGGACAATTTTCCTGTCTCTCACAACAACTTGCAAAGCAATAAAGCAGCCTCTCCTTGATATTAATCACAGCGACTAAAATAATTCCGAATATTCAGGATCAAATTACATCTACGTTTTACTGTATAGGAGACAAAATCTATCAAATTTAATAAGATGCGATTTTTCTTATCAACACTTTGTAGACTGTGCTCGAGTGTAGCTCGAGCGAAGCTAGTTCGAATATATTATTGTTGTTAAGAGAAAACATTCGCATGAACATGCAGTCTTTGTTCGGCTAGTGTTTAACACGACAGCGCAGTAACAATGATAGATTGTAAATCCTTCCATACGATAAAGGACATTTGATTGGGTCAGTATCCGCTCGGCCCTTTATTGGTTTATGACCGGCCAATGATGAACTCTGTACAGTACAGGGTAGTGTCCGGTGTGGTATGAACCAATCGGTTCTGTTGGTGACTGTGTTAGAACTCACCATCGTCCTGTGTTCTTGAAGTATTGGTGACTCGCTTCTAATTTGTCTTAAGTGCCAGTAAATGCGTGCAGACCTCAATGTGTTAAATACATGCTTTATATCAACATACCTGTTTTTTTAAATATGTATGTGGCATATTTGCAAGCCCATGTGTTATTCATCACAATCACTCTGAAATCTTCGAAGAACAAAACTAATAGCAGTGTGTCACATACATCAACTATCGTTTAACATAAATGAACATTCCAAACTGATACGAGATTCTATAGGCTGTTCACGGTAAAGTGAGCACTTTTGAAGCCCTAGTTACCTTTCTTTCCAGTCATTATTTATACTTCCACCTCTTTTTAAAATATACAATGCCATATAAGTAATAAAAACAGTGTGTATATTCCTCCTTACTCTGAAGTTACAGCCTAAGGCTAAAATAAAAGATAGTCATTGAGTCTATTCCAAATGAGAGGGCTTTAAAAATGGCTTACTTCACTGTGAATGGCCTATATAAATATTTATCACACATTGATTTGCTAATATTTCATAAGGAAGAGTTGGCTACGTCCATTTAACGCCGGCCACTTCAGCTACTCTTGTGAAATTATTTATATATTTCTTAAACTAGAAATTGACAGAAACTATGCATGGCATTATTTAAGTGTATATATACTTGTGTCACAGTTTAGATTATAAGAGAGCCTCTACATAATTCTTTAATGGTGTGGGTGAATACTGATTTCGTCATTCAGTCATGTAACTATACTGCAAAAATCTTTCAAAACAGAAACAATTTTGCGCGAATCCTTTTTGCAGATCTTTCTGAAATGTAATACACTTTGGCAGGGAAAGAGACTGAATATACGTTCGGCGATGTTTTTAAGAAAAGCCAATTTTTCTTACTGCATCAGGTGGGCAACCACATTAAGATTTGGTTTAATAGTTACATGTTTAATACGGTACAATTTTCATAATGTAACATGGTGTAGGCTGTTGTAAAATAACTACCCGTTAAGTGTATACAGAAGGGTTCGGAAACTCAGTGCCTTAAGTTTGCGGTAAGCAACTGCCCATGTAGCACTGCCCCTGGCTGTACACTGGGAAGAACTCATAAAAATTAGTACACACACCATTAAAATTGTCAGAAAAGTGTTATATATGCGGTATATCAAAGAAGAATGTATATATTTTGCAACATTATAAAATACTTTACTAAAATATACTTTTTAAATTTAAAAAATTGATCGATAGAGTCGGCATATTTAACCAAATTTAAGCGCATTCCCGTTTCGGATGCTTCGGAAAGCAGAATTTATAAGAAAACCTTCTTCAAGAAAGATCGTTATATTTACTCCCATTATGTGTAATAAAATCATAGTAATAATATATTATATCCATCTTATAATTGACTATATTTACGTCAGTTTCAGCCATAAATGTTTATGACAAATGGACGCACATAAAATAAATCATAAAAGTTATTTCCTACGTTATTACTATCATTTATTACATAGAATCAAAGTAAACATTATGGCAATATTCCATGACGAAGATTTCCTTGCAAATTCTACTTTCTGAAGCATCCAGAATGGACATATGCTTAAAATTGGTTAAAAATTCAGACTACTTTAATCGATTATTTTTTACATTTAAAAACTAGATTTTAGTAAAATATTTTGAAAAAAATTGAAAAAATTTATACGTTCTTCTTTCATATAAAGCATAAATCGCACTTTTCTGACAATTTTTATGGTGTCTGAAATACATTTTTTATGAGTTCTTCACAATGTATAGTCGGGTGCAGTGCTCCATAGGAAGTTGCTTTAGTTCAACCTTAACTCCAGACACCTTGGACCAATTGTAATGAAAATAAATTACTTTACATTTATACGCGGAAAAGTATTTATATATAATTTAAATGTGTCCAAAGTTGTAGTGTAGAACTCCTGGAGAACAAGGAGGTGCAATCATTAGTGTAGGTCAAATTGCATAGGAAGTAGACGCATGACGCTGCGTCTGTAATAATTTATTGACGCGCGCCTACGACCTATGCAATATGCTGTACACACGTGATCGCACAGTTTGGTTCTCCAGGCGTTGTACGACGAAAATATTGATACAATTAAATTATTTCAAAATACTCTTGCGGTGTAAGTGTATTGGGGTGTTTTTTTTTTGTATTACAGTTGGTCCAAAGAAGCTACGACTGGAGGGTGGGCAATGAATCTGCGAACACCCTGCAGAAGCGCTACCATCCACACTGGCTCGCATGCTCCCAGTTTGGTTAGCATGGAAATATAGTAAACTATTTCTAAAGCCGTGTCTCTACTTCAAGAATAATCCTTTGAGAGAGCGCTCTTCCGTACAACCTGGAGAGAGCTATGCTTCGCACTCTCTCACGCTCTCGCTCTGTGGAATTGAGACAACCACTCTCCTCGTTTATCTCCGACGTCTTGCAGACAGCTAATTCCAGCCAAAATTGCGGCCGTAACTATTGCCAGTAATTTCTGCGTGTTCAAAATAATTCACAAATAATTATTGAACTACCATAATAATTCTTAGCGCAAAAATTGTAATATTTTAGTTTTATATACGACCGTCAATTTGCAGCAAAGTAACACAAACAACGAGATTTTGTCAGAAATCCCTATTTATATTTTTATAAATACGTGTTACGTAAGTTGTTTCGTTGTTTAAAACAGTTCAAATGATAAAATGCGACGTGATGTTGGCCCAGAATGCTTCTATAACCTTATTCAAACGTGGAAATGATGTAAACGACTATGGCGCGTGGTGTGTGTGCGAGAGAGAGAGAGAGAGAGAGATAGAGAGATAGAGAGTACACAACTTCGCTCTCTCTCTATACTCTCGCTCTGTCACATTCTCTCCGACTGATTGAGACGACCAGAGAGCGCCCTCTGTGTCGTCATCCGCGAGAGAGAGAGAGAGAGAGAGAGAGAGAGAGAGAGAGAGAGAGAGAGAGAGAGAGAAAATGGGAGAGCTCTTTTTGGGCCAATTAAGGCCCGGTCTATGTCATCACGTTGTACTGTGGTTGAAATGTTTGAATGCATGGAAAATCAAGATGGTTACTTTCTTTTTTGTCGCATCATACACATTGCAGTTGACTTGCATATTGATATGTTATTATCACTCTTAGGCTCTGGATTACATTTCTTCACTTGGTTGACGGACGAATGAAGTCAACAGACCCATGGCAGTGTAAATTTTTCATACATAGTAAAGATAAGACAGAGAGAAATGTACTTTTTAGCCTATCAAGCCTGCAGCCACGATATTAAATTGGTAACCAAAGTTAAATAAATTGATTCTTAGTGCATGCATCTAAGGATAACTATTTCAAAGAAATAGAAGCACGTTTAAAGGTTTTGACAATTAATGTTTTACCTTACAAAAATGAATATTATATATATATATATTATTTTTTAATGTGGCAGTTTCTCTGAGAAAGTTGCGCCAAAAAAAATTGAAAAAGTTATCTTTTAAATTGGTGAATTGTGAAGGAATTTCTTTCAGATTGATTCGCCATTTAGTGGCCTTTAAGAGGAGCTTTAAAAAGTTTCAAAGACGAACAGGCTCTACAGCAGTATTGGGGTTATTTGAGCACTTTCGAAAATGAACTTTTGAATTAATATCTTTGCTTCCTACTGCAAGACGGCTCGCCTCTAACTAAGGCGAACCGAATTCGATCCCCGGCCGGGTCTCACCCAGATTTTCGCAATAGGGAGTCGTGCCGGACGATGCCGCAAATCGGCAGGTTTTCTCGGGGATCTTCCGTTCCCCTCGCTTTGGTATTCCGGTGCCGCTCCATTATTGCTTCGTTTCATCCTCGTCAGCTCTCGATATTACGTTGTTAAGAATCACTCTAATCCCTAAACTGCACTCCACTCCAACTGCGTACATTTTAACAGACACGCTGACTAGCGAACATATACAGCTCTTTACGAGGTTATATTGGCTCTTAACTTGTGGTTCCGATCGCATTGTTCAAAAGTAAACTGATCGCGTAAGTACATCAAAATGCCGTTTTTTCAATGTCTCGCATTGCACGGTGTTATTTAGATGGTAGAAATGGATGGGATTTTCCACATTCGCTAAAATGAGTAAAAAGTCATTTCAAATAGTGATGTACTCTGATTGTCCTATTAGTCAAAATATAGTTAATGGTAATCATTTAAAAATCAAAAAAGAAGCGTTTAAAGCATTTTTAAATATTAACGGATTCGTATTTTTTTAGAATACGGTTTCTTTTTACTTGCATTAATATTTATTCGAATGTTTTTACAATATGAATCTCGTAACCTATCCCCAATAACAACTTCAGTATTTATTGCACGTTCTTGGTGTATTTGTAAATTATTTAAGGCACCGTAAATTTCTCAGCTACACTTGGTACTTGCGTGAACAAAGTGATTGGATGATAGAAAATATTATTTAACATATAGTAGAACAGGGAGAGGCTGTGATGATACAAAATAATATGAAAACTATGCCCTAATGAGAGATTTCTAAATCACACAGTTAAATACGAAAAAAGAATTATTTCAGAGGCTATTTTATAAGGTTTTTGAGAGCTTGTCGATCGTTTAATGCACGCATTATAGAAGAAACAAAAATTGGAATTTTCAGCGTCAAAGGATGTTCGCGGTAAACGGAGCGCTTTTGAAAGCCCTGCCAAAGGTCTGCTTGCATGCACATTGTGTATTCTTCCACAACATGTGAAATCAACGACACCACGTGCCTGATAAAGGTATTAATACGCCGGTCAAGTGAAACGGTGGGATTATTATAAAAGCGAATTTTTACAAATTTGTTGCTTCTGGCAGTAGAATACATTAAAACCACAGAAAGCAAAATAAAACATTTCAGGGTTAACACATGTTTACCTCAGAGCTTCAATTCTGCGTTAAAACCACTACTTTCACCTACGCCTTTATAGGCTGTTCACGGTAAAGTGAGCATTGTAAAGGCCCTTCTAGATTTTTCCTTTTGCTGTATTTCCATCTTCCTGCTGCTTTTTAATATAAGCATTGCTTTGCGACTGATAAACACAGTGCATATGTTTCACCATCCTCAAAATTTAATCCCTGATGTTGCAATAACATACATTTATTAGTAGTTAAAGCCTGTTGGGAGGGCCTTGAAAAGTGCTCACTTTACCGTGAACAGCCTATACCAACTTTACTGGGCGCATGTCAGTCAACGCGCCCGATAAAATGTATGCAGGTAGAAGTAGTGGCATTTTTCAAAAGATGATTTCAAAAGTACTCACTTTATCGTGAACTGCGTATATTATGAAAGTCACTAGTTCATCTTGAGTCGTATTAAACTATTTTGAATTCGCAACAATCTTATGCGTTAGTTATACATGATTTTCACTCGCAGTAGCTATACGTATCCGGAGATCGCCTTTAAAAATGCGCGTAGGCTGTTCACGGTAAAGTGAGCACTTTTTAAGGCCCTGGTAAATCTTTCCTTTCATCCGATTTCCTGCTGCTTTTTTAATATAAACATTGCAACGTGACCAATAAACGCCGCGTATACGTTTCACCACCTTCAAAATTTTATTCCCGGTGCTGCAGAAAAGATAAATTCATTAGTGGTTAATGCCTGTTGGGAGGGCCTTAAAAAGTGCTCTCTCTACCGCGAAAAGCCTATATAAAGAAATTTTCATCTTGCGAATGTAATTCGTTCAGTAACGTAAACATGTCGCTTTGACAGAAAAGTTCTGCCTTCCGTTTTATGTTATTTATTATTGTAGAATTAATTTTGTGACCAGAAAAAAAAATAGAGTTTTTTTTTTTTTGAGGTGCATGTCAAATACGACGTAATTCAAATATGTTACGTGTGGACGGAGGCGAAACTCCCTGCGCCGCAAAACATACACGATCTCGTCGTAACAAGGTTGTCCTGGACACACACTGCACTGTGGCAATACTCCAGAGAGCCACGCACGGCCCGTTAGTTAGTTTTTACGGAATGCTTCGCGTTTTTTTTTCTACGCTCTGCAAATATTCGTGACGACTTCATGATGGAGGACGATTAAAAATCTCGCTGGGTGTAAAAGTGCAAACATATTCTTCTAGCTCTCCCGAACGTGAATATTAAATATTTTATTATAATATTCAACCCGTTACGCAATTTTTTTTTCCATATATTTGACAGTATGTTCCATACATAATTTTCGTATTGTTTTTCTTCTCGACTTACATCTTTCCATAAATATGTTTTATAAAAACTTATATTCGCAATATCATTATAAAATTGCAAAGAATAAAATATTCATTTCTCAAGTTCGCTAAACGGAGTCGACATGTTTGAGCAATCAGAAGCCAAAATTCTTTAAAAAATTGTCTTCGCTGATATTCACTAAGGATAGGAATATTTTACGGAGGAAAAAAAAGAGCATACAAAAAGACATTTAGTCTAGGGGCAAGGAGCTATCCTTACAAAAATTTCTCTCGGGTTCTAAACTCTACCGGGACACATTGATAAGAAATATTGATGCTTGACGCTTAGTAACTGCCACATTAAGAAAATAAAATATTCTTCAACTAATAAGAAAAAATTAAAACATTTAAACTCTAAATGAATGATACTTGTATACACAAACGAGATATTACTAACCACTGTTGAATTTTTGCAATGTTGTGATTGTGCAGACATACGAAAATTACGTTTTCATTGTAAACGCAGTTAAAATGAATGGATGAACTCATACATTTTTTGCAAGAATTTTTTGTAATTTCTTGGAAATGGTTTCAGCAGTGTGCTTTATAACCTCCGGTGTCGTATAGTATAACCAGCCGTTGAAATTATCTAGAGATGCATTAGCTTATCTAATATCGTGTTTCAATATCTTTCTTTTATCTGTTTATCGTTAGAGATCCTGACAAAATAACGTAGAGAAGTTAATAGGCACGTTTCCATTCAGAATATACATTGGCTCCTTATGATTGTTAATTGTAATTCCGTTTCAGTTTGGTCATTGAATGGTCATTCACAGATAAGGTGTTTATCCCAAACTCCATATTAACGAGTGGATAAAACGGCGTAACATGACATCCGTTAATTCGTCGGCCAATGCCTTAGAGATGAAGCTGCAAGACGTCAGACGAACCATATGGGAGCCTTCAACAAAGAGGAACTTTTATATCAGCATCTTACGAATAAGTGAATATATGTGGTGGATCAGAGAGGTCGTCATGCCATGAAATTCCTTCATTCTGTACAAACTAGCATCGACGAACACAAGCGTGGGTGAATAATTCACGGCTAGAAGTATTCAGTGATTAGGAAAACCCTACTCGAATGGCAGCCTCTGGAACGACGACCGTCTAAAAGCGATTCGAAGTGATGATTGCACAGGCCTGCAAAATTTTAGCCCATTAAAATATTTCTTTCAGAATTGATGCTATACTAACCCGTTTTTTTTTGGGATGCTAAATCCAAATCTGGCCTCAGTTTTTCTCTCTCACATTCAGACTGTTTTGTTATCCGCTTTTGTACTGAAGCCAATTTACTGTTGTTGCAAAAATATCATTGAAAAAAACACATTTTTAAGTGTTTCGAAAAAGCTTAGATCTACTTATTATTCCATTTAATAGCCATATATTACATTTTTCTCTTGGTCGTGAATGAGCGGGTTTGATTTTCCCGCTAGTGAGCAGTGCTAGGATTGTCGCTGCAAAGAGTGCAATAGTAGTGAACATAAAAGAGTATCAGAGACCTTAATTTTGTCAAAATGAGTAGGTGTGAAGTAAAGAAGTTTCTTAAAGATCAAAAATGTACAGCTTAGATAAGTCAGTTACATAACCGCATTTTGTGGGGGGAAAAAAACTTTACGTGATATGAGAATTTGATTAGCATTCCTGAATCCAGCACACCAGAATACTTATAACAGAGGTAAAATCATGTTTTTTTTTTTTTTCATCGCAGGCCTGTTTAGTTAGAAATAGTACAATTTTCCCAATTGTAAACTAATGTAATACGGAATCTGAAATACCTTGAGCAAACCCACTTGTAACTAGCAACGTCAGCCTAAATGTTCGGCGATTGAGTTCCACCCGGGTTCGAAGCAATAAGGCATCAAAAATCGTTAATGAAGAAATCTAGGTAGCCTCTCAATCCTCCAGTTTAATATATAAAAACAATACCTGTAATTCTTAGCATATAATTACAGGAAGTAATACTGATCCTCAAGTCTAATGTACGGTTTGACAAATCATTTATTAAAACACAAAAAAAAAAAAACAAAAATTTTAATTTTACTTTTTTAATACGTATGTCAATGTAGGATATGAAGCAGAAGCCAACACAAAGTGTCTCAACTATGGAAGCTGTTTGCAGATTTCGATTAAAACACAGACAAAAAAAAACCTTACAATTATTGAGTGGATATCATTTTAAAGGTGCTTTTGTGATATTGTCTCCTGGAACCAGTCTTATTTTCTTCTATATAAAATACACTTGAACATATTCATTGGAAACTTCTGCAGTTTGAACATTTAGAAATTTCATTGACGAAAAACGGAGTTGAGTCCATAAATACAAAATACGGAAAGTCTCCGTATTCCCTTTGGCTTCGAGTTACGGGGACGAACAATGCCGATTCTACACGAAGCTTTCTTCGCCACTGTAACAAGAAAATTATCGTTTCTGTGGCAGTTAAGGTTATTCACGAGACTATGACCTATTGCTTCAAACATTAAAAAATAGCATCAGGCGTCTGTAACATTTCGCAACACTAATGCACTAAATTATATAGAAACTGAACTTTTGCTTATGTCTTTAGAATGCAAATAAAAAGTTATACTACTATTTTAAAGTGAGGGTTGTAGATGAATGGTTAGAGTCGTAGACTGATAATTTTTTGACTTGTGTTCAAACTTCGCTTAAGTACAAAATATTTTAACTTTTTTAGTATAATTTTTTATACACGGTAGAACACCCACATAATGAAAATTAAATACATTTTGATTATCTCTTTTATTTTAAACAGAAGGTAAGGAAAACTAACTTAGAAATTAACGGAGAGCTTCCGTGAAATTTACGGAAAGTACGTTTCTGAAAATCAACGTGTCCGTAATTTTACGGGGAGTTTACAGACACATCTGGATAAATTTTTACCAGCACTCTTCCGTAAAATGAAGGAATTTTTTTTAACAGTGTACACATCACGCGAATAACGGTGAGAAGGCCCTGAAAAAAATTTCTTTCACCCATTTAAGGACTAATTGAGAGTACTCTAACACGATTGTTTAAAATGTGTTCGCTTTAAGAGACAAAATCATGCACGGTTAGAATTCCGCTGTATTGCTAATATTTATTACGGCCTATCGCAAGAAAAGTACAGTCCATTAAGAAGTTAATTTTCTGGGTAAAAAACTATTTATTGTAGTTTTTCTTAAATAAACTTTTCCGACGCTATTAACGACACCGGTAGGGCGGCCCAGAGCTACACGAATTATTTTAGATTCAAAACACTAAATTAATTAAAGAAAATAAATTACTTAACATGATTGTAAATGATATATTAAGATGAAATCTTAACTACATAATCACGCATTGGAACAGTCTCTGAAGTAATCTCGGCAACACATAAATAAACCAGTCAATTATGACCATACTGTACGACGCAGGGTAATGGCTAGTGTATAGTGACTGGTATAAGTGGCATTACTGCTGTGCTGCATAGGCCTATGGGTGACTCGATCATAGCTTGTCTTTAGCGCAGGTAAATGTGTACATATTCACACTTCAATAAGTGTACACGTCCTATTTTCATGCACTTTGAGGCTAATCCCGAATACATATTTCCTTATAACATGTGTCTTGATGACGCTATTACGAAGTCCTTCGGTACAGCTTAAAATGGCGTTTATACACTGCTGCATTTTAAATGCTGTACTGAAATATATTCGAGTCTTATACAGGGTTCTGCATTGAAATTCGTAACAAATATCCCACTAATGAAATGATAGTCCCTGTCTGTTCAGCTTCGCACGTTGATATGATAGTCCAGTTCATGTACTAAAGTGTTTACCACTGTCACGCTCGTTAAACATTCCACCTGCATTTGTTTCTGCTACTGCACTCTGTCGAATTCATGTGCACTCTGCTGCTGAAATGGTTATCTTCGGTTTTTCCCGTATTCACCCAATTCTAAGAAAATCGCATTCCTAGTCCCATTTCGTTCGGTATTTCATTTTCTGGCAATTCAAGAGCCCAAAATTATTTTCTATGTTTATGGCTAGTGTTAAAGTAATCTAGTGCCATAACGAAATAAAACTGCAATAGAAGTAAACAGATGTGAAATAAATTTTAAAGGCTACTGAAATTGAATTTACATCATGTGAAAAAAAAAATTTTGAAATCGTTCGGTTTCGTGGTTTCTACGCAACTTTTCGTTCTACAAAAAAATGTCAAAATAAATTAGCAGCTAAGCCCTAATTGTAGTTAACAACTTGTCGCAAATTGAAAATGAATTGCTTCTGGGTGTTCTTACCTTTCTAACAAAATATTTTATCTAAGCTGAGCAACCGTGTTTCATTGCCTAAGGCAATATTTTATCTAAGCTGAGCAACCGTGTTTCATTGCCTAAGGCAATATTTTAACTAAGCTGAGCAACCGTGTTTCATTGCCTAAGGCAATATTTTATCTAAGCTGAGCAACCGTGTTTCATTGCCTAAGGCAATATTTTATCTAAGCTGAGCAACCGTGTTTCATTGCCTAAGGCAATATTTATTGTAAACTTTTTCCCTATTACATAAAAATGTGGCATATTATTTTCTAATTCTCTATTCAATTACATTGCAGTTAATATCACGTTTACAACAAATTCTAGAATTTCTTGACATCTCCAAAGTTCTAAGTGGGTGCTTTATGTCAACTGACTAACACACATTTGAAGTAGGCTGCCTTGCACAAAATATCTACATGTTTACGTTATATTTCGTGCGCATTCAGTTCTTACACAGAGTCGTAACCCAGGACTGCAAGCTTTCAGCCCAAAAAAGCTGTTTTAAAGAAATCTGTGAATTTAATCCATTGATGTTAATAAATCAAAACATCTTGGTTAATTTTCGGACTTTCAGTTTCCTAATAAACAAAATTCCCGTAAGTATTATTAGAATTTTCTGTGAATTTACACGTTTGTGTTTGTTTTCTTGCTGCATTTTTAATTCCCCTGCTTATTACTTACAGTGTTCGTACGAAATTAAATGTTGCAACGTTGTTACGTACCCAGTAAAATATGTATGCTAAATATGTATGATCTTGTTACAAACAAGTTTTGAAAAAGGTTACAACATATTATCTTTCAATTTTGCAGCTGAAAAAATTGTACATTTACAACACATTATTTTTAGGAAATTATTGTTTATGTAGCCCAATGTTTATAATAAACTCGAAGTGTACAACTTTAGCTTCTTAAAATTCAACGTTACACATTTTACACACTAATTGCTTTTATAAATTCAATATAATTTATTTGTAGTGTCATACAATATTATTGGTTTTATTTCCGAAGAATTTCTGTTACAAGTACAAAAAGTCCAGAGTATATTTTACTAGTTGTGACGTATTTTTAAGTAATATCAGGACTGATAGAAAGTTTGAAGATTTCCTTTATGTTAAGATTGCTTTGTGTTACATTTTGATGTTTGAAGGCCATTATACTAAGTGTCAGATAATTCGCGGATATCAACTGCACCACACGAAACTGTGATCAAAACTAAGTAGAGAATATTAAATAACTGTCATATTTTATTTTTAAAGCAGTTTTCGATTTGTCAATAAGAATATAAGTTACATATCAAAATAGTAGTTGATGCGTGTACTTTGCATAAGTGAAATTTTCCTAATATTTGCGCATTGAGACACACTAACTATGTGATTGTTTTCTAAGTTTTCAACTCGTGTTCACTCTTTGTGAGCGATTCTTCAGAGACAGATTTCCAAGCTAAATCATCATATTTTTTATAAAATTACAAGAATTTTCATTCTTTTCTTGCGATATTATATTTGACTAATTGATCTGGCTTTCAAATTTAAAGTAAATATTTGCCTTTTTGACCATAATTTTAGCCTTATTCACCCTAAAAATGGACCACTGAACAAAGAGTGAACAAAGAAGTTTTTTTTCTGCGTAATTGAGAACGCAGATTTGGGTCAACTTATTTTGATTCTGGGGACGAGATCGACGAGACGAATCATGTTTGAAAGAGAGATTGAAAAATTGATGCTTGAAAGAGAGAAATCTGCGCAAATTTTAGTTAAATTATTGTGCTTCGCCAAGATCTACAATAGACCTCCATTGCCCATAAGAAGTAAAAACGTATTAGATAAAAAATTCACTGCTTTTTGCTAGTACACACTGTTCACGGTAAAGTGAACACTTTTGAAGCTCTAGTTACTATATTCATATCAGCAATTTTTATCCGTCCACCACGTCATTAAATATATATTGCCGTGCGAGTAATAGAAACAGTGTATATTTCTTATCGGACTCGAAAGTTAACGTCTAAAACTAGAATAAAATATATTTACTGATTAATATACAAATGAGAGGGCTTCGAAAACTGTCCGCATTTTATCGTGCATAGCCTATAGCAATATTTGCGACTGTACAAAGAGGGAATGAGATACTTCACTCAACTAAATACTTAATTTTAAGTGACCAAACAAACATCCAAATCTAACTGTGCAAAATATTTGTGGCCCAATTTTCTCATAACTGAAATGAGTTTGGTCACCTTAAATTAGTGTTTTGTTTGACGAAGATTATGAGATTTTGTTTAGCAAACAAGAACACCCAGAACAGATAGTACGGCCATATCAGAGCGATTGAGAAACGATTTCTGTGAATATGAAGATTTATTATCAGTTGATCACGTATTCGTATCGACCACTTAGTATATTACGGTAGATAGATTTTATTAATGCTTTCTTAGGCTTACATACACACGCCTCATAATTTCATATATGTTTGGAATATTCAAAGTCATTTAGCGTTACGTGAACGTAATCGTATGTTTTTAACCCCAAACAATAATGCATTAACGTACACACAAAAGAATTTATTAATGTGATAATTAAAAATTGTAATCAAGCATCACTTCAATTCAGTTTAAAAAAAGTACGCTCGAAGCCAACATAATTAATGAGACGTATATGAAAACCAGGGGACATGTGGTCTGCGATCAATAAATGACCTGACTGATGTTGGCTACTATTTGGAAGTTTATAAAAAAAAAAATGTTGTGCTTTGAAGTTAAAGCACAGCAGGAGGGAAGAAAGTAAACCAAATTTACACCCTTGGGAAATACTCAACACATCGTACACAAACCATGTTACCACGTTAATGAGAGATTCCGAAAACTTATATTTTTCGCCCAACTTTCGGGAAAGCCTTGAGCGTCCGCAGCGGAAGTTAGCAAGCGAACTAATTACTCGCGGAGAACCAAGTACGTGCGTGACGAACGAATACCGCAGGGCTTATGCAGCGAATCCTTGGCGGAATTAAATTCCCGTCAAGGGAAATTAATTGTAAATAAAAAGTAATAAAAAGCCATAAGAAGCATTTTTGCTGCGAACTAATCTCATGATCCTGAAGCAGGCAAACTTTTCCTGGCAATATTTCAGGAAAACATGTCCCGTGGGTTCCATCTCAGTTGGAGGCACCTCACTAATATCTACAAACGAGAACACTATTAAAACCGCCCAAGTACACGTGGCGGCCACTTAGAGCGCTAGTATCGGAGAACGGTTTTATCCTGGCGGTATGTAAATCAAGCGGTGGGTTAACCTCGCAGCGTGCACAAGAAGTGCCGTAGAACATCGGTTCCTTCAAGTGTTGTATTTCCATGGACGTGACCTTCAATTTAAACGTCCCGCAGTGGTAATACACGAGTACTAATTGTTTCGCGAAATGTAATAGTCTGCTCACAAGCCCGCCGTATGTCGTGCATGCACGTTGGTTTAAACGTTCTGCGGCAAGGACGTAGGTTTGTGGCAACCTGCATGTTATAAAATATTTAACAGAGTATAAAATATTATAACGAAGAAAAATGGTAAATATATTACTAGCAAGAATAAAAGGTAAATATTGGAAGTTTATTAATATATATTAAGGTTTTAAGTGTCGTGTATTGCAAATAAAATTCTTATATTATGACATTGGGGATAAGAATTCCATAACACAGGATATGCTATAATATTTAAAATGTTTTTTTTTTTTTAACTGCATGACGGAATTAAAACCACGGCATATATGGGATAATATAAACAATATATATCTAGTGGCAAAATTTTCGGAAAATTCATCTGGTAATTTAAAATTGAAACTGAAGTGTGCGAAACAGCACCGCTAGTCAGCAAATTCAAATACCTGCATGCACAACAAGTTGCATACCACCAAGGCGAACGGAACTTGCGCGACATGCGGTGTCCGCCTGTACATAGGCCACCCTGACAAACACTTGCAGACCCTTCATCGCCAATACTGCTGTTTCCGTCATGTTGGCAACAAAATGCAATCACGGCAGCCTTTGCTACTCAACTGCTGATCTCCCATTGTCCATGGAGTCTGACACACGTGCGCTAACAAGCAACCACTAGCGGCACCCATGTATGCATCTTGTCGTGCACGCAAGTACGTGAAGTTGCGGACTCCCGGCGCCGTTTTGCTTACTTCAGATTAAAAAAAAAAAAAAATTACATTAATTTTCCCTAACATTTTGCTACTAGAATGCATTGTTTATGTTAACCCATAGAAGCCGTGGTTTTAATTTCGACATGTAGTTTAAAAATTCCTCGTATGTATTCCAATTTAATCATCAGATGACATGCTCTTAAACAAATAATTCAATTAGGAATTTGCTCTTTCTTCGAGTTCGCAAGCTTACTTGCGTATTCACTTATCAGCAGAATCCTTGCCTGAACCTTATAAGATACTATCAGTAAAATCTATGATGTTTATGCAATCGTTCAATTAATTTAATATATTGTTTATGTATGTAGAAGTGTGAATGTGCGTGCGCGAGTAAATATTACATTAATATTTCATTTTAGGTATATCATCAGGTAACTGACATAATTTTAGATGTAGCAAACGTAAAATGTCTTACTTTATTTTTTGTCTTACTTGTTAGGGAGTAGCGAATTCCTGAACATAAAAATAATTGTTTGAATATAAATCTGAAATTTATAAAACGTTGATGGGCATCCTCTTTAATTATGAAGTTTTGTTGATCCCGACAGGTCCATAATCAAGCGGTTGAAAGCTACCGCTTTTAAGATGTTCTGACTTTTATAAAGAACCGTTTACCCTTCAGTGTTGTAATACCAGCATTTTTTAATTGATTATTAATATCCATTAAAAAAATATTTATCCCAGCGAAGGGTTCCTAAATTATTACGATATTTAATTACCATGCCTTATTTCTCTAACGAATGGGAACTGTAATACACACGAAAGACATCGATTTTATTTCTCAATTCAACAAACTTTGTTTAAAATGTGTTGCTTTTTCATAATGCTTGAAATAAAAATTATATGAAATATTTATATCTTGATTTTTTGCTACGGATGTCTCATTTCGTCATTTTAGAAGTTAGTATGAAGTTCTAAATTGTATTTTCCTTCTGCGTAAGAAGTAAAACACGTTATATAATTTATTAAAATTTACACACATATGCACACGCATTTGTAATCTTGTGTAAATTCCGTTCACGATAAAGCGAGCGCTTTTGAAATGAACCTTAGAAAACAGTCACTGCCCCTGAACGCATATATTTTAATGGACGCATTGAGTGAAATTAGCCCAGTAAAGTTAATAATGATGGATGGAAAATAGTTCCATATCTTAATGTCGAATAACAAGTGTTAGGTAAACATTTGTAATAACTTAAATTATTTTTTTTTAAATCCATCGAAGTGCAAAAATTAGAGGATTTGTATATTATTTTCTTATCTAAAAAATTTACAGTTTTACTTGACCGACACATGAATAAAGTGATGAGGCTGATTGCAATGTTAATTTAACATAAGGCGGAAGAATATATGACGTGCATACAAGTAGATCTTAAGCAGTGCTTTCAAACGTGCTCTTTTTCCGGTGAACAACATATACACATTCTTTTTCGTAGCAGTACGATTATATCATCTGTTGAAAGAAAGAAAGAAAGAAAAAAAAAGTGAAATATTCCGTAAATAAGAATCATTAACTTATATACAAGACAGTATTTACGTCAAACGTAAGCAATACTTTGTTCTATTGCAATATTTTTCTTTAATTTTACAAAATAAAAATAACTGCCAGTGAGAATTACTAGTTCGCCACAAGTATGATGTTAATTGGAATGCCAATTAATTTTTTTTTTTTTTAGTTGCGTTAAAGTAATTGCAGCAGTGCATGGAAATGTAGCACCAGCCAACATATGCGTGAATCGAGTGTACGCGAACATTTCCGAGAGAGGGCGAACATTTGATCATGACCTCGGGCTGCTTGCTGCGACTGTCCGTGGAGGGAGTCCCAGGACTGCCAATCCCTTTCCCCTCTCCCGGGGAATGACTGTCTCTTCTCTCTCTCTCTCTGAGCTCGTCCCCGAGGGGCCAATAATCCCACGCCGCCACTGTAATAAAAAAAAAAATCTTTATTCCGCGTCCTTGGGCGACCTTCGCTGTTACTAAGCAGATCTCAGCTGATGCAAGGGAGGGCCGGAAAAATGAAATTTATGCTGTTTTCAACACTTAAGCACTAGGCCCGAGCATAGCTCGGGAAACGGCAGTATGGCGGATTTCTTTGCATTTAAAGACAAACACACTTGGATATGCTTCCATTGTTTCTATAGTGTTTATGAAGACCTCAAATGAACACTGCGCCACGTCAGTTGCAATTTTCGTGGACAAAAAATTCTAATTTTTATTCTGTTATGAAAATGAACAGGATGGACTGTATAACGTGTTCCACATGGCAAGTCACTGTGATTGGGATAAAGTCAACTCGCCAATTCATTGGCCAGCAGATAGCCAGTAATGAAACTGGTTAATATGGTACGCAGGTCGGGTGTAATTTGCACCAATAGGAAGCTGGTAAGTGAAGACGCACTGGCCAATAGAGCTGGTGCTCTTGTAGTGGATTATCTAGATTATCGTGATTACCAGGAAATGTGCTCAGACCTCAAAGAGTTAAAATACGCCATTGTTATGCCGCTGTTATAGCGTTGTTGCTGTAGTGTTTTATTATATTTTGAGGTCTCATTTACTGAATTTAATTCAGTGAAGACGATTACGAGTAATATTATTAAATGTCTGATTACCTTAACCCGGCAAACGAAGCTTTTAATCTCCATTTGAGAAATCTGAGATTTATTTGATTTTTATTTGTTTCATACATGTCCGGTAATTATTTTTGACATTAAAGTTAATGGCAAATGTTATCTATATTTCTATTTTATTATTCATTTGGTCGTATACAAATACATTTATTAACTCTTTCAGTTTATTTTATCTCCGTTTGGTAATATTTTACAGTTTACATACTTCTCTCGTTCATTCAATTCATTTTTGTTCTATACTTTGAATAGCCTATATATATATATATATATATATAAGTGATAAGTCCAATCGATTCAAGTGAACGCATCAGGTTATGTTGGTTTGGTTGATTGTGCCGAGGTCTGCTAGCTTTCTATGGCGTATTAAGGGGCCTGCCTAGTAAAAAAAAAAATTCTCAACACCTCAAGTCATGCCCGGCTGTAAGGAAGAGTAACAATGGCGATAAAAAATAACGGTAACAAGCTTCGAGTATTCTGCTTCCTCAGATTTTAAGAGGCAACAACAAGGTTTTAAACATACAACATTGTCGAAGTGTAAAAATGAGCACATTTGTAAAGTGTTTACTTTTCTAATAATTTCACAGTTTCACTTGAGCGGTGCGTAAATAAAGTGACGAGACCGTTGCGATGGTATTTTTTTGATAAGGCGGAAGAAGACACAACTTTTATAAAAGTATATCTTATGCAGGGCTTTCAAAAGTGCTCATTTTACCGTGAATAGCTTATGCGTGCGTGTGTGTGTGTGTGTCCACCCCTTCCTTTTCTATTTCTGAACGCGCATGCCGAATTTCACCAAACTTTGTACATATATATTACTTAGTAAGGGCACCTGATTTGTGTGGTTTTCGACCATGTCGGCCACTTACTTTCAACATGGCGGCCAATTTAAAATTTGAGGCGATATGTCATATCTCAGGAAACATTCAACAGATTTAAATAAAATTTTGTATTCCAGCAGAACATTATGTAAGCATTAAATTTGAGATGGATATTGTTGTTAATCCGTCATTTTTGGAAATAGCACTAAATGAAGAAATAAAGATTTTTCATTATATCTCGAAAACTATTAAACCAGTTCTCACCCAATTTGGCAGGTAAGTAATACTGTGATAGGCCAAGTAAACGTAAGTCATTAAACTTTATTAGTTACTTATTTAAAAATGGCGGTCAGACATTTAGTTTAGGTTTATTTGGTATATCTGCCATACCAATACAATTTCGACTTAATTTTGTATACTAGTAGTATCTGCTACGAGCCCCAAATATACCAACATATAACCACTTTTGTCGGTCATTTTGGTAGTGTGTGCCATATGAATAAATAAAACTATTATGTAATATCTCAGTTAAATATCTGCCGATATCTATCAAATTTTGCAAACAAGTATTACTGACGCAGATTAAGTTACGTGATATGTTTTAAGCATGTCAGACACTTATTTTCAAAATTTCGGATATTTAGTTAACTTAGCTTTAAATGCTATATCGTGAAAGCCATGTAATAATTTCCAACGTATCGGTATATGCTGGCAGTACATATTACAACTATCAACTGTATCTACACGAAGCATGTTTTGTGGTCCATTTTGTAAGTTAGCGATATGCAAATAAATAAAGTTTCTATGTCATATCTCGGGAAACAATTGACAAGAGTCCTGCCAAATTTGGCAAACAAATAGTACTGCAGCCTCTGGTGTAAACTAGTAGACTATATTTTAAGTAGGTAAGGTATTTATTTTCAAAATGGTGGTTATATAAATATTTTAGTTCAGTATATTTTATTAACAAAAATAAGTCCAATTTATGATTGTATACTGGCAGTGCCTATTATAACCACGAAATATATCTATGCAGAGCCTCATTTCTCTGTTATTTTGCATGATATCCTCACCGAAAAATAATGATTTTATCTCAGGTCTTGGGAAGCAAAGAACCCATTGTTACAAAATTTGGTGAATATGTCGTGCTATGGTAGGCCGTAGTAATATATGTATTTTTTTTAAGTATGACACACTTATTTTCAGAATGGTGGTGATAATATCATTTTATATTTGTGTGCTGTATCTACGAAGTTATGTAATTTATTTTAACTTAAATTTGTATATTGGCAGACTACAATCATCGAATGTGCTACTAAATCACTTTTTTTATCCTCCATCTATGAAGATTGCCAAGTGTTACACTGGAACGTTTAAACTAATTTGTAACAAATTATGCAGACTATAATGGCTACAGAAGTCCGTGTAAACTTTCAAGATCTCAATGGGTCAGACAACGATATTCAAAATGATAGCATCATAAATTATTGATATAAGTGTTTGTCACATACACTACACAATTTAACCAAATTCAACCAAATTTTGTACGTAGACAGTATACATTAGAAGCATCGTGTACAGAGGCTCTATAATTTTTTTCTTGAAAATGTTGTACGACAGCCTCAGATAAGAAAATTAAAATTTTTATGTCATATCGTAGGGACCGAACAACTGATACCCACAAAATTCTTCACGCAAGTAGCGCTACGGCTGGCAATGTAGACATACATTTTTTAAGTGGCTCAGTCGCTTATTATCAAAATGATGGCGCTCTAAATATTTCAGTTTAGTAAACCCCATCATTCTAAAAATTACACTTATTAAATCCGAAGTTGACGCTACGAACCCGTCCCCCATATTGCAGTGCATTGCACGCTAGCTTATAGTACGAGTTTTTATGGGTTCAAGTCCCGCGTACAACATGTATGTATTTGTAATTGTCTCAGTAATGTTGTGCACTTTTCTGGTTTCATTTCTAATGCTATTACTTTCAGAGAAAAGTCAAGTCCTGCCTACCAACTCAGTTTTTAAGACATCGTTTTAAAATCAATTGCACCCATGTTGAATAAAGTATGATTAGTAGTTATATCTCTAACTTATTGTTTTAATCCATATAAATATAAGAATTAGTAAGTTTGTGAAATTTATATTTTTCTAACAATTTTACAGGTGTACTAGTCCGACGTGCGAATAAAGTGGTAACGCATAGGGAAATGGTAATTTTACGTATGGTGGAATAATGCACAAATGTGCATACAAGTAGACCATAAGCAGGGCTTTCAAAAGGGCTCAATTAACCTTGAACAGCCCATACCTAGTAATGTGCAGCGACTGTGGAAACACATTGCGCCTAACAACACTGGACACACGGGGTGCTTGTACGCTTGTACCTAATTAGCGGGCTACACTTGCGCGTGATTGACTGGCTACGGTCACGTGACATGTTTTAGTGATGTCTCTTGCGTGTGAAGAGCGATCGAATTTCCACTATTGGTACTTCGCACATCTCAATACAATCTTCTCACCATATGACGAGTTTAGTATATAAATTTACTCAGCAGTAACTTACTTATTTAATTGTAACTCTATAGTATAAAAACCTTCCACTAATGCATTTTTTAAATATATACTCGTGTGTGTCTGCAATTAAACTGATAAAGTCTACTCACTGAAAACTGCATACATGTGAAATAAAACTTTGAAGTTTTCAAACTATTATATTTTAAGACAAGTGAGCCCATACTATATTGTTCATGGTGTTCTTAGCAACTAATAAAATGAACAGTTTAAACTAACGCCACGTTAAATTCAGTTTTAATTTTTAAACGTACATATGATTATAATAATTAAAGGTCATCACGCGAGTTTTATATAGCTAAAAAAAGTTTTCAGGACTATCGTTCCATTCCCTTTCTTTGGTACCAGTTCAGGTGTTCATAGAATACGTTTTTCCTGACCAACGTGGCAATACAAGTCTTAGTAAATAGGATAGGAACTCGTAAACACAACAAAACATTTTTAAGTCTATCCTCAGTGAAATAGAAGATTTTAAAAACTGTTTTGTTGCATTTCGACGTATATTTTGGCTCCTATATGCCGAACTGGTAAGTGTGCCAACATGCAATTGAAGACTACTGTGTTAATTTAAATACTAAAGAAAAGAAGTACTTTTGTCGATGGTATTAAATTATCCAAGAAGCAAAACACAAGCAGATAACAGTTGGCCATCTGTTGGCACAGGTGGTTCATGTTAGCCCACATGACTGCAAGTGTTTTCTTATGTGGTACACAATAAGGCCACGTGAACAATAGTGACTGTATTTGCTTGGGAAGTATTGTTGATGTGGGCCATTACGCACAGAATGATTGACAGAATTTATTGTATGGTCCACAAGCAAGCATCAGTGAATCACCCACTGACATCTTAGAACACGTGGAAAACATGTGGCCGATGTATGCGAAAGAGTATGTAAATAAGATCATTTTTCCATATAAAACCCTCATGTGGTAGACAGGTTCAATTCTGATAGTTGGGCATCAACATGTGGCCAGTTACGGGCCACTTCTCACAATATGACTGACAGAATTTCATATGTGGCCCACAATCAAACATCAGTGAAACACCCACAGGCATCTTAGTGTATGTAAATAACGTGTGGCTGATGTATGCCTAAGAGTATGATTATAAGATCATGTTTGCACATAAAGCCCTCGCATGGTAGAATGCTTCATTTATGATAGTTGAGCATCATCATGTGGGAAAGCGTGGGCCATTTAACATAAAATGACTAACGGAATTTCATATATGGCGCACAAGCAAATGTCTTTGAAACACTCACAGGCATCTTAGAGTATGCAGAGAATGTGTGGGTGATGCTTGCCAAAGAGTACATACCGGCTTTTCTTGTATGCCAACTGCTCCTTATTACTGAGGAAACATAATCAGCAAGCCTATGTTCCATTTATGGTATACCGACTATATGTTGTTGTGCAGTACCAAATAGCATAATGCGTATTCAATTGATTTTTTATTCCATGCATATACGAAGTAAAATTATCACGTAGCATTGCTAGTAATATTAAAAAATAGTTTTAGACCAGAAACCTGCAAAGCATAACACGCAAAAAAAAAAAGTCCATTAATTTGCATTTTAAATTCCGCCTGAAAGTAGTCCGAAACTAAAACACTAGTCTTTTAAACAAAACACATAAATCCCAGTATTGTGTCGTGGTACTAACATTGTCTATATAGCAAAGCTAATAATGCATTATGTATGCGAAGTAAGTATCCCGATTTACTAAAATGGTCGTATATGAATACAGAGTAGAGCAGTTGATAGCATACTTTACTATAGACTAAAGGTTTGCGAGTTTGATTCCAGGTTTCTCCGACGAATTTTACTAATCGTGAAACAAAGCTGAAGACAACATACATTAATACGGTATACATACATTTTATTTAGGTTAGACACAATAATTTTTTGGTTTTGAAAATGCATGGCAAGCTGCGACTGGACCACAGATGTCCCCAAGCTTGGCCACAAGTGTCCAAAAGCTTGGCCACATGTCGCCTACCAACTGTTAGCTAACGACATGTGGTTTACTTACGGCAAGCCAGAAGCAAAAAGCCGGAAGTGGCCCGCTTGTGGTTAACTTACGGGGAACTTCTCTGGTTTCGCCAGACATCTGCTGACAGTTAAATATCCGTATGTGGCCCACGTGTAAACGCGTCATACCACATTCATCACTCATCATGTGTGTCACGTGCATCTGCGGATGCATTCCGCTTCTTGGATGACCGTGGATGCCACATGTGGGCTGCTTGTACACAACCAGATATGCGCTTGCGGGCCAATCATATTGTGCTATTAGGGTACTTACGTGGTGCTATGTTGAAATCATGTGAATTTACTGTAGAGACTGAAAAATTCGCGAGTTCATTGTCCTGCAGGCTAGACTCTACAGTCTTATGTGCAAGTATACCTATATAAACTGCACATTGGTTGTCTGCTGTCACGGTGGAAGGCGATGATTGGGTACCGTTCTATAGGAGGTTTCAAGCACCATGTGGACCAATTACTAAAGTTAGATGAACGCACGTGTTTTGAATTCTAGCTTGTCCCAAAATGAATCCGCGAATTTTTCAGGTCTGTAGATATAACGGTGTGTATTATTTGTGTGTCCGTTCAGTGGGTAGTTTTTTTTTTTTTTTTTTTTTTTTTTTAAACCTCGGAACACAGGCCTGTGTCACGCGTTTTATAAAAGTGAAGCAAAAACAGTTGAGTTTTATGAATGCTCCAGGTACGCAGTTAAATTACATTTTGTATAAACACATTCAGGACTGCGACACATTTACTGGCACTTCGGACAAGTTAGCAGTGAGTCACCTATATCCACTACTGCAAGAACACCGGTTATGTTGGTGTCTGTGTTAGAACTTACCATCGTTCTATTGGTCCATACCACACCGGACACTAGCCTGTACTTTGAAGCGTTCATTATTGGCCGGTCATCAACCAATGGAGAGCCGAGCTGATATTGACCCAATCAAATGTCCTTTATCGTGTAAAAGGATATACAACAAATCATGTCTCTTTGAGTGGCCATGTAAAATAAGTTCTGTCGTTAGAAATATCGTTGTTACTGCGCTTTCGTGTCCTTGTGAGGTCGTGTTAAACACTAGCCGAACAAAGACTGCACATCCATGCGAATTATGTTCTGAACAACAAGGAAATTTTCAAATTAGCTTCGCTCGAGCTACACTCGAGCATAGTCTACAAAGTGCTACCCATTAATTAATTATATATTATTTAAGAAGGACACTAATGTGCCTAAAAAATGTCGACCCAGCCAATTTGAAGGAAAACAGGTTTCTGGCACCGAGGATATAAGTGTTCAAAGACGAAATGGTAGAATCTGTAACTTGTTCGCTCCCTTGCTTGGCAGTAGTCATTTCGTGATTTGCAGTGCACTCATATTCCGCCAGTAGATTTCTGAAGCGCTAAACGTAGTTGAATTGATATTTCAGATGGCTGAAGTTTACTCGGAGTACTGATCATGCGATATTACAACAAAGGACCAATACTGTTTGTTAACTAAAGGCCTTTACGCCGCGAATGCGGTGGCAGTCATTTTAGCTGTCAGATGTTGAGTAATTCGAGATCAAAGAGACTGCATCAGCTATTCGTCACTGTGCAGCTAGTTCTTGCGTGGTTCTCGGGGAAAGGCGAAAATGAAATTTCCTGCGTCCTGTTTTGTGCATGTATTAGAATTTTCTCATATGAAAGTTATTTTCTCGTAATCATAGCATTTAGACAAAATCGTGTGTTGTTTAACGGAGTGAAAACTATAAAACATTACTAATTTTCGTTATTTTTACATCGACTGGCAAAAGCTACAATGGAATTACGCTATAAAAGTTTGCAGCAATTCGGCAAAACTATTTAGTTTAATGAAGAGTATCTGATGGAGACCATATGATTTTCACACTATCCGACATTTTGAAGTAAATTTACAGTAAAAAGTCGTCTGCAGAAAGGATAATTATTTAATAACATCGGCTATAAAACTCTGAACAATCCTAATAAACGTTCAAATATGGGCTCATCTCATCTATAAAGAGATGGGGATTATTTTCACACTAACAAGACATGTTGATTAGAAATATGCAGAAAGAATTATACTGAATAAGTTACTAAATATTGCAAAATAATTGCCGGACAATGAATGATAAAAAGTTCTGTTGTGTGTAATAGGTACAAAAATGTTATAATGGTGCTTTTTACTTCTTGTGGCACACAATATTGATAATTGTAGCATTTTTAATGTGGTGCGGTAGAAATTCATATATTAAGAGAGTTGAATACTTTTCACCCAGTCTGCTGTGTAGCTAATAAAGGGTTCGTATATTTTCACGACGATCGTATACGGTCAGTGTGATCGGTTTGTTGTCGGTATGGCCTTATTTAGTCTGTGGTCTAGTTGGAATCAAAAATGTAATTTGTAAACTTTGTAAATTATATTACCAGTTCCAATGTCACTTATTTCAGGGCAGCATATGTGAGTGATAGAAAAAAATGATATGGATGAAAAAAATATTTTTGCTCAGAAATGTTTTGTAAACAGTAATTTCAAAGTTTTACTTTCTTACAAAATGTCTGTGTTTAAGACAGCCGAAGGGAACCTGGAAACCACGCAGTCACCCAAAGCCAAGATCAAGCTCAAGAAAAAACAGTTTAAGGGTAAGTTTACTTAACAGGCCCCGTTACCTCAATCCTTGGCTATTTTGCGTTTATTTACATCTTCTTATACTTTAATGTTAAAATTTATTATTAAAATACCAACCGTATTATTACATACAGAACTACTTTACAGAATTCCTGAAACCATAACGGAATGATTTCAGCCTGTATTTTCTTATGTGCTGCTGAAAAAGTACAAATAATGAGTTAATCATTATTACGGTTACGCGTTCAACAAACCTAACATGAGACATATACCGTGGACTTGAAATTATATTTTATGATATTCACAATGCCTTAGAAGCCTTCGTTTTCAAATATTTGGTCTGTAAAGTAGGCTACGGTGAAACTGAATTAAATAAAATATGGGGAGAATGCTGCCTCCTTAACAAACTCGGCTAGTTTTATGCAAAATACTATATTTAACCAGCACAATACTAGATATAAAAATTTATTTGCGCTATCCAACAAATTCTTTAAGAGTGTATCAAATATAACTGTATTGTATTACTATAAAAATTATAAATTACCATTAGATATTAAGCTCTTGTATCAGGAAATAGTATTAAGTTAAAAAGTAGAAGTAAGGAGTTTTTTTATTGCTGAAACATTTTACATGCCATATTAATGTGTACTCTATGACATATTTTTATGTGGAAATTGTTATTGTATCCTATTGTATGTCATCATTCTTTATGTAAATATAACTGGTTTTTATTGTCTTGTTATTGACATGAACAAATGATGATTATATTTTCTTGTAATTGTAATGTATTTGTATATCATGATTTCTAGGTGAAATATAGTATCTTGATATCTGTTCCATATCCTGGAGTTTACTGACCTCAAAAAGAGGATATAAGGAAGCTAATTAGTAAATAAATAAATGTATTAAATAGTTAACTTTCTGATGAACAAACAGCGAGGTCACTTGAATAGAAACAAGTTACACAGACAAACAGCAATGGGGAATAATCAGTTGCGTCCCATGTCAACTAATAATCCCGGCATTCGCTTTAAAAGATTTCAGAAAACAAAAGAAAAAAATTCTGGGTGGCTGGGCTGGGACTCGAACCATGATCGTCTCGAAGGTAAATAATGCGCGTTGACAATGACGCACGAACCTTGCCCAAAATACTTCAATTATATTTCGGATTTATAAGGAGTTTTTTTGCGCCTCTTATTGTGAACTACAGTATAACTGATTGCGTATCTCGCAGTTCAAAGCAAGTGAATACCTTTGAGTGTCCATAACATAATACAGTTTGCGAACTGACGGACAATATCTACTATTAGCGACGGATTTAATTTATTCCTCGCCAGACTAATTGAGCAAGTCCGCAAGCTAACTCAGTAACTACTGTCGAGATCTGGATATCCTGTTCACAGGGTAAAACTGCTTTCGTCGCTAGGGATGCGTGCCTATTGAAGCCGAATCCAATCAACTCTCTCACTCAAACCTTTGTTTTGTAGCATAGGTTCTGGGCTTTCCTTGCCTTGCAAAGCACTCTTTAATTACACGCCTTTTTTCCATACATAACTTGAAAAGTTTTTGAGGAATATTCAGAATTACTAGCTAAAGAACTAATATGTGTGGCAACTAAGTAAGTCTTATACTAAAATCGTATAGCGTGCTCGTGCGAAAATAACTGTACCATTAACATGCTAGCTTGAAAAAATGCTGTCAACAAACCCACACAGTCAGAAAACCTTATGTGATCAACGTAAAAAGAGCAACAACAAAAAAAAAAACAAGTTTTTATTTGATAGTGTTCATTCACGAATTGTATGTTGGCTAACCTGTTCCAATACAGACGTCCATATTTTTGTTCATTTTCATGTGGGGAAAAAAAAATCGTTTTTGCTTAAAGTGATAAACGATCGAATTAGTGTACAAAATTATGTACATGCACACATCTCCGTTTGAATAAAAGGAAATCGAGAAATTTCTACGAATTCAATTTTATAGACGATATCCATGTCACGAGTTCATTTTGCATTGACATAGAACGCGGCATAGGAATATCGAAAAGTTTCAGTCATTATGTAGATGACATTACGTTGTGTTGTAGCCGGCTCCATAAGCAAGCGTGCGCTCATTTCTCTAGTGTTATTTTTTACTGCGATTGTAGCACGAGTTTGAGGCTGTTGCGTGTTTTGAAAGCAGTGAGAATTTGGCATACATGTTAATGAAATTCGGTTTTTTTAAAGACGATATTGAATAATTATATAAACTTTAAACATAAACGCAAAATAAAAATTTGTTCATCAAAAACGCTTTATTTAATTATGAAGTTATCTGATCCTTCCAGGAAACAGGCTATTCCTTAATGTTACGAAAGGCTTCGATAACAAAGAAGCACTTATTGTTTTTGTCATTCACGGTAGTATATAGGCCTATCTATTTGTAACAGGAACGGCAAAAAACTGAATTTCATTTACGATTATTTCCGTATACCAAATTCTCACCGTTTTAAATCTGGACAATAACCTTAAGCCGCCAAGTTGTATGAACTGACACAGTGCGCATAATTATTTCTGTCACTGCGGGCATGTCGCAGGGGAGCAAGGAAAAAACCAATTACGAGTTGGCTCTTTCAGTCGGAGCATGATGTTCCCAGTACGTCTACATCAAAGGCATAGTTTGACGAGCAATTAATTTTGTGGCTGGGGTTCCAGAGATGTTATTAAACTACGAGCTGCCGTCTGATTGTATCGTGGAGAGCAAAAATCTTCTTTCATTATACAGAATATATATAATAGCGGTGGAGTAATGCCACATGCATCGAATACCACTCCAACTTATACATAATACATACAATTACCGTTACTTGATAAGACTGTAAATTATATCGGAAAATCTTATTTAATGCTTTGTCAAACAAACCTTTTCACTATAATGTTACAGCTTTTGCAAACTCGGATATGCACTTGTATTATTGTGGTGGTTTTATTGGACTCTATCCATTGCCGATCGTAATGCCGGAATCGCACAGCCCCGACAAGCACAGCACGACACGAGAGAAACCGCAACCACGACCATTTTCAATGTGACTGCTCGAATTTACAGCCCGACAGTTTACTGATGCGACACAACGAGTAGAATTTGTCGGATCCATTTAGCAGGTGCTGATTAACTACGCTAGTTTCAAAGGCGGTGGGCGGACGGGAAAAATGGAATACGCGATAGTGACAAAGGTTTATAGCTAATGCAAACAAAGGTAAAATTATTATTTATAAGAGTCAAATAAAATTATTTTCCTAATTGGTTTTCTTTTAAGCTACGCATTTCCCATTGTAGGGAAAGCTTGTCTCACAATTTCATTTTGCAAGTTGTACACTCTGCGCGTCGTGTCACTCGACCCGACGAAGAAAAGATAACATTTCTAATCCAAATTTGCTGGTCGGCCGACAGAATTGTCGGGGGTGCGACATATCTATATTGTATTTCATTGATTGTTTAGTTTTAAGTGTTGTGTCGTGCTTTCGGGGTCGTGCTGGTCGGGGATATGCGATTCTGGCATAAGACTGAACAATACACACACGCGCGCACGCGCACGCACACGCACGCGCACACAGAACACAGAACACAGCAAGGAAAAAAAAAAACGAAAAGATCTTGACAACACCACAGACAGATAATTGGGGAAAGATGTTTCCTTGTCAATGGAAAATAAATATGTATATAAATCAAACTTCAAAATGACGGACCAAAAAATTATTATTTAAAATCAACCATCAACAAAAGAAAACTACACACGAGTGAACAAAACAGTGCGATAAACTAAAATCACACAAAAATTGGACATAAACCACAATGACACACGAGTCAGGAAAAGTATTCCTTGTCAGATTACAAAACCAAATAAATCAACACTTGACAGAAGTCTACTGCGTTTGTTCTAGTGTCTCGCTTGAAGAATGGGGCAGATTTCAGGCTCCAAAGCATCGTGAAGACTTGTTATAATTTCTCGTCGCTCTGTGTCCTCTCTATTGGTATCTAACCTTTTCTCTCGTTATTTCTGTGGACCCTACGTTGTTCGTAGGGTTTACTTATTTGGTTTTATAATTTGAAAATGAGTAATTTTCCTTACTTGTGTTTATTTGTGGTTTTTGTCCTATTTTTCTGCGTGTTTCGAGTTTTATTGTCCAGCTGTGTCCACTGATATTGTTTTTTTGCACTGTTTTGTTCACTCATGTAGGGTTGTCGTTTTTTTGACATTGTGTTGTCTTTTCACATTTAGTTTGCTTTTGTTGTGTCCCGTTTTGGAAAAATAAGTTGTTCGTCCGTCTTTTTGTTGTTTTACATATCACTGAGAAGGAAACAGTTTTTCCTAATTATCTGTCTGTCGTGTTGTCAAGATCTTTTCGTTTTTTTTTTTATTTACTGAGTTCTGTGTGTGTGTTTTTTTTATTTATTCGGGTGTGATCAGCAATGGACAGAGTCGAATCAAATCATCGTAATAATATTTACGCACGATTGCCATTAAACTTCAAAAATAAAATGCACTTAAATACCTAAAGCATTCCATACTTCTTTCTTCATCAAGTATAAATAAGACTTACTGGACAAACCTGCTTGTTTGCTTGCATACATTCTACTAAAACGATCATCAGATATGTTAAGAAGAAAAATGTCTTAATATTAGTTGAAAACTATAACTTCAATTTCGACGATACCGGACGTATTATTAGTCTGATGTCTTTACAAATTAGCCATTAGTATTTCCGAGTTATTAGTTCAGCGGTTGTGTTTTCAAGAAGGAACTCAAATTATTAAAAATTTATTGTGATATCGGATCGAAACTTAAAGGAAAACACGAAAAAGTTTATGCTTCAAGTGTATACGGACGTGGTTTAGAATCTTTTGTGTCAAAAGAAATATTGTAGTAGTGCTCGTTTCCATTTATTTTTGGAAGGGAGAGTGAGAAAATAATAATTTGAAAATACGTTTTTCCTGTCCAGAAGATAATCTTATATCACCCGTTCTAATAGCCGGAGATGGAGATCCCAGCACGTCATAACCATGTAGTCTCGCAGCTTGCAAATACCAAGTCGCGACGTCGTTTAACCTGTATAGAAACTATAGGCTATTCACAGATAAGTGAGCACTTTTTAAGGCCCTGCTAAATTTTTCATTTGAACCGATTTTCATCTTTCCGCCTCTTTTTGACATAGACACTGCTGTGCGACTAATAAACACAGTGTATACATTCCACACGCTCGAAAGTTAACATCCCAGGATGCAATAAAACACATTTATTAGTGGTTAATGCCTGTTGGGAGGGCCTTAAAAAGAGCTCAATTTTCCGTGAATAGCCTATATAAACACATACTAAATTTAGCTATAACTGCTGATTCAGAGGAAAAGTGCAGGGAATAGGTTTGTACCTACGAACATAAAAAATTTTAATATTTGTAAGGGCATCATAAATATCGCCAAGCTGTTGACATTTTCGGACATTTACAGCATGGGAATTATGCTACCAACACCTATAGTTTCTTTAATTTTCAGATAAGCAATTTATTTTATTCACGAGAAACATTTTAAAATCTTATTCACGTACACTGTTAAAAAAAAAAAAATTTCCTTCATTTAACGGAAAAGTGCTGTTAATAACTTGCCCGGAGATGTCCGTAAACTCTCCGTAAATTTATGAACACATTTACTTTCCGAAAACGGGCTTTCAGTGAATTTCACGGAAACTCTCCGCTAGTTTCCCAGTCAGTTTTCGCGTGCTTCAAGTTTGAAATGCAAGGAGGTAATGAAAAAGTCTAACTTTCGTTATGTGGGCGTTCTACTGTGTGTAAAAAAAATATATATATAAAAAAGTTTGAATATTTTATACTTGAGCCATATTTGAAACACACGTCAAAAAGTTACAAGTCAAATACTCTGACTCAACTACAGCTCTCGTATATCTTTACATAGCATAAAACAAAGTCGCCCGGATGCGAGTGTTTGTGTATGCGGCTACAGCTTCGTAACTACTTGATGGATTTTGATACGGTTTTCACCTTCAAGAGAAACTCTTGAGAAAGGCTTAGGTATATAATAAGTTAGTATCTAAGGATAGTAGGAAAATGGGTACGTTTTCTAATAAACTCGGAAAAAGTGGGTTTTCGGACGCTTACATGGCTTACACTGAATAAACCATAAGATGATACACCAAATGTATGTACTACATAATTGTAGATCCCAAAAAGTCATCGACAGCATATGTTTATCTTTTAAGAATGACCCACAGTAAGCATTTTCGTCCTTTAAAATTTAATTAAAAATAAGGGTGCACTTACGAAGACATTGTGAACAAAACAGTATTAATCGTATGTGTATATACTTGCTGTAAACCTAGACAATGCCCTATTTGTAAATCGCACCCGAGCGAGGCCTGGAGCGGATCGCTAGTGTTATACATGTGGTATAACTTCCGTGTGTTCTACTTAGCCACGATTTTTTTTATATATTTTTTTAAGTTTTTATAAAAGTTTGTGTATTTTAAGTGTTGCTAAATGTTACAGACGCGCGATGCTACAGTTTAATGTCCTTAAGAACTGGCCTTAGCGGCGTGGATGAATTTAACTGCTGCAGAAACAATAATTTTGTGGTTGCATTGACGAAGAAAGCTTCGTATACACGCGACATACTTTCACCCTAAAACCTGAAGAAGCTATAGAATATACGGAGACTTTCCGTATATTGTACTGTCCGACTTAACTCGGTTTTTCCTCACTACACTGTAAAAAATAACTTGCAGTTTTTACTGAGAAATTCTCCGTAATTTTACGAATGCTTGGAATAGTACAAAGATTATTTCTTGTGAAACGACTCGTTTGTAAAACTACAAGGTTCATGCTTGTACCATACCTTCAAGAAATGTTTGTACTAGACCGATTCCTTTCCACGAATTTCAGAAAAATGGCGGACACTAAACAACGTAAAACCATATATACCCCTATAGCAGTTCGTGCAAACACTGTGGGTGATGTAAAGTGTAGATACGAGCACAAAAAAAATATATCGCAAGTTTGAAAAACGTAGAACGATTAAAACAACTCCAATAATCATAATGAAACTATAATTCCAATAAAGCGTGACCGTATTACTCATTAATTGTTCATGTTTCCTAGCGACACAGAACTCTTAGATCGGCTCTCGGTACCTCGTTAAGAGCCGTCCGAATCTCTGTTAACTCAACAACTGAAGTGTTTAAATGAAATTTATGTACATATTCTTCTGAACCGAATAAATGCAATATTATTTTTCAAGTACTTGCATTTATATTTACAGTAAAAATAATCCTTAACATCGTAAGTAAAGTTGATCTTGTGGTTAAGGGCGGCGCTTGACAATACAGGCAGTGTTGGTGCTTCTTCCCGTGCTGGCAAATTGTAGTTATTTTTTTATCAATTATATTTTGAATTTTTTTTTTTTTTGGCTGTTCTGTGTTATTAATTCATCACATTTGTTTTCTAGAAGAAAAAAAACTGATTTTATGTACACATCTCAATAATGTCAGTTGCAATATTAAAAATAAATGTTTTGCAGATTTCGAAAGAAAATTCTTTGAAGTTTTACACAGTATTTTCTTGGCAACTGGGTTTCCAAGGATTTTTCCTGTAAAAGAACAAACAATTTTTAGAGTGTATGGATTAACGTTTCTGTACACACATATTAATATAAACAAGTCTGTAAATATACGGAAATTATCAACAGTGTAGGTAAATTCGTGTTCTCTTTTTAAAATGAAAGTCCAAGTGCCAAAGTCAGGGACATTTATCGCAGGTGGCGATATATTTTGTCCGTATATAAAAGTGAAGTTTTCTCTTGTTAATTCAGAGATAACGAGCTTGTCTGCGCCAGGTGATTTATTATGTGCCATAATTTTAACATCTTCCACCATGTAAGCTTTCATTTTCTGGTTGTGGTAAAATGTTAGCACAGGGAGCAGACAATATAAGTATCACACGACATTTTTATAGTCGTTTCCTGCAATTGTATTGCTTTACTTTATCTCGGAAATAAAAAAAAAATATTCAGCTACAAAATTATTTGCTGCATTGCACTCACACTATCCACATGGTTTCCTCTGCAGATTCTCCAACCTACATAACTACATAATTCAAATGTGTATGACGAAAAGATATGTTACTCGAAGGAGTTCGTGTATGCTGAGTTATATACGATTGTTTTATAAAATAAGGAACATATCGTGCCTGTCTGGAGAATCAATGTGGGGCGGCAGTGCACCGTGGCTGAGCATTTGTAAAATGCATTTTTACTTTACCTCACAGAAATAAAAGTTATATCTTTCTCTTGCCACTATAAGATTTTAGTCAACAACTGCTGACTGGATGTTGTATATAATAGCGTAAACGCTACGAAGATATTTAATTTGAAGGAGATTACGCCTCAAAATCCGATGCATTTATCAGTCCCAGTAATTTCCAATTATTTTTGCACTGTTTGTAATCACGTAACATTTAATTACTTATTTGTTGTTTATTTGTGGCCGAAACATTTTTATTTACTTCTGATGCAATACTTGTAATTGTTAATTGCAAGATGTTATAACCTCAGAAAGAGTGTTTACTGTTATTCATATTTGTAAGTCTTTCAGAATTTCTGCCACGAAGTTACTGTATGTGCGCCGATTGCCAAGAGGAATTTGTTATTTGGTTACCATAGTAACGCGCGGAGTAATGCGTGATAAATGATTTAGCCCTCTCGTAAATGACGCGATGGTTGAAGCCGTTAATAAGTACGTAGATTGGAAGGTGTCAGGACGTTTCCGTGGTACTTTCCATTGCATATGCTATATCACCGAATTCCTCTTTGCACGTACTTTCAGATGCCTCGCAAATAAACGTATGTTTTATGGGAAAATTGATATGTGCCTTCCTTTCCCATACACGTGTTACGAACTGTCACTTTGTGGCAAATTCCTTGCCCCCTGTACGTAATTCCATTTAGCGAAAACCCCATTTCGTGATCTGCAACCATTCCGGAAATTTTTGGGGCTGTCCACGTTAAGCGGGTCACCATAATCAATTACAATATTGTCAACGAGACTGTCATTCCTAACGCATAGTATTTTTAAGAAATTCGTCAAAATTACTTGCATCTGCAGAGGAAACACACAAATATATCTAAGGTTGTGACAACAGTATAAATGTTACAACAACAGTAGTTTTTTGTTACCGTGAACCCTCAATAACTGACGTTACTGTTAAAGTAAAATAATATTTAGCTATTAATTTACATCACGTAATTATACACAAAATATTACCACCTTACTGTTCTGTCAACAATAAGGCGGTGTTTATGTTGCGGCAAAACTAGATACGTGTTGGATTGATGTTGACATTTGTGTTTAAAATGTTCTTGTAATCCTCTTTCTTAAAAAAAAAAAAAACATCGCTATGAAAAATAAATTAAGTACAATTATTTTGTTACAAAAAAAATATTACCAAGGAAAAAAAAAACAATGGCTGGGACAGGGGAGCGAACTTACGCCGTAAGTGCTTGACGTTCTCTGCATTACAGAACCTGACTCCCTACCAATGCTATATTTTAACATATTTAGTTGCATTTTATATTGTGAGTATTCAGTCGAATATAGCAACAAACTTCAGTTCTCTTTTGGTATGTGGAAATACTTTATGCTCTATTAATATATATGCACAATTTACACGCGTATTCAGATTTGCAAGGCTTGATAGCTGGTCTAAACTATATTTAGTTCTCATACTATAGTTTAAAATTTTAAATTCTTTTTTTTACGGGGTTATCACTGTTCACTAAATTATACTACACCATGTCAGTGTAAATATGTGTTAGTGGTTATTTCTTTAATGTCGCAGTAACACAAAATATATTTTTCTGCCCGTCATTTTAAGCTTTATTAACATTTTACATGTCTTATCGAAGTAATATAAGACTTGGTGAGTGGTGTATAATACTAACTTTGTCACAAAATTAATAATTTTACTACAACACAAACGTATAACAGAAATTTCTCAGTATTATTTTTGTAACAATGACATTAGAAATTTTTCTGTGAAATAGGCTCATTATTTATATTAGTAACGTCTTGTAATAAAATTCGTCCTTTCTTGAAGCGGACGTTTTCTTCAACATGTTAAGCTAAACGAGGATTCACGTTAATGCTGTCACTGGAAGTATATAATATTTAATGCTTCTTTTCTTGTAAATAAACTTTTTTATCCTCGTTATGTTCTCACTCGCCGGGTCAGACATTCATGTCGCGTGCTATAACTCCTCCAAACTAAGTTCACAAAACGGTGTATCGGCCCAATAAGATGCCGAGAAAGACCTCGCGAAACTTTTCTAACGAGTGCAACCAAGACTAGCAAAGCCCCATCCCTCGGACACTATCCCGTTGAATTGAGAACTAACTAGAACTTCGCACCCTCTCCGCGCAAGACGCCCGTGTCTGTGTCTGCGTCGCTCTTTATTTCCTCTGCCTCCCCGCCAAAGAAAAGTTTCTCTCATCTCTCGCGTCTCCTTTATTTCCTCCCCCGTTCTCTTGTAATGGAACTGACGCGTGTGCCCGGGTTGATCGGCGAGGAAAATCCCGTGTCGGGGCGGGAAAATGGTTCTTTGGAGCGCGTGACGAGGAAGCTTAAAACCGCGGAAATTAAATCCCGTGCGTCTACTTACGCCCGTACGTAGAATTTTCTTTTCCCTGCGACAACCCCTACAGCGCGAGCGGGAGAACCGAGTTTCCACTCCACCACGGGTGAACGCGAAAGAACGAGCCCCGATTTAGATTTGGGGGCGAGTTCCGTAACACCGCGGCGTGTTCCACGAGGCGTGCAAGCAACGATAACTAACTAAGGGCTGTTCACGATAAAGTGAACACTTTTGTAAATCGACCTCGGATAAAATTCACTGCCCCCTGCCTGCGTATATTTTAACTTGTGCGATGAGCGACATATGCCCAGAAAAGTTGGTAACGATGGAAGGGAAAATAGTTCCATAAATTAACGTCAAACAAAAGTGTTAGATAACCACTTGTAATAATAATTTAAATTATTCATCTCACTTCCTGAATTTTTTAATGGATCGACGTGTAAAAAATGAGCAGATTTGTATGACATTTACTTTTTTAGTAATTTCAAAATTTCACTTGACCGACGGATGAATGAGGCGATGAGGCCCACGGCAATGTTAACTTTACATAAGACGGGAAGAACACACAATATGTATACAGGTATATCTTAAGCAGGACTTTCAAAAGTGCTCATTTTACCGCGAACAGCTTATAGCGCTTTGTAGACTATGCTCGAGCTACAGAGCGGAGAAAAAAAAAACACGATGAAGACGTAAAAGTTAACGGCCTGCACATGGCTGCGAATGGCTCTCCGGTGTATTGTCACAGCACCAGTACGTGTCCAGGACAACGATGTTACGATTTCGTATGTGTTATGTGTCGCTGGGAATTTCCACTCCCTCCTCAAGTAATATTTTTTTTATTACGTCGCATTTGACACACACCTCTAAAAAAGTTTTTTTTTTCCTGGTCAAAAATCAAATTCTTCTATGATAATTAACACGGACGCTTATGCAGAATAAAAGGGTAACAAAAAGGAAAAGTTCAGAAGGCTGTAATTCGATTGGTCCGTCCGACCGTCAAAAGTTAAAGCTTGACAAAGTTTCGACGGATGGAAAGAAATTAGGGACACTTCTGGTTGGCTAATGTGGTCGCATAAATGATGGACAGGCGCAACGGGATGTTGTAAATCCTCCCTAGCAGCGATAACAAACCATGAACGTGTAAAATATGCCCAATTATTAACCGACTGTCATGTGTTGATTCAAACTACAAGAATACTCATACGACTAGTATTATAGGTTAGTTTACACAGTACAGACATGTATTTACCCACTATCCTAGTTGAATTTAGCACTTTGAGGTCGACTCAATTTTACTAGAATTAAAGATGTGCTGAAAGTGAGTGAACGGTATCCACAACTGCCAGAAAACAATGTCCTATTGATCTATATTCTCACTTACCGCCGTCCTATTGGCCAACAACGTTTCCGACTTTCATTATTGACCGGCTAACAGCCAATGAAACGCCGAGACAACCACGTTTCAATTGAATGTTTGTTTTCGTATATAGAAGGATGGACAGTCCATCGTGTTAGTTTGTGTAGTTACACAATATTGCGTGTTATACTTGCGAAAATTATCGTTATTATAGAGTTGTTAATAAATTCTGATGTAAATAGCCAAGCGACGCTGCTATATTATGACCAGTTTTGTTTCTTATGAGCAGAGAAATATTTATACAATTTTGCCCGACCTGCACTCGACATAGTCCTCTAAATGATAAAAGGCCTTGTCAGGTTAGCATAATATGATGAAAATGGTGAGCGAAAACAGCCATCCAGAATAATGACGTCACTCACCAAAGATTGGGCGTTATTCACGGAATCGTTGAAGCATAAGATCTCGACTCTCACTGGAATGTTCCCCATTAAAGTTGGCAGCTGTATGTATTGTGACGCCTCACTCAAAGATTGACGTCGTTTTTTTAAGCACCGAGTTTGCTTAAGGAGATATTCTTCATAATTGAAAACTTGCAACTTTTCTACCTGCCCGAACTTTGCGAAAGAAGACGTGGGTTTGCCCACATACCATCTGTTTGTACCTTGTGATGACGCAGCCCAGGGTGGGCTGCACCAATTCGACAGCGTCACCACTGGTATCGATTCCAGCAGCAGTTCGGCATAGTGACTTTCCACCTGCTTGGTCCCATCATGTATGGCGGGCGCCTGGCAACTTGCTTGTTGGGAGTGCTCATACATGCGGCGCTCCGAGGAACTAGGAGGCTGTCGTCACGTGCGGCTGGCCAATGGGCGAGGCGCGTGAGGTTTCCGCACCTGTGACATCACTTCCTACAGCCTGCTTGCACGCCGGGAGTTCTGTGACATGTGAGCACGTGGACAGCCCATATTTGTAAATGTGTGCGATTTAAATAAAGGGATTGGAATACATTAAATTAACCCCTATAAGGAGTAATTCTCATTCAATGGACTTTTTCCTTAGATGGTCATGTGTAATTCTATTGGTCGTTGATTTTGATAACCCCTACCACGGTTATTGCCTTGTGTTTTGTATAAATGGGAGGTGTACCTCTGGCTTGGTGTCGGATTCTGCCACTGCCCCAGAAAGAGTCACCATGCCATCAGTTAAGTAATCATAAAATAAATATTTCTGCATAGCCCTTATGACACTTGTAGCAGGCGCACTTGGTGTCCTGGGTAGGATACAGGCGCCAAGAAGGCGAGAGGACTTTGAAAAATTTCACTAATTGAGAATATTAACACCATGAGGAATTTACTTGGCAGCAATTTTTAATATTTTCGTCTTTCTTAAATTGTTTGCTAGCCATACATCAAGTTTTAAAAATGGAAATTTCGTGTGTGTTTTCCCCTAAATTTTACATGGCATTTGAATTTTAAATTCAAGAATTTTAATCCAGCTAAAAATTTAAAACAAATGTAAACTGGCATTTGTTGCTGGAATTTGTAACGATAAAATTTCGGAGTAGTCATACTTGGTTGGTCTCGTAACCATTGTATAAATCCATGAATTATTCTTTAAAAATATTTAAAATAATTAAATTAAAACTTGTCCACTTAAATTGGGATTTATTTAAAATCAAAGGAAATATCTTGTTACTAGATTTGAGTGAAGAATAAGAACATTTACCATCAATAATTTGGCTATTAGTAAAAATGGTGACTTATGAAAATAAAGATATTTTAGTTTGGTATTTTACTCTCTGATCATTGTGGAAAGAAAAAATTATCTTCAATATATATTTGTCCATTGATAGTAAAGAGTTAGCTTGCCGTCTTCAATTTTGGAGGAATTTTATTCTAGGACAGCAGTATAATCAAAACTTATTCATAAATATAAATAGTTGGCAATATTATTTTGAACTACTGTAGGGATACAGAATAGCCTGGCTAGGCGAGTTGCCTATACATTTACTTGGCATTTTTTCTCCAGTTTATTAGCATGGAGGCTTATAGGCCCATATGATGTTTATATAGTATAGTTGAAATACAAAAATTCTAGAACAAACAATTGAAGTCCATACACTATGTTAAGCCTTCTGACTACACAAATTTATTATTTTTAATGTATTGTTCAATATCTGAACTTTGGTGCTTATGAATAGTTGTATGAAAAATGAACATATAATAAGAAATGTTAATTGCAAACCTAATGGAGAAAAAAAAAGTGTTACGAAAGAACTAAATAAATACATTTTGAAAACACTCATGAATTTTACTGGTTATAAGATCTCGCCATTTTTGTTTAAATACCAATGTCAGTTCAAGGAGTTGTTTCAATTTCTGCTCTGCTTTACGCAGTTTTGTTTTTACTTTGGTAGTTTCGATTTACGAAACTTCTCTGTCCACCTTGATACGTCCTCGTTGACAAGGGCGTTGCAGTATGAAAAATATATCCATGCTTTGTACACGAATTTTAAAGGTAAAACCTCTAATACGATATCAAAGGATTTACTAAATTTGGTTTCCGCTTGCATCGTGCGCACGAAAGTGATATTTGGTATATTTACAACGTATAAATGTTCCTAAAATTTTCACATTTACATTTTAACGGCATATTAATAACGTCACGCGGTACATGTTATATTGGCGGAAGAATACAACGCTGAATGAAAAATATCTCCAGAAAACAACCTTTTATAGAGTGCCTAATTAACTGTTAAAAGCATAGGCAAACATATACATGCATACTGATACATAATATGGACAAAAAAGACGATGTATAAATATAAATGAATACATTTTTTTTTTAAGCATTAGGCCTATACATTCCGAATGTCCAAGAACTGAACCGAAAAGTCAGAACCAGGAAGATGACTTGTTTAATACATGTTTTACGCACATTAGCATGTCAGGAAACAATTATAATACCTACCTTCCGTAAGTTAGTTTTACAATGATGTCTTATTTACGATGCCATATCGAAAGAGTCTATAACAGCGAATCAACCTTTAATGTAATTAGTTCTATAACGTTAAATAGTCATCCCAAAATAATATACTATGTTTAAAATATTTTTATAAATAGGGTTTAGAAGCTTAAGTGTGTGAATGTTAATCATGAAAACTGTAAACTATACAGCAAGAGTCCTCTTCATAGGAATATATTTCTACAAAGCGTACGTTATTTCTTAAACGTAATTAATCCTTTAAAAAAATATTAAAGGATACTTTTCAGGAAATTTAATATTCTTTGATATAATTGTCACGGAAATACTCAAATTTCGTCTTCTTACTGTGCGAAACACGTAATTATTTATGAGTGTAGTATCCCTTCAAGTATTGATATTTTTACAAGTCTTCGTCATCTAATTTCGTGACCTGAAATTAAAAATCGAAGCTTGTGACTACACAGGACTAAAATAATTTATGAATATTGTACGGTTTCAGATGCATCAATATTTTTCCACGTGGGACGGAAATTATTTAATAATGAGGGGACTTTCGATAATGATTACAGATGTGAATCTGATCAAGTAAAAAAAAAAAACAGATGGACTTTCTAAATAGCTGCCACGATGATCTCGGTGCATTCACAAGATTGGTTTTACAAATACTGAATCGGGAAATTAAGTTGAGGAGAAATACACGTTACGTAAATCCAAGCTGGCGTGGGTACCTCTCCCATTATAAGATGTGCCCACCCATGTGCAGATAGGAGAGTGCAAATGTTATTTAATGTATTTGTAATTTTTTAAATATGATATTTAGGCTGTACAGAGTATAAAACTAAGTCGTCTGTCCACGTGTGTCTGTGTATTCGGCTAAGGTTTCTAAACTACTAGATGAATTTTGATGTGGTTTCCACCATAAATTACAGAATTTCTTGAGGAAGGTTAAAGTAATAATACATTAGTATTTAATATCAGGATAGTAAGAAATGTCGACGTCTTTTAATAAAGTCGGAAAAACCGTTTTTCGGTCACTTACATTTCTTACGTTGACTATACCATAAGAGAAACCCTAATTAATTTACTACAGAATTATAGATCTCAGAAAGGTCTACAATAAGTCCGCGACAGCATGTGTTTATATTTTAAGGATGGCCCAAAGTAACAATTATTTTCTATAAGGGCTCAATTACGAAGACTTTTTGAACAACGCAGTAATAATCCTATGTTAGTTACCTTAAACATTTAGTGTATATGCTTATTGTAAACCTAAACAACACCATATTTGAAAATCGCACCCGAGCGAGGCCGAGGCAGGTCGCTAGTAGAAAATAAGGTGGAAGTCATGTTACAGTCAAATGTTAGTACACTTTTCAACAGATATGGGCATTCCTTCGCACATATGTGCTACACTTTCAGCTACCACACGGAAAACGAAACACACACTTAATGCCTGGAATACCAATAAATATTTTCATCTAGTCCTTAACATACACCACGCCCCAAAATAGGTCAGTCGTAATTCTATAAATGGGAACATAATTTAACCAATTTCCCTGCATTGCTTCAAATATTTTCCACTTACTCAGCTATTGCTTGGTTCTCGTTATGTTTTTCAACATTTTAATGAACTAAAATAACCAAGTTGTTAATTTAGTGGGCGACGAACGGAAAGGGTTTTTTTTTTTTTTACTGTAGAGTTGATATAATTGAAGCATTTTTGAAATCTAAGTCCTGATCGTCCATGGGGCCGAAGTGAGGTAGAGTTTTTATAATACGCTATAAGAAATAAGCGAAAATCACGCCAGCGGCAAACATCTGTACACATTTCAAAAGGCACGAACATTACTTCGTATATATGTATAGACTGTTCACGGTAAAATAGACACTTTTGAAAGCCGTGCTTAAGATCTACTTGTATGCACGTTGTACACTATTCCTACTTACGTTAAATTAACATTTCCGTGAGTATAATCAATTTATTCGTGCGTCGGTCAAGACAAACTGAAATTATAAGGAAAGCAAACATTCTACAAATCTGCTCATTTTTACACGTCGATACATTAAAGAAACATGAAGCGGAAGAAGTAATTTTAAGTTGGTTTCCTAAAACCTTATATTCGTCGGTATAATATGGGACTGCTTTCCATGCATCGTTACCAACTTTACTGGGCGTATGTCACTCAGTTCGCCCGTTAATATATACGCAGAGAGGGGCGGTGACTCTTTTCTTAGGTTAATTTTAAAAGTGCTCACTTTATCATGAACAGCCTTTTATTATACTTTTTTCTCTTCCCGCCTAATACACCAGGAACAGCGCGTGTAGACTATTGATGAAGTAGACTTTATTTACGTCTTCTGCGTCATGTACCCAACATACACTCAAAGTTTGCTAAAACAAGTGTCAACTCAGAGTGTTTAAAAAAAAAAGACAGCTCGTTTGTTTCATTTCGTTTTAACATAAAACCCGTGCGTTCACAAAAAAAAAAGTCAACACTTTGAGTGATTTAACTACATCGTAGCTGTAGAAATGTATATTCGAATAAGACCCCCTATAGAGACAAAACCTACCCGTAGCAAACATAACCCATGTTTCCAGATGCAAATAAACAGTTATGGCATTACATAATTTCACACGGTTGTTTACTGGAAGTTCTCAAACGACGGTATAATTAAAAAAAAAAAAATTGCATTTCGAAATGAAGTCAATTATTCCTTAGCTAGCCATGTACAGATTACCCCATTTTTACATGCAATAACTAAGAACAATAATTTAATTTTTTATGTATGAATTTTTGGTAGCGCAAATTTTTAAACGAATATATTAAGAATACTGGTATTTAATACTGTTCTTGTGATGATTTAGTGATGGCGGTTTCAAAGCACTGATCATCGGTGCAGAAATAACGAAGCTTGTCTATTCAGCGAATCTAATCATTGTGATTTGTACTGTAGTTAGCTGGCCTAGAGACAGCGTTTATAACACGTGGCAACGTGTAAATAATATCAGGAACATTTATATAGCGCTATTGCACAAATCCTTAAGGTAACGTGCATAAAAACCAGCAGAAGGCTGTAGTTCATCCCAGGTTAACATTACAATCGTACTGAAACATCAAAGATGCAGTATAACTAGAGACATGCAAAATTCGCGTTATTATTTGAGGACAGTTTAAACTTAACACACATTAGCCTTTGCAAATGCGGTTGTCATTGATCCGTACTTTATATGACACGTCCCGGGTAACTCTGCGCCAATAAATGGCAACTTGACAATCGTGTGCCGCAATCGCGTACGGTTCACTCAGAAAGGGAGTGACCTAATATCTGGGCAGCATCCAATGGAGGAACAACGCCGGCTAGAGTATATACAGTACTGTGAATTTCAGTTCGATGCCAAAAAATAACGCGAAATTTGCAGGTCCTTAAGTAGAACTATTTGCTGATTTACTATCGTTATAACATAGTTATCACCTCTACCCAATGGTTACGTTCATATATGTACTTTTAAAACAGGATTTATTGAAAGGAAATTTCGAGTCAATCGTGTGTCAATATATTAAATTTTTGGTATAAATAGGTCTATACCAGTATCGTATCATATAAATCATTCATGTTTTCCTTCTATAAGATTTCCTTGCAATTCGTTTCAGTAGCTGAATACTACCTGCTTTAACGATGGATCTATTATGTAGCCAAGCGTTCTTTAAAATATTTCTGTGCAGTTTACAAAGTTCATCGCGTGCTGTTAAATATGCGATGCCTTGGTTACCCGAGCGAGCGTTTGTGAAAAGTTGAAACTTCGGACTTTTTCCCAAGAACGAGAAGTTGGAATATTTTAAGACGGGCAAAGTTCCGAAGAGAAATATTCGTCGGGTAAGACTTACGAAGTTTACATCGATAACGATATCTAAACCACCAAAAATTCTTGGCAGAAATTTTTGTTGAAATCTTATTTTATGTTCACAGCTGCGCTCAAAAATTCCGGAAGTATTGTTAAAAAGTTAATAAAGGTACCGTTTCGGTGGAATTCTGCGCGCTGCTAGTGTTCTTGATAAAATCTAAAATTCTTGCCGGAAACACAGTTTAGGCTAATTATCGTGGGAACAAGTCACAAAAAAAGCGCAGGACTTTTTTTTTTATTTGAAGCTTCTTTTGTCACATACATGCCATGCAATGTAGCGAGGGAAGTAAACGCTGTTCACGATAAAGTAATCACTTTTGAGATAAACCTTACAAAAAAGTCACTGCCCCTGCCTACATATATTTTAACTGGAGCACTGAGTGGCATGCGCCCAGTAAAATTGGTAACGATGGAGGGAAAGTAGTTCCGTATCTTAAAGTCGAATAAAAATGTGTTAGGCTACCATTTGTGGTAACTTAAATTATATCATACACTTTCTGTTTTCTTATAATGCATCAAAATGTAAAATTAATAACATTTGTAAAATATTTCCTTTCGTAATAATTCCACAGTTTCACTTGACCGACGCGTGGATAAAGTGATGAGACCCATGGCAATGTTAATTTTACGTATGATGAAATAATACACATCCCGCATAAAAGTGTATCTTAAGCAGGGCTTTCAAAAGTGCTCATTTTACCGCGGACCGCCTATATCCAATAATACGAAATCTTCAACACGTTCAGAACGTAAGGAAAATTCAACCCCCCCCCCCCCCCGGGGTTTCTCTTTCCCAGCATTTTTTAATGCAACTTTGATTTAGTTCGCCAGAAATATTAATTGGGGTCTTCCTGAAAAAAAATTTTAATTTCCGATACTACAAATACTCCATTTATTTACCTGATAATCACAAAAATGCACAATTTACAATTATTACGTTTACACAGAATAGTAGGATGGGAATAAATACTTTTAAGATACTATGGAGACAGTTTTAATCATTTGCAATTTTCTTCTTCTTCTTTACGCGCGTCAACGAGACCTGCCAGGATAAATGCAAGACTAGAAGAGTTACACCACGTAGGCTAAAAGTGCCCATAATGTTCACTGGTCGTCTGAATATATGGCGATACACGGAAAACTTTATAGATTTAGAGGACTTAATATAGACAGCAATAGCACCATTTAACGGAGGGCTAATTATGTAATGTTTGCAACTATGAAAGTGGTAAATTATTGGAAAATATATTTTATATTGTCAGAACTGCGGTCACTTTATTTTGAAAATAAATCTACGTAATACGGCACGAGTTATGTTTCAGTGGCTAAATGAAGGATAAACGTGCTTCTGTAAAGCATGCAATGAAACTATTCCTTCAGCCTTGTTCTTGAGAGTGCTTTTCAAACAGTTATTACTAGAAACTTGAAAAAAAAATCACGAGTTTAATGACCTGCAGGCTAGAATCTACGGTCTTGTGTACAAATATGTAAATGTAAACCGTGTATTTGTTGTTTGCTGTCACAGTGGAAGGCAACGATTTGACCAGTCTTATCCAAGAGGTGTCAAACTCAGTGTGTAAAAATGTCTATGCTTTATAAACACACGTGTTTTGAATTCTAGCATGTCTCGAAATTCTTGAGGTCTCTACTAACAGAGACATGCACAATTCGCGTTATTATTTGTCATCAGGCTGAACTTCGCAGTACTGTATGCACCAGAGCTGGTGTCGTTTTCCCAATAGTTCCTGCATAGATGTGAAGCCACACCCTTAATGACTGAACTGAGTGTGACTGGGGAACACAATTGCGAAGTGTTCATTTATTGGCGCAAAGTTACCCAGGGCGTGTAAAATAGTATATGATCCAATAACAAACACATTGCAAAGGTACACTTGTTTAAAATTTAACGTGTCCTCAAACAATAACGCGAATTTTGCAGGTCTCTTATTATAGGGCCTACAGTGCATAAGTAAGTTATAACTTTTTATTTATTTTGTTTCTTGAGCCATAGCCTTGAAGCAATCGGTGTAATTGCAGATTTCGTAGTGCACCTGAAACGTTGGGATGGCCTTTTAATGGGTGTTTAATGATCACACTATACAATGACTTGTTAAAGTTCTTGACCTATCGATTCGAGGCAATTTTTCCTTACGGGGACTCTTCCCCGTAAGTTAAATTCTCAACTTCCTATATAGCTACTAGGGGTTAGCCCGTGACCGTGTTTTCAGAATGGTCACATGCCTAGAATAGTTCTGATGTTACAAATTTTTGTTATCATACAAAGACCGAAAAAAAAAAAAAGATCTGAAATTAATTCAACATTAAATATAGCTCTAGCCACTAAGCCACTGCGGCCCCACTTGGGATCGCTCTAGCCACTGGGCCACTAAGGCCCCACTTGAAGTGAAATTAACTCAACATTGAAGCGAGACATTTAGAGTAAAAAAATGATATTCCATTACCTTCATATCTCTATGCAAACATCTCTATTCATTAATACAAAACATTCATAGGAAAAATGGTACGGAAAATCAACGAGTGGTTTCGTGTTGTTCATATCGGATTTTTATCTCTCACGAAATGTGAGCTTCAAAATGTGCTACACCCTGCTCTATTCTCAGTCGCCAAAATATTTTTCTTCTGAACACAAGTAGTACGAAATACAGCAAATTTCAAACTATACATTTCTAATACTTCTTTAATAATTTTAAATAACTTTTAATAATACATTTTTGGGGATTTGTTGGGAATTATTTGGGAATTTTTCAAAATTTCTTGAAATTTTTTTGGTATTTTTTTGGATATTTTGGGGTCAAAGTTAATGGCTCAGGGGTAAAAGGTAAACGTCTACCAAGATGACGGTCGGGTGACGTCACAACATGGCGGCCCCCGGCTCTGGCGCTCCGATCCCAGATCCCGTTGTGCATCAATGCTTTATTTCCTACTAATAACATATTGTCTGATTCGCACTGACATTAAACTTATAAACGATCAAAACTGTTTGTTCGTATAACTTTGTATATTAAGACACATTTAATAATAAATTATAAACTGATGGCCATAACAATTGAAACACCAAGAAAGACACGAGCTCTCATATCCAGATTTATTTGATAGAATATCCATCGTACATAAATTTACATGATAACTCTCGCAGGGTCTCGCTAGAGCGTACAAAATATGGTTGAGCCAGTACCGTGTGGCTCCAGCACTGGTGGCGATAACCTCTGCTGCACGGTGCGGCATTGAAAGGAAGAGAATTAGGATGTTCCTCTTGAGTATTTCCGCCCATTCTGCTTCGATGTGAGCCCAAAGCTCGCCCGTTGTGGCCGCGGGTGTACCGTGCAAGGCCCAGTCGTCGTTCTACCGTGGAACACGCATTTTTTATGGGCGAGAGATCCGGCGAACGCGCAGGCCAAGGAGGCTGTCCGTGAAGGTATGGCTTGGATCATGGCTACAACCAACACCTACGCAACATGATTGTTGCTGAGCGGGACTGGAATCCGATGGAGCTCCTAGACATAAATCCATTGCTGGACCGGTATGAGGGAGCTGCAAGCATAAGAGGGATTCGCCGGGGAATACCATTGCAGCAGCAGGCGCCAATGGTGAGCCACAGCAATTTGCGCCTTGATTAATGCGCCACGTTCTTAAACTCCAGAACACTGGTGTCTGGTGTATCTGTGCGGTCCCGTGATCGTCCGGCGAACCAGATGACAGTTCTCGTGATCGTAGGTGCGACGGGGGCCTTGCGATTTTTACACATCGCTCAGCCAGTCCCTCCTCGGCCCACTGATACTATACCCATTTCGCTGAGGTTCCACTTCTTCCAACACGAGAACCAATTTAGGATAATCCATAGTCCAGGTAGGCCACGATTCTCCCGAGGTCAAAAGCGGAAACATGTTTGTACTGTTATATAGGCCTAGCCCCTAAGTGGAGTATATCTCAATAGATTCAAGTAGGGCCGATCAGGAAGGGTAGACAAGGGACTATTGAATAATCTTGAATTAAAAAGTCTAGAGGATCTTTACTGAGACTCATCAACAATATATGCAATGTGATGTGGCTTGAAGGGGTTAGGGTTCAAGGTAGAGTTAGGGACAATTAAGTAAGGAAGGGCAAAGTTAAGAGGCTCCGGACTGCTCTCCCATCCTAGCGTAAAGATAATTATGGGCCATTCACGGTAAAATGAGCACTTTTGAAAGTCTAGCTTAAGATCTACTTGTATTCATGTTGCATATTTTTCCGCCTTATGTAAAATCAACATTCCCATCGGCCTCATCCCTTTAATCATACGTCGGTTAGGAGAAACTGTGAAATTATTGGAAAAGAAAATATTATACAAATGTGGTAATTTTTATACTTCAATGCATTAAAGAAAAACAGAAATCAAAAGAAATAAATTACGTTATTACATATGGTTGCGTAACACTATTTTATTCGATTTTAATATATGAGTCTCGCCCGTCCTTGCTTGCCGTGTAGTAATCGTAACGGTATGGTTGTCGTGTTTCCGTCACGGCATGCTCACTCAGTCTCTGTTCACGAACGACAAGGAAACACAATAACACTACCTCTCAACGTACTTTTTTTTCCTAACCTACCATAATTCTAAGTGTTAGATGTACGTCCGAGGTAGGATCGGGGACTAATGCCCGGTTGCACCATCGTGGTTCAAAACTCGATCCGAGATTGGATCTAAGACCGACACAGAGAACTGTTTCACCATTCGAGTTCAGAGCTGTACTGGAGATCGAAATGATGTTCATTTCGAACCGCCGAAAATGGAGGTTCGAAATTTCGATCCGAGATCAGCAGCCATTGTCGAAAAATTTAGTTTGAAAATATCCCAATAGATAGAACTACGTTCGCATCGTTTTCTTGAGAAATTAAAACATCATTATACGTACTTGAATATTATTCATAAAAATTCGTACAACAATAATTCACTTTAAACATATAAAACTTCGCACATCTAGTTCTATCTATAGCGAAAAATTCGTCTACTTCCATGACGTCATATATAACGAACCAACAGCAAAATTTGTCTCATACTTAATCTCGATCTCTCACTTTCAAATGAAGATCGACAAATCGGAGAACCAGAATCATGAAATTTCGTTGGTGCAACACTTTTTACATTGGAACTAAGAATAATCTGGATCCTGGTTCGGAACTAGGATCATTCGATCTCAGATCGGGGAAGATGATGGTGCAACCGGGCATAAGAGCGTCTCAGGTTGAATCTCTTACGCCTACAGATAAGGAATCATACAAGAATACATGCATCGCGGCAGAGAGGAATCGGACAGCCATAACCAGCAATTGGGGCCACGGTTACCTCCCTAAGTGAACCTATAACTAAGAAGATACTGGAAAAAAAAAAAGCATAGACACCGCAAAAACCCAGTCGACAGGAAATATTTCTAAATTGTTACATTCATTAACCATATATGCTACAGGAGACAAGATTGTTGGAAATATGCTCTTTTCAGTAGAGATGAGAAACTAGTTCATTTTCCAATTGCCTTGGTTTTTGGTGGGAGGGAGTGCAGGCTGTTGAGATACATCTCAGCATCTCCCCGAACTCCACTAATTTACACCGTATGAGTTTCGCCATTGACACACGTACTGAGCCACTCAGCTGAACCACTCATCACGTTATTTCTGCCCTGCTCTACACTTTCCCCAATGTGTCGTCTTCCAAGAGAGTACTTCTTTGTGTAGCTTTTTTAAATGTCAAGCAGTGTATTTTAACATTTGCTCCCAAACGTAGAAGAGAACTGCCAGGACCGTTTGTATTAAAAGCAAATTGGTGGTAACATTTCAAATGGGATTAATTTCGATGTTTTCAATGGACCACATTTATCAATGATTGAAGGCGCCGCCTACCGGTTGTCAGCTGAGAGATTTAAACAGGAAAACCCGTGTTACGTAAATTTCGCCCCAGAGCGTTAATTTTAAAGATAGGCCTTGAAACAAAGATTATTCTTCGTGTTTTTCTTTACTACAATATAGATAGGCAGTATGTACTTCTTTTTGTAAAACATACATTTTTAAGATTTCCTTGTAAACAGGCTATGCGTGTTATGGAAACATCTCCACTGTAGGGAACTTCTCCAAAAAAAATTCGTGAAGAATACAATTTGTTTGAAACGCCAATCTTTCAACTTAACATACTGAGGCGACATTTCTTTAACATGGGATTTTATAATTAAATTTCGCAACTGCTTGCATTTAGACAGTATCCTTAAGACTTGCAATACACATAGAAAAATTATTATTTATGGCGTAACGATCTTAATTAACTTATAATAAACATCGTACACTTGTCAGTATAATCTGTATTTAAAAATATAGAATTTCGTAAAGCATTTATGCGAGAGAAAATTATTCTTTTACGTATACTTATTTCATTTTGATAGACTACTTAGTTGTTTCATAAAAAATGTTTTTATATTTTAGTACCAAATAAGCACATGACTTGTCAAGGAATATATAGGGTTTACTTCAAAAAGCGTTTTTATTAGCATAACTTATCATTATTGAATGTTGTAAGTAATGGATCCCTTATAATCAGGTTTAGGTTATTGTCTTTAGCCCTAGTAAATTTCTACCTGCTTTGTTGCCACAGAGAGGATAACTTGGACATTTTCAACTCCATACACAAATACGTGGAGATTATGTACTGATATAATCGATATTTCAACATATAAAGTCGATATACCTGAAATACTCGCCCTTTTTGTATAACTTTTTAAATAGCCATATTTTACAGACTTTAAAATGAATTCTGCTTAAATTGAGTCTACATGTGCAGTTCAGAATAATTAAGGCTGTTAGCGTAGATCGAAGTACTTTTTGTTCTTAGTAACCAAGAAGTTTGCTTTCTATGTATAGCATGTAAAAAGTGAATGTGATAGTGTTCTTTATTTTTTAATTTCTCCCTTTGTTTTGTTATTAGTCACATGAAGAGTCAGGTTGATATGCAACTTTCTCAACTTAGCTGGAAAATATTTACATGTCGTAATGAAACATTTTCGCCTTAGAAATGCTATCTTTTTGCCTTGTTAGGTGATCAGGAAAAACTCCATATATACATATATATATACACACACATATATACATATATATATATATATATACACATATACATACATATATATACACATATACATACATATATATACACATATACATACATATATATACACATATACACACATATACATACATATATATACACATATACACACATATACACACATATATATACACACACACATATATATATATATTTGTCACTAAAACACACACACACACACACACACACACACACACACACACACAAATATATATATATATATATATATATATATATATATATATATATATATATATATATATATATATATATATATATATATGTGGCATCGAAAAATAATTTGTCACTAAACACACACACACACACACACACACACACATATATATATATATATATGTGTGTGTGTGTGTGTGTGTGTGTGTGTGTTTAGTGACAAATTATTTTTCGATGCCCTTCACCATTCCGGAGTAGATGAAGGGCCCATAATTAATTACAAATGATTTCTTTGTCTACACTTTGCTTCCAGTTCATAATAAAAAATAGTCGGGTGTTGAATATAAAAAACCCTCCATTAGCTATCCGACACGTTCAACGTTCTTAAAAAATGTATAATCTTGAAGCGACTTTGTGAATAAGAAGGCATCTGAATATTCGCAATGAAACGATCTTCATTTTTTGCCACGGTCTGTGTGATTCATTCAAGGGGGAAAAAAAACGAACAACTTATTCAAGTCATGGATATTCCGGAAGATAGAGCAAAATATCTAATCAGAGTTATTCAAAGAATGGAATTGCCTGCAATATATTGCTGAAGTACGAAAAAATATATTTATTCCGTATTTTTAAAAATAAAATAACCTGGTTCTGTATTGCAATGTCCATAGCTTGACGACAGATTCTATGAGGTGGACTTTTAATTAAAAAGTCCACCTCATAGAATTTGAAACATCATAAAGTTTACTTTAAACCCTGTGTTGTTGCACAGTGGAAATGGCGTATATTTAATTTTATTTTTTGCATTTTTAGTTACGAGAAAAAAAACCATACGAATGTATGGCATCAATTCTAGAAGCAAATGAGAATGAAGACGACAAATTATAGATCTGTAAGCACCTGATGGTTATCATAGTGCAACAGTTTGAATGCGCCATTAATGTACTTTCCACATTGGCGAAAAAAAGTTTGGATGCGTCTTCACACTGTGTGCCGTAGCACAAATCATGTTGACAAGGATGATTCAAAGATCTGTATGTTCAATAAAAGGTACATTTAAACACTGCAAGACACCCTTGGGGGATCATGCATTACAGTAAATTATACAAAAGCTTTACAATGAAAATTCCCTCTTGTTCACAAAAATTCGATGAATTGATCACAAAACATGATGAATTATACTAAATGGATATACAACTTGCAAAACTATAAACTTAAAAGTTTTATGCACCAATCTTTAAATCACGATTTAAATAATTATTAGAAAAAATTGACTATATTTCACTTTATACCCAACTAGAAAAGAGGACAGCAATTAAAACCCAGTAAAACCTCAGTTTCTTAAAAATGTACACACAAAAATTATTATTAAAAATGTTAATATTTCGGTGGAGGCTGTCAAACGAAACATCAAAGCTACAACCGAATAAAACCGCAGCAAACTAACCACATATTAAAAGGTGCATGAAACAGCCCAGCGCGAGTGTCGTGGACACAAAAATTAATGTGCATAACCCTTGGGCGGTCAACAAGACAACACCCGACACATTAAAACAATGAGACACAGTTAGACGACGTTTTAGTTTAACCGAAACATAATTTCAACGGGTAACTAGAATTACAATCTTGAAGGGGGGGGGGGGACCTAGCATTTCTGCTCACCCAAGATAAACACAAATAAGCTACACTAAAGCAATTAAAAAGAGCCAAACAAACAAAGAATTGCGTTTTGTTGTGTTGGAGACACGGCCGTTTTTTTTTTTTTTTTTTTTTTTTTACGTGAATACGTCTACTTTGACGCGCTCGGACGCCTTGATGTTTATTTTACGTTCCCGGCACCGCTTCACTTTATCGTATGTGGTTTTCTGGGTATCACTGAATTGCTTTTGAGATGCTCTTTCCAGCCAAATACTATTTCTTTATTTCGACTCGGCTTTTTGACGAGTATAGTGTGTTAAGTTTTTTTTTTTTTTTTTTTTTACATTAAACTTATGCAGTTTCACAATAACCATGCCACACAAATTTTTTACACACGCAATTGATTGATCTTGACGGGAGCTGAATATTGAAACTTAAACGAGCGTGATAGCTTCTCCTAGCCAAAAGTGATACTACGCAGAAGTTATGAGACGCGGCGAAACGAACTCAAAATTGCACCCTCCCCCCCCCCCCCGTCAGACGTAATACTCCGCAATCCTCACTCAAAGTAACATTCTCTGATGCTTTGACAATCGAGGGGTGTAATTGAATTTTGAATGTATACAATAGATTGGGAGCTGCAATGCCAAACTCTATCCCCCGATTTTGTCATCGTCGGATTTTCTGGAATGCCTCCCACTATGGTCGCAAATTTAAAGACGTATTCATTTCAGAAAGTTGTCCACAACTCACCGTTAATTACGCCCTAATGCTCGATGGCTCAGGCAACAAGTCTAACTCGAAGTGAGCCACATCGTGGCTTCTACACCCAGGAGGTCAAGTGCGAAAGTTGACCCATTTGACGATCTCTCGCAGGCGACACGATCAGTCGATTGCAGGGCATAGAACAGAAAGAGCCATAGTTTATCATGACTGAGTTTAGGCCCAGGGGGGGGGGGGGTGACAGTCCATAGGTAGGGATAGCAACATTTCGCGAGTTCATTTCAGGACAAGATAGACGTCAAACACGTGTACACTGAAGTTCACTTTGTAATTGGATCGCAGTTTATTAGACACGCCCTGGACGACTCTGAGCCCCAATAGCGGACATGCAGGGAAACAAGTAGCGAGTGCCATATTGGCAAGCGTGAAGTAACGCTGGCTACTCAATGGTGCAACAGCCAATGAACAAACGTATGATGCTCGAGTGTACAGATAACTATGGAGTTTAGCCTACAGGTCATTGAACTCGCGAATTTTTCCTATCCCTATAGATAGGGCTTACAATCGCGTTGTTTGAAGTAAGTGCCCGTGGAAACATCAACATAAGACATTTTACCACTAGAATTAATGATTTTATGGAACAAATCGGTTTTCAGTCAAAACTATAAGTGATTTGTATCTCAAACATACTGATTTAACAGACATATATTTCAGGTGCTGATTTAATAACTTACTAAAACGATTAGAAATATTTAATCCGTTTTTGTACTGCTTGTGAAATATTAATTCTATTCTATTGGTCACATTTGGAGGTAACGTAAATATTTAAAAGACAGAGCCGGCAATAGCTTACAAAAAACCAAATAAAATTTCCTTTTTCGTAAATAAGTTATTTTATTAAACACTGAACACAACGTGACTTAACTACTGTACTCCAAATAACCGAGTCTATCACCAAATTATTATTAAAAACTGTTATTTTGTCTTATTATACTAGGTGATTATTTTTCGTAACGCGTGTGTGCTGTTGGTATTAATCCAGGCACCTACCATCCACCCACCACTCCTGAAAAAGACTTCAAATAAGATCGTTACAAAATGGAAGTGTCCGCTCTTGTCTCCTTACTTGCTCTGAGGCTAGGTCTAGCAGCGCGGCGGAAGTACAGGCCGAGACACTTGCTTTTCCAGGCGGTGATCATTTGAATGATCCAGGGTTAGGGGAGACTAGCCCACCCCGCTCTGACCCCCCTCCCTCCCCTAGTAAAAGGCAGTTAACCAGACATGCTGGGCGTTCACATGTCGGGTGTTTGGTTTTGTGACCCAGTATGGCACCTGGCCCACGGCTGTTCTAATCTTTATTCCCCTCGCTTTTGCCTACGAAAATAAGGGGAAAGGCGGTGGACCTTACTGCACTCTAAATTCGAATTAGTGGGAAGAATCACTGATTCGCAGTGAGAATGGCTCCACTTAGAATCATGGAAAACCATTGATTGTTTTAGTGAATAAGTGCCGGCCGACTACAGTAGCGAATTGAATACTGTTTTTATTATTGAATTTTGCCAAATACATACGCGAAATAAACATATTTAGGAAAGTTTACTACACTATATACCAAAAAGCAATTGCCACCTCTTGCGGCTATAACAGAAGCCACCCTGTCTCGCATGCTCTGTACGAGTGTTTTGCAGGACATCCACAGGGATTCGTCGCCATTCCTCTTGCAACCATTCCATGAGTTGAGCAATGGATTTTGGCCGCACCTGACGAGCCCTCACCCGGCGATCCAATTCGTCCCGAAGATGTTCTATAGGGTTGAGGTCGGGGCTCTAGGTGGGCCAGTCCAATCGGCGAACATTGTTGTCGGCGTACCACTGCATAGTAGCCCTTGAAACATTTCACCTGGCATTGTCATCCTGGAAGTAACACGGGTCCATTCCGTAAAAATGCCACAATGTTGGGAGCATTTCATTATCCAGAATGTTACAATAGGCCTGTGTGTTCATGCTAGCACGGACAAACACTAGCGGTCCTACGCCGAAGGCTGTAAAACACAAGTCAACTGACGTACTGAATTACCTATCTTCACGGGTGCCCAATTACTTTTTGGTAGATAGTGTATTTCTATTGCACAAATTATCGTGATTTAAAAAAGTAAAAATCTTTTGGATGCGACCGGAATTGAACTCTCACACCGTTCGATATTAGGCAGTTACCTTACTATCTGCGCTAACATGTTAACTTAAATCAGCGAGAGGAAAATGTGGGGCGTATAGTGTCTACGCGAAATCGTGAATATTTCAATTGTATGCTCTTACTATTCATTTTAGTTTTAATTGGTACTGTTACGATTCTTAAAACGATTAGTATATATCAGTGCTCTGTCGTCATCACATTATATTCAGTTTAAAACTTAAAACAGAGCGCTGTGGCGATTAGGTGAACACGAAATGAAAGACGTTAAAAAACGGAATAAAAGGCTGTGTGTTCTTGTTACTTCATAAAATGGCGTTTTGAAAGACGAAACACATTTTGGAAAGTATTTTGTATTGGTTTTATTAGTTTATTCGTTGTTATTTCACTTGGTACACTTTGTTTAGCGGCCATTTTTACACGCTGTTTAACTAATCCATCAGTCAAAAATAAACCACTGATTAAACAGTGAAAAATGTGACTGATGTATTAGTGGGAAATGTCACTGAATCAAATAGTGAACGAAATCTGGCACTTTTTCACTGATTCATCAGTTAATTTCACTGAAGTGACTGTTGAATTAGTAGGCCTAAAATACGTTTGACTGGTTGAAACAGTGAAATTCGCCCTGATTACGATTTAGAGTGTGTGAATGGTATTTGGAAAATAAAAATGCAGGTATTGTATTAAATAATTGGTAGAAATCAGTGGAAAGGTTGTTTAAGTCAAGTTAAGAAGTATTCCCGTGAAGTTAGTGCGGAATGCCTGGAAGAAGCGGATGGGGCAATATATTAGGAAACAGTTTTGATACTAGAATTTCAGTTGAAGCTTAATTAGTATAAGAAATGAGCGATAATCGTGTGTAGTTTTATTTGGGCGGAGCTTAAAATAGTAAGAACATTTCTGATTGGCGAGAGCTCAGCCGGGGGCGGGGCTTCTAACACCTGACGAAATAAAGCAGTAACCGGGGGGGGGGGGGGTAAAATTTATGTGTTTGGGTTGACTGTTGTTATTAAATCTTAAGAGCACAAGTTTAAATTGAAGTTATTCAGTTAGCGCGTGTGGGACTTAATAGTGGAGTGGAGAGAGGTGTTTGCAGTTAGAGAGAGGTGTGTGTCCCAGAGGTGCAGGGGTTTAAATAAACTACCGGAAGAGTATACAAAATGTATGACGCACGAGCGGGATTGGGGGGGGGGGGACGAGGGAGCACGATCAGGGAAGACGAGAGGAGAGGATCCGAGTGGTAAACCACCGCGTAGAGTTAGAAGCAAAGAAGATGTATTGCGCGACGGGCACTAGCGTCCCAACTATACGCTGTTCACCGTAAAATGAGCACTTTTGAAAACCCAGCTTAACACTTTGAAGACTATGCCCGAGTATAGCGCGGGCAAAAGTAGTATGGATACACTCTAAATGGAAATCAGTTATTTTTTTACTGACTGTCAGTTGAAACTACTCCATCCGGACTCTGTAGAAAAAATATCACTAATATATAAGTTAAAATAAATTTACTACTTATTTATAGTTGTTATTAATAAATTAGCACAGAGCATTCCTATACGATGTAAGTTAGGTACCATTTATTTTGTCGCAGAACACAAATACTGTCTACACAAAAACGTTTTTGGAGGTGGTTGGGCTCGAACCTCCGCCCATAAAGCAAAGCCTGCTGAAGCTTTCATGATCAGCCATATCCACTGTCCTACCTTTCCACTGCTAAATGTGTGCTCGTATTATGGATACTGAACCACAACATGTAATGTCAAATATTGCTGTAAGTTTCGTGATGTGTGAAAGTATTTCTTGTTGTCGAAACATATAGATTTTCTGCACAAGTACATGCCTTTGCAAAGTTCGAGAGCCAATCTATGTCTAGTTTAGTTCGGATTCTGTACTTTAAAAGATAAATATAGTGGTTTCAATGCACGAGGTTATCGATGTCCACTAGTATCCGCCAGTATACAATGCAACGAGACACTACAGATATAATTTTACTGACTCGATAGCGTGGTTATTCAATAAGAAAGGTGGATTTACACCAACAAATGTTTTGTGGTCTGCAAGGTAACAGATCAAATAATGAGTAAACGACACATTTTTATAAAATATTGCATTGTTTCTAACGTTCCACTGTCTAATTAGCACAGTTATTACTAGTCAATCTGTCTCTTCAAAATAGCAGTTTCATTCCGTAAAATCTCGTTGCATTGAAAAATGGCAGATACATAGAAAACACCGACAACGCTGTTAAAACCACTATATTTCTCTTTCAGAGTAAACAATCTGAACTAAACTTAACTTAGAATGACGTTCGCAAATTCGAGACAGTTTCTCTCAGTAGCAAAGTAGCAGAGTTGGCAGAACGTCAGCCAAAAGAAACAATAGAATGGGTTGCGTTTTGGGTCTGGCGGTTCGATACCAACCACTTCCAAAATTTCCTTGTATATGTAATAATTTTGTTTTGCGACAAAATTATTTTACTGAATTTACCGCAACGCATGATTTTTAATCCTTGCGCTTGTTATTAATGACTATAACTAACTGATTTTCTACAGTTTGTATTAGTGGATTTAATTTAACTGAAGAGATTAGCAGTTTTCTTTTACTACAGATTCCGGATGGAGCAGTTTAAACTGACAATCAGTAAAAAATAACTGATTCCGATTTAGAGAGCATATAAAAGGCCCGGAGGCTGGCGCTCCCCTCATCCCCCCCCCCTGGCGACTACAAGACTTCGACAAGAGTAGTGTGTGATTGAGGCTGAAGACGAGAGCACCAACCTACCCTGGGCAGAGGGGTTCCGAGGCCAACTGATAACAAGATAAGGGTGAGCATAAATCGTGTAGCGGTATGGACCAATGCTTGTATCGCGACGTCTTCCCCAATCCCCTGTTGTATTAATTATCATTGGCAAGGACCGGGATTAGCTGCGTGGTAGAATATCAAAACTTGCCATATTGTTCGAGTAGTGTAACGTAGCTTGCTGTTGAAGACTAAATAAGCGTATTGCGAGTCTTAAGTGAGTGTTGTCCCTTTGTGTATCAGTAACTTGTGTTTAAGTAATTGTTGTTTTATTCAATATATATTTTTATAATTCCATCTATCATTCAGCTACCAGTTAGACAAACCCCCAGACACCCATTACCTCCACTTAAGGTGAAATGAGTATTGATAGCCAGAGTACGGAAGGATACGGAGTTTAGAGATACTTAGTATCCAGGATGAAAACTGTAAAATAATACAAAGCCACATAAATATTTATGTTATGGTTTTTCCTGATAAGTATTGCTTATTAATTCTTAAAATGAGTTGACACAAAATCTGTCAGTTCCATTCTTTATTGTGCAAAGAAACATGAAAATTTAATTAGTTAATAACAAGACTGATAATTCGTTGGTTATCACTGCGCCGTTAGCGTCTATTCAGGCCTGGAATATTTAATTTTAGCTCCAAATATGAGGTTTGGTATCACGAGAAACGAAGCTCCTGTGTAAAATTTACTGTAATTGCTTCCCACTCATCCACATTTATTTGTTTGAAAATGGGCTGAAAGCACACTGTGGAAATCTTATATTGTTCGTTTAAGAAATTCTTGTAAAATTGTCTGGTAAATTTGCAACAAAGTACCATTGTTTTAATAAAATCCTTTATTGTCTACTTACACGAGGTTCAGTTAGTAGTTGGTGGTTAACATGCCGATGCGTGACTGCTATCAGCCGTAAGGACCTAAAGAATAGGGACGGCGGGGGGCAGTTTAGTAGTGAAAGCATTGTACTATTTCTGGCCACATATTTAAAATTCTTAGATGCCTATAGCTAGGGATAGGAACATTTCAGGACAAGATAGACGTCAAACACGTGTACACTGAAGTTGACTTTACAATTGGATCACAGATTATTACACACGCCCCGGACAAATCTGAGCCAATAGCAGACTTGCAAGGAAACACATAGCCAGCGCCATACTGCCAGGTGTGCAGTAACACTGGCAGCAGCCAATGAACAAAAATCTGAGGCTCGAGTATACATACAACTATGGAGTCTAGCCTACAGGTCATTGAACTCGCGAATTTTTCCTATCCCTACCTATAGCTTAGAGTTTTTTTTTTTTAAATCCAGGTATCTTCGTATTAAAAAGCGAAGAAAAATCTAAACGCACATTGACATCACCTTAGTTGATTAAGCTGCAGACAAATCATTATAACCTTTTTGAAATACTTAATACCTATAAATCCCTGTTACATAATTAATGACTGTGTTTTTTGCTTTGGAGTGTAATCAAAGCCAAGCACAGTCAAACGCACGAAGGGTTAAACCTATAGTTATTACAGTCAATGAATGGTTTCATATTTTTAAGCAAAATACATGGAAACAGAAAGTGAGATGAGAAATAAACAAACGATAAATTTGGAATTAAGTTATATCGGTCCAAGACATTAATCCTGAAAGTTCATAAAACGTTGTCAGATGAAAATATTAGTATATTTGGAAATGACGTAACTGATTCAGAATAGGTATTTTATTCATGCGATAACTACAGCGGTGAAAATGTTGAAACAATTGAGCACAGTAAAGATATCAATTACCGGTTGCATTGTACTTTTAGTCAAATAAGGCCATCATACTTCTGTGGGCGTTGCTTTCCGATGAAGCGTGGCATTTGGAATGTTAACTACGGGCCATAACTGCAAATGTTCTGCGAAAAACTACAAAACAATAATTAAGACGGTTAAATATGTTTGATTTCTTTAAACGTTTTGAGAATTTTTTGGAGGATAATTGAGTTCTCTAATTTGTGAAAACGGGGAGAAATTTTTTTTTGTGTGTATTGAAAATTTCAGCAAACCATGTCATCTGATATATTATTTGCGCGTTTTTCTTAGTTTGTTGGAATGACAACCGTTTTTATCATACTGTATACAATATTCTTACACGTTGGTGACATGGTCGTAAATAAATTAAAGCACATGGGACGAAAAAAAAAAATTGGTAATCCAATTTTAATTTTTGTTTGGCGTCATATGCTATTAAACTCATATTAAACTACAGAAATATCATATTTTTCCTTCTTGACTCTGAGATGTGTTCTGTTTAAGCCAAGAGTGATGAAAAATAATAGAAAAATATTCCTTAATTAACCAATAATGACACACATTACCGATATCGGAAGTAACATTTGTAAGTTAAATATTGTTTTGTGCTGATAAAGATTAATACTTTTTGTTCTCCGAAAAACTTCAAACAAGAATTTATTTTACATCGGGATATAGAACATACAATAACAATATGTTTTGCTTTACGCAAGAAATAAATTACTTACGTTACGTCACAGACGTAATCAAATATAGCTCACAAGAGAGAAATAACTTTTGATTTGATTAAAATTTCGAAATAGTGACCATTTAAAAGAATGATTTGAAAAAAAAAAAAGAAACCTACTTTGATCGTTGGACTCAATATACAGAGTTTATTCGAAAGTACGTTACAAACTTCGAGAGGCGATTTAGTATAGAAAACAAGCATACAAGATATATGCGACTTATGGCTTACAGTGATTATTAATTTTGAAAATATTGAAATTAAATTCTTCTATGGATAATTTATTGAAACGAATTGATATTAATGAACACATTTTTCGATAGTGTGTTGATGAGCCACTATCAATTATGTCACAAAATTCGGTTTCTCTAGAATGATCCTGTTAATAAATAAGGGTGTTGTGACGTTTTAATCGTAGGAAATACTAAACCCTGGGAATTTGTCGATATTAAATCATCCATAATTTATGAGTCTGTTGAAATGAACAATAAATGTAGCTTTGTAAGGCAGGCAACTATTGAGGCAAACAGATGTCACGAGAATATCGTAGGAGGTGTTAAAGAATGTGGTAATATCATGCACCCCAAGACTGGGTTCTTGTTAGTGCATTACATGAATGAGCATATTAAATTTTACTAGCATCCCGCCCCTGCCTTGCTCGGGTGCGATTTACAAATATGGCTTTGTTTAGGTTTACAGCAACTATATACACTAAACGCTTAAGGCAACTAACATATGATTAATACTGTGTTGTTCACAAAGTCTTCGTAAGTGAACCACAATTTTTTAATTAAATTTTAAAAGACAACAATCGTTAGTGTGGGTCATCCTTAAAAGTTAAACATATGCTGTCGCGGAATTTTTGTACGCCTTATTGAGATCTACAATTCTGTAGTACATTAACTTGGTGTATCTCGTATGGTTCAGTCAGCGTAAGCCACGTAAGCGCCCGAAAAGCGGCTTTTTCCGACTTGATTAGAAAACGTCGACATTTCTCTACTATCCTTACATTAAATATTAATGTATTGTATACCTAAAATTACTCGGAGATCAAGAGGAATGCCACCAGACTGTTGGGACAAAGACGTACGCAGGGTTGCTGGAGTTAACCTGCAGAGAATCGCCCAAGGCCGTTCTACCTGGAGAAGACTATTGAAATCCTACCTGGATTCCTAACTCTGAGATTCCCCATCATTACATGATTACGCCTAAACCTTCCTCAAGAAATGTTCTATATGATGGCGAAAACCGCATCGAAATCCATCAAGTAGTTTAGAAATCCTTAGCCGATCCTTACACGTACACATGCGACCGGGCGACCTGGTTTTATACTATGTATATATATAGATTATTGTGATGATCATCATAGGAATGTCAAATATTTGGCCTGTTTTCTCTTCAATTGTGAAAAACACTAATTATAATGCCACCTTCGAAGGTGCATACCACGACACCCTACTTCATTTATGAAGTCGATGATATACCCTTGTTCATCTATACACTATCGAGGAATATTTCGTTTAGTATTGCGTAGATTCAACCACTTTTACATTGAAGCATTTTGCTGTCACATTTTCAAGGCTGCATACTTGTTTTTCAATATTTCATCACCTCTCATTGTTTGTAACATGCTTTCATATATACGTTGTATTGTCAACTTCGCCTAAATTATTCCGGCACAGAAAAAAAAAAAAACTTCTAATATTATCGTCCCACTATCAGCAGGCAAAATACGTTCTTACCAATCCCAGAAGCAAAGATTAATCCTTTTCTCTTTTTCACATTTTTCCCTACGTCAGTACATCGTTTTTAGATGGTACGTATTTCATACGTCACTCAAAGTGAACCAGCGATGGAACAAATGAAAATACCGCGTTTATTCCTCACTCGTTCAACAGAAAATTCGTATGTGAGAACGTACAGATTCGTTGCAAAGAATGCATTATCATGGTTGAATGTTATTTCATTCTGGAGTTTTTTGTATCTTCCAATATTTCCGCTTGTCAGGTTTTCGACAAATAAAGAGACGACATATATTCATGAGAGTGTATTTTTTTTTTTACCATGATGCCAGAAACTTACTTCCATTTTCCCCAGTGTTCCAAACAGCATATGACATTTCCGTATGCTATCCTTGTTGACATCAACATACATGTTCCTGTTACGCAAATAGAAGCTTCAAAACAATGCATCGCGTAGAATACCAGATAACAAAGCAGAGGATTCAACAAGAATAAATATTTGTTTACTTCACTAGTAATATATAACAATTTCCGTTACTTAATCATACGCTAAGTTACAATCATGACCAGTGGCGCACCGATTATGAATGAATTCACACAGTTTAAACGGTCCTGACAGATACATATATGTATTAAGTCTTAAAATCTCCAGACGTACCAGTTTTAAAAGAGTATAATTAACGGTTTACTAAAAGCCTGATTTAAAGTCCCTGTGTCGGAGTAACGTACGGACTTCATTGTTTTGGCACTTACAAGTTGTCATACCACGCTCGTATCGCCAGTAAAACGAAGACGTCTGCAGAGTAAAAAAGTAAATCTTGGAGAAATATTACCTAACTCAAATAATAATTTTATATAGTTCCATAAGTACTGCGGAAACTAGTGAATTAACAGGACCGTATTGGCCCTGAAATAAAATCATCATCGACATGCGAGGTAATAGTGTATAGTGCCACTCAACAAACCACTTGTTTGTAGATAAAGGCGTTGAATGCTAAACAGTGCTGGATTATTTACAAGTAAATGCAGACTTCAGTGTCTTCCTAATGTCGTCTAGGTTTACAAAATGTTTATATCATTTATTAAAGCAACGTGTCATATAAAAATTAAGTAATTAAAATTACAGTAAAGCAGTTTAATTTATGTTATCATAATATATGCAGAGTTGCCATTCACAATAATACTCGTATGTAAGTGTAGGCTTTATTTGAGGTTCCAATATATATTTCCAACAACAAATTCATCACATTTCACAATAGCTGATTCAGTGTACAGTTTTCGATTTAAAAATTGTTGAATATTTTCAAAATAATAATGGGAAAAAATCACAAAAACTGTACGTATGCAAAATTTGTTGTTTAACATTATATATAAAATAATATTAGGTTTAACGTCATAATAGGTTAAATTAAACAACTTATTTTAACACCTTTTAAATTTTAAGTGCTACTTTTAACTATTAATGGGGGCCTCTACTCATTGAATTTTAGGGGACTGGCATTAAAATTCTGTTCATATTTGTCAATAAAAAAAAAAAAAACCTAACCTCATTAAACTTGATGTTAAACACATTGATAGGCCTATCTTGGGTATTTGTCAAGTTTAACTAAAATAAAACAATGCAAGTGGGAGTATTAAAGAAAACATTCACAACAGAGTAGAACCCTGTTATAAAGTTCTCAAGGAAACCAAGAAGTGTTGACTTTATATGTAAAAAAAAAAACATAAATAAACAATCCACTCAAATTCTTTTCGGTACACTCACACTCGAACTTAGTAAAAACCGTACTTAACCACTTCTTTTGAGACCACGTGCACAGGAAACAGCTGAAACGTAGCGGAAGTATTATCCATAGAGCAACTAACAACAGTCGAAGTTAGTGGCTAAGAAATAAAAATGTCTTTAATACTGTAATCGATAAAGTGCAGTGAATATGGTTTCCTTAATCTTGCGTTGCCGTTTTTTTTTTTTCGGGCATATTTATTAGAGTTACATTTATACATATATGCATTCGTAATTTTCATGAAACAATATTAAAGTGCCAGTGTTGTTGGCAACATCGCATCGCTAATCGATATCTCGAAAATATGGCACCGCTGTTTCTTGTGGTTGCTGGTCGTTACCAACATGGCCGCCACCGTAAACATTGCAATTGCATTCTGAACGTATACTAAAGGCGTTTTTAGTATTAAAGACTTTAGAAATAAGAATTATACTCAATGACTTGATAAGTACACGGAAAATGAACAATAAGAATATTTGCAGTTTATGATTGAATTAACAACTGTTAAGTTCAGCCAATCAGAAGCGTAGAACATGAAAAGCAGCCGATGTAATCTGGAAATATGGACAAGAGTAAAAATTATTTACATATATTTAATTATTTGTGGTTACGGCTTGTGTAAACGTTTTGAAAAACTCGTGATATCTTATAGAAGGGAAAGGCGATGTCGACATTGTGCATTTACGTCAATATATCTGAAAAGGTTAATTCAAGTGAATTCAATAACCTATTCTAAGAAATAAAATATGGCCATGAACTATTACTTAAATTAGATGATACTGTCTCTCGATTAAAATAATTATTTGCTACCAATTTCACAATACTACATAATCCATGGTATAAATACAATTTCCCGCCAACAACAAATGGCACTTATCTCTGATTGGCTACTTCGTCTTGACTTGTACTTAAGATATAAAATATAACGATATCGTTAGGTCACGCCAAGAACGCACACGACCCGTCAAGACCCGCACACGACAGTCATAAATTAATACCCTGGAATACATTGAATCATATCTTACGCACACGGCAAACTTATTCTGTTAAGTCAATCGTAAACCCGCCTTAAAACTTATACATCACAGTTTCCATGGAAGTGTGTAACGCCCTACTACATTTCTACATTTTTACGTTTTTTTTTTTTTCGTGCTCTCCAAATACATGATGTGTAATGAGACGTCTGTTGTTGTAATTTATTTATTTTTTGTTAGAAAGTACTAGTTAAGTGCGAAATTGTGACGAAATGAACTAATTTACCATTTCCGAAATAACTTCTTGTTGAATAGGAACAAGCGCAGCACAGTGATATGTAAGCGAAAACAATGTGTGTTGAAAATTAATTTTATTTGAGTTATCTATTAGTATTACTTGTGCATGTGTACATTATGTACTGCATACAAACTTCGTGTGCCATGGTCAGTAAAGTTGATACTTAAACTTTTTTTGTTAATACTTCGTTGTTAAATGATCGGAGCATGTAATTTTCGGCGAAGGGGTGAAGATTAAATCTTGAATTTCGGCAAAAACAGACAATTTTCTGTGGAGACGGACTTTCGATCCATCCGCGTTTGGTTGAGAGTTTCCACTTATTTTAATAGCATTTTTTATAATTTGTATATATTCCAATAAATTTGAATTTTTAGTAATATTACTTTCTTAGTTTTGAAACAATTAATTTGGTGTCTTTACTTAGTTCATGGTTTATATCGTAATTTTTGCAAAACATTGGCTATTTTTAACGTGAGACTATAGGCTGGTTTACTATTGCTGTATATGATAGCTACCAGTATTAAAATATCTTCTCAAAAATTTGACCCCAATAATTTGCTAAACATTTCGTATTCTGTCTTGTTTTTTATATCTCGGGAATTAGTGAACTGAGAGTAATTCCCATGGCCCTTCGATAAACTGCTACCGCCTACTCTACCCTGCTCACCAGAATCTGGTCAGTGGAAAGCCTTGGTGGTGGTTCGGTGTACGCGGAAGACGGATGAGGACACTCGAACAAACATGATCCCTATCAGTTAATAAAACTCGTGTACGACCACCGCACAGTGAACTCAACTGTATATACACGTCGAAAAAAAAAAAAAAAAAAAAGTAACTTCCACTGCGAAATGCCGAATGGTCAATTCCTATTTCCCTGCACGGTCCATAATTTCAAAAAAAATTTCATAAAATAGCAATATTTGAAATTACTTATTTTGGATTCCGGGGGATTCTAAAATGACGTGGGTACGATATATACAGGGCGATTCTCAATTAGACCGACAAACTTCGGGACGTGATACTTCATGAAAAAGTATAAGGAAAACATATATGACACTTTATACCTAAACCTAATATTAAGGGAGGTATGAGCCCTTAAAAAACGCGATTTTAAACCCAATTTGTGCAAAATATCGGCTCTTAATGTTGAAGGTCCAGAAAACAAACAATAATGTTCCGAGAGTTGTATTTTTCTTCGTTACCGATATTTTTCACGAATATGGTTTAAAACCTCGTTTTTAAGGGCTCGTACCTCCCTTAATATTCGGTTTAAGTATAAAGTGTCACATATGTTTTCCTTGTGCTTTTTTTCATGAAGAATCACCTCCCGAACTTTGTCGGTCTAATTGCGAATCACTGTGTAGACTGTCCGGAAGCTATACACAATATTTAGGGAGGCGATTCCGTGTGAAAAATTAGGAAAACATTTGCAATAGAAATTACAGACACTGCAGTTCCTCAAGGACTTTACAGTGGAGACGATACGGTGTCTGCCACGTGGACAATACAAAGCCATCGTAAGCAACCGATATTGGTTCTGCTAGTCTGAAGTGGGTGAAGAGAGTTGGGCAGCTAGTAATAGCGAGGTCTCGAGTGCCGATGAGGGTGAAATGAAGTGAGCATGGAGAGGCACCGGAACTAAGCGGCGGGGAAAACAGGAGATCCCCGAGAAAACCAGCAGACCAACGGCATCGTCCGGAACGATTCCCACTTGCGAAAATCAGGAGTTAACTGGCCGCGGATTGAACCCGGTTGGCCCTGGTAGGAGACAAGCAGTCTAACCGCTCAACTACCGTGGCCCCTGATTATTCTTAAGTGAACTTGAAGAGTGATTAGTAGTAAATGTACCAAAGTAACACAATCGTGTGCTTTCCGTACATAAGAACGTGCGTTGTCGCTATGATCTCCCATAAACATGTATAGATGCTCAACTGGATCAGCAAGTATAGGCTGTTCACGGTAAACTGAGCACGTTTGAGGACCTAGTTACTTTTTCCTTTTAGCCATATTTAATAGATTAACCACCTTTTAAAATAAATATTGTCATGTAAGTAATAACCACAGTGTAATATTCCACTGCACTCGGAAGTTAACGTTAAAAGCTAAAATAAAATACGTTTATTGACTATTATTCCAAATGAGAGCGCTTTCAAATGTGCTCACATTACCGTGAATATACTTTACGAAACACAACTGTACAGTAATATAAATATTACTCTACCCAATTTACCCGTTTCCTTACATCACAAACATCTCATAATAAGGGGTCATGTAGTTTGTTTAGCTCCGCTGGTCAAAATTACTTGTTCTCAGACCACTGCAGTCTGCTGCACCATACGTCAAAAGCAAGTCAGCCAATTTCTCCCGTACATGCGGTTTACACTGCAGTCCTAAAGGCTGTTCACGATAAAGAGAGCACTTTTGAAAACAACCTTACAAAAAGTCATCTCTTCTACTTGCATAAAGTCGGTAACGATGGATGGGAAGTAGTTTCGTATCTTAACGTCGAATACAAAATGTTAAATATCCACCTGTGATTACTTAAATTATTTATTTCGCTTTCTGTGTTTTTTAATGCATCGAAATGTAAAAATGAACAGATTTGTTAAATATTTAGTTTTTTTAATAATTGCACAGTTTCACTTGACCGACGAATGAATAAAGTGATGAGGCCCATGGTACTGTTAATCTTACACAAGGCGGAGGAATACACAACGTGCATACAAGTAGATCTTAAGCAGGGCTTTCTATAGTGCTCACTTCATCGTGAACAGCCCATATACAGATGTAAACCCAGCACACGCAGTCTGTCTCGTTTCACTAGTGCTTTCAGGAACGATCGGCCCAATATCGATTACATACGATAAGTTAATCTCCACGTGTAGGAAGTATTGCCTGCACGGCAGGCATCCTATCGCCTCCGTCGAAAAATTTTTCTTTTGTGCGTTTCAAACGGAATTTGTGGGTTTTAGGCACTTGCAACAAAATGACCTTTCTTAGAACGTACTGCACAATAAGACCGCATTAAAATTCCCGTAACCCTTTGAGGTAAAAAATATTCCATGCAATTATAGGGTGGCCACCCCTATTATTTTTATGAAAGCGGAAGGTTTTAACACCGTTTTTTTCGTATGTTTAAGATCTCGATACTACAAAACATTATCCAGAGAATCGCCGTTTTAGTCCATGCAATTTGATATTTTTTGAAAATTTAATTTCTAAACATCGATATTCAACGGTGTATATCTCCTTTCGGAATCGAGATAGGCTACGTCTTCTACTTATTACATATTTAAGTCTCTTTTCACAAGGAATGCCTTCCCGAAATATTTCGAGTCCGTTTCCGAACAGCCTGTTTTTGCCCGGATTTCCAGGAACAGAGTATATATCTTTTATATAATAAGTTTCATTACGAATAAAATTATTAACTCTATAGTAATATTTACACGAGTTATCTGTATGCAAATCCTAGGGTCAGATTTATATTTTGTGGGTTTTAACTTACTGTTGCCTGTCAGAAGAAATGGGTTACCTTACGTGCGAAAAAAAGCGAGAGCAGCCATACAGACAACAAATACCAAAACTTATCTGCGACTGTGTAAATAGTGGTGAAAATTTATGCTGCGCAATTTCTCATGCTCTGGAGTTACGGTATTTCGATCAAATTCGTATATTTGTTCACCGGAACAACCTTCTGTAAACAATCTAGATGGTGAAGGGCGCACTTGAATTGTTTTGTTTTTCCACTCGTTCTGTTAACAAACAAAATACTGACATATACATCTCCGGCGAGTGATATACGAGTCCCAATACGGTTAAACAAAAGGCGCTCTGGAACAGTATTTACTTACGTACCTTGATATCAAACATTGTAAGAAATCAAAACTAAGCAGCACACATCTTAATTTTATTTTAACAAATTTTATGTTACTCTTCTAATTTGTGATTTTAAGTCTGGAATTCAACTGACCTTGTCGCCCATATTGTGATTGACAATGAATGAAAGTTTTAATACAGGAATAATGAAAATAAACAAATTTTATACTGCTGACTGAAAGTGGTGTTCACAAATAGCAATGCGGTAAAAAAAAAATCCCTGTCGTAGTGCTTCTACAAACCTACTGGGGCAGCGGTAGCACAGTGGCTAGGGCGCTCGCCTCCCACCACGGCGATCCGGGTTCACTCCCGGATTTTCGCACGTGGGAATCGTGCTGGACGATGCCGCTTGCCGGCGGGTTTTCTCGGGGTACTCCCGTTTCCCCCGTCCCTCGCATTCCAGCACCGCTCCATCCTAGGGTCTGATTTCATGTCATGTCCTGGGATAATGGGCACCTACGTGTCCCGGCTGGAAAGTCCGTCACTCGGAGAGTGTTGCCTCGCCCTGGATTCACTCCCCACTCGAGTGTTTTTTTACAAACCTACTTTATCATTTGAAGGAATGAAAACAATATAAATTAGTAATGCATTTACATCAATGTTATTTCAATAGCGATATAGAAAAGATTTTTCGTGAGTTATATTTATATTAAAATATCCTTTTATTTAAATTCGATAATACGTATCTACTTCAAGAAAATTACGGCATCTTTGTCGTGAATCGTTCTCTTAGAACACATACCAGTTTAGGAAATTACACATTTCAGAATGTAGATTCATGCCAAAACACGTAATATGCCAATTTTCCTTGCTGTAAAACTAAGATGATTTCTGATACTGTCAGTTCCGTTTAGGAACCACTGTTTGGTGACCATAAGTTCAGGAAGTTTAGCACATTCGAACATCTATTACCAGAACCCATCGGAAATATATACACGTAATTGAATATCTAAGTGGAAATGTGATCGCGACTCGTGATAAAACAACACAGATATTAATTCTGCCTCATTGAATATTGCAGTGGATTAATACCATTGAATACTGCAGTGGATTAATACCATGAAATTGAGACATATTATCATATCCGACTGATATTCAAGTTGTCATTCAATGGTTTTTGTAAACTAACCAAATTTAAATATAGTTATTAAATCCGGAAAAGTAGAGCAACACTTAATATAAAAATTCCACATTTCCATAGTTACATAAACATTGGTAACATCGTGGTATAAAAAGGGTAGTAAATACGTGAACTTAACGGATACACATTAAAGCCGTATCGCTGCAAAGAATGACCTCTCTAAACAAATTTGAACATCGTGAAGTTTGAGGTCCAAAATGAATTCCGAACACTTTCCCAGGTAGACATTTAGAAATGCGTATTTCTGACCACCGCGATAGAGATCGCTTGGATTTTGTCTTCTGGCCGACATGTTACGCCTTTGAATCCCTTGGTGACATAGACGTGTATGTAGTTAGGTATGTAAGTTGAGGTTAGTTTAACAAGTAACTATCTCCACTCAGGCTAAACGAAATCGTTAATGTGGGGAAATTATTAAGTGCGATGCTATACGGAACGAAAACAGACGCAGAAGATGAGCAAAGTCCTTGTAGAGAATCTTAGAGATGTAGTTAGTTTATGGGATGTATACGTTCAAACATGATTGTGAAGTAAGAGAAACGTACGACGTTGCCATGGATAATTCAAAACTACGACCTTGAAGTGATAATGCATACTGAAGTTATCTTATGTAAAGATACTTGAAATTAGAATGTTGTAGTAGTGGATAATATGTAACATACCATTAAAGACTTTCCTAATATTTCCAACTTAACTGGTAGTGTAAATAATACGTCTTTGTGAGCAAATTACTTCAACGTATCTGGCTAAGCTCAAAGAAGAAAAACACAGATTGTAAATTTTAACCAGTCTCGAACGATATGTAAACCTAACAAAAAAAAAAAAAGGTTTCTTGCATGACTGGTATCATTTATGCGTTGTTTGAATGATTCGCGCAAGGGAAATGATTGATTGAAAAATTATGAGCATACGTCAATGTAAACACTTAATGTTAGTCTCATAAACCCTACCTAGTAGGTTTTCTGAGATTACAAGGAAGTGTTTTACAACGGTGTATATCCATGGCGTCCGTTATACTGAATGACATATAAATAATTTCAATTACAAATAAGAACGTTACCACATTTTACATGACACAATAAATGAAAGAAAACAGAATTTTTCAGTTCAAACAAATAACTTATCCTGCGTTTAACTTCCCCTTCGTTTATAACATTTCCGTATAGGAGATAGTTTTGCATGTAGAATTGTCCTTGCACATGTTAAGAAACTATGTGTGTTCTAATTTGCAATATAATGGAAACCAATTTTCATTATAAGCTAGAACTCTATGCTGCAGATACAAAACGCGAGAGAATTTAACGTTTAGATCAGTTTTGGGTCGTGGCTTAAATTTCAGTTGCAACATATACAATTACGTATAGTATCGACTCATTCGATCTTTAACAAATTTTCGCTGCATGATAGTTTAAATAGCACAAAAACATTTCAGAAACCTTTTTTTTTTCTTTCAAACATCCCCGGGAAACCACTTATAACTTACGTAACTCTATTTTCATCGTAGCACAACACGAAAAGGAAACTGCCCCGAAGAAACTGGGGCCAGGGGGGGACTGAGCGGTTAAACTGCTCGCCTCCCACCAAGGCGAACCGAGTTCAATCCCCGACCGGGCCACAACCGGCTGGCAGGTTTTCTCGGGGATCTCCCGTTTCTAACCACCAATGCGTTCCGGCACTGCTCCATTGTTACCTCCTGCTCTCAGGGCTCGCGTGTCTGCCGGCGATGGATGAATCACGCCGCAGGCTCTGCGGTCAAATACAATTCCACGAAATATTCCTCACGGCCCGTTTTATAAAGTAATTTCTGTCACGCGCGCGCCTCTACACGCGATGCTGCGAATATGTTTCTCCCCTCCTAACGCATTTCTCCTCGTCCACGCGCCACTTGTTATCTAGTTCCTCATTCCCAGGGATTTTTTTTTTTTTTCAAGTTCCGATGGTCTTACAGGGGTGCTGGAGCCAGGCGACATCTCTCACACCCCGTTTCCCATTCCCCGACCGAACACCCCTATCACCCCACCATTTCCCACAGCCCCTGAGGAGTCCCCCTTTTTCGCATCATTCGCGATTCTCGGAGGCGCCGCGGTTCCCCGTCATGCATTATACAAACCCTGTATTCGCTCCTCGGTTTCGCTTGTCATTGAAATGCTAACACGCCCGCCCCGCGCGAAACATGTTCTAAATCCAGACAATAGTTTGGCTCCGCCAGGCGGTACAGATGTGGTTCTCTACGACGGGGCGAGATTTAAAAGACTTTCGCTGACGACTTAAAAAAGGTTTCTGGTATAGAATGTTCACGGTAAAATGAGCAATTTCGAAAGCCCTTGCTCATGATCTACTTGTTGTATGCGAGTTGTGTATTCTTCCGCCTTATGTAAAATTCTCTTTGCCGTGGGCCTTGTCGCATTCTTCATGCGTCGGTCAAGTGAAACTGTAAAATTATTAGACAAGCAAATGTTTTAAAAATCTGCAAATTTTTTACACTTTGATGCATTACAAAAACAAAACAGAAAGCGATATAAATGATTTAAGTTGTCACAAATTGTTACGTAGCACTTTTTAATCGACGTTAATAGATGGAAGTACTTTCCTCGTCATAATTACCAACTTCACTGGGCGCATGTCACTCAGTGCACCCGTTACAGTATATGTAGGTAGAAGCAGTGACTTTTTTTTCTACGGTTGATTTCAAAAGTGCTCACTTTATCGTTAACAGCCTTTATCAGAAGTCCCTTCGCTCACAAACGGCGGAGACGAAATAAAACAAACAAATCTGGGCATAAATACACCATCAACTTCAGAAAATTTTACATAAATCGCCTAGTCATCGGGGCTTTCGGAGTCTAAAAGCACATTACTATTAAAGAAATAAAATAAATAGTTTGGTGTTAAAATTCAAGTCTTACTAGAACATCTCTCAAATGCTTCATGTGCAATCGCTCAGATTTGGCTAATACCAAGCTATCAAGTGCTTTAAGCTACTGTAACTTTCTAGTGCTTGGGATTAAACGCAACGAAATTTTTATACGAATATCCAATCTTAAAAATAATTTACGAGTTCTTATTACGATGTTTTCAAGTACGGAAGTTACAGTAATTTTTAAGAAGGAAGTACATGTATGATGTAAATATATTTACCAAAGAGCCAGTTTATTAAATCTAGTAAAGGTTTACAACATAAAATTTGATGGCATTTATATTAATTTTTAACTTGTAGTTTTTAATGTGGAAGCATTTGACACCCATAAATAAGTTACACAACCAAGGGGTCGGCACTTTATAGCTAACGGCTAATTATAAAGTTTATGAACAACATTAACACAGCTGATTACGACTGTGATGATGCGACACACACATAATTAGTATTAATTTATTTTAATGTATTTCAGTTTACGGGAATATTTTAATAATTCTTATGCATGAAATGTACTAATTTGCTTCTAAGCTTGGGTTGGTTTCGACTATCGGAATAACATTCCTGGATGTGTAAAAATAACCGTTAGATCAAGGACAATATTAGATGTAACAGATTAATTCTAATGCTAATAATTTAATGCATTTTTCTAGTTCTGTTGCAGTTGTCCACGAAGATTTTATATTCTCTGTCAATGCCGAATCCGAGAATTACCAGCGCCACTGATCACTCTTTGTTTTTTACGATCGCGGCATTGTTAAAAAACTAGTTTTGTTGGCTTTGGTGTCAAGTGCGTTTATTATTCATTTGCATATGCACTGGCTAAGCTAATAACATTACGTTCCCCTGTACAACACAAATATAATTCGTTAATCAATATTAAAACACGATAATGCAAATGAATAATTACACGGCAACTAAAACAAAAAAATCACGCGTATAAGTGACGTGGAGCGGATCTCAACAGCGAGGTCTTGAGAGCCGATGAGGGTGAAGCTAAATGAGTATGGAGGAGCGGCGGAATGCGTGGGCAGGAGAAACTGGAGATCCCTGAGAAAACACGCTGACCAGCGGCATAGTCCAGCACGAGTCTCATGGGAAAATATCCGGGCATAACCCCGGATGGAATCTAATCCTAATCGCCTTGGTGAGATACGAGTGCATGAAGCCAGCAACAAAATCTGCATGTGACTACACAAAAATCTCCAATTTTCTCATAGGCCTTGCAGACATTATTTCGCTTCGAATTTATTGGAACTGTATTTAATTCTAACGGGATATTTTAGTGTCAGAGGTAAATGATGAACAGGCTTTCGCATCCTTGGCAACTTAGTTTATATTTTTGTCAACAGATCACAATATTTAATAGCAACTAGGTTATAAGAACAAAAACGCCGCATAATATTGCTGAGTGTTTTTTCTGTACGAGGACTTTTGTTACACTGTAAAAAATTTCTATTAAACTTGGTAAAATGAAATGTAAGTTATAAACCGATACACGGCATGGAAATAATACCACTCGTCGGGCTGCAAATATATTAATTTTGAACATCGGTGCCATAGAGAGGAGAGCGATTCATTACGGATTTGGTTGTTCCGAAGCTTGTGCATGGAATTTATTAGATGTGTGGGGAAATATTTTACCATTCGGGTAAATAAGCGCATACAATGATGCGGTAAAGCTTAGAACAACAGTGTTTCTTAAGAGTGGGTGCACAGTGAAGAGACCTGGGAGGCTCTCAACATCGAGGTCTTGAGAGCCGACGAAAGTGAAGCGAGGTGAGCACGGAGCCGCGCCCGGAATGCAAGGGCGGGGGAAACTGGAGATCCGCCAATCAGTGACATCCTTGGACACGACTCCCACGTGGGAAAATCCGGGAGCGACCAGGCTGGAAATCGAACCCGGTTCGCCTTGGTAGAGGGCGAGTAGTCTAACCACTACACCATCGCGGCCCCGGTATTTCTTAGAGTGTACAGTTACACCAGTGCGAACGCACCTGTAATTTACATCGTCACCTGAACACGCCCGCTCACGCCCAGTGGAATCCAAGACAGCGATTGCGACAAGCGGGGAGTGCATTGCTAAATTACTGTGAGTAGGAACCCCCGCTAGTAACCAGAAACCATGGCAGATGGCACCACTGCGACGCCAATATCTAGCTATGTGGAGTGGCAGCCAGTCTTTTTCCTCGTGACACCAACCACGAAGGACCTGTACAGAGACCAGATGTGCCATCGCCGTATCGTCATTTCCAACAGCCTCGGTACTTCACGCAAGGTGGGACAAACCCAATAGTTAGTTATAGGAACATTTCGCGAGTTCATTTTAGGGCAAGTTAGACGTCAAACACGTATAGAATGAAGTTGGAGTTTGCAATTGGATCGCAGTTTATTAGACGCGCCCTGGACAACTCTGAGCCAATAGCGCATTTGTAAGGAAAGGAGTCGTGAATCCCATACTGCCAGGTGTGGAGTAACACTGGCTAGTTTCTGGGGCAGCAGCTAAATAACTAACGACTGATGCTCGAGTATACACAGCACTGTGGAGTCTAGCCTGCAGGTCATTGAACTCGCCAAACTTTTCTATCCCTACCAATAGTGTAACATGAGTCTAATCGAGCAATAGTTGTCGAGAAATCATTTCATATCGCTCCTCTTGTACATTTAAATTGCATTTATGTAATTGTAAAGTTCATTAATTCAATAATAACCAAACTCCCAACATAGACAGTTTTACAGTTAATCAACCCTTATCAACGACTAGCTACAACCCCTATCATTAATCACAACCATAAAGCCCCTAGTTTACTTGACGCATTAATATGACTATAGGCTGTTCACGGTAAAATGAGCACTTTTGAAAGCCCTGCTTAAGATCTACTTGTATGCACATTGTGTATTCTTTCTCCTTATGTAAAATTATCACTCCCATGGGCCTCATTATTTTATTCACGTGTGTGGGTCAAGTGAAACTATGAAATTATTAGAAAAGTTAATATAAAAAAAATCTGTTTATTTCTACTCTTCGGTGCATTAAAAAATAAAACAGGAAGCGCAGGAAATAATTTAAGTTATGACAAATTGTTATGCATCACTTTTTATTCGACGTCAAGATATGGAACGGGTTTCCATCCACTGTTACCAACTTTACTGCGCGCATGCCACTTGGTGTGTTCGTTAAAATATATGCAGGTACTAACAGTGACTTTTATCTGAGGTTCATTTCTAAAGTGCTCGCGTTATCGTAAACAGTCTTTAAACATCATATTTATAAGAGTACTCTCACTGCTGCTGTAGCTTGCCAGCAAGCCACGCTTGGGATGAGACAGCATACGACAGCGCGGAGTCGAGTGGGAGGGGAAGTGAACTAGATAGCAGGAACTGTGTTCCCTCCCCACAGCGGACTAACAAGTATACCAGCAGTCTGTAGAATTCCTGATGGAGGGGGGGGGGGGGGTTGTGGATTGGGAATAGTTTTGTTTGCCAGAAAGCCAAGCTCCTCGTGTTGTGAATAAGCACACAGCAAAGCTCCGGCAGTCTTCGTCGCGATCCACGCCTTTTCCACTGTCTCGCGGTGGAGAAGAGATCTATTACATGTAAGACACTGAAGCTGTATTCACTTACGTAGCTCTGGCAGAATATTATATATGTTGTATCCTACCAACTGTTAAAAAAAAAACTTCGGTGGTTGATTCCTTACGCAAAATTGCGGAAGACGTAATAAGCGCTATGACCTAAAACGATTATTGATAGGCCTACGCCCTGAAAAACTCGAATTTTAACACTTTGTAGACTATGCTCTAGTGTAGCTCGAGCAATGCTGATCTAAAAATTTCTTTGTTTTTCAGAACAAAACAGTATTTCTTCGGCTAGTGTTTAACACAACCTCACAAGAACATTGCAGCGCGTAACAATGATATTACTGAAGAAATAATTGTTTTTTTTTCGTGGACACTCAAATGGACATCATAATCGTATAGAATAATTTACGACCAAAGGACATTTTTTGATTGGGTCAATATCAGCTCGGCTCACCATTGATTGACGTCCAGCCAATAATGAACGCTGTAAAGTACAGGGTAGTGTCCCGTGTGGTATGGATATATAGGACTATGGTAAGTTCTTAACACAGACACCAACAGAACCGGTTTTCTTGCAGTAGTGGATATAGGTGACTCACTTCTAATTTGCTGTAAGTGCCAGTACATGTGTACAGACCTCAGTGTGTTAAACATGATTTTACTATCGTATTTTTAATTTAAGTAAGTGTTAAATCATACAGCAAATCGAAATTTCCTGTCTTGATGAAAGGAGGTGTTAAAAAGAGTGCTTATTCGATACGTTAAATAAACCCTTTCCCATTAGTACGTAGGTTGTATCTTCTAGTTATTGTTCGAAACAAAGTTTCAATTGGCTTACATTGAAAATTTTCGACATACTGTTGACCATGTCCAAATGTACAAACATGGTTAACTCTGGCCTACGGTTCTCGATACAGTACATATCTATGGAATGGTTCAGTATAACGCCGGGCAGCTATGCAACCCGTTGGAAATTAGCTAACGGGGTTGTCTACCACTCAGGTGATGTACGAAAGTATCCAACATTAAGCACAGCCGAAGGCTCGTCTTATAACAGAGGGTTGCTATTGTGAATCGACTTAATTGTTCTTGACTCCGAGTAATTGGTAGGTAGACGTGTTCAGTTTGAAACCGGAAAGAGGCAGTATTTTCTTTAACCTGGTGTTAAAATGAAGTTTGCCGTCTACGATGACGTCGCCCTGTTACGCTATTCTTTTCTTTCGGCGATGAGGCAAACTTGTAAAAGACAACGATTGTTGTATCTGTCATTTCTCCATAGAATTAAACGCAGCGAAAGGGTGGTCATAATTATCTCGGTATCCCTGACAGAAGCGCGTTAACCATTAAACTGGAAATATATAGACGACAGCTTATTTCAAAAGAAGTAATGAAGGTCTGCCAACGCTCATACACCTGCGACGTCATTTTGAAACACCCATGCCTAGCCGTTCAGAAAAGGACGAATGTCGCAGGAAAGACGTAATTTTTAGCAAATGCGTAGAAAGCGACGCATCTGAATAGAGGCTGTTCACGATAAAGTGAGAACTTTTGAAATACACCTTACAATAGTAGGCAGGGGCAGTGACTTTTTTCTAACGGGCGCACTAGTGACATGTGTCCAGTAAAGTTGTAAACGATGGAGGGAAAATAGTTCCACAACTTAACTTCGATTATGAAGTGTTAGGTAATCATTTGTGATAACTTCAATTATTTCTTTCGCTTCTGTTTTTTTTTTTTAATGCGTCGAAATGTAAAAATGAGCAGATTGGTTAAATATTTACTTTTCTTATAATTTTACAGTTACACTTGATTGACGCATAAATAAAGTGACGAGGCTCTCGACAACGTTAATTTTACGTAAGGCCGAAGTATACACAACATGCATACAAGTAGATCTTAAGCAGGACTTTCAAAAGTGCTCATTTTACCGTGAACAGCCTATACCCGATCTGACCAGCTTGCCACGATACTTGGCAGATACATGTATGGTCACGTAGGATTACGCCTTTGGTAATGTTTCCTAATCATTCAGAATTTCGGGTGATATATGAATGGTTATACGATATTTTTGAAATAGTTCCGAAGGGTAACATTTCCACCGTTGCTTTAGCAGCTAAGTCTCCCAACAGACTTCGCGTTAAAACCACTTAATCTTTTACACCGATCTTCCCATCCGGATCCAAAAATCTATATTTGAGGTATATCACCCGAGTGCTTCTCCAAGACCACACAGAAATGCGCGATAGGAAACAACAAAAAGACGCTAGTAATCAGCTGCATACTTGCCGATTGATGCCAAAGAACTGGGTGGGGTTCTTACACGTATGGCTGTTTCCGCTCGCACGGGGAACTGGTTCGAATGAAACCATTTTCTCAGATGTGAATATCCCAGCAGTGCCTATGAGAACAATCATAAAACCGTCATGTATTTGCTTGATTACGAACAAGTGTTCGCATTTTGTTAACAGAAATATATCTGAAGATCAAATGCCTCGATCGCCACTGCATTGAGGATCGTTTGATACGGTGTAATTATTGTGCAGCATCTTCCATACCCCAGTTCTAACAACCTGCTTCGATCATCAAAAGTTCAGTGTTTAAAAGTTTCCGCGTTGATGACCCTCGTTACGTGACGGAGGTGCTAAAATTCTTTCACACCTTTCGCAGTGTAGCGCGAGTGTCCGTACTGAATACGTAAATACGTGAACATAGTTGACAACTACTTTCTAATAGTTCTTAGCTAATAGCTAATAAGGTTTTAGCTTGACTGGGATTAACTCACATCAACCCTTTAAAAATCTAGAATACTATGTTCGAGTGTAATTCAGGCTGCGGTAAAAATATAAATTCCTCTGCCTCTGAAAGCAAAATTTGCATGGATGTAATTAGTTTGTTCGATGAATGCTTGTCAGGATCTAAGAAAAGCTCATAAAACAAATTATTAAGAATAAAAATAACAATAATGGTATGATAACAGAAATTAAGTATATCGATTTTATAGTCAAATCGCGATTTTTTCACACTTTTTTATTCAAACCTTTTTAAGTCACCCCACGTATGTTTCCCAAATATGTCATGTATCACAATCGTTTTATACTTGTGTTGGAATAACGTTGTGGTAATATTGTTGTTAGATCGAACTTTTGCTAGTATTGCATATAAATTATAACATTTATTTCAAACAGTTAGAATAAAGGTGTGTTGGTTATGCCTAGTAATAAATAGTTCTTATACAAAGTGTTATTACAATCAGTTTTTCCTGTGGTGTAATTTGCTAGACTATTTTATAGATTTGGTTAAGCTTTATTCACACGAGGCGGAGGAATATCTTGGATGTTGAACTTTTGCAGTGCTTCAGAAAAGTTTGAAGTAACAATGAATGGGCTATATTTTAACTAGCGGCACCTTAAATATTTGATGTGCAATAACGTAAAAATTAGGAAAACAGCGATACAAATGCTTTCTTTGCAATAGATATGCATTCCGTAAAATTTCGAAGATTCTTGTAATCGACGCATGGATAGTAGAAAATAAAAATACATCCTAATTTAGTTAGAACATTAAGGCGAAAATAACAGGAAACAGGAGGAAAGAAGGAAATAAATAATAAGTGATAAATTAACATGGACCTAAAAAAGTATCTGCTCATTTACCAGTAAATTTCAAGTGAAACGGAAGTATCGTTTTCATGTTGAGTTGGTAAACAAAGCGGTCTTTGAAACCAAACACTTTGTGAACGAATGGTTTGGAACAGTTACAAACGCAACGTATGGAAAAAAATCTTGTTTCAATATTTAAAAAAACCATCGAAAAAACGAAACTACTTGTTCAAAGGAAACCACTTTCTCAGGAATGAAGATCACTACACTGGCCATGAAAATAATACTATAACCGAAATATATAAATTGCGGAAAAAATTTTATATATTGTGATCAGAATTCACATCGAAGAAGACCAAATGCCTTCATCGCCTTTACGGTAAATTCTTTATATGGCGTCATAATAAAGTGTGTTCTTTTAAATCGTATTTACGCGAAATTCCGTTTGGCTTATGTAATGTTTAAAATGTGTTTTGCTGCGAAGTATAGCTCTGAATGTGTGTCATTACAAAATATTACCAGTATCTCAGCGCTTCTCTGAACTTAGCACCTTTCCTTAACCCGCATTTAAAAGTTTTCATGAACAAAACATTGCAGTGAAAACTGGAGAATTTATTTTTTATGCCATGAAGTTTTTGCCCCGTAATTTTGCCGTGAAAAACTTCTCCATTTTTATGAACCATCGTATGGCGGATAAAGAGAATAGTAGAGCGAAACGGTAGGGAAGTAATGAAAGACATTTGTAGGAAACGCAAATATTTCTTCATTCAGCTAAATTACTTTACCATTCAGTAATTTCAGGCACAATAAAGATACTACCCTTAAATACAGACACGGTGGAGGTAGACATTTATTAACGCATAATCTTGCACAAAACCATTAAAGGTAATTTATTTGAAATATTTGGACATATATCGATTCGGGCTCTGCATGGAAATAATCTTGTAAATTTACTAAGTAGTAAAAAAACATTTCGAGATTAATGGCAAAATACATTTATGCTTATTTTATTGCTCAAAATACCTACGTTTATACGATGTTAATATCAGAAATGAAGGCCTTTGAAAAGCATGTTAAATAATTACACTGGTATTTATAGGCTTAAGATTAAAATAGTAATCGTCATTGTTAGTAATTTGCTTTGCTGCAGGGGATTTAATAATGATACTGTCATTGCTGTACTGTTTAATTAATATAATACAAGTGATACATTATCTTCTTCACCAACTAGACCTAAGTCGTCTGTGTACTAGGAAGTTTTCCCCAATATATTTCATCAATTCACCTTTTTCTTGGCCTTTCCATGCCTATTTTGTTGAGAACTATTATTGCCATTGAAAAAAATCTCCCAGAATCTATATTCTGGGAAAGCTTGATATTGAATAATTAATAAAAACAAGTTCAAATATTGACCAGGTAGTAAAGAATTGACAACAATTATTTTTATTTTAGTTTATAATATTCCTGTACGAGTAGTTCAATTATCATCATTTATCTGTTGCTGTAATTGTCGCTTGGAAATGACTAGTCGTGTGAGATTTCAGTGCACAATTCAAATTCCCCAGTGCATGTGGGGTCACGGTGGGGGCGTAGGTAACGCACCTACCTTTCCCCAATGCGCATTTGTGTTTTGAGTCCGGTCGGATCACGCCCAATCTCCTCGCATGTTGAACGTGGCAATTGTCCGGCGAGTTTTCTCAGGGGGGGGGGGGGAGGGTTCCCATCTCAGCAACTGCTCCAGTTGCACAGCAATTCAACTTCGCAGGCGTTTTAAACCATAGTTGTTACGCACCGTCAAAATCTAATCTCTCAAAATATTACGGCCAGTGACGAAGACGTTTTGGCCTTCGTGCCTTCGATGCCGTCTAAAAGAGACGAACATCTAGTTTTCTTAATATGTTTTACCTCCAACGTTATGGCAAACTCCTTTATGGTCATACTCAGGCCAGAAATATATTTTGTGGCAGATGCTTTTAGGATAAATGCCGAAGTTTTATGTTACAAATGAAAACAATTTTTTTAAGGAAAAATGTGTTTAGTAAAACTTTTATTTTTCATTATAGTTTGAAACCCTTAAATTGCAATGTTTGCCAGGATAAAAAGAAATTAGGACGAAAATAACTTTTGTAGGTGTATCCATGAAAGAAAAGGTGATCGAAGAGTAATGTTTAAGGCAACTAACTATTAGGGTGGGTGAAGAGATTTGGACGGCTCTTAAACCTTTCAGGCCCAATTTAAATTGCGGTTTCAGGTGTTACAAACAAAGAATTCTATTATGCGTGCTGTACGTAAGTCTACACAAGACTTGTTTCGTCGTCACAGCCAATGAGCTGTACGCTGTACGTTCGAATACAGTTATATGAACCAGTAAGGCGGTTTACGAATCATTTGCCCACAGGTAAGGTTATTGGTCATCGAGCCTCGCAGTGTGCAGTGTACACCAAGAATTACTTACACATCCATAGTGTACACCGGGGCTGAATGGGATATCATCGTGGTCTTGAGAGCTGATGAGTGTAATTGACATGAGTATTGAGCAGCACCGGAATGAAACGGCAGGGGGATACGGGAGATCCCCGAGAAAAACCGCCGACCAACGGTATAGTGCGGCACGATTCACACATGCGAAAATCCGGAGTTACCTTGCAGGGGATTGAACCCGGATAGTCACGGGGGGAGGCGAGCAGGTTAACCGCTTAACCGCCATGGCCTCGCAACTTCTAGAGCAAATGAAGTTTAGAGATAATGCTTTTAGTGCAACCGTTGTTCAAGTCAGAGGCCTAATAGGGACAGTAATGAGAAAATACTTTTAGGACAACATAAACATGCCTGCCTCTCTCTCTCTCTCTCTCTCTCTCTCTCTCGGCTGTGCTGTGGGGTCCGAAATGTAGCTCGTAAAGACGGCTGAGAGGCGGTCAGTCCCATACTCAGAAAAGTCAGCTCAGAACTGCCACGAGGCAGTTACGTAGACCACTTTCAGGGCCGCAGCAATTAAACTTTGGTACCCGGAGGAAAACGTTCTCTTAACTTACTCACTGCATTTCTAGTTGCGGTAGAGACAATCCCTACGTGGCTGTAGAAATAATCCCTACGTGGCTGATGTTAGTCAGTTGAAAGAGGAACTATTTCCTCTATATGTTGGTATACCTTGATAAGTTAAATAATCTTTTGAGCTACCAACGTCGTTCTTCGCATCTGTCTCCCGAGTTACCAGAACTTTTTGCTAGCCACACAAAAGATTAAATTTTCATATGCATGCGTATATATAATACGTTTTAACGTAATAAATGCACGTTAAAATATGTATATACTATTTAAACAAACATGTCACGTATTCAATTACCTCACCGTATAGCACTCTTTTCCACGAGAAATGATTAATATATCTCGTCGCTGGGTGCGAACATTATCATCTCTAAAATAATAATTATAAACTAAAAATAACATTATGGTTTTGGTAAATTCATTCGTATATTTAATTGTGAAAATATCGGGACTAGTTGGTTCAAAAAATAAATAATTAAAAAAATATATGTTATAAAACTTAACAAAAAAAAAGTTTTCATTTTTTAAGAAGATATGAAAAACTCTAACATTCTGAACCAAAATTACGTCCTTAATTTCTAAAAACGAATGACAAGAATTAAATTTTGAGTTTTGTTTATTTATTCGAGGGAAGTCTATCAGATGAATTATTTGGTTTACACTGGTCAATTTTCTGTACGCTTTGCACTTTAAAAAAATCCTGGAGGAGTTATGCGAGATATTTCAGAGAATCTTGCAAGAAAATTTTATGTTGCCGGGTCGTGATGGAGGAGAGCGAAATCCTTGCCGAGGCATGATGGCTCAGCGCCAGCGAGTTAATGAGACAGCATTATACAGTCTCGAGTTTCGCGTGGGCTGTGCAAAAGAGATGGGCACTAAAACGGCATAGTGTTTAAGTTTTGCACTTCTACAACAATCTCTGTTCTCTGCGAGGAGCAGAGAAGTTTGCTGGATTTAAATTTAAATAAAATATACTACTGTTAAGAAGGGGCACTTCTGAAAAACTTTCACACAGCTGAAGAATGACAGCTTAACAGCTTACGTATATACAAACTATTATTTTTGAAATTTCAATAGATAAATTTATGCATTACTTTTAAAAATAGGTTTGATTAATTTTTTTCTCGGCTGCAGCCAGGAGGGCATTAGGGAACTACCACCATAGTGTTTTAATGTTAGCTTATACCTAAAACATATTTATTTATATCAATTATGCAATAATGATAAATAAACTGCACAGTTCAGTAAATTAGTTCCATATAATTTTCTGTTCCAATTTATTAATTTTTAATTCCCATATTTTACGTTTTTTTTAAATAAATAATATAATCATACACTCACCAGAGCCTTATGATCAATACTGTAGAAAGTTTGTCCTCTAGGAGTTCAAACCGTAAAAACCTGTTTTACAAAAGCATGATACTGAATATCAAACTTACTAGGGATAATATTAAATTAATTCGTTTCTTATTTTAATGAATGACATGAACGTTCTTCGTTCAGAATATGTGGATAACTACATATATTCGTAGACAATACTAAGAAACCTTAATATTACATTTTATATAATCAATTAATAATAATAAATTAAATGCTTATCTAATATTTTTGAAAATAAATATTAATACAAATAAACTCAATTAAAAAACCAACAAGTTGAAAATAAAATAAATTTATAATAACTATAATAAATAAAGTAAAAAATATTAATAAGTATAAAATATTACATTTATAGTTATATACTTTATATTATTTATATAAAACATGTTCTTAATAGTAATACATTTTTAAAGAAATCATGGAAAGAAAAGAAAGCTAACAGTCCGAGTTTCGGAAATATTTGGACATATCTAAAAGGTCCTACAGATAAAATTCGATAAATGCTGTTCTCGGTAAGCTGAACCCATTTTAAGGCTGTGCTCCAAAGTTCCTTTAAGCTTATTTGTATCCGTTTGACAAATGTTAATATAAAAATAGCCATATGATTAATAAAAATAGTGTATAAATTTGGTATCCTTCAAAAGACAACGTCTGTGGCCACAATGAAATGTAATTGTTTAGTAATTATTCTTGCTAGGAAAGCCTTAAAAAGTGCTCACTCTACTATATGCTGTTCACGGTAAAGTGAGCACTTTTGTGGCACTAGTTACTTTTTACTTTCAGCCATTTTTTATCATTTAACGACCTTTCTAAATTAATGTTGCCATGTAAAAGTAATAAATACAGTGGGTATATTCCACCGCAATCGGAAGTTAACGTCTAACGCTTAAGTAAAAAATATTTTTTTACTATTATTCCAGAGGGCTAACAAAAGTTATAAGTTTACCGCGAATAGCCTATACAATGAATAATCTACAGCAACAGCATTCCTGTGCTGCGGGCTGCCTGCCAGTTGTGAGTTTGCCCAGCTGCATTTTACACTTTTCTGTTAGCACTTCAAGTAAAGTGCGAGTGTGTACTTGTGCGCTCTCTTTCCTCCCCTGCTGTAACTAGAACGGCCTCCATGAGCGCAACAGTGACATTAGTCACTTTGCTACGTTCAATTAGAGGAGTTATCGCTAAGGGTGCACGTCAATATCTGCGGGTTCATTTCAGGTCAAGATAGATTTCAAACGCGTTTACATATGTCACCTTTGCTATTGGATCGTAGCATATTATGCACGCCCTAGACTCCTAGCCAATAGCAGACTTGCAAGGGAACAAGGTGAGAGGTGTCACTGCGGCAGCAGCCAATGAACAAACATCTGAGGCTCGACTGTATTAAAGTCTGTGGAGCCTAGCCTACAAGTCATTGAACTCGCGGAATTCTCCCATCCCTACCAACAAGCCAGCGAAGCACTGAATACGAAGAAGACGACACTGGGCACACAAGAACTGTAGAAAAATTGGCGGTTACAATGCAGACGTTAGTGGAGTATACAATACTTTTTAAGCAAGTTTGTCGGCGTCAAGTGTGTTGAATTCCTGGGACTTTTATTTATCTATTTGTTTTGCCAGCTATTACGGCTTGTACTGTCTGTACTGTCTTATAACACACCGAACATCCTTTAGCCTACTGCGTTTTCTCATTAGTGCATTGCAGTAGTTGGAAGGAGATCCCGTATAAAACCACAAATTATCGATGTCTTTAACACATTGAGATCTGCGCAGATCTACTCGCACTTCAGACAAATTAGAAGTAAGTCACCTATATCCACTACTGCAAGAACACCGGTTCTGTTGGTGCCTGTGTTAGAACTCGCCATCGTACTATTGGTTCATACCACACCGGACACTACCATGTACTTTACAGCGTTCATTATTGGCCGGTCATCAACCAATGGAGGGTCGAGATGGTATTATTCCAACCAAATGTCCTTTATCGTAAAAAAGGATTTTTTACAACCAATCATGTCCCTTTGAGGGGCTATAGTAAAAGAGATTACCTCGCAAGACCACGACAGCGCAGTAACAATGATATTGCTATTGATGTAGTGTTAAACACTGGCCGAACTAAGACTGTACACCCATGCGAGTTTTGCTTTGAACAACAAAGACATTTTCTAATTAGCTTTGCTCGAGCTACATCCGAGCATAGTCTGCAAAGTTTCAATGATCCTACTTTCCTTAACATGAGTGTAATTAATTTTTTAATAATTTCTTAAAAATTGAGTCGGTAGGTAGGAGTTCACTTCTCTTTGAAAGCAATATCATTGGAAACGAAATAGAAATCTTATGCAACAGCAATGAGAATTACAAGTACACACTTATCCTTACAAAGGAGTTGAAAACAGAAAACCTTGTACAATAAGCTAGCGTGCAGTCAGAAACATTACGGAGTTCGGATTCGGAGCATTAACTTCGGATTTAATCAGTCTAATGTTTCGAATCATAGGGTTTACTAACCTAAAATATTTACAGGGCAGTCATTTTGAAAATACGTGACTGAGCCTCCTAAAACATGCAAATTTACTTTGCCTACTGTAGCGCTACTTCTGTGTACAATTTAGTGTAAATCGGTTGATTTATTTCTAAGCTATGCCATAAAAACATAATTTTCATATTTCGTGCTATCTTACCAAACTTTCAATAAAGAGGCTCTAATAATTACTGTCAACATACAAATGTTGGTTATATTTGGTTAAACCGTTCGGCAAACCTACTTAAGTTATTTATGAAGCAGCCATTTAGAACATCGTTGTCCGATTCACTTAAATCACGAAAGATTACATGGTCTTCTGTAGTATTTATGGTGTGCAAAATTAGGTGAAACTTGGGTGAGCCGTTCCAGGAATTTGGTAAAATGTTCGCACACAAAACTAAAATAATTTAATAAACGCCATTCAGAAAATATGTCTGAAGTATTTTTAAAAAATGCATATATTTATATCGCCTACCACAGCACAACATATTCGACAAATTTTGTACGAATGGGTTGATTGTTTCTTGAGATACGAGATAAAACATAATTATTATTATTGGTCTTACAAAATAGCAAATTTTACAGTTGCGACAGGTACTGCGAGCATATAAAATTAAGTAGGAATTAGTTTTAGAAAAATACAATGAGCGAAAATATTTATATAGCCACCATTTGAAAATAAGTGCCATACCTACATAAAACATACCAGTTTATACCTCCCACCGCAGTACTATATTTTTGCCAAATTTGGAAGGACTGTCAAATTTTATCCGAGATATGACAAAAAAAAAACTTTATTTCCTCACATGGCACTATCTTACAAAATGGCGGACAACACACGCAGACACACACACCTACATATACATACACACAGAAAGGAAAATGATCTCATAAACCTTTCTTTCCTTCAGAAAATAGGCTTAAAAACAGGTATAAAATATACGTGTAGCTTGTGAGAAAAATTAATCATTAAGGGTGTTTTACTCACCATCCAAAATGGTAAAAAAAATTTAAAAAATTTTGTTAAAAATATCGGGAAGTTAGGGATGAAAAAAAAACTAACCGCAACACTGTATCAAACAATGATCATCACCAACCTCTAAAACGGTAATTTTAAAAAACCTCCCAAGGCAGAACCAAAATAGGGGTGGCTATTCTGACGTTATTTTCATACTGTAGCCATGATTATTTCCTAAAATTAGAAAACAGATTAGTAATAATCCTGCCCAAATATACAAGAACAGTTGCCTTGCCACACACAAACCGAGTTCCATTTACGAGAATAGGATCCACAAATAAGGGTGGACGTCCAATACCTTGGAAGTAGGCAAACTGGGAGGCACAGACGAGCCTTATTTTTGTTTCATCTATGATTGTTTCCAATTTTATTTCTCTACGCAGGTCGTTTTTCATTTTTGAAGGCGTAATTCAATTTGCATCTTCATCTTATCACAGACGTGTACAACCCCAGGTAATTAACAATACGTCAAATGAAAAGAATTATCCATCGTTCCTTGTGGAAATGGCAGAATGAAGCTGGGAAGGAAAACTGAAGAATGTACAGGAAACTATTATACCCCGACATTCATGCGTCAGAAGCGTTTTATAATTGGGTTAACTTAATAGCGTTTCCTTTCGGTTAAATCGACTTATATTTCATGTTTATGTATAAACTTTAAACAGAGTAAAAATATGTGTATAGACCATTCACGACTACTTCAGACATCTCTGAAGCTCTGCTAAAGTTCTACTTCCAGGATATTCCTCCGCCTTAAGTAAATAAATCTTAACCGAGTATAAAAAATTACACCAAAGAGACAGCGCACCTCTTTCGCGTGCACTCAGTGTAATGCAATATTGCATAAGAACTATTTCTTACTAGGCATTACCAACACACATATTTTCTCCCAGTTTTTTTTTACTCATTTTTATTATAAATGAGATATTATAATATATAGATACAATATGAGTGAAGGTTTAATTTAACCAAAAATAAGGTATTTTTATGTTAACACAAGAGTAAAACACTTTGATAAACAAAGTATTTAAGAAATAAACAAACCTGTCATACATGGGGTGATTTTTCAAAGGTTTGTTTAAAAAAGTGTTAAGAAACTGCGAATAGACTATATCGGTAGCGCCTAGTAAGAAATAGTTCTCGCTGAAAATATTATTAAACTGCGTGCGTACGAATGCGGCGAGTTGTTCTTTGGTGTAGTTTTCTAGGACTTAAGATAGTTAAGCCTTGTTTCCATGAGGCGGAGGAATATCACGTAAGTAGAACTGTGGCAGAGCTCCAAAATAGTTGGAAATAACCATGAATGAACTACAGTCCACTTAGGATGGGTGCTGTGGCATGTGGTGAAGTGTTGCAAGGTAAGATGGCGCTTGCTCAGTGATGTACACACTCGGCTCACGCAGCAGGAACCAGTAACCAGAGTGCAGCCGGGAGAAAATGAATGTATTGCGGTCACTCACGAGACAGCAACGAGGCGCCCATCACACACGTGCTGTGACGTCAACCCCACTACTACGTTTAAGTGTCCGATGTGTAAACTTGCAAACGATTAGGCACAGCACAGAGCAAAACACAGCTTACATTGAAACAGTTCACCACACGCCGCTGGATGGGGACTATGTTAAAAATAAATATGGGTCAAAATGCGTAAACCCAGTAATAATGGCCGCCTGCAAACACATATACAGAACATATCTTCTAAAGATGTCTATGTTACAGAAACGACGGTCATGATGGTATACAGACTCCCGCAATCTATTAATGCAACACGCAACACATCCTGTTAAAAATAATCCTCGACAGTCAAAGGCTGAAAGCAATTCGGAATATTATGATATAGGAGTGTGTCGTGTTCGTGGTTGCCTATGAAAATATTTTTGCCTCGCGGTTTTGTAATTTAGCATGCAATTAAACACTTGAAATAAACGTTTCGAAAGAAAAAAAAACTGTAGAAATTTGCACTAAATTTACTGTCAACACTCATTCGGATGAACGATGTTGGTATAGGCTGTTCAGGGTAATAACAATGAGCACTTTTGAAAGCCCTGCTTAAGATCTACTTGTATGCAACTTGTGCAGTCTTCTACTACTTGTATAATTGCCATTAGTGTGGGCCCAATCATTTTATTCATACGTTGGTTCAGTGAAGCTGTGAAATTATTTTAAAAAAATGGGAAGTATTAAAAAACGTTTCTTAATTACGTGCGTTAAAATAGAAAGCAAAAGAAATCATTGCATTTTTAACAACACTTTTAATTCAATGTTTATTTGTGGAACTACGTTTTCTCAGTTGTTGCCAACCTTACCGGAGGCGTGGCAGCCAGAGCGTGCCTGTTAAAGTATATCCCAAGTTGGCCAACTGTTGACACAGGCGGTACATGCTCGCCCACGTGACTAAGTGTTTTCTGATGATGCACACAATTAGACCACGTGAGTAACAGTGACTATATTTGCTTGGGAAGTATTTTTGATGTGGGCCATCAAACACTAAACGACTGACGAAATTTCATATATGGCGCACAAGCAAATGTCTTTGAAACACTCACAGGCATCTTAGAGTATGCAGAGAATGTGTGGGTGATGCTTGCCAAAGAGTACATACCGGCTTTTCCTGTATGCCAACTGCTCCTTATTACTGAGGAAACATAATCAGCAAGCCTATGTTCCATTTATGGTATGCCGACTATATGTTGTTGTGCAGTACCAAATAGCATATGCGTATTCAATTTATTGTTTTATTTCATGTATATATGTGAAGTAAAATTATCAGGTAGAATTGCTAGTAATAGTAAAAAATAGTTTTTTGACCAGAAATCTGTAAAGCGTCGGTCAAGTGAAACGGTAGGAGTATAAGAATTAAAGAGAAAGAGAAAAATTATTTAAGTTATCACAAACAGTTACTTAACACATATTTATTCTACCTTGAGACATGGAACTACTTTCCATCCATCGTTACCAACTTTACTGGGCGCGTGTCACATAGTGCGCCCGTTAAAATGTACGCAGTCAGGAGCTGTGACTTTTTTCTGAGGTTGATTTGAAAGTGCTCACTCAATCGTGAACAGCATTTATATCATTTTCCTCTTTTTAGGCGGTGGAACAGAATCATATGTACTTCATTTACTGAAATTACAAGTGAAAATATTTCTTCAGATATGTTTACAACGCATGCTATTATTTCAGCTGACCAGCTAAATTTATTACTTGCGCGAAGAAATCACGAAAGGAAAATAACAGTTACATTACTCGTACCGCTTCTTCTTAACTGGTAAATTTTAAGGTAAGTGGGCCAGTAAGACGTTACTCTGTCTATAGAGGAGAGATTTTAACATCATATTTATTTGTTTTTTTTTGTGAGCTTTCAGGTCTGCATGTATGTGCCATGCCTCTTTTACTATTTGCTGTTCACGATAAAGTAAACACTTTTTGAAATAAACCGTGGAAAAAAGTCACTGCTCCTACCTGCATATATTATAACGTGCACACTGATTGACACGACCCAAGTAAAGCTATAAATTATCGAGGGGAAGTAGTTCCATAGCTTAACGTTGGATAAAAGTGTTAGGTAACCATTTGTGACAATTTAAATCATATCTTCCGTTTTCTGGTTTTTAAGTGTAGAAATGAACATATTTGTAAAATATTTACTTTTATAATGATTTCACTATTTTTCTTTACCGACGCATGAATAAAGTTATGAGGCCCAAGACAATGTTAATTTTACATAAGGCGGACGAATAGACAACGTGCATACAAGTATATCTTAAGCAGGGCTTTCAAATGTGCTAAGTTTACTGTCAACAGCCTATACGAATGAATAGCGTGGTATTTTCACCTGGTACGCATACGAAAAGAAGCTTTGAGATTTCTCAATATTTAAATCCTTAGTTCAAAGAATAATTTTTCGTATAATTTATGTGGTAAAAAAATTGAGGGAGCTATTGAACATAGGGAGGTAAGAGGATAAGTGGCCTATTTGGAAGTTTCCATAAATGCCCTTGCTGGTAAGCTCATGTATTTTACCTACTCTTTCATCAACATCGTATTTACTTAAGCCGCTATTAAACCAGTGTCACGTAATGAGAATTTATATTCAATAAATACAAAAAATTGCTCTTCAATCTAGTAGCAAGCTAAATACAGTGGTGTTTTTCCCCCGTCTTGTATGTAGGCTTACAGGTTTGCCAAAAATGTTTTGGGAGATTCTAAGCCTACAGCAAACGTTTCAATTCGTATATCCCGATGTCGCGTGTCCTACAGATAGGGGGCAGTGAAATCTCGCAAAAGAATTTCAAAATACTGTAGGATCATTTAACTATCTTGGTTGGCTGAATTACTTTTTGACAACTGTTAACTGTCTTGACACGAATCGCGTAGGAGCCGTGCCTATGTTGCCGAATTCCGAGTGGCTCGGTCAAATATTAAAACTGCTTCTCAAGCAGACATCAACCAATGGCAATATACAGACAACTGTCGGGTGCTTTTGTTATCGAAGTCTACCGTGTTTTCATTATTTTTTTTCGCGTAAAGTCACTGGCTCTGTCTAGACAGAAAGAAGGTCCCGATGTGGAAGAGAGTGTTGCATTTATACAAGTATTATTTCGATTAAATAATTAATTTAAAATTCCCTGTAAGTTAACTGTAATGAAAAATTTCCAAATCTTATTTTAAAAGCCGGAAATAGCTTACAAGTTGTGAAAAATATTGAAAATGAACTACGTGTAAAATCTGTCGTGTGTCAATGACTGCCACGTCACACAATGACGTCAGAACTGTTTCTCGCCCAACATCTGTGTTTCATTCAACACTGTCGTCTATATCATCAGTGTCGTTGCTTAGCATGGAATTGAAATAAATTTCAGGAGGAAGGAAATATACTAAGCGAGATACAGTCTGATAGAAAACACTCAGCTCCAAAACCAGCAATTAAAATTTCACATTTATTCATTTTTTTAGTTAGAAACACTTGGTTAAATTTGGCTCCTTATCGCGAGTCTCAATAACCTCCAAATCATTCAGCAAATAAAACCGTAAAATGGCTGTGTTACCGTTACAAATTAAATTAACACCAAAATATATTTTCATTCCACGCAAATAAAATATTGTGAAGTATGAAAAGCATCAAACAGTACTCTAAAACTACTTGAATACTTAACTGTATTAGGTTAAATAAATTTACCATATCAAGTAGGTAATATTCATTTTCCAGAATAATTTTAAAACACAAATTCATTTTCTAACTATGCAGTATGTAAAAAAGTTAAAACTAAACGTATTACCTATTGACCAAAAATAAGAATGGCCTAACTAAGGTAAATGTTTTATTCTTTTATAAGTTTTATACTGTATTTTATGACTGTGATAATGAAAGCAATGAGAACCTTAGACGAAATGAGTAGAAAGCAAGACCGTTGTTAACAAAGAGAGGGAGAAATCAACGCTCTTCATTACGAGATTTAATTAAAAGTGCTTGCAGTGGGAGAGCTGGGAACGTGAAACTCGAAAACTGAAATGAAATGTAGTGTTCGGTTTCCAAGGAAATTAAAATTTTAATTTCTACGTGAAAGTTAAGCTAAAAATGCGATAAATCATATAGTATACATTCTATGATCGAGATCGTATCCAGAAACGATATATGTATGTCACTAATTATCAGATATGCTGTACAGTTTCAAGCACAACATTTAGACGGTATATAATAAAAATTCATTACTTAGTTTCTGTAAGAACGATGTTCAGATATAAATAATATTCGTTATTAAAATTCAGCAAATAAATAACGGATGTATTTATTAATGTAGAGTCTCATATCACAATTACATTTCTATATTTTTCCGAACCTGAAATAAACGTTTCATAATACCAAATATGAAAGAGTTTATACATTTGAAGTGAGGTCAAGGTATGTTGTTTTATGCAAACCGAGGTAAATCTATGTATAAATTTTATAATAATCTACAGTTATATTTAAAAAGTTATAAAAATACCAAAAATTTATTTGTGTTTTGCATGTATACGTTGAGATTCTTCCTGTTTTTTTTTTTCAGTGGAATTTTTCTCGTTTTGACAAAAAATTTTCATTTTCTATGATTAATAGCTTTTAATTTAGCATGTATGTAAAATATCTGAGTCTATAATTATAAATGGATTTTTTAAAATAACGATACATTTTATATCTAAGAAGAACAGTGGGTCTAACATACACAAAAAGATTCATTTTTTCTAAATCCTTATTTACACTATACTTTAATCTACTATCAATATTGTGAATGACTTAGTATATTCTGATGAAAATTTAATCTAAGAAAACAGAATACAAAAGATGGAATATACGTTAATATAGAAAGTATCTTGATGGTCTGCAGCCTGTAATAAATATTCGTGTCAAAGGAAATATCATAATGGCACAACGAAGAATGTCACTTGATATAATTGAAAAATATGCTAACAACGGAAACTACATTTAAATAAAATTTAATTGACTTACAAGATAAATTTAATAAAATTAATTGATTTTGAGCATGGAATAGGTAATTTTTATACCTCTATTAAGAAACATTCGTACAATTTTAGTGTTTTCTGTTAATGTGTTTACAGTAGTAGACTATTTATTACATTTACTATGTACTCATAATAGTCCCACTTAAAAATGGCGTCTTTTGGCATATTTATAAAATGCATCCGTTTCTATCGAATGTAAAATTTTACTAGTGAATCATTTGTGAAAGAAAACTGACAGCATGTTGCTGAAAATAAACCAGAAAACCAGTTCGAACAATAATGCGATAGAGTGGGAAAGTAGTGCAGTTAAAGGAAAACAGCAGATTTCTGTTTTAAAACGTGCGTAGTTGAACACAGACGTATTGTTACGGTGGTATAGAAGAGCTCTAACTGGGAACCCATACATGAATCCGCCAACACAACTTCAGAGTGCAATCAGAACGCCAGGAATCGCGAGAACTTATCGCAGCAACCACGGGGCGAGGCCGCTTGCAAAAAAACCCCCTCCACCAGCCAGCGATTGGGGACATGGATGCCTAAACGACGCGCCGATATAGGCCACTGTACGGCAGGGTCCGGCGTCTTTCCACATCCGACCAGCAGCCAGGGAAGAACACGACATGTGTGTGACCGTTCGCCGTTATCCGATCCACTAGAAACTGCCTTCGGTGGGGAATGTCCAACTTAGACATTAAGATATATGGCATGGGATAAGTCATAACTTAAATTATAATAATATCTTAATAACAATTACAATAGCTCCTCGTTACAGTAGCTCTTACAGTATTGTCTGTGTCTCGTATCATGAATGAAACCCCCCCGTAGTTACAATGAAAGCTCTACCATTAACTATCATTTCAGCTACGCTTCTAACACCTTTTTGTGTGGATATGACCTTAAGTCATACCCATAACAGTGTGGAATGCCCAATGATATTTTATAAATAACGTTATTATAAACAACAGCATGTTACCGCTGAGACTATGTATATTTTAGGTGTTCCTACAGTGCTCTGCCACACTGACGATGCGATGTGGGGCATACATTCCTGATCTTACATTCGACCTCCAATTTTTACCGGAATACCGGTGTTATTTAAATGTTAAAACAGTTTTGTATTAAAACTTAAACATATTACATGTGCTAGACGCAAAAAAAAGGACTATCGTAAATATGTATATGCTTAGTTTTTGTGGACGGAATGTGCTTGTTTCGTATGGATTAACGTACGTACATATATACTTACGTTCATGTATATGCTTCGCTCAAATTAGATATGTACATATGTACAGTACATCTGTGAGAAATTCACACGGGTGTAATAAATTTGCATATTCAAATTCATAATTTATAAAGAAAATGATCATCGTTCTTAATGTTCTGGTGAATATGTAGGTACATTAATGGGTAACAATGTATATAGATAATGGAAGAAATACAGCAATGCAAAGTCGCGCAATAGTTTTGCATATTGCTCAGCAAACCTTGTATTCATTTCATCAAAACTGATCACATAAACAACGTAATATAATAGTATGATCAACTTCACAGAAACAGAATTATATTTCCACGTGCTGGGAATTCTTAATTACCACCCTCATATCATCTTATTTGATACCTCTGCCAATAAAACTTCCCCACAACCAGCGAAGTGGCTCTACAAATATTGCCACCGGGTGTAAATAATTTTGTGCCGTAGGTACTACCATAAGTAAATATGCCATACACACAAGTGGAAACTTGAATGGCCAAAGTAGTGTGCGGTTGGGAATAAATCGTTTTTAAAATAGTATTCGTATTGGTTTTTCAAACTATTTATAATATCACAGTTTCTTCAAACAGCCCCATTTGAAAATAATAAGTAATAGGGTTGCCTATTTTGTAGGAATAAGTAGAAAAGCCCCTGTCACGCTATCAAATTTTTGCCTTCAACTATATTTGACAACAAAATTTGAGGACAAAATTCGGCCATAAAATTTTTCATTCCAACAAATTTTATCACATAATCTCGGATATGTTTGAAAATGTGTCATACTGTGAAATTTTTTTATTGGGAGAATGTAATTTTTAATATTATTTAAAAATTATTTTCATAGTGAGATATTGCTTTTGTTTTTCCATGCGGCCAATTACAGGAAGAAATATATGGTAGTATATTTTTGTTTCTTCACTAAATTAAAATTATATTTAAAATATATGTTTCCTGCACAATTAAATTTAATGCCTCTGAGTTCGTAATACTACGTGCAATATTCACTTAAAATAGCATTCATGCCCAGACAGCTTCTATATGACTTAATTGTCTTCATAACTTACTTAGTTTCCAGCAACTGTTCGTTATTTTAAGTGCCTTGAAGTCAACTCTTGTCGTGCACGATATTGATTGGCTGAGACCGACAAGCATCAAATAAAATTTGTAACCTGTCCAATTTTCAAATGTTTGATGGAAACTAAAGCCGTCCAACTTTCTCAGACAAATGTGGAGGCGTCTATGACGTTACGATGACGTCATAACTGTCCAAACGTTATTTGACCACACTTATTGCAAGCAGTTTGACGAAAAAATTTGACAATGTGACACGGGATTTAAACAGCTCGTCGACAGCGAGGTCATTTGAGACGGAGCAAGTTGCTCAGATAAACAAGAAGCTGGGAGGAGTCCGCCACGGCCTGTGGTATGGAACGATTCCAGCATCCACCTGGAGTGATTTCGGGAAACCACAAAAACCAAATTCAAGATGACCGTGTCGGGAATCGAATCCAGGTCCTTTCGAACACGAGCCCTAAGTTTTGCCACTTAGGCACCTGACTCTGTAATCTTCTAGGTATAGGCTATTTACGGTAAAATGAGAACTTTTGAAAGCCGCGCTTTTGATATACTTACATGTGCGTTGTGTATTCTTCCGCCTTACGTAAGATTAGCATTGTCATTGGACTCATAACTTTATTCATGCGTCGGTCACGTGAAACCGTGAAATTATTAGAAAAATAAATATTTTATAAATCTGCTAATTTTTACTCTTCGAATCTTTAAAGAAAATATTTAAGTTATCACAGATGGTTACCTAACACTTTTTATTTGACGTTATGATACGGAACTACTTCCCATGCATCGTTACCAACTTTACTGGGCGCATGTCTTTAGTGCGCCAGTAAAAATATGTGCAGGCAGGGGCAGTGACTTATTTCTGTGGTTGATTTCAAAAGTGCTTACATTATGGTGAATATCCTTTAAGATGATTCCATTGGCGGGGACCTGCAAAATTCACTTTATTATTTGGTATAAGGTTAAAATTCACAGCGCTATTGGCTGCTGGATAGATGTGAAGTCGCACCCTTTCTAACTGAACTGCACGTGATTGGGGCACACGATTGTGAAGCGTGCATTTACCGGCGCAGAGTTACCAAGGGCGTGTAAAATTAATTACTGTCCAATTACAAACGTATTGCAAAGCTGTTAAACGTATCCCTAAATAATAACGCGAATTTTGCAGGCATCTGTCCACCAGTCATGCATACTGAATGATCAAAGCTGTCGAAAGATTGTCATAGCGTGTAACAAATATGTAAATGAACTTGAAAGCAGTTTTACAGGCAGAATGTATGAGATTCAAATTCAATCCCTGACTGCGGTGTAACATCAAAATACTTTAATTTATGTTTAAAAATGGAAGATCTCTCAGAATACCGTTCCATTCTGGTCACTTTTTAACTACGTCTTCCTCTTATCACAATTTGCACCTAATTCGTATTAATTCTACCTAGACGAGAACAGAAACTCTGTAATATTTCACGAAAGTAAAGTTATATATGAATTTATTTCATGTTTTAACTAGTTTATTGTGAACTCTAAAACTATTTGTCAAAATTAGGAGATATAATTTGGATTTTAGAAAAAAAAAAAAAAAAAAAAAAAAAAAAAAACAGACTTTGTATAAGCGTTTAAACGGTGCGAAGTGAGGCACATCAGAACGATAATCAATGTACATACGATAAGCAGGAAATTTTGTCGCCCAATTTTAACACTTATCTAATTGGTTAAAACTGTAACTTCAGCACGGTTAAAGTTAATGATATTAGCTAGACCTATGAAATTGCTGTCAAATTCTGTTACCTTTATTATTCTCGTTGGAAGAGATTTGTAAAGACATTTCATATGAATTAATACTATTTATAAAAATACGTGATTAAAAAGTCTTTGACTCCCAACTTCTTAGGTAAAAGAGAATGGCAATAGCATGGAGAGTTCACTGTGAGTACTTGGTAAAATAGTAATGGTCTCTATACTTATGTAATCAACTCACGAAAAGTGAGCACTTTTCAGAGCGGTCTCATTTGGAATAATAGTCCATAAATATATTTTAGTTTAGTCTTAGACGTTAACTTCCTACTGCAGTGGAATATACACACTTTGTCTATTACTTATATGGCAGTTATTCATTTGAAGTGGTGGGTAAGAAATAAAAATGGTTGATAGGAAAACTTAACTAGAGCCTCGGAAGTGCTCACTTTACCGTGAACAGACTATATCAGAGACAGTAGATTCATGTATGGTCATTCGCAGATTTATTTTACATGCGTAAGAAAATTATTGTTTGTATTCCTTAATGTTACAATTTGTAATATAATTTCAAAATTAAAAATTATTTCTGGTAAAAGTATAAGTTTAGAGTTTAAAATTTAGAAATTGTTCCGTCACATAAATTAATTTTTCTGCACAATGATTCCTAATGATTTGATTTCTCTGTATAGTTTACTTGGAAGAGAAAATTAAAATTAATTTAAAAATTCTACAAAACATATCAGAACAATACACACAAATGTACAAAAATTTAAAGATATTTAATTCCGTTTTGAAAGGTTAAAATACGCAACGTAAAAACAATATTAAATCGTTGTTTAATTCGACGCTGCCATATTATACTTTCAGATATACATTTGCTTATTTTTGGGCAATAACACAATCTGGAATACCAGTTCATAAAATAAATTTTCTCCAAGAAACACCTAACAAATTTCTGTGAATAATTTATAATTTAATTTAATCTAGTACACACTAGCACATTATTTTATATAAATGTTTCGCGTGAATGAAACATTGATTTTGTATCAGTATATGATATGGCGCTTCCTACTGTAGTAATCAAACACATTTAGAATTCACTGCATCTAATAATATAAGTTTGAGGTGACTTTCTTGTAAACACTACCCATTGTTGCAACATCAGTAACTTACTTATTATGTGAAAACTTTGACTCAGCAGGCCTTGGCATATTTAAATGGTAGTAGATTTCAAATTTCATTTGAAAATTGGCAAATGTGTCACATGCTGTGCCTTATTTAGGGAGAATTAAAAAAAAAATTACCAATACAACTTACCTGGTAGTAGTCACTGGAGTGTATCAAGCTGAAAAATTCATTACTCACCAAAACTTAATAACGGTTTATCTACATTGTATTCTATAATTGCATTAGCCTTCAATGCACTCAATTATGGAAGTATATAATGAATCGGGAAAGCAAAACAACAAACTCATTATAGTATAATAATAATACTGCTACCAACTGTCATTGGATCATAGTCGGAAATTTGAAGTGAATATAGTGTACTAGAGAAGATAGGAGAAGAAGATGAGAAATACAGAAGCATGTGTTAAATACTGGATTAGATGTGCAGAAGGTCAATGTAAATTTCTACGGTTCTACATGCGATAAAATTATGAGTTAGCTTGCATGCACAAAGATGTTATTTACTACTTCACTAGAATGATCGGATTTGTTTGTTGCTACAGTTTATCATCAGCGTTACACAGTTTTGTAGGGCATAATTTTCTGTTCAATTATATTTATTCTTAGGACTACTGATCCGATTTCATGTAGGTGAAACATTTCACAGCTGAATAAAATTTGCATGAGAAACTATACAAAAACTACCAATTACTCTAAGCTTCTAAGTTTATTCGAAAATTATGTAATATGTATTATAATTATTCACTACCCTAAGGGAAAGTTTATTATTTAAGAAAGTATAAAAACGAAAGTGGCCAGAAATAAAACTGCTTTGAAAATTTTTCTAATGCAAAACAAAATAGTATTAGCAAACTACAGCAAAAAAGAAGCTTAGTATTTATATCGTGCTTTCAAGTTCACGCCAGAGTGCTTCATTTAATTATAGCGAACTTGATGAGCATTATGTATTCGTGTCAGAAAATTTATTTATGTTTAAATGCTTAATAAACGCGGGACATTTTTCACATAGAGCTTCAATTCCAGTGTCACTATTCCTTTATGAATGCTCACTGTAATTCTTAGTTTCACACTTGGTTTTTATACAGTTCAGTTTTCAATTCTTAACTGTGTTCACAATATTAAGTTAAATGAGTTTTATGTGTAGTTAAAGTGTTTGTAAATTACACAAACATAATCCTACAAACAATTGTTAAAATTTTCACAAACATAATTATATAATAATTATTACTTGTTCATCCGCAGCATCCACTGAGCTTCTGGTACATCCTTCCACTAACGTGATACTCGGCATCATTCAAAACACCTTATATTATTGGATAATGGTACTCGAACTGTGTTCGCACATAATGAGGCTAACAAACAGAACAGAAAGCCGGTTGCAGTTCAATACTTAAGGACACTTCCCGGAACACTGTGTGCATCTCAGCAAGTGCTTGAATCTCACGATATAAACACGTACCACTGGTCACTAGCGACACAGTCTTCAGAGCCGTCAAGAATACAGTCTGAGGTGGGGAGCCAAGAGAAGGCGGTGCAGGTTTTATAATGGGAAGATACTGTGAGAGAGGAGTCTATTAGAGTCTTACTTGTCGGGCTCGGGGTGATAGTCTTCATCGAGATAATCCACGTGAAGCCGAACTCACTGAACCGCTCCATCTTGCGGCCACGCGTCGTCTTCTGCAGCATCTGCTTCACGGCCATGATCTTCTTGGTGTACTCGCGCAGGCCGAAGAGCACCTTGGGCAAGACGACGCCGATTTGGAGGCTGTCACGGTGGCTGCGGCTGTAGGGTGGTGGGGTGGAGGGGCCGTGACCCACTGTGGTGGGCGGCTTGGGGGCAGGCGTCGGCGGTGGCGTCGTGGTCGGCTCGGGCCTAGGGCGCACGTTCTCGCCGCCGAGCTTGAGACCCTCTCGGGGCCGCCCATCGCCGATGCGCACCCCGCTGCCACGACCGGTGGTGTTCCAGTGCCGGAGCTCCGCCCCTGCCACCGCCGTGCACAGCAGGGCCAGCACCAAAATCACCGCAGCCAGCCGGGCCGCGTTCTCGAACCTTCTCGCTGCCGTCTCGAACCTTCGCGACGCCGTGGCGTCCGCGCGCGAAGCTTCCGGAACTGTCACAAGGTCACTGCTGCGCGCCCAGAACTCGCACATTCCTACTACTAACCGTGATCTCACTAACACTTCACATTATTAACCACTCTTCCTTTCTACAGACACCTCGTGTCCACTTTGCTTCGCTAGTACACTCTTTTCACTAATGTTTGTTCTGCCACTGATATTCACATACAACATTGTTCCAGTACATGTGTATTGGCAATGCAGATTTTGATAAAAATGCTTTAATAGATAATTTACGAATATCATTACGTTTCTTGCCACAAAATACATTGGAGTTTATGTCTTAATTCATGCCGATTCATTTTGGGCATATATTCGGAATGCAGAAATGCGCTCGAAACTAATGTTCCAAATTTCTTCCTAAAACAAGACAATATGGAATTAGAATTCGAGTTATATGGTTTAAATTGTATGCGTTTTATATTATAAGTAATATTCACCAATGGTAGTTACAGAATGTGAAAGACAGAACTAATTTTCTGATATTGATCAACTTAGTTAATGTTGTGAATTCTTTCGAAATAAAATTAAACCCTCTTAATTTTATTAAAATTACGACACCAGTCTATTCTAACAGCATTTCACCACCATTTATATTGCAAAACATTTTTTAATAAGGCAACAACATAAAATCAACACCAAGATATTGAAATTTCTATTTTCATTGCAATGTTGGACAAACCCTAACAAATTATTCAGAATATAGCAATTAAGATCACTTCATTTATTTTACATTCCTTTACCAACTCGACACACAATTTTTCATAACTTATGGGGAATAAATTGTGACAATAAAGGTATTTTAAATATTAAGAGTGCTATATTTTTGTTTTAATACATTTAAAGAATAGCAATTTATAATGTACTTCTTATATAGAATTAAATAACCACAAGTTGAGTCTCAATATTTTTAGTATTCATTAAGTGAGGGATGCCATAAAATAAGGTATACAGATTATTTAATTTATTACTATTCATGTTGTAACTTACAACATGTTAAGAGAGGAGAGAATTTAACTTGTAATTTAGTTAGAAACTCCATAAATGAGGAGCAAATTCACTCTCATACATACCTATTAGCACAGTAATTTTGATATAATAATGGTATCTAACCTGTCAAGTGCGCTATAAATTTTTCATAGGTTAATATATTAATTTTATTACCAATGACTTAATAGCACACTATTTTTAAAACAAAATCGCACCAAAACTAGCAGGGAAATTAAATGTGAACTTAAAATTATTCATATCAGTTAAAAAAAAAAAAAACTTGTCGCGGTTTTAAATGACGATAGGTCAAATCCGTAATTTAAAAAATATATTTTGTATTTTAAAATGTAACTGGACATATACTATTGCCAATACTAATTTTAAGTATACGAAATATTAATATGTATTAAAGATTTCTTTATTCGAAGCAATCACCGTCACCAGCGACACATTCTTTACAATTATTCACAAGGTTATCAATCATGTTTCCTGTAGAAATACCACCAAAACACACTGTATCCGTCACAAAATATATTTTACCGTGGACGAGGCAAAAAATTTCCTGGAGGCACTTTCTGAACTCTCCCAGTTTAAACATCCCTTTCTTTAGCAGGTGTCACAGAAGCATTAAGGACTATGGGTAGGTGTCGCAGTGCATGAATTTCTGAAACGTATCAAATCAAAAACAGTATTGGAGTTACTTAATTGTTTTAAATGATGTCACATTTATAGGCAAAATATATGAATACTGGCAACGAACATATCTAGCAATAGTAGAAACTCACTATAGATTTCGATAACAGAAATGACAACTTTTAAAAAAAAATTAGGCTTATAAACAAAATTAGTTAACATGCCAAAATAATTGCCTTAATTTATCAAAATTAAACTATCTATAATTTTATAGCACTAACGTATGTCTTGGGGAAAAAATTAAATTATATAAGAAGAGTTTTCAACATGATAAAGCTCAGTTAAAATTAAGAAAGGTGTTATTTCTAGAATTGTATTACTGTAGGGTACTATATAATATAGTCGTATAAATTTCCATACAATTACTTTTACATAAACTATGATATATTTTGTGGTTACTATACGTTAGTATTTGAAAAACAATCGACAAAGTTTTATTCAGGGACTACTGCTGTATGTGTTGGTTCGATTAATTGAAATATATAGTCAGCAATACAAAAAAACCTGTCGCAATAAATTAAAATTTTCAAATTAGGTTTTTGATTTTATATTTCGGAAACTAACGCACAACGAGACGTTTTTATGAACCTTGATAAGCAGGAATCGGTCCTTATTCCGAGTAACATAACGGGTATGGCCACATTTTACACAACTGCATGTTCGTTTCGTTTTTCTACACAGTGTGAGTAAGCGGGAATGATCTTACAGGTAGGAAAGACCTTATACAACATCCTTTTCTGCCCACCACAGTACCAGCAAAATATTCTATGTCGTAAACCTTAATTTTTCACACTGTTTGTGGGTGCAATACCCCAATGTCCCTCCGTTTCCCATTTCGTATACGATAATAGCAGAAGATCCACTTTTTGTCACGTAGCTGTAGCGACGAGCCAAAATGATATTGCAGATGTCCACTTGCTGCCATTTGCAAAACTCGTGTCAGTTAATGGGTAACGAAGCTGTTAATTAATTATTATCTTTCCCTATTTAACGTAGATTTATCTTTATCCATCCTTTAACTGCGTCACTCAACATTCTAATATTGGTGGCACATTCTAAAGTACGCGTCATTGCCAAATCACGGCCTGGCGAATAATGAGGCGGCGGCGGCATGATATAGGCCAGCGAGACTACTGGAAGGATGTCTGTCCTCGCCTCGACGCCAACCAGGGCAGACGTCCCAGAGAGACAGGAGGAAGGAGACGTGCCGACCGCAGTAACCCGTCTACAAACCAGCCTTCGTCATCATGCAAGGTGGGAGAGATCGGTCCAGTATATAACCGCAGTGGTGGCTTCATATTAGGTTTCGCCAGGCTTTATTAAAATAACTTAAATGGATAAAGTGCTAGCTCCTCCGATATGTTTCCAGTTAATATAATATGTATAAAACCCAAGAGGTAAATAATAATGTGTCAAACCATGGAAGGGGTAAGCCATGAGTCAATTACAGAGTAGCTCTAACCCGTCGAGTACGACCCTCACAAACGTACATTTAAAGATAATAGTAAATGGTTTTATAAACAAAAAGCTTAAAATATAACAATGTTAACTACAACAAAAGCTTAAAATATAACAATGTTAACTACAACAAAAACTTTCCAGCCAATGATATGTTAATAAAAAATAGTTAGATGACCGTGTTGTTGAAGCATGTTAGGCAAGGACCCGTCATTGTTCCGAAATATATTTTTACCACACACCTATTAGACCAAATGCAAAATGCTGGTTCGGCCAAATTCCTCTTCCGTCAAAGGCCTGTCGTTGGTTTAAGAGATAGATTTTCGGCCGAACCCATGTTCGGCTAAATTACTTTACGGTCAAAAGCCGCGCTTCCGACAGGAAATTCGACCGTAATATGGGACAACTGCGGAAGGCAAGATTGGAAATACCCAGAGAAAATTCACCAGTTAATGACACCCTGCGCAAATATTTGGGCGTGACCCTGGAAAGGACTCGAGCACGGATCGCCATAACGAGATTGTATGCCTCACAATTAACTATATTGCGATACTTTTTTCCACTGCTCGTCTCATATTGAACTCGTGCGACGAACTCACCCTCGCTTTAACTCCTCCTATGACACTTAAGGCCATGATCTTCCATTTCTACAACTTTTGTGAGATTTAATTTTTTAAACCCAAGCGGGAGCCGATATTTTAAAATCATCACACAGTTTAGTCACAAATTTTTTAAATTGTGTACTATAATTTTTTTAAACACGAAAAAAAGTAAACTTTTATCCTATTAATTAACGAAAATATTGTTTATTTGATAATTAATTTAAATCATACACTTTTTGTTGAAAACATTAGGCTACATAACATTAACAATTTGTAACAAGATTGTAAGGGGATTTTACAACATCGGCTCCTGTTTCGGTTCAAAAAATTAATTCTTGCAAAAGCTGCATAAATGGGAGATCGTGGCTTTAAGCTACACCGCAGGTAGTGTGAAGGATTTGAGTTTTAGTGAACTTTAACATGCGTTACTCATAAACCCTTCTATCCCGTGCAAGGCAGAGTAAAGGGAGTTTAATGCAGGCAGTGTACACGTTGGCAATTTATTTCCGCACTTACGAGTAAGTAAACAACATTTCCCTCACATTGTATCACGTAAAAATCCAAATAAATTGAAATAAACACACGTCTTGGTTATATTCCGAAAAAAGCTTTTTTTTTTTTTTTTTTCTGTTGAGCATATTCAAACATAAGTTTCACCACTGTAAGTATAATACGATCCGTAAGCTAACCAATTTGGGAACTTCAGTAAAGAGTGCAACTGAACTCGACATAAGAGTACATTGGCACCATCTAAATAAATACATATATTATGAACGTTTACAACGTCTGCTTAATCAGAGAGATCAGATAGGTTTGAAATCTGCGAAGTATTATTTATATCCTATTAATTTTATTACGGACATTGATATGCCATAATAATATGCCACAATAAGCCATAACGACAATTTTTTTTTTTTTTGCTCTGGTTTCACCTTCGATGTTAAAAGCCTGTAAACTTATTTCATTTTGGTGTGCTCCAAAAATACTCAAGTTGATTAAATCTTGCGTAAAAAAAACTGCGATTACCTCAGAAAAATTAAATATTATTTATACTCAAATACTGTTCTGTGTATTTCCTAGAATAATGTAATTTAAAAAAAAAAGATTAGTAACGCGCAAAATCGTCCTTCCGTATCTAGTAAAAACCGTTCGATTGGAATCGAGAAGAACTATAATCCGTTCGGTCACATACTAATTTCCGAGTTCTAGTGTTGCAAACACGTAATATTTGGGTGTACGCTGTAGTAGTGTTCAGCATATTTCTTGCAACTAGTTGAAAATGTGATGCGTGATCGAAGATGTTGGTACTGGACATTCACATTGAAGAGGTGTAGAAAATTTCACAAACCAGATATACAGGGATAGGAAAAATTTGCGAGTTCAATGACCCATAGGCTAGACTCCACAGTCCTGTGAACACTCGAGCCTTATATGTTTGTCCATTGGCTGCTGCTCAGTAGAGTAGTCTGGCAGTATGGCACTCGCTACTTGTTTCCTTGCAAGTCTGCTATTGGCTCAGAGGCGTGCAGGGTGGGTATAATAAACTGCGATATAATTGCGAAGTAGACTTCACTATTGAGGTTGATGTCTATCTTGTCCCGAAATGAATTCGCGAAATTTTACTATCCCTAGCTATTAGTCATACAATATTCTTCAGGATTGGTGCAAAGTCCCTGGGAAATTACACTTTAATGTTTTTCTTTTTTATCATTTTACCCTACATTATAAGCACATGCTAATTGTTATATTTGCTTCGTGTTGATGGCTGGGTTTCGAAAAAGCAATGCAATCTCTGACAGCCGTTTCCAGGTCATCAATCATCTGTAAATAAAATTAGGAAAATATTTCTTTACCCTCAGAGTGAATGATTACACCTCATTAAGTCTGGACTTACAGAAGGCAATATGATTTTGTATCCATGTCCAGTTAATCGCCCAACAAATTCACAGTTTAAGGAAAAGTGAAATCTGCAATTGCTCCACCTTGTTGTAAAAAATGTAGACATACGTGTTGCATTGGTCACGTGAGCATTGTGATCCGAGACACACACACACACACACAAAATTAACGTGTGCAAATCGGCCCATTTGTAGAAATCGCTGTGGAGACTATACTTCTCTCTCTTCATAAAAATTGTGGGCTCTCTTGCGTAATAAAAATCGTTCTTAACGAATTCAGGCCTAGTGTACACAAACGTGAACATTGAGCACGTGTAGGTAATTTTTGGCGTGTGCTGCACTCGGCGAAGCTCAATGACCAATGATCTTATCTGTGGGTAAACGATTCTCAGATCGTCTTACAGGTCTAGGTCATAATTGGTTCATATAACTGTACCCAAACATATGGCCTCCAGCTCACTGGCTGTGACAACGAAACAAGTGTTGTGTCGACATAAGTACAGAACGCATCATAACATATTTTACTTGCAACACCTGAAACCGTAAATTAAAGTGGGGTTGAAAGGGTTAACTCAATTTTTGTGAAAGGCAGCTCCTAAACAGAGAGCTCGGTAAACGACTCATTGGACGTGGATCTGATATGATATGACCTAGATTATTCGCTGTGTGGCGAAAGAAAAAAAAACGAATTTCTATTCTCGTCAGCAAAAGAAATTGCTATTACGAAATGCAGCCATGAAATGGAAGATAATAGTCCAGAGATTACAGATAATGTCAATTACTGAGCTGAAAGTAGAAGAGATTATAAAGGGTATAATTTATGGATATTACCTCAAACTTTATACCCATCCTACAGAACACCATTTATTGGCATGCGTTCCCATAAAACTATAATACTTCAGTAGTAGTAGCAGGCAGGGAGGGGAGGGGACTACAAGTTGCATTGATTCTGAAAATGTCTACTGTTGTAAGCGATATTAAAGATAATATTACCATACTGTTTTAAAAAAAAATTTCTTCCATTTAACGGAAAATTGCTGGTTAAAATTTATCCAGAAGTATCCGTAAACTCTCCGTAAAATTACGGATACTTTGATCTTCAGAGACGGCCTTTCCGTATATTTCACGGAACCTCTCCGTTAATTTTCAAGTTAGTTTTCTGTACTTTCCGTTTAAAATGAAAAAAGATAATGAAACTGTCTTTAATTTTCATTATGTGGGGGTTATACCGTGTTTAAAAAATGATATTAAAAAATTTAAAATATTTTGTACTGAAGCGAGGTTTGAACCCAAGCCAAAAAGCCGCCACTTCACCACTAAGCATCCACCTACAAATCTCACTTAAATTATGGTGAAATTTTTAATTTTTGTATTCAAAAGACAGAGGCAAAATTTCAGTTTCTATTAAATTTAGTGTATTTTTAGGGTTACCAAATGGTTACAGACGCCTGATGCTATTTTTTAATGTTTGAAAGAATAGGTCACAGTCTCCTGGATAACATTAACTGCCGCAGAAACAATAATTTTCTTATTGCAATGGCAAAGAAAGTTTCGTGTAGAATCGGCATTGTTCGTCCCCGTAACTCGAATTCAAAAGGAATACGGAGTCGTTCCGTATTTTGTATTTACGGACTTAACTACGTTTTTCGTCATTACGGACTGCCTTTCCGTATATACACTGTACATTTTCGTAAAACATTCCGTAAATATGCGGACATATTTAACAGTCCAGTGCGTACTTTTAATAGTGAGATTGAAAAAAAAAATACTTAGTGGAAGGGGTTCGGGAATTAGTGGACAGAAACGACCTATAAATTGAACGCGGTCACTGTCCTGTATTGAATAACAAACAAGTATATGAAATAGAGGAGTCTGAAATTGTATATCAAATGGCAAATCCATAAAAAATATAATTTATTTCATATTATACACTTATCATAGTAAAATAATAAATAAACTAACAAGGATAATAAAAATTAATAACAAAGCAATTATATATTTTCATATAGTAATAATTAATTTATAAGTAAAAAAAAGTAAATACACTGCGGGTTATATTTAAGGTAGCATAATTATTTTCTCATTATTTTTAATAGGTATTGTTTATTCGTAAATATAACAAAACACAAATTAGTAAGTAAAATAAATATTCCTGTATTATAATTAGAGTAAAAATGAGTATTGATAATTGTAAACCGGCCATCCTCGGTTTATTTTAATTTTTACAATATTTTTCTTATTAATACCTCCTCGCAACCAATCAAACAACCATATATGTTAGCTAGTGGAAAAATTTTTCATATATCGCAGAACGAGTTTTCATAAAATTTTCAAGGAAGCTCTTCTTAGTTACGCTATTTATATCATATCGTGTATTTCTTTTACGCATATACGCAGTAAAAATTCAGTTTTCTTTGAGTTACAGCTAGCGTATTGTATTCAAACGGAGAAATTTAAAAACGTTAAAATTATTTTCGAACAAGGTTCAAAAGAAGTTCGGTTCTTTTAAATGTTTACCATCGGAATACGTATTATCATGGAAGAATTTCTTGAACTGATTATGTATGCAACAGCTGAGATAAATTAATTTCATTTTTCATGTAGAATATAACTCTTGATAAAAAAAACACGTTACTTAGATTATATAATTGTTTGTCTATCTTAAACATACATGAAGGTATATTTTTATTAGACGAAATCATTAAAAAATGTTAATTGAATTGGTTTCATGTTGAAAAAAGGCATAATTAATTTTTGCTCGCAATTTTTTCCTATTATGTTTATAGGTATCCGATAATGAAATATTGTGTAAATTTTTATTATTTTTTCACTTCAGACGACCGCAGAAAACTTTCTCCACTCCCTCCACCATCTCTTTTTCCCCATGGGTAGACCTATATTGTATTATTATTATTGACTCTACGAACATGGATAGGGTATTTCAAAACTTCACCCCAAAGAATTTTGACTTCAACACACTCTCGCCGACTAGAACTGCACCTTTTCAGGCCCACATTAATTTACGGTTTCAGGTGTTCCAAGCTAAGACAATCATGATGTGTGCCATACTTAAGTCGACGTGACTATCTGTTCCGTTGTCATGGCCAATTATATATAGGCTATATTATCTACTACAGTTAGAGCCTAGACCAGTAAGACGGTTTGCGAATTATTTACCCAAAGTTAAGGTTATTCCGTATTCGTCACTGAGTTTCGCAGTGGGTAGCATAGACCAAATATTACCCACACGTTCGTAATGTACACCAATGTGTACATCAGGTCTGAATGGGTTAAACCCTACGCATGATTCGATCTAGTTTTGCTCACAATTCTACCAGAAAGCGCCATGTTTAAGTCGATACGTATTTCGTAGTTATTGGTTCAGTGCAAACTATTGTGAATGAAACCGTGTGCTGAGGATCTAATACACAAAACAGGTTTTAAAAAAGTAGGCTACGAGGCTGTTTACCCATCGAATATATTTTCCGTAACATTCAAGAATGAATTAGTTAATTCTTTCTGTGGTAACTGTATGTCATTCTTATTGATTTGGATATGAATTACGAGATGCAGAATTTTTCTGGTATAATTAAGTTGGTTTATACAGAGACAGTCGCTGCAAAGTAAAATAAACGTCCCGAAAGTATTGTAAACCTTCTGCGCATCTTTGCGTGTACAAAAATTATGTAATTTAAAAATAAGGAGACAAACAATCAATCAAGGCCATACTTGGTAATTATTCTCGGTCTTCTACCCACTCTCCTCTGTTGAGTGTGCTCTACTCGTATTTTAAGTGTATGTTTTACGTATCTCTTTCATGAATTAAATTTATGGACAATAGATCTGTAAGCAATTTTTGCATACCACGAGACATATAAAATTACTTTCTTGTATTTTATTCCGCCAATGAGCCACTGAATTCACTTCTAATTTTGTAAAACTAGAAAACAAAAGAAATAAGATATTTGTATGGATAATATATGTCTTGAAATCGTGCTCCTGTTAAAATATGACCCGTTTACCTGATGTAAGAAACAGATGCTTAGCAGAGATGTTCCCAGCACCTTAAGCATTTCCGAATTCAGGACACGTTCACAATCAATGAATGAATTATCCATGACGATGATGAGAAATTTGTGTTTACGATTACTCACATAAATAACAGGAGAGCATTTATCAAAGTGTGTGTGGGGCTCTGCTAGTCCACAGGAAACCCGAATATATTTTGCTTGGGAAATGTGGAGTAATTAATATATTAACTATGTTTACGTTGGGACTAAGATATACGGAAACAATGATTGGAACTAATGAATTAGTTCCAATCATTGTTTCCGCCTGTGTTACTTGTTGATATAAACATACCCTTCTCGGTGTATGTTTGATATTCATTACGGTTGTGCCGTGTCATTTCCTTGTGAAGTTGGATTAGACTCCGGCTTCGAATTGTAAATAAGTTTATGTTGTGTTGCTTTTCTAGTAATGGCTGACTTTTAGATTCCTTCTTGGAATTACTAGCACGTTACCAATTTATCAACAAAATCTAAATCTGGCGCATATCTATTCATATTTTATTATTTTATATTTTAGTTTTTTCTTTATTTTAAACGTTATCTGCTACGATCATTAAGTCTCTCAATATATTTTATCTTGGTTGATCCCTATAACGGGTCGAAAGTGAAAGTATATAAAAAATTAATACATCTTTTGTAATTTATTTTAAATTATTGTGCATTAAAAATAACAAAGTTATTAGTTATGTTTATAATGAGTAGACTATTAATATTGTAAGAAGTATTTTTAATAAAGTAAAATTATTATAAAACAATTTTTAAAAATATTTTTTGCTACTTTTTGCAATTTAAACGAGGATATTTGTGGAGAATGCGCAAAAATATTTTATTAGTTTTACAGGTAATTAGAAACTTTGTAGGATTATATTACTATTGCGCCCACTTAGAGTTCGGAATCAAATACGGAGGGGTATGACTTTTCATTTATGCCTAAGAAATAAATATATAATTCGTTTTTCATCCACTCTATTGATTTACCCATAGTATAAAACAAAGTCGCCCGGCCGCATGTGTCTGTGTATTCGGCCGAGGCTTCTATACTACTAGATGGATTTTAATGCAGTTCACGCCGTCATTTACAACATTTCTTGAGAAAGATTAAGGTATATAATATATTAGTATTTAATCTACGGCAAGTAGAAAAATGTCCACTTTTTTAATAAGGAAAAAGCCGCTTTTCGAGTGCTTACATGCCTTACACTGAATACACCATAAGAGATGTACAAAATTAGTGAACAACATAATTGTAGATCTCTAAAAGGTCTACAAAAAAAGTCCGTCACAGCATATGATATTCTTTTAAGGATGACCCACAGTAAACATTTTTGTCTTTTAGGGTTTCGCTTATGAAGACTTTGTAAACAACAGAGTATTAATCCTATGTTATTTACCTTAAGCATTTGGTGTATATACTTGCTGTAAGCCTAAAAAAAAAAAAATGCCATATTTGTAAATCGCACCCGAGCAAGGCTGGGGCAAGTGGTTTATATAGAAAAAAAATTTGCACATAATAACCATTCTCGTATAGGGAAGTTTCGACGAGAGCTGGTCCTCTAGAACTCTGTAGTTCTCCTAACTTGAGCAGATGACCTCCAGTTCCATGTGGGAAGCGTTAGCAGCGAGGGTCAAAACGACTGCAAAAACACCGCCGCCGGGTGGTCGAAGTTTCGATAAGAACTGCCGGAGGATGGGCTGGTGTGTGATACAGAACTCATCCTCGCCAGACATGGCTTCTTCACCGCGGCAACAATCCCGTCGCAGGCTCGTGCAGATACCGCGCCTCAAAGCAGCAGATATCTTGCTTCAACTCGTGCGGGGCGGCAGGACGAGAAAGGGGCTGCTCCTGGGCAAAGGAAACTTCCCGGGCAACCAGGTGCGCGATATCACCACCTGGCACCAACGCTCTTACGTGGCGGCTTTCGTTAACAATTTATCACTTTGAGGACTATACTCGAGTGCAGTTCGGGAAAAACTTGTTTGAATATTTCATTCCACATAAAAAAATCAAACTGATCCGGGTGTACTTACATCAATTCCTTATTCCACAAGTATTTTAAATAGGAACTCGTACATCAACAACGATCTTCGTAAATAAACGACACAATTTCTGCATGGTTACGGAAATCAACGCGATGGGATGTACATCCTATTACACACCAAATAACGTTTGGTTGGAAAACGGTAAACTCATAAATCCATCGGTTGGCAGCCCACCAATATGTAAAGAAAGGTGTCGTTCTGACCAGTAGAATGGCGTTAAGTGACAATAGGGGCCGACAGAACACGGTGTCCCTGCAGAAGTATGGATACAGGTGACTAAAGTCTAGCTTGTCTTTAAAGCTGGTAAAAGTGAGCCGGCCTCAAAGTGTTAAGGACTACGCTCGAGTGTAGCTCGAGCAGAAATATTTTGTAATTTTCCTTGTCATTGATAATAAATCCAGCATTTTCATGCATTCCGTGTACTGCCTGTGTTTAGCAGGATCTTACAAGAGTTCTACAGCTCAGTAACAATAACTTTCCTGACTACAGACATTTTTGTTACAACTACGGCAGCCAATAATGAACCTTGTAGAGCACAGTAATTAAGGTCATTGTCATGTTGGCCTGCACTAGAACGGCAGTGAATAGTATCACAGAGATAAATATAACCGGTGTTACTGCAGTGGTGGATATACGTAACTCACTTCTAAATTGTCTTGGTTTTATTGTAAATGTCTGCTGACCTCGAAGTGTTAAGGGTGTCCTACAAAATAAATTCGTTTTCTGCGTGTTTTGCGTATTCAATAATTTTTCGTTGCGATATGAAGTAATAAGCTGAAAAAGGATGAAACTGGATGAAAACGACTAGCTATGAGAATTTAAAATGTAGCCCTATAACTTTTTCGTAAAAGTTTTTTAGCTGAACAAAAACTAACATGTTAGGCTGAAGTTAAAATTAATTATTCTCGTCATTAGAATGTCACACAGTTAAACTGTATTGCAATTTTTTTTTACTTTTGAGATAAAACTATCACTCAAAATATTTATAATCTATTTGCAGTTTCTTTGCGCTTTTAGAAATTAACCTTTGAAAAATCACACCATGTACGATCTTTTTGGATGTTTCCTAAATATGTCGTGTATCACAAGTGTTTTGTACTTGTGTTAACACAAAATTATCTTATTTTCTTATGAAATTGTACTTCTACTTACATTGATTATATCAATTATAAAATCAATTTATAATTAATCAGAGTAAAAACAGTAAAAAATAGGTGTGTTTGTAATACCTAGTAATAAATAGTTCTTATGAATAACATGATTACAGTGAGTGCGCATGAATGCTGTGCGCTGTCCCTTAGGTGTAATTTTATAAAGTTTGGCAACCTTAGCTTGCATGAGGTGGAGGAATATCTTAGGATCATAGCTTTAGGAGGGCTTTAGAATAGTTTAAAGTAACCGTGAATGGAATATACTATAAATTGTACATATGGTGAAAGGATACCAAAATAAATATTAACCCATTCAGACCCAATGTACACAATTGTGTGCATTAAGCTCAAGCATGTAATTCTTGGTCTGTACTGCAGACTGTGGGTAAATAGTTCGCAAACCATCTTGCTGGTCTAGGTCATAACTGGTTCATATTACTGTGGCCGAACATACAACCTACAACTCATAGGCTGTGACAATGAAACAAGTGTAGTGTCGACTTAAGTACAGAACGCATCATATTATTTTTTTGTTTGCAACACCTGAAACCAAAAATTAAAGTGTGTCTGAAAGGGTTAAAGTTTTAAATAGGTGGACATTCATAAATCCCAAATCAATAGAAAACAACTTGTGCTATAAAATACACTCATATATATTGTAGTGTGTTGATTATTACAAATATAAATTTTGCTAAGTTTCATTATTGTCGAATAGATTATAATTGCTGCAACAATTTTTTTGCCACAGTGAAAACAGTTAAACTTGATTAATCACATGCGCCTAGTAAATTCAGTACATAGTAATTATTACGAGAATGAAATTAATTCTCGCACTATTATTGATTTGCTTCACAAATTCGATAGTATATTTAATTTAAGAAAAAGTAACTGGTCAGTGATTTACTGGAAATATAACTGTTTTTTACATACGCTTCAACAAAATAATGCAGTTTTTTAGAATAATTATAGCTAGAGACCTGAAGAATTCGCGGATTCATTTTGAGACAAGGTAGAATTCAAAACACGTGTGTTTAAGTAACTGTGGCCATTGGTCCATACGGTGTTTGACACCTCCTGGAGAACCGGGGCCCAATCGTTGCCTTCCACTGTGACAGCAGACAACCAATGTGCAATTAATATCGACATATTGGTGCATACGACTGTACAGTCTAGCCTGCACGTCACTGAACTCGTGAGTTTTTCAGGTCTCCAATTATAGCATGTCGGACTTCGGAAATACAGTTAGAATCAAATTTTTTTTAACTATTCTCTCAGTGGGAATGGCTACTCACCCAAACCATTGCAACACTTCGCTGTAAGAAACTGGAAACCCACCATTTAACACAATAATTATTGTTAGGGCTACCTGTTTTTCGCGATAAGATTTAAGCTGAGTCTAGACTTCATTATCATATATGCACATTTGAAGTCTTAATTTGAGTATTTGCCGCTTGGCTTTGCGGGAAGACAGTCTGTTATACAAGTGAGCCAATCAGAATTAAGTTTCTCCAACACTGAACGTCCGTGATTGGCGGGCAGATATATAATATGTGTAACAATTCAAAAGATCCAATCGCAAAGGTGGTTCGGAACTCCTGTACGATGGAACACGGCTTGTCCTGAAATTTATTCGCGAAAAACAGGTGCTTCTAATTACTGCCCAGAAAAGAATAATTTCACATGTAGACGTCCGCGGGGGGGGGGGGGGGGGGTGCTGTGATTAACAAAAATGTTGCCAACATACAAGTAATGCCCCAGGAGGAACCTACTCTGTTCAGGTATCGTAAGGACACATGAATACCATTACGGGTTAACAACTCTTACAGTCTTGGTTCGTTGTTGTCCAGTCATAGAGAGTTCTTGTGCAGTTCGTTTTTTCCTCAATGCGATATCGAAATGATTACTTACTTGGATTTTTTTGTTTGTCACGTGTTTGATGAACACACCCACCACTGGCACAGTTTTAATTTTGTTCTTTTTGCGGTCAGGGTTTTTTTTTTTTTCGTTCAATGTTGGTTTTCTGCAACTTACAGCAAAGTGTGCAGCTAGATTAAGGGTTCAGTTAATGTGGCGACTTGGGTGAAGTTATTTAGCTCTTCTTAGTCCTAGAAGATGGAGGCGTGAAACTACGTGGAGATTTTCAGCTCCTTTGAGGAACAAAAACAAGCCAGCAATAAGGGCTCAACTGTGACGCGTTCCTAGAATCCCATCGCCCGTTCGCGCAAGGCGCTAAACTGTTGTGCTACACTCTAATAAATCATTTGTGCAGTTACCATATCAGTGTATTCGTACGGTGACAAAGCGCGGATGGTAAAATATTTTCCCATACATGCATGCCAACGTTCCTACAGTTGCTCAGGAAAGAGTCAAATGCGTCCGGAAGTTCCCAACTTTGTATAGTAGCGATTCTAAACATTCCTATGATTTCAGCCTGACACTAATATTTCCATACAGTGCATAGGTTAACACTTTGTAGGCTATTATCGAATATAGCTTGAGCAAAGTCAATTTGAAAATTTCTTCGCAAATCCATGAGAGTTTTGTTATGAATAACAGTCTTTGTTCGGCTAGTGTTTGTCACGACCTCACAAGAACACGACAGCGCAGTAATTATATTGCTAACTATAGGATTTCTTATTTTTTTTATATGGCCACTCAACGGGACATGATTGATTGTAAATCCTTTTATATGATAAAGGACATTTAATTGGGTCATTATCAGCTCGGTTCTCCATTGGTTGAAGAGTGGCCAATAACGAACGCTGTAAAGTACAGGGCACTGTCTGGTGTCGTGTGGACCAATAGGACGATGGTGAGTCTAACACACACAAAAAAAAAAAAAAAACTAGTGTTCTTGCAGTAGTGGATATACTTAATGGATTTAATGCGGTTTTTACCAACCCTTAGAGAATTTCTTGAGGAAGGTTCAGGTATATAATACATTAATATTTAATTTAAGGATAGTAGAAATGTACAAGTTTTCTAACCAAGTCAGAAAAAGCCGCTATTCGGGTGCTTACATGGCTCACACTGACTAAACCATAAGAGATACACCAAAATTAATTTGCTACAGAATTATAGATCTCAAAAAGATCTAAATAAAAAAGTTCACAGCAGCATCTGTTTATCTTTTAAGGATGGCCCACAGTAACCATTCTTGCCTTTTAAAATTTGATTAAAAATAGGGGTTCTTTTACGAAGACTTTTTTTAACAACAAAAATCTTATTCCTATATTAGTTACCTTAAGCATTTAGAGAATACACTTGCCGTAAACCTAAACAACGCCGTATTTTATAGTTGCACCCGAGCGAGGCTGGGGCGGGTCGCTAGTATCATTATACAACTTTATTCTGTGCCATAATATTCGCATCTATAGTCTATACGTGGATACTTCATTCGAACTTTTTCAATTAAACCTCTGACGAATTACCTCACGTGTGATGTGTACGGTTGTTTCCAAAATATGTCAACCATCACAAGCATTTTATACTTGTTTTAACATAGATCTACCTAATTTTGGTCAAATTAAAAACATAATTATACTGTGTATAAAATATAATAATTATTTTATAATTAATACGAATAAAAACAGGGAGAAGATAGAATTATCAGTAATGTTAAGTAAGAAATAGTAGCTAGTTATGCGAAACATTATTGAAGCGAGTGGGCACGAATGCGGTGCGGTGTCCCTTTGGTGTAATTTTCTAGACTTGGTAAAGAATTTTTTTTTAATGAGGCGGAGGAATATCCTAGAAGTAGTACTTAAGTACGGGTTCTTGGAAGTAACTGCGGCTTCCACAGCAAGGATTGTTAACACTTTGAAGACGGCAAACTTTTACCAGCGTTAAAGACAAGCTAGAAGCGAGTCGCTTATTTACACCACTGTAAGGACACATTCTATTGGTCTATGTTCTGTCTTACCGCCGTCCTATTGGTCAAAACCGCACCAGGCTTTCGTTATTCGCTGTATGTAGGCCAATTAAAAATTGTGCTGGCAGTCAGCCAACCAAATGGTATTTCGTGATGAACAGGCCATCGGGCTCCTGTCAGAAATCGTAGCATAAATTTAATTTTTATTTGCGAAAATCGTTATAAGTGCTGTGTTGTTTTGTGATAAAATCGCGATAACAAATAAGGAAACAGAGTAACTACATCCAAAGCACTTTTGTGGTTTATGGGCAGAGAAATATTCATACTAGTTTTGCACGCGCCATACTCGGGCATAGTCTTCAAAGTGTTAATTGGCGCGCTGATGCGAGGTGCAGGGTGACCTCGGCTAGCCGATCCTGCTGTTTGTGGAAACAAATTCCGGGGGAATAAGCACGAGGTCGGGAAGGTGGTATATAAACCCGGGACAATGGCGGCTCTGGGCGCCATCTTGCCTCAGCCGCCGAAGGCCCTGCCCGAGGACAACCTGCTGTGAGGACCACCGCATTGTTGGAAAAAAAAAATCCTTCATTTTACGGAAAAGTGTTAGTAAGAATTTATCCAGAAGTGTCCGTAAACTCTCCGTAAAATCACGAACACACTGATTTTCAGAAACGGACTTTCCGTACATTTCACGGAATGTCTCCGTTAATTTCCAAGTTAGTTTTCTGTACTTTCCGTTAAAAAAAAAAGATAACGAAAATATCTTTAATTTTCATTATGCGGGTGTTCTACCGTGTATAAAAAATGATATTAGAAATGAAAAATATTTTGTACCCAAACGAGGTTTGAACCAGAGTTTAAAAAAGTACCATTTCACGACTCTAACCATTTGCCTACAACTCTCACTTGATAATTGTTGTATAACTTTTATATTTATATTCGAAAGACATAAGCAAAAATTCAGTTTCTATTAATTTTAGTGTATTTTTAGTGTTGCCAAATGTTACAGACACCTGGTGCTATTTTTTAATGTTTGAAATAATAGGTCACAGTCGCGTGGATAAACTTAACTGCCGCAGAAACGATAATTTCCTTGTTACAGTGGCAAAGAAAGCTTCTTGTTGAATCGGCATTGTTTGTCCCCGTAACTCGAAGCCAAAGGGAATACGGAGACTTTCCGTATTTTGAATTTTTCGTCATTACGGATTACCTTTCTGTATATACACTGTAAATTTCTGTAAAACATTCCGTACATATAAGGAAATTTTTAACAATGCAGTACGTGGTCTTGGTTCGACACCCACTGCGCCCCTTGTCGAGACAGCCTCATCGTGGTCAACGACGTTCAAGGGTATTATACTTCCCGATAGGGCGACTTAAGACGCGAGAGACTTCGGCACAGGCGAATGCTATAGTAAGCTCCCTGAGAGCAGCAAAATTGCCTCTTTTCATAATTACCTGATTCAGAACGTGGTAGCTTTAACACTGAGGTCTGCACATATTTACTGGCACTCAAGGCAAATTAGAAGTGAGTCATCTATGTTCACTACTGCAAAAACACCGGTTCTGTTGGTGACTGTGTTGGAACTCACTATCGTCCTATTGGTCCATACCACACCGGACACTACCATGTACTTTACAGCGTTCATTATTGGCCGGTCATCAACCAATGGAGAGCAGAGCTGTTATTAACCCAATCAAATGTCCTTTATCGTATAAAAGGATTTACAATCTATCATGTATCTTTGTGTGGCTACAAAACGAGAAATTCTATATTTAGCAATAACATTATTACTTCACTGTCGCGTTATTGTGAGGTCGTATTAAACACTAGCCGAACAAAGACTGCACATCCATGCGAGTTTTGTTCTGAACAACTAAGACATTTTCAAACTATCTTTGCTCGAGCTATACTCGAGCAGAGTCTACAAAGTGTTAAATTGCCTTGCGGAATTTCTATAGTTGTTCGCTTAGTAAATATAGTTTTGTAAGATCCGAGTGCTCTTCTTCTAGTTACCTTAATCCCACTAAGTAATAGGTGGTCCACTCCCTTCAGGGTGGTCACAGCGCCGTGAACAGACTATGTAAATGATTGGGGGAAAAAATTATTTACCCCCCATTTGCGGAAAAATAAACACGCTTTAAAGATGAATGGAGTAACTCAAAATTGTATTCGCACGTGTAACGTTTCTTAAATTCTATTCTTAAGGAGATATACCTCAATCACGTTGAACACTATATTTGAACAATACTAAAGCGCTTTAGATCGATTGGCAGTCTTGGCACATGGCTATATTCATCACTATAACTACTGTGTGTTTTGGTGTCTTAATCCGTTCACAGTCCTACAAAATTAAAGTAAAGACGGAGAGTCGTTCTTGACAGAAAAAAAAAAATTGTTCAACATTTATTTTAGCACAAATCTTGTGTTCAATCTGGCATAACACACAAAAATAATTTATCAGCAAACAATATGCAACATATAAACTACTCGACGATATGATGAAATACCTTCATGTAGTGGCAGCTTAGCAAGTCTCGCGTTGTAATAGAGCATTTTATTCATGGCATTCGCAAGAAATTTTGAGTTGAGAGTTTTCGGCGCCTCTTGACAACGAGGTCTTGAGAGTCGATGGCGGTGAAATGAGGTGATAATTGAGCAGCGCCGGAATGAAAGGCGGCGGGGGGGGGGGGAAATCCCGGAGAAAACCCGTCCACAAGCGGCATCGTCCGACACGGTTATCCACTTGCGAAAACCCGGGAGTTACCCGGCCGAGGATTGAACCCTGTTTGCTTTGGTGGAAGGCGAGCAGTCTGGAAACTAAATCACTGCGGCTTCCGTTTAATCGAAAAGCAATTTGGCCGAACAGGGGTACCTACACATGTCACAGAGGTAAAAAATACTTTACTACTTTAAACATTTCTTGTTTTCTCATGGTTTTCTAAGGCTAGCATTAAAAATGAGTTTCGTCACTCATCTAATACAGTCTGCAGTGGCTTCGTATTTATAATTTTTCTCAAAATTTTCGGGGAAGTGTAATCATGGCAAAGCATATAAAGTGTGCTTAAATTAGCTTTAGAAAAGACGTTCCTTAAAAGAAAGAATTTCAAAATATAAGTTGTAATTTGTTAACCAAACGCCAAATACACCCGAGAAATTAAAATTTATGAGCTTCGCTTATGGCGTCTTAAAAGGATTAAAAAAAAAAAAAAAATTTTGCCAGTAGATTTTTAGTAATTTTATATTGCATGGCTTTCACAAAAATTAGTTCTTAATGTTTAGAATAAGTGATCGCATAATTTAAGATAGTATTTGTGTAACATTTATTAGTAGTTGTAAATATTCTTTTCTATGGCTCCGTTCAAATTCAACGATTGTAGAGGAAATACTATCAGCTTAACTTCTGCGTCATACAACAGTATAAAACTGTACCAACGATCTGAATAAAAGAATAATGGTTTTACTGAAATTCACTGGGAAATCTACCTAGCACAATTTTTATTTAATATTTGAGGATTTTATGTTACATGCTCTTAAACATTCATAATTAATATATTGCATACTGTAGTGTTCAATAAATTATTGTTATAGTTCCACACGCATCTAGTAATCTCTTCTGGCCGTAAAGTTAAATAAAGCTTCCTATCTGAATAAACGCATTAAATCCTCTAGCTCTGCTCGACAGTTTTTTATTTACAAGCTCGTCTCATTTTGGATGAAGAAACATTACAAAATATCAAATGTCATGTGCATGTGACGCGGAGCAGCGACGCAAAACTTTGAACTGTAATTGAATTTCGAAATAGAAATGTTCACTCTATCCCCAGGACTGAACCCGACATTTGTGTCCATATATAACCGCCATATAACAACATTGTACGATAGCGAAAAAATGGAAATTAATTACTTTCGACGCAATTAACAACTTTGGTTCACAATGCACTTTATTCACTATCGTCCTCTGCATTAATTTTACCGACGTAGTAAAAATCTAAGGACACTAAAGGGAAGCTGTAAAATTACCTCTCACTCGCTAGTAATGTGACGTAAAAAACATTCACTGATCAGGTCCCTAATATGAGTATGCAAGACGCTCATCAGACTGAGAATTGGACCAATTTGTGGAGGGAGGAGTCGAACCAATGTTATGGGCTCATGGCTTCCAGATTTTGGTAAACATACGGTGACATAGCAAAGGAAAGGAAGCTTAAATACGTTTCAACTTATTTATGAAGTTTCAACTTTCCTTCAAGCCATGCATACTGGTAAGTAACATAATGCGAATTTTCAAAAACTTAACAGAAGTCTATCTTTTAGGAGCTATTTGAAAAATACGACATTGGTAATATAGTGACTGATAAACGAAACGCTGGTTATATAGTTTTATTTAAAATTTAAATATAATGTTTAACCACTAACAACAACAAAATAGCAAATTTTAAACAGTAATATAAATATAACAATTTTCAGAAAACCCGATTAAATAAAAACATACAATTATTATGAAAAAAGATCAGCAATGAAAACCAAGCTGGTAAGTACAACTGTTCACAAGTATGTCGTATCTTTGAGAAATTTTAAAAACCAACTGTGTCTCACGGAGGAAATAAATTTCCTTTCACGAAAACCAAATACTAAGTCTGGGAAAATTGTGTAACTGGGGTATGGTGATTTTTCCGCATCCCCCCCCCCCCCCCCCCACAAATTCCTTTAGTTAAATTGCACTTTGAATGGATTTGAAATTTAATAAAATCTTTCACACCAATGAGTAGCCTGTATCTACTTATACTAGTCACATTTTCGTGACATTTTAGTGGACATTGAATCAGTGGTATTTGGCGTCTAATATCAGAATAAGTGAAAACCTAAAAAATAAAAAAATAAAATAAATGTGAGTGCAAAACACTGAAAGTTACTTATAAGTTAATCAGGTGTTTTGAAAGATATGTATAGAAAATTGTTCCCCGATATTTTGTATCCTCCCACTTAATTTTCCAAACTTTTCGTCTTGCATTAAGCGTATATATCAACTTGATAGAAACGATTTTTAAAATAAATACGCATATATTTGTTCCGTTTGCATTTTGTGAATACGGAGCAAAAAGAGTTCATTTCGCAAGGTATCATGTAAGAAAATTTTGTTTAGGCTAACGCTAGGTGGAGTTGTATCAATAACCCGACGTTTGTAATACAAGTATCTTTGCTGGCTACCTGTTCTGTGAATGTGCCTAAAAAAAACTCGTACGGACTACCGTAAGTGTAATGTAATGCTATTATCGAAGCGAGCGTTACCTTTCTGCATTTGGAGCAGAATCACAGAATGTTTCCTAAAAAGCAACGAGTATCGAATAAGAAGTTTCATGTTCAATAAACGCAAAGTAGCCATAAAACAAGTACTTGATAAATTAAAGCAAACAGTAATTCTTCTACTTACTGGAAATCCATACCGAGAATCTTTTTTTATATTTGAGTAGTCACATGATACAGTTAATATAGTTTAATTATAATTATTACTAAAGTACTGCGCATATAGTTAGACACTTTTCTTATTACTCCACCCAAACCTCTACGAATTTTTTGAACCAACAAACTCTCCATCCGAAACATAGAATTCTCATTAGCCACATACTAATTTAAGCACAGAAAGTGTCCAATGTTAACTAATAATAAAAGCTAAATGTTAATGTGTTAAGGGCTTCGTTTAGTTTATTTGTTCACAAAACTAACTAGATATTGTGTATCGAACCGACGTTGCATGTATGCGATTTTATCCACGTAGATTCAAAACGAGAGGTTTAAACTAACAGCCGCCGGTGTCGTCCTTTATAGGCATTTTAACTGACAAAGCTAAATAGTCTGAAATAAATTTAGAACTGCAAAGACGTAAAAAAAAGTCCATCTTTAAGAAAAATTTCGTGCAAAGAGAAACACATATATAGATCTTCAATTTACGATTATTTTTTTCTTATTTTGTAAGTAGGTAATTTACAAGTTCATTTCCAGCTTCAGATTATGCAATAAAACGAATAGTGAACTGCCATCTGCAATGTAATATAAAACAATTCCTACTCATCCTCTCAATTTTTTTTAATAAACAAAGAAGTTTCATCTACGAAAGCAGGTTCCCATTAAGCCTACATGTTTGCTTACATTTCTGAATATCCTCAGACAACCACATCTTAGGACTATAGGCTGACCACGGTAAAGTTAGCACTATTTAAGGCACTTCTCAATTTTGCTTTCCAGCCAATTTCTGTCTTTCCGCTACTTGTTGGTATGAAAATTGTCACGTAACTAATACATGTAGTGTATCGATTTCACCACTCTGAAAATCTAACATCTGATGCTACAATAAAACACATTTATTTGCTGTTATTCCTGCTGCGAGGGCCTTAAAACGTGCTCATTTTATGGTGAACGGCCTACAATACATCTTGTTAATCCATTATTTTTTTTTTACGTACCAACCGTTCAGCCGAACTACATTCCATATTTTGGGAAAACTTCTGAGGCACTTAATATAGGCCTACATGATTCGCCTATCGCAATAGCATAGTCAAAATGCATATATTGTAAGGAAAGAATTTAGTTATTTCACCGCATATTTCACGTAAAAGTACTGTAGTACACATTAGCATGACTTCTATTTTGTGCGATACGTATTCGCACCTTTTTTTTTCCTTGCATTATGTGAGATCATTTCGTCCATATGGCTTTCTCCGGTCTTCATCCGTTTTTCTCAGATCAATGTCACGATTCGGCAACCAACAGCGTCTTGGTCAGATGACTTCAGTTCTGTGCCATCACACCAAACGCGTCTCCGAGGGGTGGTTCTACGTCAAAGTCTCTCTCTCTCTCTCTCTCTTTCTCTTTCTTTTCTATTTCTTCCTCGCTCCGAGTCCCCTCCCCGGGTCTGCTGCCATTCAACGGGGTTCCCTCGAAAGGTCAAGACTGCAACTTCTACCATCGATACTCGTAGAGTCGGAAAAAAAAAAAAAAAAAAAAAACCCTCTCACCGTCCCAGAACAAGCACTATTTGCTTAGAAACGTTCGTTGAGAAAAGGGGGGGGGGGGGGAATCTAAAGTTTCAAAAAAAAAAATCTTTGTCTGTTTTGCACACAAAATTAATAGACGATGTGATGTCCTAATTTCATATTTCCTAACCTGTGTACCAGCGCTTATGAAGTAGAACGTACCGAAGCGATCAAAATAACTCCTTATCAATCATGGCCACTGATGACCCAGCGGGGTTAATTAATTGATGTTCGGTGTTTTATTGAAAACTTGAATATGCCTATGATGTGGTAGTTATGTTTGGTTTTTGTCTGATATTCGACATTTGGGTTAATCGCGTACAGATATACTTTTGTACATAGGAAACATTAATTTATTTATCGACTTTTGAGTTGTTTAGGGGTGAGTACATTAATAGATTTTTCTGTTGATACTTAGTCAACTTAGGACCTGGAGAAATAGTAATAAATCTTAAATATGTTTATTTTTATAGCAGATTCCTTTGGTCTGCCTGTGTAATCCTGCGGCTGTCCGAATTCATATATAATTGTAGCAGTATAATTAAACATAGGTTATTCACGGTCAAGTGAGCACTTTTGAAAGCCCTCTCATTCGAGATAAAAGTCAGTAACTATATTTAATTTTAGCCTTAGGCACCAACTTCCAAGTGGGGTGGAATATACACAATGTGTTTATTACTAGCGTTGCAATATTTATTAAAAAAAGATGGTTAATTTATTTAAAAAAATGGCTGAAAGGGAAAAGCAACTAGGGCCTCAAAAGTGATCACTTTACCGTGAACAGCCTATACACAGAGGCATTGGTTTGCTTGCAGTAGAAGAGTTGAAAAGATATACCATTTGGTTGATGAGCTAATGAGGAGTCCTCGAAAACACGTTCCACCTCTTTTCACCCTCTTAGAAATCAAATTCCGAACATTCCTTATTTATTGGATGCCAGCACCCGAAGGGAAACCACTCCTAAATTTGCATGCTTTTACGTCCAACGCTTTGGTCTGTGTGTTGATGAGCGAGTCGGTGAGTCAGCCAGTCTGTCAGTAGGCACGTTGATTAGTGAGTCAGTGAGTCAGCCAGTCTGTCAGTAGGCACGTTGATGAGTGAGTCGGTGAGTCAGCCAGTCTGTCAGTAGGCACGTTGATGAGTGAGTCGGTGAGTCAGCCAGTCTGTCAGTAGGCACGTTGATGAGTGAATCGGTGAGTCAGCCAGTCTGTCAGTAGGCACGTTGATGAGTGAGTCGGTGAGTCAGCCAGTCTGTCAGTAGGCACGTTGATGAGTGAGTCGGTGAGTCAGCCAGTCTGTCAGTAGGCACGTTGATGAGTGAGTCGGTGAGTCAGCCAGTCTGTCAGTAGGCACAACTCAATTTTCCCATCGAGGATTCGAAAGATCCCGTCATTCGCCATCCACTGAAGCTATGACGAACAGAGGAGCGCACATTCTTCTTTGGCACACATTTATTTGCTAAATTATCTAACTTCTCGTTTTTGTGTCCACGGCCAATACTCGTTTCCTCTGCACGATAGTGGTTTCCCGGTTTCAAGTTCTTTTTTAAATGTATTTAAAATTTTGCATATTAAATTCCTCGCATTTTCGTGTGTAAATTTAATGTGTTTCAAGATTGTATGTAGGTATATGAAGGCCTATATTTAGATGCGTGGGGTTATAATTATTTATAATATTCAATTCAAACATATCTCACCAACATTAAACCTGTGTGTCGTGATAAAATGTTACGCAAAAGTTCGGGTGGAAGCTTCTACACTCTAAAGATTTTTGTACTTTTACAGTAAAATCCTTGGAAATCCAGTTGCCGATAAACTCCTTTGTAAAACTACAAAGACTTTTTTTTAAAAACCTGCAAAACATTTATTTGTAATATTACAAATGATAACTTTGTATTAATATTGATATTATTGAGAAGTGTACATAAAATATGTTTTCTTCAAGAAAATAAATGTGATAAATTAATAACAGAAAATAACTTCTTAAAAATATATTCTAGAATATAATTTACGACAAAAATAGTACAATCTGCCAGCATAGGAACTATAACCCACACACTTTGTATGTGATGTTGGTCTTGGGGTTAAAGGTGCCGTTTAATAAAGCAAACTTTAGATATTTTTACAGTAAATGTAACTGCAAGTACCTACAACATATTAATTAAGTTCTTTGGTTAAGAGATCCGTTGTTGAGTTAAGATATTCGAACCGCTCTTAACAATTGGGCACTGAGAGAACTGATTTAAGAGTTCTGTGTAGCTGGGAAACGCTAACAGTTAATAAATAATACGGCCACGTTTCATTATAATTATTTGAATTGTTTTAAGTGTTCTACTTTATTCAAACTTGCAATACATTTCTTTTTGTACGCAGCTACACTTTACATACCCCATAGTTTTTTGCACAAACAGCTACATACGGTTTTAGGTTGCTAAGTGTCCGCCATTTTGCTGAAGCTCGCGGGAACGGGTCAATATAGTACAAACATCTATTGAGGTATATTACAAACACGCCCCTTGTAGTTTTACAAAAGAAATTTTCCTACTGTTCCAAGCATTTGTAAAATTACAAATAATTACTTAGTAATATTACAAAAAAATGTACAGTGTACGAGACCTGCTAGCCAAGCCTGCATGGAAGCAGGTATGGAGGTTTCTATGGCATGACTTGTTACACGATACTTGCTGCCTAACAAGTAAATACGAGCGTATTTGTTTCAATTTTATTTCTGTACGTGTTGTTAACAGACTTTTCTCGAAACATCTATAATATTCGTTTATGTAAAGAGCGTAAATTATTTCCTGCGATAACTGGAACTTCTGTGTTTAAAAAATACAAATGACTACCATGATTTTCACACAGAGCTTTTATAGCATCTCTAAAAAATTTCGCAGCGTTTTATTAAAAATTGAATCTTGTTTATAGGCGGTGCACGGTAAAGTGAGCACTTTTTAAGGCCGTTATAAATTTTTACTTTCACCCAATTTCTATCTTCCTGCTGCTGTTTAATATAAACATTTCAATGTGACCAATAAGCATACTGTATACGATTCACCACTCTCAGAAGTTAACGCCTAAGGCTGCAATAAGAAATATTTATTAGTAGTTATTGCCTGTTGGGAGGGCATTAAAAAGTGCTAATTTTACAGTAAATAGCCTATAATGGTCTTACCGCTGTTTCTTAACCGAATAAACCATATTAGAACTATTATCAATATCAAACTCTACCACCCTCTCTCTGATTGGCTAAATTTCATCCGTTTTGGAAACCTTCCATCGAAAACTGTACATGACAAATTACGAAAACGTAAAGAAAAGGGCTAGCAATCTGCCACATCTTGCATGAAACCATCCATGCAAGCGACCATGCAGGCTTGCATCGAATCTTCCAAGAAACCATACATTGTGAGAACTGGGCTTTACATGCAGCTGTAAACATGCGTCCAATCCATTATATTCCTAAACTGTTGAAAATAGCATGTGTTTAAGGAACACATTTAAACATTTTTCTCCCATTTACTTCGCCCCCCGGAATCACCCATTTCCAATTAAACGTTTGTCTTTTCTAAACCAATTCGTCGAAAGCCTTAAAACCTATCGTGCGATCTACCCTAATTGGTTACTTCCCCTTATATGATATACATACACCCTTTCCTTTTCTTAATGCCTTGAACGCTCACTCCAACTTCTTTCATATGGACATTCGATATTCTCAAACAGTTTAAGCTACAGGTTTATACGTAGCAGGCATACAAACCTTGTCGACCACTAGAAGCGGCTAGGATGCTCGCTTCCTACCAAAATCAAACCTGGTTTGATTCCCGGTGGAGTCGCTAGGATACTCTCACATGCGAATAATGCCGGACGATGCAGCTGGTTGACGGGTTTCCTCGGGGGTCCTCCCGTTTCCTCCACCCTCACATTCCAGCGCTTCCCCATACTCAACTCGCTTCATCTTCATCGGCTCTCAAGACGTCGTTTGTTAAGAAGTGTTCAAACCTCTCCATTCCTTATCCTACTCTCGAATTTTTCGAAGGCCCCTTTGCGATACCCAGGTTGTTTTAACTACTAGCTTTCATAGGCGACATGTACCACGCCATTATTGTAGTGATGGGCAAAATCAAATGAAAACCATCCAAATGTTGGATTTTTGTGGTATAATCGAATTTTCGATTTTCGTCTACGGTATCCGAATGAATCATTAGTTTTGAAGTTTTCCTTCTCGACAATAGATGGCACTAAATGCACTACAATACATAATCAGTAATCGATATTTAACTTTTTTTGCCATTATTGTATAAAGATTTAAAATTTCCTTATGCCATTTGCCTTTAAACACAGACAATGTCAAATATCGTACATAAGTTAAGCGAAATTCCACCCAACATTTATTTTCCTAAATGAACAATCATTCGTTGCAATAATACGAATGTTCATATACCTATATCTCCACGAAGTGGACGTTTCGAACGGGAGCTACTGCAATAATTTTGTTTCAGAAAGTAAATTACAGCAATGGTCTTCAATTTGAAACTTCTTTGTGAATTACAAATACATTTTAAACACGCCGCCATTAATTTACTCGCTTCAAGCGAGTGCTGACGCACTGTTATGAGCTGATAACTTGTGAGCGGCATTAACATTCATTCCCTTCAAGGCGCGGACATGGAAAGAAAACCGAATATTTGAATTCCGAATGATTCTTCAGATTTCAAACGAGACTATTCGAGTAAAAGTCGATTTCGGGAATGACTCGATTTTGCCCATAACTACCTCATTGGCAATTCAAGTATTTGCTAAGACGCTAACGAGTCCCTGATTCCCTATCATTAATTTAATATTTCACTTTTACCATCGCCAAACCATTCAAGTTACAATCTTCTTACGTGACGTGTGATGGAAATCCTTAAATGACTTTCATTTCCATGGCGAATTTATCCTTTCCCATTTTCCCCCACCTCCATATAATGGTTTTCCACTGCAGAGCCAATTAACGATCAGAGTTTATTCTTGTAATTAACCCCACTCTTTTTGACCAGTTTAATTTACATGAAACCACTACCCTTCGCTCTTTCCTTTACCCCATTTAAGACCCCAATTGCACAAAGTTTCATGACACTATCTCGCATTGTGTGCCCGATTTAATGATAGTCTCTTCATAAAACTGCCCGCAAACTTACTTTAAAGTTAAACCGGCTTGGTGTTCGCTCCCGTATTTTCCATCCCGCGATATTTCGTGGTCGAGTCGCGTAGGCCAAACAGACACTCGTTCGTCATTCAGTTTTCACTTTAATAAAAACTTAGGACTAATACCACAGTACGGGTTAAAGTTATTTTTCCGACTATGTGTAAAATTCAAAGAAATGTACACTTGGCCAATTCTTTAATAGTTTAGACCCTGTGACCATGAGCAATGAAAAAGCAACTGGCAAATGCGCATATGTGAAAGCTGTCTTCACATTACAAAGCGGATGGTTTTATCATTAATTACTTCACAACGCAAAATAGTCGAAAAATTTGTCAAAATATATTTTTTTAGTAATTACTATCTCAAGTATTCACAAACTATAATGGTACTAGATTACCTTATGAATAAAACCTGGGCCCTTTTTTACCTATAGATGTCGAAAATAAACATTACGGCTGTGTGTTCATTTGTTTACTTATCCTGTAACATAGTAGTGACTTAAATAATGAAATTTATTTAACATATAAAGACACTTTTCTTATACACCATTAGGATCGGTCGTCTAGATACATAACGGGATGTGGGTTTTCAGTCATTATTTACTTTGGGCGAATTTTAAGGCAGTTGTAAGAGTGTTATTCAGTATCTTACTTGATGCATTTTTCAATGTAGTACAGTGTATCATTGAATAATTCCTTGAGTCATTGGTAGAGACCTGCAAAATTCGCGTTAATATTTGGGCACAGGTTTATCTTAAAACTCATGTAGCTTTGTAATACGTTTGTCGTTGGACAATAATCAATTTCACACGCCCCTTGGTAACGCTGCGCCAATAAATGAACACTTCGCAATCATGTGCACCAATCACGTGCAGTTCAGTCGGAAAGGGCGCAACTTCAAATCTGTGCAGCAGTCAATTGAGAACCAACGCCGGTTAGAGGCTGTTCGCAGTATACTGAGCACTTTGAATGCCCATCTTAAGCTCTACTTGTATGCACATAGTATATTATTGTGCCACGCGTAAAATTGACATTGAAATAGGCCCCATCACTTAGTCCATGCGTGGCTCACGTGAAACTGCAAAATTATTATATAAGTGAATATTTTACAATAACAACTCTTACATTCACACATTAATCAAACAAAAAGCTAATAATAATAGTTTCAGTATTCACAGATGTTTACCTGACGCCTTTATTTCAAACTTTACTATATGGAAATACTTTCCCTCCGTACATACCAACTTTACAGAACGCATGTCCCTCAGAGCGCCCATTAAAATACATGCAATCAGGGGCAGTGGTATTTTCCAAAGGTTGATTCCAGAAGTTTTTTAATAACCGTGACCAATCTATAGAAGAAAATGTGCCTGGTATCTGGTACCCGTTCCGACAACAGCGAATATAGTGATCCAAGCAGTGCTGCGAGCCAAACTCCGGTAGCAGGACTTTTGAAGCGATTGTTGGAAAATGGGATTTACCAGTTTAGCAGAAAAAGAGAGTTCCTTTAGCTCTCTCGTCTGATCAACAATTAAGCTGAATAAGTATGAATCGTGGAATGACGTAACTTTAATATCTCGCAGAAAAATAAAATAATTGAAATACATGTTGTTTGGATGGTTTAAATTATAGGCGTTTCTAAAACAGTAAGTTTCAACGGCTTCAGATTTTGCTATGCGATCTTTTTCGGTCCAGTTTTGTCTCCTCTGTTAAAAACGAACAGGGAAAATTAACACGTAGCTAAAAACTGCGCACGTCCTGATCGTAAATGTATTATATCGGGAATCGGTGAGCTCAAAACACACTATTGCTCGTACATGACACGATGGTTATGGACAAAAACGCTGTAGGCGCCCGTTATTTTACCATGTGCAACCAGATGAGCCGCAGTAATAAAACAACATGCACAGGATTATACGGAGAGTTACTTTTGAAAAAAAAAAAAACCCTAAACCTTGCATGCAAATACATCACCCGAGGGAACATAATGGTAGTTCGTATTTTAAAATGCACATGCATAAAAAAGAACCCTCGTATTATGGGTCACCTTTTAAATATTTTATAACCAGCTTTCTGTTTCCATTGGGAACTCTGCATTGAGTATATGTATGCAAGTCAATAATGCAAGAAGGGGAACATTTTATATGCTCTTATTGACAAATACGCCCGTCCGAACTTCACAACAGGTAAAGACATACAATATTTTCCCGTCATTCACCAAAACTACATCATACTGCTTGCTACTGCGAACGACATATTCAGAATATGTAAAATGTTATTTAACATGTACGCGATATAAAACATGCTGCAAATGTAGTGAGTTGTATAAAATTCCTTGAGAGCTGGTGTATACAATTCATTGGAAAACATTTATTTATAAAAGTATTATAGAACTAAAATATAATTTCATATCTTTTTCGTTGATTACCGAAAATATTTAAAAACAAATTTAAAAAAGAACTTAGGTAAACGGGATTACAATAAGAGAAACATTATAGATCCATTGAGAAGAATGAATGTCTGAATGTGATCTTCCGATGAAACGTCACACTATTTTTTAATTTCAATAAATTAAAATTTTTACGTAATAGCATATAAAATAAAAACACATACCTACTGTGAGATGTGTAAAGAGGAAATAACTCTCCAGAAAAGGCTATGCTTAGTAATATTCTTTAACATTAACTTTCCCTAAAATCTAGTGAATCTGCTTCGTCGGCTACTGCTAAAACGAAAGTGCTGGCTGCGGCAAAACATTCTGCGTCCTCTTTACGGGCGCAGTTTGGTTCTTTCTGGCAACAGTTTCTTCCCAAACGTCTGAATTTATTCCGAGGTTGGTACGGAACTTTCCTTTTGCCGCGTTTACTGCTCGACAGATCATGGAGGTGACATTCTACTTACAGGGCCTTCGATCCATTCTCTGCTCAGGTCACAGTCGCGTTGCCAACGCCAGAAACACGATAGAAATTTTCTCATTTTAAACAAATATAAACATTGGAACAACTAAAATACATTTACTCAATTTACTACGGCGAGGTGGCTAGAAAAATTGTTTTACTTTTATTATCTAGGAAATCACACGACAAATTTTTGACTGCACGAGATCGTTGCACAGTGTTTGCCCTGTTACATTTGATGCCATGTGCATTGACCGTCATCGTTTTATCGAAATATGTTGAAAATACAAAGGAATTTAAGAATATAAGGAGTCTCCAGTCTTCAATGTATATTTGTATAGTGTGCATTGGAATTCAACCCCCAAAACAATGCATACTAATTTCCCACTGTAGTAACAGTAGGAAAAATATTAACCCATTCAGACACATTGTTCACAATTGTGTACATTGCGCACGTGTAGATAAGTTTTGGTATGCACTGCACACTGCGGAGCTCAGTGACCAATGCTTTCGCCTCTGGTAAACGATTCACAAACCGTTAACTGCTGTGCCGAATTAAGTACAGCACGTATCATGGTTTTTTTTTTTTTTTGTTTCCGACGAGTGAAACAGCAAGTTAAAGTGGGTCCGAAAGGGTTAAAAATCGAAATTCACCAGAACAACACATTTACCTTGGTGAAAACGAGTTCGCGTCCCAATACGTGAATTCGCATCTTTTCATCGCACCGAAGCGTCGGCGAAAGTTGTTACGTCGGAAATATTAAGTGTGAGGTGTTCACAATTTGCAGCTTTAAAGTAAGAGCTCGATGCCGTACGGGTCAGTACCGCCTCTCCACATAATTTCTCCGTGCGTCAATTATTTGCGAGCCTGAGCAAGGTCACAAGAGACGGTGGCGTCGCTTGAAAGTTACTGGAATCCGCTGGACAGGACGCGAGGCGTGATCGCTAGGGATGAGGAAAAATTCGCGAGTTCAATGGCCTGTAGGCTAGACTCCACAGTCATGTGCATACTAGGGCCTCAGATGTTTGTTCACTGGCTGCAGCCTCGCAGAGTAGCCAGTGTTTCTCCACACCCGGCAGAATGGCACTCGCTAATTGTTTCCGCGCAAGTGTGCCTGATAAACCGCGATCCAATTGCAAAGTAAACTTCAGTGTGCACGTGTTTAACGTCTATCTTGTCCTGAAATGAACTCGCCAAATTATCCTATTCCTAGTGATAGCTTAACGGAGCTGATTAAAGCCTGCCATGTTAGCTAAAGAATAACAAAATTCATTGTCCGTAGTAAGTCCTTCTCTCTCTCACACACACACACCGTGAGATGTTCAAAGCCATCCATTACCGTCGACGAGAATACACCACTATTGTCACTGACTTCATTTTAAAACGACGTAGATTTACTATTATTTCATACTTTTATGTGCTGTTCGTGTTTAAATTAGCAGGTTTGAAATCAACCTTTTAAAACCTTTTAAAACCTACACACGTTTTAACGGCCCACGTTTAACAGCATGCGTACAGTAAAGGTGGTATAGGCCGTTCACGGTAAAGTGAGAACTTTGGAAGCCCCAGTTAAATTTTTCTTTTAGCCAATTTATATCCTTCCACCACTTGTTAATGTAAATCCTCCCGTGTGACTAACAAACACATTGTATACATTGACCATACCCAAAACCAAAAGTCCGAGGCCACAATGAAATGTATTTATTGGTTATTGTGTCTGATGAAACAGCTTCTAAAAGTGCTCACTTTACCGTGAACGGCCTATAGTGACGAAGGGAAAAGTAGTTCCATGTTCTAACGTTGAATTAAAAGTGTTTGGTATACGTTTGTTGACACAACAATAATTTATTTCATATTCCGGTTTTCTAACGCATGTGAGTGTGAAAATTAACAAATTTGTATAAATAATTACTTTTCTGATAATTTCACCGTTTCAATCGACCGTCGCACAAACAAAGTGATCAGGCCCACAGTCATGGTAATTGTACACGTGGTGGAAGAATACATAATGTGCGTACGAGTAGATCTTTAGCGGGACCTTCAAAAGTGCTCATTTTACGGTGAACGGCCTGTATGTGCGGTGTTAACAAGTACTTTTCCTGTCCCGGTACCTTCAGGCATTCGAGGCCCGCTGCTTAAGGTTGAAGTAAAGCAACTGCCTATGGAGCACTGCACCCGACTATACGACGTGAAGAACTCATAAAAAATTAGTACAGACACCATAAAAATTGCCAGAAAAGTGATATTTATACTGTATATGAAAGAATAATGTATATATTTTGCCACATTATACAATAATTTACCAAAATATACTTTTAAAATGTAAAAAAAAAATAGTCGTTGTAAACAGTTTGTATTTTTATCAAAATTTAATTATCTTTCCATTCTGGATGTTTCAGAAAGCAGAATTTGTAAGAAAAACCTTCGTCATGGAATATCGTCATAATGTTTACTATGGTTGTGTGTAAGAAAATTGTAATAATAACGTAGGAAATAATTTTTATAACCGATTGCTTGTGCATCCATTTGTCACAAACATTTATTGCTGAAACTGACGTTAATAAAGTTAGTTATAAAATTGAAATGATACATTCATACTATGATTTCATTACACATGATCACATGGCAATCTTCCACAAAGAAGATTTTCTTGTAAATCCTGCTTTCCGGAGCATCCAAAATAGAAATGGGCTTAAATTTGGTTAAAAATGCGGACTTTGTCAATCGATTGATTTTTTAGATTTAAAAAATATATTTTACTAAAATATTTTATAATTCTGCAAAATATATACATTCGTCTTTCACACATATAGAGCATAAATCACACATTTGCGAAAATTTTTATGGCATCTGTACTAATTTTTTATGAGTTCTACACAGTGTACAGTAAGGTGCAGTGCTCCGTAGGCAGTTGCTTTAATTCAAGAGCAAATGTGTTTACAAAGGAGTCGCCGTCTAATGCTTGACGTTTGCAGACGCAACGTTCTACGGTCCCAACCGGCAACTAGAAAAGATCAAAGAAGAGTTACATATGGATCCTCATATATTACTGTAGCGCACCTCTACCGTGGTAAGCCCATTCGGGAATCGTGACCACCTCCTCTCCTTGGGGGATCGAGTTATTGGGTTATCGTTAAAGAATGTTCTGGTCATTACCCCAGCCACCCTCAGCGTGACTCGGGTTGCGAGAAAACATTCTGTATCGGGCCTGTTGATCTATATAAGCCGCGGCGGTTCTCAGACTGGGAAGTCAGTGGCGTCGGGTGTGTGTTATAGTTAGAGCCCCGAGTATTTCGCGGATTACGTTGGCTGCAGGCTAGATTGGACATTCTTCTATACAGTTGAGACACTAACGTTTGCTTACTGGTTGCTGTGATCACGTGATGCATCTGTAGAGGACTGTTAAACATTCGCTCACACCACTAATTCCTGCTTATTACTGGCTCCCATCTGAACGGGGCGTGTTTGAACAACTGTCATCCAATCAAAACAGTACGAGAAAATAACACGTGTTTGGAGTCTACCTCGCCCTTAAATCAATTCGCGAAATACTCGTTGCTCTAGTTATTGTTTATTCGAGGTTTCTTTGCACTTTTTGAAACAAACCTTTGAAAAATCACCCCATGTATGACATAAAAGGTTTGTTTCCTAAATATGACATGTATTACAAGCTTTCAGGGGCACCTGTTTTTCGCGAAAAGATTTCAGGGCAAGTTGAGCTCCAAAACAATTTAGTTCAGAGCCACTGGTGATTGGATCATTTGGATTGTTACGCGTCTTATCTGTCTGCCCGCGAAATACAGACGGTCAGTCTCGGAGAAACCTAATTCTGATTGGCTCACTTATGTAACAGACTCTTCACACACAGACAAGCGGCCAATAGCGAAATGAAGTCTTCAAGTGTGCACATAGGACATTGAATTTTAGATTTCGCTTACATCTTTTCACGAAAAACAGGTGGACCTACAAGCTTATCATACTTGTGAAAACACAAAAATTCTGTATTTTTAGGTATATAGATTTTGCATGTAATTTATCTATAATTTATTACGTTATATTTAAAATTAATATGAACAGAAACGGGGAGAATCAATGAGTTGGCTGATAAGAAATTGTTCTCATGCTAAATATTATTACACTGAGAGCGCACAAATGTGGTGCGTTGTCCCTTTGCTGTAATTCTGTAGACTGTTAAGCTTCGTTTGCATGAGGCGGAGGAATATCCTGGAATTAGATCTTTAGTAGGGCTTCAAAAAAGTTGCAAGTAACCGTGAATGAATTACAGCAACGAAGAGATGAGCTGTGGCGGGAGTGGACAGCGATAGTGGAATATGCGAACATCTTTACAGTGGAGAGTGAGACAGAACGGGACTGTGGGACTGGGTGCTTAAGTGACAGACATTTATAATGATGGTAAGGGAGAGTGCAAGCGGGCATATATTAACGCCGTAAGAACTTTAAAAACACTGAGTTCTGCACACATTAACTGGCACTTAAAACATATTAGACGTGAGTCACCTATATCCACTACTGCAAGAACACCGATTCTGTTGGTGTCTGTGTTAGAATTTACCATCGTACTATTGGCCCATACCACACCGGACACTACCCTGTACCTTACAGCGTTCATTTTTGGCCGGTCATCAACAAATGGAGAGCTGAGCTGATATTAACCCAACCAAATGTCCTTTATCACACAGAAGGATTTACAATAATTCATGTCCCTTTGAGTGGCTATAGAAATTAATTCTAACGTTAGCAATATCATTATTACTGCGCTGTCGTGTTCTTGTGAGATCGTGTTAAACACTAGCCAAACAAAGACTGCATATTCCTGCGAGTTATGTTCTGAACAACAAAGAAATTTTCAAATTAGCTTCGGTCGAGCTATACTCGAGCATAGTCTACAAAGTGTTAATTATAATCGGGATTGGCATTGAATATTGCGCTTACCGAGTTTAATAAAAGTTAATATTAGAGACGGGTGGTTTTAACCTTGTAAATAACAGATGTGTGTTTTTATAGCATTATAAATAGAATTTAAAATTTTTAAAATTTAGTTCATTTGTTTTATTAACACCTCCATCCCTCACTCGGATATGCCCCTGGTGACATGTCACAATACTTAGACCTTTTAAAAAATAATTGAAGAAGTTAATGTCTTCCGGTCAGCTAGCAGGAATAATTATGCTTTGTGACTAAGTGAAGGGATTTGGGTCTTGAGAACTGACCTTTACAGGTGTGTATCCAGCAAATATTAATATTTTCGGAGGGGGAGGGGGCTGACATCCCCCCCCCCCCCCCCGGTTTATTTAGAAAACGAAGTTTTGATGTATAAGATGTAATCATATATGTGGTTAATAACAAATAGATAAATATAATGATTGCCATTTTAATATAGTTTTAAAAAATGTGTGTCATTTCGGGGGAAGGGGGGCTGCAGCCCCCTTAGCCCCCTTCCCGGATACACCCCTGGACCTTTATGTTAAGAAGCATCCAAAAACTCTTCACTCACTTGAGAGCCGATGAGGGTGACGCGAGAAAACCCCGCCGACTGGCGGCATCGTACGGCACTATTCCCTCTCATACTAGAATCCGAAGTCGAACCCGCGGGGAATCGGGCCCGGTCTGCATCGGTGGGAGGCGAGTAGTCTAACCACTAAACCACCGCGGCCCCTCCGGTTTGCGATCTCAGGTTATGTGCGCCTCCCCCGAACCGCCCTCAAGACACAGTGGCCGACAGCAGGGATGTTTGTAACGGTCGACCAGTCTCGCAGATGCGTGGCTTTCAGTTTTAACACTTCGAAGACGACGAACTTTTACCAGCGTTGAAGACAAGCTAGAAGCGAGTCGCTTATTTACACCACTGCAAGGACTCCATTCCATACCCTAGTGGTCTATTTTCTCTCTCACCGTCGTCCGAGTGGCCAAAACTGCATCACGCGTTCGTTATTCGTCGTATGTCAGCCAACAAAGTGCGGAGTTGGAAGTGTACCAACCAAACGGTATGTCGTAATGAGCAGTATATATATTCCATCGTGTTCATTTTAGACTATACGAAAATGATTATGTCTGTTTGCGAAAATAGCCTTTAATGCGAAATTTTATCGTATTTATGTCGTGATAGTAATAATGGCACGAAGTGACTGCATCCAAGTCAGTTTTGTGTTATATGGACAAACAAGTACTCTTGTGCTAGTTTTGCACGAGCTACACACGGGGATAGTTTTCAAAGTGTTAACTGTCGCCAGCTAGTTTCGTCCTTATGAGGCAACGCCCGTATTCCCAGCCACACGAACAACCCGCCTGGTTCGGGGTAGGGGTTGTGGGAACAGTGAAAAAAAAAGACTGGCGTTCGAAGAATGGGTGTGGGGGAGAGGGTGTGTTAGTAGGGGAGATATCTGCCGCCAGAAGGGCGGACTTATCGCTCCCGCGAACAATGGCGTCGCCCGCGTTTCCGACAACCGCCGAGGCGCAGCGCTGCCAGCTGACAGCCGAGGCCGCTACCAACTGCGCCGAACTAATTATCCCTGCCGCGCGCCCGCTACAATGGGCTCCCTCCACACACCGGACCGCGAGCGCATCGCCGCAGATCAGGCGCAACGTTTCATTGACGTCCCTTCGCGCTCTGCATCGTGGCGCGATGCATGATGGCCCTCGCACAATTGAAAACTTTTAACATTTGACTTCACGATCTGACTTTTACGTTTGCTTTCCGGTGTGTTGTTTCTAACGGAGCTTGACACAATGGAACCGTCAAAGGTAAAGTCAAGTACTCTTGACTTTCCGATTAAAAAAAAATAATTAAATTTACAGTCAAAGTCAAGTAGACATTTTGCAGAGAATAGAGGTTATGTGAAATGAGAGTTATTTGCTATTTTACTGTAAGGCGAATTTCATCTTGTTATACACCAAACTCGTCAAAATTAAATATATGGCAAATGGTTATAATGCGCAGAAGAAATATATGAATCGATATTTCTGAATAAATTAGACAAACGAGTTTTTGTTTAGAAATAAGTTTTAATATAATTAGTAAGCCTATTTATAAAATAGACGTTAAATATATATATATTTTTTTACAAAGTTCGCAGAACCGATTTTTAGTTGTCTCAACTTTGACTTTACAATTGTATTGTGTATTGGTGGTTCCATCAAAGGAAAGGAAATTTGAAGTCAATTGCTAACGTTTTCCATTGTGTTAAGGGCCTCGAAGCCGAGAAAACATCTACCCCTAATACAAACCCCTTTTTTTAAACGCCCTTTGAAACATGTACTTTATCGGTTCTGTGGGTCCTCATTTAATGTTTAAAGTCCATGGACTTAGAAAATTTCTCACCTGTTTGTCGCATTGTGTTGCTCTGTACTAGCATTATCTAGCATGCGTTATGTCTGGTGTCTTTCCTATTGTAAATTTTACATTGGAGATAACACTTTAGAGGCTGTTCACGATAAAGTGAGCACTTTTGAAAAGGATGATAGCACGTGGTATCGTCAAGCAGTTAGCGTGAAAGAGAGTTGTTTTCTTTCGAGTTATTTACATAAATTTGGTCTGCAAGACCAAGCTGGAAGTGGACTTTTGGATATGTAGTGCATGAGAAGTCACGGAATACATTTTTGTAGCTGATCTAATACTTTAGAGATGTTTAATTGCGGTCATTTCTAAAGAATAGACATTTATTTTAAATGACCTGCAATTTTCATCCAATTTAGTTTGGAGAACGGCATATAACTAGGGATAGGAAAATTTCGCGAGTTCAATGACCTGCAGAGTAAACTCGTCAGTCCTGTGCATACTGGAGCCTCAGCTGTGTGTTCATTGGAAGTTGCCCCGCAGCTGGCAGTTATGGGATTAGCAAGGCGTTTCCTTGCAAGTCTGCTATTGGCTCAGATACGTGCAGGGCGGGTCTAATTAACTGTGATCCAATTGCGAAGGTAACTTCACTGTATGCGTGTTTAACGTCTATCTTTTCCCGAAATGAATTCGCGAAAGTTTACTTTCCATATATATATATATATATATATATATATATATATATATATATATATATATATATATAACGCAAGACGGACATCAAAGTGGCGGCCTTTCGCCTTTAGAGTTATCGAATGTCTCGAATTCCGTCAAGATATTGCCTGTCTGGCCTGTTCTACCATTTCTTGGATTCTATTTTTCAATTACCTGTTAGAATTATTATGGGATTATAAACGAAAATTCACCATGGTAAATCAGTGTTTTCATTTGCAGACAAGCTAGACTTCAACGTATACATTTGACTTTCTGTTTCAATTAGATTACAGTTTGTAAGACATACCCTGGAATAATTTGATACAATTACTGACCAGCAATACCATTATAACTGGTCTGCGATGAAACTGGGGCATCAGCCAATGAACAGCCAACACAGTATATAGTACATAAAGAATTGTGGAGTCTAGATAGTTGCCAAATGAATAAGCTAAATTCCAGGGTCTCTACTGATGGCATACACAGCATATCTAATGCGTCAACAGCATTACTGTTACAACTACAGCAGTTTTTTGTTATTTGTGAGGCGTCAGTAACTAATGTTGTTGTTAATATAATAAACTACTAAGCCATTAATGCCAGTGTAACATTAAGTACTTATGTAAAAACTTTACCTCCTCACTGTACCGTCAGCATTAATATGGTGTTCATTTTGGACAAAACAAATGATATGTTGAATTAACGTCAATATTTGCGTTGAAATTCTTCTCGTACTTTCTTTGGTTTAAAAACACTCCGATGTAAAATAGATCAAGTACAATTCTTTTGTCGCAGAAATAAATATCAATTACGAAGAAGAAAATGACGGGTGTGAGGGGATTCAAACCCGCGGTTTGAGTACTTAATGTTATCCTCTTCACGAAACCTAACGACCTACTAGCTGATCTATCTTAAAGTGTCTATCTCTTTTTCATATTGTCGGTATTTAGCTCTATATAACGACAAACTACAGTTCTCTTTAGTTATGTGGAAATACTTCATGCTCTCGAAATATATGCATATTTGGCACACGTAAACTGGGTTGCAAGGCTTGAGATCTTATTTAAGCTACATATAGTTCTCATACTATGTTTTAAATTTTAATTACAGTGGATTAATTTAACGAGGTTATCACTGTTAACTAATAAACGTCATTTTACGTCGTCAGTGTAATTGTGAACGAAATACAACATGTCGTTGCGACTGCATGGCTTGGAGACTTTATTAATAACATCAACACTTCTTCAGCATATTTGCATTTGAGTAACATAAGCTTTGTAAATGGTAACACACTGAGGTCTGCACACATTTACTGGCACTTGAGACAAATTAGAAGTGAATCACCTATTTTCACTGCCCCAAGAACACCGGTTCTGTTGGTGTCTGTGTTAGAACTCACCATCGTCCTATTGGTCCATACCACACCGGACACTACCCTCTACTTTACAGCGTTCATTATTGGCCAGTAATCAATCAATGGAGAACTGAGCTGATATTAACCCAACCAAATGTCGTTTATCGTAACAATGGATTTACAATCAATCATGTCCCTTTGAGTGGCTATAGTAAAAGAGATTTCATCAATAGCAAGATCATTGTTATTGAGCTGTCGTGGCCTTGTGAGGTCGTGTTAAACACTGGCCGAACAAATACTGTACAGCCATGCGAGTTTTGCTCTGAACAACAAATAAATTTTCTAATTAACTTTGCTCGAGCTACATTCGAGCATAGTCTGCAAAGTTTTAAAGTTATTAAATTTGTCACACCATTATCAGTTATACTACAGCATAAATGTTTAAATAAATGCCTAGGAAGCAAATATTTTCTTGCAAACGAAATTTAACTCAGTCACCGTGAAACCTCTGAACCAGGCATTATTGACGTGGAGACAGCCAGTCAAAAGTCTAAATGTTAGTCGCGCTTGGAGGCAAAAGCCAATGACATCCTTCAATAACAGAGTGGACTTCGGGCCATACGTTTTCAGAAATTTCGAATCACGCCAGGGACTAAGTTCGAACTATCGTCAATCCGGATCGAATTGCCACACGAACCTAGTACATAGCGATTAACGTCCTGCATATTTAATCCACAAGCCGGCGTTTTCACGTTTCACTTCACAACACAGATAAGTAGGCCCGCCGAAAATTTTGCTTAATCTTCGTGTGGCAGCAATATCAGTTAGTTGGGTGAGATAGATTCGGGCGGCTCTTGGCAACGAGGTATTGAGAGCCGTCGAAAGTGAAATGAGGCGAGGATAGAGCAGTGCCGGAATTCAAGGGCGAGAGAAACGGGAGATCCCCGAGAAAACCCGCCGTCCAGTGGCATCGTCCGGCACGATTCCCACTTGCAAAAATCCGGGAGTGACCCGGCCAGGGATTGAACCCGGTTCACCTTGATAGAATGCGGCAAGTCTAACCGCTAAGCCACCGCGGCCCTCAACATCCTTTAGCGCAGTACTGCTGATAATGTATATTAAATGTTCATACTTTTTTCTTTAAGTAGATACGAATATTTAGAATTGTAGCACGGTTTTTGGGAGTAGGTAATACATTCAATTTTTGACCCCAAACATGAGAAAAATATCAAGTATTAATCATAGCGATAGACGACGTATGCCTGGTAAGGATACCAGCTTTCCAAGTTCATTGCACGTAATGTTTATATTTCGTCAAAAACCAAAGCAGTCGTCCCTATTTTTATGAGAACTTTGATTAATTCCTGCTCGTTTTCAGCATTTCATTAATGCGTACAGAGGACAGACATCTAACCGAATCATAAAGCTGATTATGCATGTGTAATGCATGATCCGAGACAACTTCCCTGCTTTGCTGAAGGAGTTCGTAGGCGAGCAATGTGTCAGAATGCAAATACATTCAGCTCCCATCTCAGCCATCCAATAATGTTTTCAGCCCTCCTACTAAACTCCTGCGCTACGCTATATTTTCCCTTCGTTCGGAAAACAGCCCTCTCAAGTTTACATAAACAAACATCAAACATCTTACTGTGTGTATACTGTTTCCAGAAAGCGCAAAGCAGAGAATTTTGGGTTGATCTGGTACTCCCATTCGAAGAGAGTCAAAAAGTTTGCAGTTCGTTCTGCATATTTGGTATCTGCCAGGTTCCCAGGTTGGCAAATGTTGAGTAAGCTGTATTTTTTAAAACAGCCTCTTAAGTTAAGGTATTTACACAATGGAAAACTTAAGCAATAATCAGTAAGATTCTACAGAGAACAGTACCTAACAAAAGTAAGTATACAATGAAAACGCATCTTTGAGGTGAGTTATTTGAAATTAAAAAGGGAAATATCATTTATTTAGTCACATTTTTGTCTTCACAATCGATTTTAGCGGCGGGCAAGTAGAAATAAATCGTTTTTGTAAACACTGAATTTATATGATTTTACAGTTCACAGTTAAATCTTAGTATATTCAACTTGAGATTTAAATTGTGTAAACTCCTTTACTCTTCTCTCTTAGGTGTGTCAGACCTCAAGCGCTACGTGAAGTAAAATACAGGAATTTGAATTTATTTATTTCGTGTCTATGTATGGATGTAACGGTTATTATTATTACGGATGATAATAGTAATGAAACACAACCATCTCAAATATCCGCAATACAGTAGTAAATTTAAAAAAAATAGACAATGCATGCATATATATATATATATATATATATACACGTAATTTCGATATAAAACTACTTTGAGATATGTAAGCCAAGCCACGTATGAGTTTGTCTTTATTTGTATACTAGCTTTTGCCCGCGACTTTGTCCGCGAGGAATTCGTGTTATCATTACAATTTTTTAATATAGTATGTATGTGTTTAAAAGAGAATGCATATTGTAAAATAGAAAGTTGTATAAAATGCAAGTCCAAGAATTAGAGAATTTTTGAGTATGTATGCTTTATCTCCATACAAACCATGAACCCCTATTTCACCTCTTTAGAATTTGAAATTTGTAAAATCCCTCCCTGTTGGTTGCCCACAATATATAACAAACGTTTATCCTATATTTCATGTTTCTAGGACCAATGGTTGAGCCTAGGTGGTGATATGTCAGTCAGTCAGTAAGTTTTTTCATTTATGGCCATGCTAGACTTCAATATCCTACGTCCACGACCACGATTTCCTTTGGTTACGTGAGAAGACATGTTCATATTTGTCTGGGCCAATCGTAGTAACATACTCCGATACTAAACGTACAGGATTCGCGGACAGTCACTTAAGGCACGTGACTTTCAAAATCATCCAACCACGAAAGTGCATATGATCGAAAGTGTTTTGGAGTACAACTGGTCTTGAAATCTTTTCGCGAAAAACACCTGTCCCTATGTATATTAAATTATATCTCATCAACCTAATTCTCTATCTGTCTACCTCTTTCTCTCCTTTCCGCACCCAATTGCCAATTGATCTGAAGTAGCGTCAAAGTGATGGTCGATAATTAGTAAATCTACGAAATAATATTGCATGCATCTACATTATTATTTACAAAGAGAGGTAGGAAGCCGTGGTGGTGTAGTTGTTAGACTACAAGTCTCCCGCCAAGGAGGACCGAGTTCGATTCCCGGTGGAGTCGCTCCCGCATTTTCACATGTGAGAATAGCGCAGTACGGTTTTCTCGGGGATCTCCCGTTTCCCCCGCCCTTGCCTTCTGGCGCTGCTCCTCATTCACCTTGCCTCACACACATCGGCTCTCAAGACCTCGATGTTAAGACATCGTCCAAATCTATTCACTCATTCACACACTCAGACTGACTCGTATTCAGAAGGACATGTGTTGGGTCCCCTGTCCTGTCATCCTGATTTCGGTGTTTCATTGTTTTCCGGGCGAATGCTGTGTTCCTTCAGCCACGGAAGATTCTATCTCCCCCCTTTACACCCATCTGCCCTTTTCTGTTTCTCTCAGAAAATTGTTCCTTCTCTAAAGACGATATTACACGATACCTGCTGCCGTATCTGGTTCTTGTACAATATTCTATTAGCCCTTGTGTACGAGCCGGTATACCAGCCGCTATATGAGCCACCATGGAAGATTCATATTACAAGACAGCAGTTCGCTTACTATCATTTGGCACCCTCGGTGGGTGCGCAGTTTGTGGTTTGTAGTATAGGTGAACCCCATTCGTAGAACTGCTACCAGTTAGTAACTTACGTAGACCTATAACAATACTAGCTAGCACGTCTTAATATTGCTATATTACTGTTCCCATGTTACATAAATTATTTTCTTACTAGTACAGTTTCATTCATTTTCTTGAAAATGACGCCCAGTCGCTAAGAGTACAAGTGTGTTATTTTTAATTTTGATGAGAACATACTGACCGGTTGTAAAATATAGCTTTTCTATATGCACCGGGATATTATCGGCACGTAAAATTTAAAGATAAAATAATATATGTCTGATGGGAGTTTTGAAATCATGCTCAAAAGTTACATACTACTCGCGAGCGCAGCAATTTTGCCACTATTCCACCAGTTCACACACCTAACGTTCTGTTTATATCCTGTAGATAATTTACATTTTTAAATAACGTTTTTCATGTAGTAGATAATGTTTTAAGTATTTAGAACCGTTTAAAACAGTAATTAAAAGTTGTCATCGCCAATATTATTCATCGTCGTATTTTTAATCTATTTGAAAGAGTTTCAACCTCACGGATGTAAATTCAAGATGGAGGCTTCCTTTTCAGTTTCTTCATCAACTCGTTTCAAGTGGTAGCCACGGGGAGCGCCCTACGCTATGAAACTGCTATGTGATTGGCCAGGTACGAGAGCCGGTATGGAACCCGCCACGGAAAACAGGACAGTTCCAATTACCAAACCTGTGATGAAATCTGGCAGCGCCAGGCGAAAAATACCATGACGGGTTTCGTACAGGCCGGCATAACGGCAGCTATGGCATACCTTGCACAAGATTTCACGAAATCTGGTACCGTGTAATATGGGCTTAACGAGCGCTGTGTCAACGAGACGTAAAGCCGTACCTGTATCATATATAATTTACATTTCAACGTGGTCCTTTTCTGTGATCGTCCTTTCATTTTAATGTTTCAGCAGCTTAAGAACATAGTGTAATATACTGAAAACCAATGTCAAAATATTATAGATTCAGGTTTTGGCGATGAAAGACCGAGAAGAACAAAATTGTGCGTGGAAATCAGCTATGTTTCGCAGTAATTGACTTTAGATTTTACAAGCAGGTCAAGTCATTTTACTGACACTAGGCAGTAAAATTTTTTTTTCTTTCACACATGCATCAGTTGCCGATAGGAAATCTGTATTTACGGCTCATATTTCAGAAAATCACCTATTCTGTCCAATGAGAACTTGGGGCGAATGTGCCCTCATTTCATTCTGTTGATAAGTATAAAAGTAATTGCCGCCCCTACCACGGCCAACATTGAATCAAGAAAGATTTTTTTTTGCGGCGGAATCACATAATTTCACAAAGAGTATCATAAATACGTCCGCATGTTTCATTTCATTCAATTTTGTTTCTCATCACACTGTAAATGCCTATTTACCCGCTATCATCAATTTCTGTTATGCTGTCGTTGGCATATTTTAATTAACTTTTTTGAACATATAAATTTTTTTATTGATTCTTAGGGAAACCCCGAATCCACACGTGTACACCGAAAAAATGTCAGCAGACAAGTATGAACAGTTATATAAAAGGGCTTCAGTGTACCAGCAAACAAAATTCTGACCCAACATCAGAAAGTCATTTTATTTTATTACAATAATGTTCGTTGCAGCAATAATCCAAAAATTGCTGAAGTTGTTCTGATAAATTTCTTTTCTGTATAGGAATAACATAACTCTATGCTGTAGGAACTAAATTCATAGTCTCAGATACAATCACTGGCAAGACTCAACAAACATTTCTGTTGCAGTTCCTATCTACGTTAACAATTGTTAGATGGTACCGACAACCGATACGATTGCTGTCATATTAACAGTGTGGGTGCGTTGCAAATACAGAAATTTGGTTCCCACGACAATATTTTTTACCTATTGCACGATATCGACCTCTCATTTCTCAACTTTCTGACAACTAAGGCAATTTTTATTTCTTAACTATTTTAAACTTAATCTATCTCTTTCCTAGCTAGACATCCCCCTAAACGTCACATATTTAGGCTATCGCATTTATTGTAAACTAGCATGTTCCCGCGGCTTCGTTCGCGTGGACTTTAGGATTTGTTTACATATTTTTAAAATAGAAATATCGCTTCGTTCAGGTTTTATGGAGTTATTAAAATACAGCCCACCGTCGCTTCGCCTAGGTTTTATGGAGTTATTGAAATACATATCTATATAATTGGTTTGAAAGATTGTTAATTTAATATCGGAAATAGTTTTATCGTCGCGTTAGTGTTGGTTGTTTGATAATATGTCCATTTTACTATGTTCGTCCAAAAACTAATGTATCTTTTTCTATATTGCGTATTATATCAATGATTATTTTAAAAACACCATTGTTGTTTCAACAATGCTTTTTGACAGCAATTATTTTGAAAAAAATAAGACATGAAACATATGAAGAAAATTAATTCTTTCATATAATTTTCTTTAACTATATGAGACATCGAAATTAAATTAAGAGCCCATTTCAAATAGAAAAACTCTGTGATCTCTGAAAGTTTTACCAAAATCGAATCAGCCGTTTCAGAAGCCTATTCTAGACAAACATCCAGACAGACAGACAGACAGACAGACAAAAATTTTATAAACAGTTATTGATGCTTTAACTTCGTTTACAGAGCATCCTGCGCTTAGATGTTGGTATCAATTTTGAAATAACAGACAAACACTTCAATTTTATTTATTAGAATAGATTACATTCGAGCACACTTCGTCCGCTTTGCCGACCTATCGAGCCGAGAGATTTGGGCGGCTCTTAACAGCGAGGTCGATGAGGGTGAAATAAGGTGGGAATGGAGCAGCGCCGGAATGCAAGGGCGGGGGAAACTCGAGACCCCCCCGAGAAAACCCGCCGGCCAGCGGCATCGTCCGGCACGATTCCCACTTGCGCAAAAAGCCGGGAGCGACCCGACCGGAGATGGGAACACGGTTCGCCTTGGCGGGAGGCGATCAATCTAACCGCCCGGCCGCCGCGGCCCCAGAGCGACCTGTAACAGGCGGTAGTAACTACCTCGAGAAAGGCTTCAGTTCTACGACCCACTGTCGCGTCGCGAGAGGTCCTAACTGCGACGGTATGAACCGACGCTGTGGAACATAAAACTCCGGTGTGCGGACTTTTCATGTTTCCGTGCGGTCTGAATGTCATTTGACAAGTAACTGCATACAGCTGTGTCAGGAATAACTTCTGAACATCCTTTTATTGGACAGCATCAGCCCTGATGGGAAATACCGCCAATCATGATTTCGTTTCTCATAAATATCTGTTTGTAATGCCCATTTCCTTTACTATAAATGCACGCTTAAATGGGACGAGGTCGTAAATTACCCTCTTTCTTGGTCCGCGTTTATAAGAAAATTGTTTATTTCATGACCATCATCAGTAACATTAGAACTTGCAAAATAAAAAATGCAGCTATATTTTGTTTAACAAAAATTGTTTACATGTACCATATAACATCGCCTATATTTCCTCTTGAAAACAGAATAAAAAATATATATGTGATACACTTTGTAAGGTGACATCCACGTTTTTTCCACCCTTACCAGACTAAATTGAAATCAGTTCAGAAGACCTCACTAGGCATTACCAACAAACCTATTTTCTCTCTGTTTTATTTCTATTAACTATAAATTAAGTATGATAACTTATAGTTAAAATATAAGTAAAAGTTCACAATAACCAAAAGTAAGTTACTTTAATGATAGCACAAGTATAAAACGCTTGTGCTAAATTACATTTTGCAAAACATCGGACACGTAATAGGCTACAAGGGGGAAATTTTTCAAACGCTTGTTAAAAAAAGTATTAAGAAATCGTAAATGACTAACTTCTGCTTGTGTATGTATAACTTAAGACAAAGAAGTGTACCATAACCCCATATTATAAATTAAAATTTAATTAATTAATTGTAATCAAACATTTTGTTTATAAATTAACTACATAGAGAAAAATAATTATTGTAGTTACAGAATTTGTAGCGCTTTTAAGACGTGGTCGGAAAGCCGTAATAAGCTTGACTACAATTTTTTGTATCAATTTATATTTAATATATAATAGCATGGCGCAATATATAATGTTAACCTCATTTGCGTAATCGAAATAAGCAGATATAATGTAAAAGGCTGTTAACTATTCGCAATATAGAACGTATACCTAATTTTATTAAGCGTAGTAAGCATATATATTACGTAAGGCTCTCAACTATTTGCGGCAAGCTTTTATATACTAAATGTAAATTTATACACAAAAATATGTATTTGTAGTACAATTTATTACTGCTTTCCGACAACCTCTTAAAAGTTACACAAATTCTATAACTACTATAATTATTTTTCTCTTTTTAGTGCATCTATAAATAAAAGGTTGGTTTTAAAAGTTTTTTTATGGTTTACTTGTGTTCCACTTTTTGTCTTTTTATTATTATATGGGTAGACTTTTCATACATTCACAGACTAGTGAATGTATAAACGGTCTACCTATACATTAACAATAAAAAACAATTAGCGAGACTAAAAAGACTAAAACAAATGAAGTTAGACACAGGTGGCTCCTTCCACAATTCGGACTGCAACCAGACGAACAGCGGTGTGCTGCTGCAGTTCACTGCATTGCTTAGAGATCGGACAGACACCTACCGTACATACAAACAAAGCAAGTTAAATAAAAGTTTGTAAAAATGTATTATTTAAATATTATAAAACAATGTCAATAACAGTGGTGCGATAAAATAATTAAAGAATATAAACAGAAATAATTTTATGAATGGTTGTGGCTTGGTACACTTTTCTACACAGTAACAAATTGTTTTAGTAAACTTCCTAAACTCTAATAGAATGTTTTAGCCTTAACACAGTATGGCGAATTTGCCACGCAAAAAGCTGCAAATTTAGATGTGTTGCTGTAAACAGTTTTGAACTTCGCTACTTATTTTACGTTTAGCCAGAAATAAATAGGGATATATCCACGGATGAACGGGAAGAAATTTTGCCATTTTTTGCTTTCTCTGTAGGCCTGTGCGTATATACTGGCGTGGTAAATTTTCAAATGAGTGTAGATAAAGAAAACTGGTGTATCAGAAAATATTTAGGAATTAGATATATTAATAAACAATTTCAAGATTTCACTAAATAAATTGCGGGACAATGTAACAAGCATGGAAGGCGATCGATTTCGAGAGCCAAAACAGAAACACCAAACGTCTATTACACGTTCTCCAGGGAGACGTCGGAAACGGTGGCAAAATTAATTGCAAAAATTTTGACCGACTAATGTTTACAACAAGAAGTATAATTGGCTGGATGAATACAGATGGCTTCTTCTCCCTTACGCGACGTGAAGGGTCTGCCAGTTGTTATGTAATGGACAACTGTGACAAGCCATGTCTATAGTGCTTTGAACGCGCCATTGCCAAATCACGGCCTGGCGAATAATAAGGCGGCGGCGGCATGATATAAGCGAGCGAGACTACTGGAAGGATGTCTGTCCTCGCCTCGACGCCAACCAGGGAAGACGTTCCAGAGAGACAGGAGGAAGGAGACGTGCCGACCGCAGTAACCCGTCTACAAACCAGCCTTCGGCATCATGCAAGGCGGGAGAGATCGGTCCAGTATATAACCGCAGTGGTGGCTTCATATTAGGTTTCGTCAGGCTTTATTAAAATAACTTAAATGCATAAAGTGCTAGCTCCTCCGATATGTTTCCAGTTAACGTAATATGTGTAAAACCCAAGAGGGAAATAATAATGTGTCAAACCATGGAAGGGGTAAGCCATGAGTCAATTACAGAGTAGCTCTAACCCGTTGATACGACCCTCACAAACGTACATTTTAAGATAAATAGTAAATGGTTTTATAAACAAAAAGCTTAAAATATAACACAGTGTAAGTAGGTTGCCAGTGAGGTCCAGACGAATACAACGCGAATTCAATTTCGTCGGGGGGGGGGGGGCACAGGCTACGGGTCGTGAGCAGCAGGCTAGAGGGAGTGGGCAAGTCCCTCGGCGAGAGTTCCCGACGATAGAGGTTAGGAGGTTAGATTGCCTCCATACGGTAGAGAATCTCATTACGTGAAGGGAGGACGAAAGAAAATAAGAAAGACAGAAGGACTGAGGTCTTGGCAAGGGCCAAAGAATAGGGATGATATTATCGGAGAAAACAATCGATATTATTTACGTTGGCTATTTATCAAAGTCAAATTTCTTGGAATATTAGTCTAATCGCGATTTCTTCGCATTTTTTTTAAAATTGAAGCGTTTAAAAATCTCACCATGAACGATGTACTTGTTTATTAAATAGGGCCTATGTCATGTATCACATTTGTTCTATACGTTTGCTTACAAAATAACAATATATTTTTTGTTAAACCAAACTTTTTCTTAAAAAATTTTTTATAAATTATAAAATTACGTTTATAATTAATGTAGTTCTAATAGAAACAGGGAGAAAAAGTGTTGGAAATGCCTAGCAGTTCTTATGCAAATTATTATTTCACTAAGCGCTCACGAATGCGGTGCGTTATCCCTCAGATGTAATTTTCTAGACTTGGTTAAGCTTTTTGCATGAGGCGGAGGAATATCCTAAAAACAGCAGCACTTTAGCGGGGCTTCAGAAAAGTTGGAAGTAACTGTTAATGACCTATACTGAGGACACGAGGTATTGCAGAAAGATGTGGCGCCTGTATTTGGTGCATGTTGCCAAAGTAAGAATAGCTATATATTTTTTTTAATTCAATTTTGTATTCCAAACAGAGCTTATTAAGAGAGCATAAAAAAATCGTTTATGTCCGATATGTGTAAAAATTATTTTTATTTCGGAAAAACAGCTATGAGATATATCGACATTTATGTCGATACATTGCTGATATAATATAGTCATTTCGATATATAGATATTTCTCTAAATTTTCAATCATAGAATCTGGGAGAAGTATACTTTTAAACGATGCAGATGAAAGAATGTCTGTACACGACGCACATCGTTCGCTCGTTCAGGTTTGATCGAAGTTCAGACGCTTACTTATTTAACGCTAGCTCTATGGGGTTCAAAGAACTTCACTGAGATGCCCCAAGACCTGCGACGCGTATGGGTGTAGAAGTTCCTGATTAAATGAAAAATTACTTCAAGCACACACTATTGCAGAGATTTTCCGTCAAGCAAGCACACGATAAAGATGTTCAAACATGCACAAACAATGGCAAGATTAGATGTTAACAGATGTTTAAAACATAAAATTAATCTCACAAGGATTACAGTCAAGAGTTCTGCCAAACTAAATGAAATAAAACAAGAGGAGTAACCAACAGGGAGCAAACAAAGAGAAGACAATATAAAATACAGGCAAAAAAATACCTTTTAGACTACCCAACGAATTGTGAGGCGATGGCAAATATGAAAGCTCAAAAGCCTGACAAAACTACGAAGACAGCCCATTGGTGATGATTCTCGGATAATTTTCGCGTATATTTTTATGTTTTTGATGTTATCCTCTCTGCAGTGGCGAATGTCCGAGGTGATTATTAATTTAATCACGTGCCCCCATTGCAAGTTTAATTCAACGAACAAGCACAATGCCTCAGTGGCAGGATTAGTGTGGAATGAAACATGGAATACACGCCCTAGCAGAAGGAAAGTTCTATCCTCTAATCTTGATGGTTCCACGAGATGAAGAAACACGTGTTTGAAGAAGCAGTAAAGTGCAGGGATGGCGTAATTAAGTTTACCGAGAGAAAACCTAACTTGCGTCACATTTCTCACGACATGGTTGTGATGGTGGTCGTTAACACGATCGCAGTGGTAGGAGGCAAACAGGGCTAAAGGCTGTTCACGATAAAGCGAGTACTTTTGAAATAAACCCTAGAAAAAATGTCACAGCTCCTGTCTCCATATAATCTAACGGGCGCACTGAGTAAAGTTGATAACGATGGCTGGAAAGTAGAACATAACTTAACGTCGAATAAAATGAGTTAGGTGACCATTTGTGATAACTTAAATTATTTCTTTCGCTTGCTGTTTTATTTTTACATATCGAAGTGTACATATGAGCATGTTTGTAAGATAAACACTTTACTTATCATTCCTGAGTTTCACTGGGCCGGCGCATGGATAAAGTGACGAGGCCCTTGGCAGTGTTAATTTTACACAAGGCGGAAAAATACGCAACGTGCATGCAAGTAGATCTTAAGGAGGGCTTTCAAAAGTGCTCATTTTACCGTGAACAGCCCGTAATCATTAGGCAGCCAAGATTTTGGGAAGATAGCGAGAATGAAATCAGGAACCTGCCAATGTCAATCGAGACCAAACAGCGCACGAACTGAGAATAGGAAATATGGTTCTAACAAAAAAACAGTTGGGGGCGAGTTTGAACGCAAGATGTAAGGGAGAGCCGGGAGCCATTAACACTTTGTAGACTATGATCAAGTGTAGCTCGAGCAAAGCTAATATGAAAATGTTTTTTTGTTCAGAAAGAAACTCGCATGGATGTGCAGTCTTTGTTTTGCTAGTGTTTAACATGGCCTCGCAAGAACACCACAGCGCAGTAACAATTATATTGGTAGCATTAGAATTTATTTTTATAACCACTCAAAAGGGAAATGAATGATTGTAAATCCTTTTGTACGATAAAGGATTGGGTCAATATCAGTTCGGCTTTCCATTGGTCGATGACTGGCGAATAATGAACGCTATGAAGTACATGGTAGTGTCTGGTGTGGTATGGACCAATAGGACGATGGTGAGTTCTAACACAGACGCCAACATAACCGGTGTTCTTGGGGTAGTGGATATAGGTGATCAACTTCTAATTTGTCGTGTCAGTAAATGTGTGCAGACCTCAATGTGTTAAGGCACCATATACATACAGTATATTGATAAAACAATACGCGACTTTGTTAATGACGAACGTAATATTTTTCGGGGAAAAAACGGTACATTCAGGGTCGTATTAATGACAAAAAAGTAGGAGGTTTAAAAAGCATTTAATACGTCTCACAACTGATGAAACCTACTACTAATTTTTAGGGACCACGGTGGCTGAGCGGTTAGCCTGCTCACCTCCCACCAAGGCGAATCGGGTTCAATTCTCCGGCCCGGTCACCGGATTTTCGCATGTGGGAATCGTGCAGGACGATTCCGTTGATCGGTGGAGTTTTCTCGGTGATCTCCCCTTTTCCCTGACCATTCATTCCGGCACTGCTTCATACTCACCTCAATCACCCTCATCGGCTTTCAAGATCTCGTTGTTAAGAGCCAACCAAACCTCTCTACTCAGCTGAACTACAGCTTGTCAAAGACGAGCTTTTCTCAGCTCCGATGTGAAAACAGGCATGATTCTATGAATAAATTCGACACAGAGTTAATACAATGTTCCCTAATGTATAACATACAGAAATGATTGGAAAACTGCACAAACACGTCCAGAATGGTCAGAATCGTATAAATTATGTTGCACGTAAAAGATAATCGCATACAGGCATATTTTATAAACACTGTAAATAAATTTTCTGGAATTTACTTATTTAAATCTTCTGAAAAATTAACTAACAATTTTTAACGTTAATAAAAATTCAAGCATATTTCCATTCCAGAAGCGTTCGAAATCACATTCCACGGATCCTCGTCAAGTAAGACGCGCTTGATAACTGCTATGATTAGTATCAATGTTTTATTTTTTCATACAATATTTAAAATGTTCCCATTAACTAATGTTATGCTTATTCGTCTCATTTATAAACTGAGGTGCATAAAATAAATTATGAAACATATCCGCAAAATTTTTTCAAATTTATTTCATACATACAAACTGAGTTATTATATTGAGGGTCTCGCTTGATGAAGGGGTTTTATTTAAACTTGCCAAGAATGATTTCTCAATAATCCGTAGATTCTAGCAAAATATTCAAGAGTGTTTCAAAATATGCATGAATGCGTTCTTCTTTCGTTCGCAACATGAATCATACTTTCTGGCAATTTTGGTTCGGCACATTCATGGTTAATTCCAGTTTTCCTGAAGCCCTGCTGAAGTTCCACTTTCAGTGTATTCCTCCGCCTCATGCAAACGAATCTTAACTAAGTATAGAAAGTTACAACAATGGGCCAACGTACCACCTTCATGGGTATTCGGTGTAATAATATTTTGCATTAGAACTACTTCTCACTAGCCTTTACCAACTCACGTATTTTCTCACTGCTCTTATACTTATTATTTTTAATTAATCATTATTGTTATTTATAGATGATATATAAGTAAGCAATTAATTTAACCAAAAATAAGGCACGTCTATGTTAGCAGAAGTATAAAACGTTTGTGGTACACGTCATATTTAGGAAAAAATTAAGCACGTCTTACATGGGGTGATTTTTCAAAGGTTCGATTCAGAAACTGGGAATAAACGGCGAATAAGCTATAGTTAGGGATAGGAGAATTTCGCGGGTTCATTCCAGGTCAAGATAGATTTCAAAAGCGTGTACACTGAAGTTACATTTGCTATCGGATCAGAGTTTATTATCCCTTGCTATAGTGTGTGCACTAATTTTTACTCGGATAATATATTTTAGATCACATGGACTTCGCAAAATAACATGCACTCTAAATCTAAATCAGTGAAAATTTCACTGTTTCAATTATCCAAACGTATCTGACTGATACATCAGTCACTTCATTGCATTTTACTGATGAACCAGTGAAAAATACCATATATACTTCACTGATTGATTCAGTGACATTCCTCACTGATTCGTCAGTTATTTTGTTTTCACTGTTTTCTAAGTGATTTATTATTTACTGATGGATCAGTGAAACATGTCAGCTACTTTCTCTCCGTCTCTATTTTTGACTGATGCATCAGTGAAACTGTGTGTAAAAATGGCCTTCGAACATCGTTTAAAAATGGCCTTTAAGTAATGTGAAGTAACAATGAATAAACGAATAGAATTATTATAAATTACTTTCTGATATGTGTATTGTCTCTCGAAACGCCATTTTACGGGTTATATGGTGTTTTGTCTTTCAAAACGCCATTTTACGAAGTAATATGAACACACAGCAGTACATTCAGTTTGTACGTCTTTCATTTCGATTTCACGTGATCGTAATAGCGCTCTGTTTGAAGGTTCAAACTACATTTAATGTAGTGCACTCTAAATGGGAATAAGTTATTTTTTTACTGATTGCAAGTAGAATCTGCTGCATCCGGAATCTGTAGAAAAAAAATCACTAATTCATCAGTTAAAATAAATCTACTAATTCAAGCAGTAGAAAGCTACTTATTTATAGTTGTTATTAATAAATAAGCACAGAGCATTCCTATGTGATATAAGTTAGGTACCATTTATTTTGTCGCAGAACACAAATATTGTCTACACAAAAACCTTTTTGGAGGTGGTTGGGCTCGAACCTCCGCCCATAAAGCAAAGCCTGCTGAAGCTTTCATGATCAGCCATATCCACTGCCCTACTTTACTACTGCCAAATGTGTGCTCGTATTATGGGTACTGAAACACAAAATGTAATGCCAAATATTGCTGCAAGTTTCGTGATGTGTAAGTATTTCTTGTTGTCGAAATATATAGATTTCCTGCGCAAGTACATGTCTTTGCAAAGTTCGAAAGTCAATCTTTCTTTAGTTTAGTTCGGAGTCTGAGCTTTAAAAGACAAAATATAGTGGTTTCAATGTACGAGGTTATCGATGTCCACTAGTATCCGCCATTTTACAATGCAACTAGACACTACAGATTTAAACTGTTATTTTTAGTCACATATGGACCAGTGATTATTATACTGACTCAATAGTGCGGTGATTCAATAAGAAAGGTGGATTTACACCAACAAAAGTTTTGTGGTCTTCAAGTTAACAGATCAAATAATGAGGAAACGACAAATTTGATAAAATATTGCATTGTTTCTAATGTTCCACTGTCTAATTATCTCAGTTATTACTAGTAAATCTGTCTCTTCAAAATAACAATTTTGTTCTGTAAAATGTTGCGTTGCAAAAAAAAAGCAGATACGTACAGAAAACACCGACAACGCCGTTAAAACCACTATATTTATATTTTAAAGCACACAATCTGAATTAAACTTAACTTAGAATGACGTTCGAGCCTTACAAAGACATGTACCTACGTACGCATAATATGTGTATATTTCGACAACATGAAGTACTTTCACATTACGAAACTTACAGCTGTTCGCCATTGTAAGTTTATGTTACTACGCAAATGCGAGACAGTTTATCTCAGTGGCAAAGTAGCAGAGTTGGTAGAACGTCAGCCAAAAGAAACCAGAGAATATGTTGCGTTTTGGAGTTGGCGGTTCGATACCAACGACTCCCAAAATTCCCTTGTACATGCAATAATTTTTGCTTTGCGACAAGATAGTTGTATATCTAATTTATTTGTAACCGTAATGCAGGGGTTTTCAATCCTTGTGCTTTTTATTAATCGACTATAAATAACTGATTTTCTACTGTTTGTATTAGTGGATTTCTTTTAACTGAAGAGATTGGTAGTTTTCTTTTTCTACTGATTCCGGATGGAGCAGTTTCAACTGACAATCAGTAAAAAAATAACTGATTCCGATTTAGAGTGTCAAGAGAGTGCACTCACATATACTATTCGTTTTAACAATCCTAACAGTACTAATCAAACCAAACGAGAAAAGTATGAGCATACAACTTCAAACTGCATATTTTCGCAGTAACACCGTTAGACATATATTTTCCTTCCCTATTTCCCACTTGGGTGGTGGCTCAGATGGTAAGGCAATGGTCTAGGGTAGAACGGTAGGCGAGTTCAATACCGGTAACCTGCGGAGATTTTTTTTTACTTTTTAAATTTAGGCCTACGATAAATTGTACAATATAAATAGTAAACTATCGTAAATATCTTAATTTCACGGAATTATTTGGCTTCATTCACTAAAAGCAATATTTAAAACCCCACTGCAGTCGGCTGTCACGTATTCAATCAGTGAAAATGTGTCACGTCACTAATTTAATAAGTGCACTTTTTTCACTGTAACAATCAGTGGTTTTCCACTTATTCGAATTAAGAGTGTGTTAACACATTGAGGTCTGCACACATTTACTGGTATTTACTGTAAGACAAATTAGAAGTGAGTCACCTATATCCACTACTGCAAGAACACCGGTTCTGCCTGTGTTAGAACTCACCATCGTCCTATTGGTCCATACCACACCGGACCCTACCCAGTACTTTACAGCGTTCATTATTGGCCGGTCATCAACCAATAGACAGTCGGGCTGATATTATCTTAATTAAATGTCCTTTATCGTGGAAAAGGATTTACAATCAATAATGTCCGTTCAGGTGGCTATAAAAAATAAATTATATCGGTAGCAATAATATTGTTACTGCGTTGACGTGTTTTTGTGAGGTTGTGTTAAACACTAGCAGAACAAAGATTGCACATCCATGTGATATTTGTTCTAAAAAACAAAGACATGTTTTAATAAGCTTTGGTATAAATTAATGTACCCAAGCAGCCACATTAACTTCGACTAAAGGCTGTTCACGATAAAGTTAATACTTTTGAAATGAACCTTAGAAAATGTTACTGCTCCTGTCTGGACATATTTTAACGGGCCCACTAAGTGACATGCGCCCAGTGAAGTTGGTAATGATAGATGGAAAATAGTTCCATAACTTAATGTTAAATAAAATGTGTCGGGTAACCATTTGTAATAATAATAATTTTTTTTCTTTGTGTGTTTCTTAATGCATCGAAGAGTAAAATTACCAAACTTTTAAAATATTTTCGTTTCTTATGAGTAGGAGGAGCGGCGGCGTCCTACTTCACTTTTGATTAATCAGATTATTGACTTAATATCAATTTAATTAATTAATCTGTAACCAATGCTATCGAAAAATTGGATAATCGTTAATCCGCTAAATTTAATCCGATAAAATTAATGTGATTGATTAATTCTAAAAAAAAAAAAAAATTATTAAAATCATTTTTATGTAATTGTATATTTTTGGTATAAGGGTTCTTTATTTTAATTTTTGGAAAGCGACAGCATCGATGTTCACCCTTGAAAATCTGTCGGTGGCAGTGTACTGAGGTATGATGTGTTGGGGAAGAAGTGTATATGTATTGTGTAATATTATTTTTTTTTTTACTGGTATTGAGGAGGGATGAGGATGGGGGAGAGCGAGTCATTAGAGTTTCTTCCCATTTGCCAGTTTGGTAGGCGACTGAGGGATAAGATACATCCGCTTCGGCCGGCGTCTGAAGTATAGCATTTCAGCGAAATCAAATAAGTAACAAACAATTTAAAAAAATGATGTCTTATAGAACACATCACGAATAAATTATCACAAATTAATTTTAACGACTTACCCCAATTGCGATGTAAACAACTCGTAACGAATGAACCACACGAACGTTTAAAAAATATGAAAAACTCCCAAAAACTATTTCCCTGCCAATACAAAATATCTGAAACACCGGAATAACTGACACGAATCAACTGTTAATCAAAACATTCACGAAGGATTGGTTTCTTTGTTAAAACGTCTCTCATACGCACACCTAGGGGAATAGGGAATATCCAGTTTCTTGTCAAATACAAGAATGCATTTTATATTTTAAAGTTGTTTCTTGTGGTCACGACTGCGTTAGGAAATGGGTCTAAATGCTGCGAGTCCTTTATCGTTAAAATATGTAGGGTCCCGATTTGCATTTTTCGAAGTTCATAGTTCTCTGTTTCTGCATTAATAACCGATTGCCATGAAATGGAAAATGTATTTAATGAGTATTGATCATGGTTTGCAAAATTACTGGCAAGCTAAAGAAAGTATTCAGGAAAGAGAAACAGGAGGTATTGAAAGTTGGCAGTTCCGACTGCCTGCTATGTATCAAATGGGACATGCATGTGATGTCTATCTGCACAATTGATAGCCTGAAACAGGGATATTGCAATAATATGAATAATTTTTGTATGAAATTTAATATCTTTAAGAAGAATTCTTGTAAAGGGCTCAATGCTAAGAAAACGCGAGATTGATAGGAATTGTGATTTTGAAGGTATTTACGTGTGTAATATCCTATATTGTAATTTAATGAATAAAGCTTGTCATACTTAGAATATTGTTAGTGCAAATTGTTGCCGCTCAGCTTAGGAATGGCACAACCACAAAAAAAAATTGTTACCACACAATACATATATACGCCTTCCCTAACACATCGCACCTCAGTACACCGCAAGATGTCCAATGGTGAACATCGATTCTGCCGCTCTTAAAAAATTAAAATAAAGGACCCCTCTCACACATACCAAATATATACAATCATATGAGAATATTTTTAATAACCGTTAAAATTTAGATTATTTTTAAATTAATAAATCAAATAATCACATTAATTTTATAGTATAAATATTAGCGTATTAACGATTACCCCATTTTTTAAAATGCCAAATCGATAATTCAATTAATCAAAAGGGAACTACGACATCCCGCTCCTACTACTCTTATAATTCCACATTTGCATCTTACCGACGTATGACTAAAGTGATGAGGGAGATGACAATGATAATTTTACATAAGGCGAAGGAATATAGAATATTCATACAAGTCGATCTTAAGGAGGGCTTTTAAAAGTGCTCATTTTACCGCGAACAGCATACACGTCTTCGACCCCTGGAGGCGAGGCACGTGCGAACCTATGCCTGTGGGACACGTGTGCAGTTCTGTTTCGCGAGTCCTGCCCTGTCGGCGATACTCCCTCGCCAGGATGGATGGCCGTCCTTTTCCGAACCATCTTCCCGCCCGGCGCACGATGCCACCCCGGGGGAGCCATCCCTTAAAGAGCGAACAAGATCCATCACGGACGGCCCCCCGAAGGCAGCTTCTCCTCTCTTCCTCGTTCTTTTCCGACCCCTTTCGAAGTTCGCGGAAGGGAAACACCCCTGGAACGCCCCTGGACGCGTGGCGCTGAAACATTTGTTCTGCAACTTTTTACTATCGTCTCTTCGCGGTTTGTTCGCACTTTGCGAATCAAACATATGAAAAATTCTACCCCATGTATGACGTGCTTGGTTGACGCTTATACAGGATGATTCTCAATTACAACGACAAACTTCGGGAGGTGATTCTTCACAAGAAAGTAAAAGGAAAACATATGTGACACTTTACACCTAAACCGAATATTAATGGAGGTACGAGCCCTTAAATAGACGAGATTTTAAGCTGTATTTGTGCAAGGTTGAAGGTTCCGGCAACATACAATAATGTACCTAGAGTTTTCATTGTATTTTACTTCGTTACCGATATTTTTCACAAATACGGTTTAAAACCTCGTTTTTTTAACGGCGCATACCTCCCTTAATATTCGGTTTAGGTATAATGTGTCACATATGTTTTCAGTTTACTTTTTCATGAAGAAACACCTCCCGAAGTTTGTCGGTCTAATTGCGAATCATCCTGTATCAAAAGTGTTTTATACTCGTCTGATCATTAAAATACATGACTTTTGGTTGTATTAAACTTTTCCTTATATTTCATGTATAAATTATAATATTTTATTCATTATTAATATGAATAAAAATGGAACGAAAACTTGTGTGTTGGTAATACCTAACAAAGGCTGTTCACGATAAAGTGAGCACTTTAAATCAACCTAGTAAAAAAAGTCACTGCTACTAACGTCATATATTTTAACGGGTGCACTGAGCGACATGAGCACAGTAAAGTTGATAACGATTAATGGGAAGTAGTTTCATATATAAACGTCGAATAAAAAGTGTTAGGCCTAACCCATTTGTGATAACTTAAATTATTTAATTCGCTTTCTGTTTTTTTAATGCATGGATGTATGAACGACGCATGAATAAAGTGATGAGGCCCATGGCAATGTTAATGTTACACAAGGCGGAAAAATACAAAACGGACATACAAGTAGAGCTTACGCAGTGCTTTCAGAAGTTCTCATTTTACAGGTAACAGTCTATAATAAATAGTACTTATGCAAAATATAATTATACAAGCGGCGCACCATTGCGATGCGATTTCTTTTTGACATCATTTTCTAGACTAGGTTAAGGTTTGTTTGCATTAAGTGGAGAAATATCCCGAATGTAGAACATTAGGACAGATTCGGAAAAGTTGGAATTTCCCGTCAATGGTCTTTACTTCCCCACATCAACGCAAGCATAGCGTCACGTAGCCTTTGTATTATGTTTACTCGTCCTTACGATATGTCGAAATTTTCTTATAGGGGTGTAAAACACCTCCTACTTTTCCAAAAATTATTTTTGTAAAATTGTTTACCGTAACCAAGGAAACAACGACTTTACATTGAAGCAATTTATCGGTTAAATTACCATTTTGAAAGTCCTGTTTCGTCTTATATATTAGTCCGTTGAGTAGCATACGTCCAATCAAAATTAACATTTTCGTGGGAATGAGGAATTATTTTTTATAACTTGTCAGTTTAACGCACGTTGAATTTGTTAAAACAGACAAAAGAAGATTTCCTAATTTCAACCGAATTTTATTTCCTTAAAAAAAAAACCTATTGGAATTAGATTTGTAATTACTTTATGTTTCAGGTTTATCTTCAAGATTGTACAGATTCCTAAGGAATGAAATCAGACCACGTGTAGTTGATATTAATTTTTATTCTACTGTCATGATAAATCTACAATAGCATTTTTTTCCGCCTCATTCATTAACGCAGTAAGTATTCCAATGGCAATAATATTGCGTAAAGGGATAAAACAAGCACCTTTAGAATTTCCTATGCATGCCTCCTTTATAGGTGTGTGTCATTACAGCCACGGTGTCAATAGGACGTTCAGTGTATATTTTAGTGGAACACTTTTCTTAGCTATGAATACCATAATCCCCTTTCAAGTTTAGAAATAACACCCAACCAAACACCGAAGCCGATAAGATTACATTTACTATATAGCAACAGACAGTACATCGACACTCTTAATACAAGCTAATTTATTCTAACAGATCAAGGAATAAATGTGTTTAACCTGTTTGATGTAAAAAGTTTTACGTGGTGTTTTCATTTTGGCAGGGCACTTGATGAAGTGCCTCTCGCGTGTAAACAGTTGTTACGGAATTCAGAACAAATTCCGCACGAGTTTCTTTATAACCTAGAATATGATATATGTACTCTTATCGGGGTTGCGGTAGTGTAGGAATGAGACCAATCGCATTCCACGAAAGCTGCTGAAATATAAACTCTACCGAGCAGCACGACAGTGAGCATAGTATTTCCTGCTGGAAAACGTTGTTATTGTTAATCGAGAGGAAATATTTTAACTAATATATCTTATGAAAAGAATCCCGTTTTCATCTCCAAACCGCTTTTTTTTTTTGTAGCCGAGTTAAAGGCGTTTTCGAGTGTAGACAGCATTACGTTAAGAAGTTGCGATTTAATTATTTTCGGATTCCATTCATCAGAAAAACTGTAATAAAATATATGGTCTTCGACTCTTCATCAACCACAGCCGTAACAGGAATGTGTTTTAATGAACAATAACTACGAATTGCGCTGCAGACCTTACCGAACCAGGGGGCCGCGGTGGTTGAGCGGTTAGACTGCTCGCGTCCCACCAAGGCGAACCAGGTTCAATATCCCCGGCCTGTTCGCAAGCGGGAATCGTGCCCGACGATGCCACTGGTCGGCGGGTTTTCTCGCGGTTCTCCAGTTTCCCGTGCCCTTGCATTCCGCAGCCGCTACATTATACTCTCATTTCACCCTCACCGGCTCTCAATACCTCGTTGCTGAGATCCGCCCAAATCTCCGAGTTCAACTTGCCGAACGAGAAATAAAACATTTCTCCAGCACGCGTAAAGAACGATGCGAGTTATAAAATGCACGGAGAAAAAGGAATAAAAGTGGCAGGGTAAGTTCTGGGATATCTACTGTGGTATGGGTGTGTTATTTAATAAAATATCCAACCTAGAATCTTTTCGAAATACGCAGCCGAGGCCAAATATAAATTATCTGCTTGTGAAAGTTTTCTGTGAATTTTCGCATGCGCGCCGGATGGGAAAACAAATGATTAAAATGATACAATTTTAGCACGGCTTTCAAAAATTGTTTAATTAACGTGAACTAACTAAGGGAACGAACCTCAAGTAGTTCTGCGTGATAGTTGGCTTGAAACCTGAAGTAGTTCTGCGTGATACTTGGCTTGAAACCTGAAGTAGTTCTGCGTGATAGTTGGCTTGAAACCTGAAGTAGTTCTGCGTGATAGTTGGCTTGAAACCTGAAGTAGTTCTGCGTGATAGAAAGCCTTGGCTCGAAACCATCGTTACCCTATCATTCCTGATTGAAAACTTGGTGCATTTTAACTCCAACCTTGTGGATAAAATGGTTAAAGATTAGTCCATGAATAATCTAGTGATTTTTTTTTTTTTTTGTGTTCAATGTACTACCGTGAAAGAAAATACATTACTACCATGTCTGTCCAAATCTTGTATTAAAATTTTTATTTTTAAGTTTTGTAAATATTTAAACAAAACTTTAAAGTTGATTTATTCACATATAATTGAATAAAAATTCTAAAATAAGTTGGCACCAAAAAATTGCCGAAGAAAAAGCATTCGCTTCCAGTTCTCAAGTTGAATATATCGATAAGGTGGATGACATGGAACTATTATTTGGAGAAATCTAATCAGTACACTTAAATTAAAGCTATTTACTGTTATGTCGAAACACCTAATATTATTAACATTTAGCATAGTGTGTTTACATTTACGTGTAATGATACAAAAAGTTCAGCAGTAGAAAATAACTGAAAAGATTCTCAATTGCAGATAAATATCTAACAACTGCTTAAAGAAAATTATTCATAGGCCTATAAATATTTTATAAAAATTGAAATGTAACAAATATTTTAATAATAGAAAATATAAATTTTTATTTGAAAGAAAAGCATGAGTATTGTGGGTATTGGAAGTAATATTATATAGGTTTTCGTAATGTATTGAGTTCTGCTGAATTTTTACTTGCACCCTAACGGAATTCTCTGTTTAAGCTTTGGCAACACTGCTTAGAATTGGCTAGTCATAAAACTTACTCTGCATCGGTAAGTGCAGAAGAAGAAAACAATTGTTTTCTACAATTTATGTAACAACGCAAACAAAAAATCTCTTTTAATGAGATAAATGTAGGAAGGTACATATGAAAGAACAGCTGAAGCATTCACCTAGGTCGTTATTTCAGAACTATTCTGCAAAAACTACTCCAGTACAGCCAGCCACATTTGAGTAATGACTTCTCGGATACGGCAGTCTAGTATCTACCGCATGAACAAGCAAACAACCTCGTTAACGATGTGGCATTGCTCTACTTGCAATACGAGTATCTTACTTTTCTTATTTGAACACGAATTTGAATTAATTTCAATTTTACGAGAAACCGATTTCTTTTCTCTCTTTAAAACTTCGAGGTCAGCAGACATTTACACGACAACCAAGACAAGTTAGAAGTGAGTTACTTATATCCACCACAGCAGGTACACCGATAATATTGATCTCTGTGTTCCCAAGCACCACAAGTCTAGTGGCTAACATGATGGACATGCTCGCTGTGCTCCACAATGTTCGTTACTGGCTGGTCATCAGTCACAGGTGCTGAATGGATTTTGTCCCAATCACGCTTTTCCATTTGCGGGTGTGTGAGAAAAATTAGTTTGTAGTCAGGAAAATTATTGTTACTTAGCTGTAGAGCTCTTGTAAGACCCTATTAAACACAGGCAGTTCAACGACCGACTGAATGGAAATGCTAGTTTTCTTTTCAACGACAAAGAAACTTCCAAAATATTTTTGCTCAAGCTACACTCGAGCGTAGTCTTTAAAGCGTTAAGGGGGATCTATCCTTGCTATCTTGGATTTACGTATTTCCTCATTAACTTAATTTTCGGAGCGAATATTTAAATACCAAGCTAGTCATGACATAGAGAACATTTTAACAGTTATTTCTAAATCCCACTTATTTTTCTTACATGATTAGCATCACATCTGTAACCGTAATCAAACATGATCTAATTGTTTAATAATTTCAGTTCCTCATGGGGAAAATACAGGTATATTAGAAACCCTACAAATGAAAAAAAAATCGTGAAGTGGTCATCCATGTCATATCTAACTTTGATTTTTTTATTTCTGGTTATACATTGTCATTACGAAGATTTGTAAGAAAATTCGAAGATGCAGTTGATGTTCCCCCCTTGCAGATCTCTCTCTGAAGACTGTGTAGTGCAGTCTGTATTCAGAGCCAGTTAGTGGCGCGCTCATTTCCACTATCTTTGCCCCGGGCGGAGTGCCCCCCCCCCCCCCCCTTCAACACAGTACAAAGGCCAGTGTGGCGTGTAATTTAGCGAGTATGTTCGCGAAGCACTTTGCTGGCCAATCCGCGGAGGGCTCCTTTTGGTTTCTGGCTCGTTAGCGCGTCGCGGATCGTTTTCTGCAACTTTTACACATCTCACCGCTTCGTCTCGCAAACGTGTTCTCTTTAACCCGCTTGCTCTTTGTGAAACGTTTTCCTCAATTTCCAGACTTTCCCTCGTATTACTTTACCCCCTTCTTCCCGTCCCTGCAGACAATCGTACTGTATGTTATAGCCTGATCACGATTAACTAGGCACGATTTGAATCAACCTTAGAAAATTGTCTCAGCTCCCATAGGCAGTTCGCGGTAAAGTGAGCACTTTTGAGGCCCTCGTAACTTATTATTTTCAGCCATATTTTATTATTTAACCACCTTTTTAAATACATTTTGACATGTAAGTAATTAACAAAGTGTGTATATTCCACCGGACTCTGAACTTAACGTCTAAGGGTATAATAAAATGTACTGATTGTGCATTATTCCAAATGAGACGGCTTTAAATAGTGCTCACTTTACCGTGAATAGCCTACACCTGAAAATACTTTAACGGGCACGCAGAATGGCGTGCGCCCAGTACAGTTGGTAACTGCGGAAAAAAAATAGTTCCATTTTTCAAAGTCGAGTTAACACATTGAGGTCTGTACACATTTACTGGCACTTAAGACAAATTACAAGTGAGCCACCTATATCCACCACTGCAAGAACACCGGTTCTGTTGGTTTCTGTGTTAGAACTCACCATCGTCCTATTGGTCCATACCACAACCGACACTAGTCTGTACTTTACAGAGTTCATTATTGGCCGGTCATCAACCAATGGAGAGCTGAGCTGATATTAACCCAACCAAATGTCCTTTATCGTACAAAAGGATTTACAATCAATCGTGTCTATGGTAAAAGAGATTACATCAATACCAATATCATTGTTACTGCGCTGTCGTGGTCTTGTGAGGTAGCGTTAAACACTAACTGAACAAAGACTGTACAGCCATGCGAGTTAAGCTCTGAACAACAAAGACATTTTCTAATTAGCTTTCCTCGAGCTACACTCGAGCATAGTCTGCGAAGTGTTAAAAAATTATTACATATTTAAACTCAGTATATATAATATTCACATAGCTTAAATATACAATTAATGTAGTATCTCTCATTAGATATAGAATAAACTCATGATTGATTCGCATTACTTTTATTTTGATGGTGGTAGCACAGACTGCTTTGTGTAAGCGACATTTACGTCATGTGTAATTCCATAACAATACGCACACAACGGGTTGTAATGTACTTTATAAGCTTCACGATTACAATTTACATTTGTTCAAATGTATTTTTGATCTGAAACAACTTTGGCTATTGCCCAAAAAAACATAAGCCAATTACAATATTATAAAAATAACAGCTGGCGAGGTCTCCACAATTCCACCAACATAACAAAGTGAGAATGTGTCGTTTACTCGGTGCTCTAAATTTGGCGGTACCATAAAACCTGCTTCCGCTTGTTTCGGCAAACAAATGAGTCGGATAAGGATCTCTCGTTACAGCCTTGAGCTACAACTCTCTACTTGTGTGCTGTCTATATTTTACAGGGTGTCAGATCAGTCTCGTAAATACCGGTCGAGAAAGATGGCTTTATAATTAGGTTATATAATAAAAATATATATAGCAAAACTTTGACATCAAGATATGCAAAATAGAGATTGCAAAAGGATATAATTTACTCAATCAACACCCAAATTTACAGCGCTAGGTCTCGCTTTGTTAAGGCTTTCTGAGCTCGTGATTTTTTTTTCTACGGTTAAGTTTACGTAAAAATAATATACTTTTACTTAGTATACGGTAAGGTGCTATTTATTCACTCCCTTGATAGCCAAAAGGGGAGAGCAATTATTCAGATGAAGAAAACGCTGAGTGAAATTTAATTTCGTATTCTTCCTCAAGAACGGATGGTGTATCTGGCAGCTAAATAATTAATTCATTTTTGTAATAAACGAATATGAAAATATTCTGGCGATATGTATTCTTAATATCATTTTTCTGCCGAAATGTAAATACAGATCCATAAAGCGTAATTTTGTACGCAGCCAAGCAAAATCGTTTCAATAGCGTTAATTCTAATACATTTAAACATAAAATCTCAACTAACTGGGATATAATATGTAAGTTGTTAGCGTGTTTTTTTATGACACCTGCATTAGGTTTGCATATTAGAATAAATATAGCATATTATTTAATAATATTTATTAGTAACATTTGACACATTTTATTTCTATGAGCACTGTGGTGTATTGTACACGAGGTGACTTTTTATAACACAAACTATTCTTAGCACTTCCTCCCATATGTAATGCTAACACGTGAAAACGTTTCACCGCTAATAAATATTATTTTATACTTATAAATATATCTTAAACCTTTGCAGTTATATCTAGAGCACAAATATTTCCTCAGCACAGGCGGGTTTATGCGAACGAATCATAAAATACCAGGGTACGGTAGATGCTTAAATGTGTGACCAAAAGATTAAAGGACATCCCGTCTTGCAAATACAGGCGATACGTCCTTCAGACACAGCAGTATTTGTTTTTATTTTCAAACACTTTACATTATTTATTTTTACGTGCAGCAGAGAAACGACAGTTCTGGAAGCGGTGCACAAAAACTGAGATCTTAAAGCAGAAGTGTGGTGTATGAAGGACCCCGAAAAATTCTTATTGAAATTATTTTTTCTTTATTTATAATGTGATTCTACAAACATGTTATTTATGACCAACAGGATCATCACAAACAAGTGTATAAATTCTGAAGGGGAGGGGGGGAAAGAACACTTACAAATTAACTATATGCTGTCCACGTTAAAATGAGCACTTTTAGAAGCCCTGCTTGAGATCTTGTATACACGTTGTGTGTTCTTCCGCCTTACGTAAAATTAACATTGCTAGGGGCCTCATCATTTTATTCATGCGTCGATCAAGTGAAACTGTGACATCATTAGAAAAGTAAATATTGTACAAATAAGCTCATTTTTACACTTCGATGTATTAAAAAGTACAGAGAGCGAAAACAATAATTCAAGTTATCACAAATGGTTACCTGACACTTTTTGTTCATTGTTAATATAAGGAACTACTTTCCCCGCCATTGTTACCAACTTTAGAGGAAACGTGTCACTCATTGTGCCCGTTTGTAAATATATGCAGGTAGGGGAAGTGACTTTTTCCTAAGGTTGATTTCAAAAGTGCTCACTTTATCGTGAACAGCCTTAAAAAAAAAATTAATAAAATATTTTAAAACACACAGTAATAAAAATATACATTTGGTTAGAACATTTTTACAGAACTTCGCCTTTTGTTGTTGCCTGCTTTACCCCTCCCCCATAGCTATATCAAACGAAGGATAATTCCCCTAAATGCCTATTCCCGGTGTCTTGTTATCTCTGCTTTAAGGGAAATGGTGCATGAAAGCAGTATATTTACCCGATTTTCTATATAAGTAATTTTCCAAAGGGTTTATCGAAATTTTTGGCTCGACAAGACGTAAACAATAATTTTCAACGCATATTTACGTTGCTGTATACTCCGTGCCTTCATTATTCTCGGAGCACTGATGTAAGAAAAGAAATAATTTTTTTTCTTACCTTTACTCAGTGCTCCGAGAATAACGACCGCAGTGAATTCGTACAAATGTTAGAAGGTGTTCAGAACTGTTATTTACGTCTTGTCGAGCCAAACATTTCGAAAAATCCTCTGTGAACATGTGACAAAAACTATATAAATATACTGTTTTTCGAGCACCATTCCCCTTAATAAGGCCCAGAAAAGTCTATTTATACAACATTTCTGGGTTCTCGAGGCAGCGACGTGCCCCTTCGGGCTTAAATGCCGATCGTGAGAGACGCGCCCTATGTAAACCACCTCCTATTAATAGGGATAGGAAAATTTTACGAGTTCAATAACCTGTAGGCAAGACTCCACACTGCTGCCGCCATGTTACCCCACGCCTGGCAGTACGGGATTAGCTTCTTGATTTATTATAAGTCTGCTATTGGCTCAGAGTCGTCCAGGGCGTGTCTAATAATCTGCGATACAATTGCAAAGGTGACTACAGTGTACACGCGTTTAAATCCTATCCTGTCCTGCAGTGAATCCGCGAATTTTTCCTATCTCTGGCTATTAATAATCTTGTAGCTAATTCTAACCCTACGGAATTGTTAATTGATGGGCCAGTGAACTCGCATTTTGTGTAACTACACGCTAATACCGCCGACATACAATAACCCATAGGACACTAACCTTGCCAGCGTTCCAGGCCCCGCCTCCTGAGGAGCGCAGCACACCTCACAACTGTTTACTGACGTGCCAGATAGATGCAGATATTAATGTACTCACGCTGAACTAAAATAACTCGCGAATCTAAACTACAATTACTGTAGTTTGAGTTAGGGCGGGTTCGCTCCCGGAATCTCGCAAGTGGGAATCGTGTCGGGCGATGCTGCTGGTAGGCGGGGTATTTCTCCGGGGGATCGCCCGTTTCCCCGTCCTTCCATTCCGGCGCTGCTCCATTCTCGCATCATTTCACCCGCGTCGGTTCCCAAGACCTCGTTGTCGAGAGCCGCCGAAATCTCTCAACTCAACTCAACTTTTAAAACCAAACCTTTGAAAAATCACCCTAGGCATGGCGTGTATAATCATTTACCAAATATAGCATGTATAACAAGCGTTGTATTATTGTGTTAATATAAAAATTCTTTTTAAATTTAATATTACTTACATTTTACGAATAAGTTTTAATATTTTATTTGTTACTAACGTGAATAGAAACTTTTAAGAAAATGCCTATAGGTTGTTCACGGTAAAGTGAGCAGAATTTATAGCCCTCTCAACAGACGTTAACCTCTAATAAATGTATTTGATTGCAAACTCGCGTTTACTTTTGATAGTGGTAAAATGTACACACTGTGTTTATCAGTCACAAAGCAATTTTTACACCAAGAACTGCCGGGAAGATAGAAATTAACTGAAAATAAAAATTTTGCCTGGCCTCAAAAAGTGCTCACTTTACCGTGAATAGCCTATAGTAAGAAACAGTTCTTATGCAATATATTATTATACGGAATGAGCACGAATGCGGTGTACACTCTCGTTGGTGTAATTTTCTAAACTTGGTTTATTTTTTTTTTTTTGCATAAGGTGGAGCAATATCCTAGAAGTAGAACTTTATCAGAGCTTCGGGAAATTCGGAAGTGACCGTGATGAATGAACTATATTAAGAAATCAGAATTATTTCAACACCCCTCCCCCCTCCATAACACCCACGTCATTGAATGCATGAATAATATGGTCTCATCGTTCAGGTAAAATATGTTAATGTGGATTCCTGCTCTACTGTGCATCAATCCTAATTTAATAGCGGGATGAGTCACAATTAAATATCTCGTGGAGGGAACGCTAAAAAAAAGTGTGCTAGGAATTGAAGACGGCAGGATTATTAATCTCGTTCATAAATAAGTTTGCTTTAATGTGAGGGAGAGAGGTTTTAGGTGAAAAATAGTTCACCGGGGTACGTCCGCTGGGTTCTGACAAACTTGCCAGCTACATTAAGGTAAATTAAGCGGGTAGACGTGAAACCATGCAGCTCCGGGCGTTATGCAAATGAGGCGGCATGAGGGGAAGACTTCGCAGCGGAGAAATGATATCTGCAAATGCTACCCCGGGGCCACACACCACGAACTTGTAATTCGCCCACCTCCCCCACCCTGGATATGGCAAAGGGGAAAGGGCCAGTGAAATATTCCCGTTTCGCACACACACACACACACACACACACACACACACGCTCGTATGCTCCCGTCGTGGCGATACGGTTCGTTCGTTGCTCTGGTTTCGGTTAATAACTGTCCTCCAGGATGTCCCCGCGTGTGGGGAGATTTATCTTCCCGAACGTTAACACCAACCCCAAAAATATTTTTCTCTTATACCATTGTGAACTGGGTAACGTATTGTCCCTTTTCTCGCTAATTTTTTTTTGGTACTCTACGCAACTTGATTTGCGGTAAACGAGGCCGTATTCAGTAATAAGACCAGAGTGAGTAACAGGATTCAGTAACCTACATATAGGGTTAAATTAAACATTGCTAAGGTTTACCTCAGTCTTGTCACTTGCATGTCAATCACCTTCACAATAGTGAACTGTTGTTTTCTTAAAAATATCAGATAACATAATCGTACTTTCGTTTTGGGTTCAAGAACGTACAAGATTTATCTGCTGCGTGTGTAAGTACATAAAGCTGGTTCTACGATACAGCGACTCGATACGACGCGATGCGACGGGATGAGCGGCGACGAACACGTCGTCTGAGACTGCTGCTTTCTACTTCAACGGTGAAGATTGCATATTTTTAGACCTCACGAATGTTGCAAAAATACAAGCGAGAAACATTGACACTATGGATAGAAAATAAACATAAAACAAAACCGTATGAACGCCATGTGCTATCAAAATTGTGCATTAACATACAACAAGAACGAGAGACATACACTATCTACCAAAAAGTAGTTGGGCACCCGTGAAGACAGGTAGTTCAGTACGTCAGTTGACTTGTGTTTCACGGCCTTCGGCGTAGGACCGCTGGTGTTTGTCCGTGGTAGAATGAACACAGAGGCCTATTGAAACATTCCGGATAATGGAATGCTCCCAACATTGTGGCGTTTTTACGGAATGGACCACCCGTGTTACTTCCAGGATGACAATGCCAGGTGCCATGTTTCAAGGGCTACTATGCAGTGGTACGCCGACAACAATGTTCGCCGATTGGACTGGCCCACCCAGAGCCCCGACCTCAACCCTATAGAACATCTTCGGGACGAATTGGATCGCCGGGTGAGCGTTCGTCAGGCGTGGCCAAAATCCATTGTTCAACGCATGGAATGGTTGCAAGAGGAATGGCGACGAATCCCCGTGCATGTCCTGCAAACACTCGTAGAGAGCATGCCAGACAGGGTGGCTGCTGTTATAGCCGCAAGAGGTGGCCCTACGAGATTCTAACGGGGTGACAACCACCGAGCAAACATTGTGGACAGGTACCCAATTACTTTTTGGTAGATAGTGTATATGGCGAAGAAAAAGTATTGTGATGATGTTAATAGACGATTTTTTTATCACATTACCCATGTGCATGGGAAACCTTGTCTATTTTGTACATCTATGCAGCAACAATAAAAAAAAATGCAAAGGCGTGAGCGTAAACGGGATTGTATTGTTCAAAATCTAAACAAATAGTAGTTCTTATTCTCCACGTAAACAAATCCTTGTTCTTCATCTCCGTCGTCAGTTATCGCAGACAGTCGCAATGCCAGAACTTCGCGCGACGCACTCATCGCCTACGCAATCCGACAACACTGCTGCTTCATCCTGATTGGCTGCAGCTCATCGCAACGCACCTTTGTACTGTGGGACCAGCTGAAAGCGTTATACCGTTTTGTGTTGTGATATTTATCCGCCAAAAACCAAACTGTTAGCTTCAAGGGGCAGCAACTATTCGTTATAAATATGTGACAAAACAAATGAACAAGTATAACGTCACATTATATTAGAAAGTACAGAATTACAGAAATTTAAGGAATCTATATAGATCTTAGGCCGATTTTGAAATGGCAGATTTTGTTGACAAAATGATGACGTGAACCGATTTTGTATACAAAAATTGTGACGTATTTCATAATTCCGTATTTCGTAATTTTTTATCTAGCAGATGTTAGCAAAAGTACCAAACGGCACAATCAGCGCCATTTTGGATTTGACATTCAAAGGACATATGTGAATGCGTACTTAAAACGTTTTTTAAAAACAAATAACTGTTCATAAAATACACTAGGCATGTTTTAAAAAGCAAGTAAGTGTTGTACTTGGTTATACATTTCGCAGGAAAATTTTTTTAAAGTCTTTATTGCATAATTTATTATTTTCTTATTTATTAACATATTCGTAGCATTCCAGTGATGATTGTAGAAATATTACGTCCGTTTTAAGCTTTCAATTTAGATTAAAATAATTTTCACTGTTAATGTGAACATGCTTGGCCGCGAGTGCTAAACAAGTGACTGTCGATAATGTCCGAATTGAAACTTACGAAATGACATATTACAAAATAACGAATTTGTCATTTCGAACACTGCCTTAGCGTAGCATATTTTCGTTTTCGCACTGTCAAAACCTATTTGGTATATTCGCAGAAATGCTTACGTAATTTTGCAGTTGATACACGGAAACTATCTCAAATGACGGGAGCTGGGCTCCGTACATGTGAAATACGGAAAGTCTCCGTAATTCCTGTAACTTCGGGATTCGGTAATGAACCACGCGGAGTACACGCTGCTATGATGGGCGCTAGCGTGAACTTGCCATTAAAACAACATACTCGCTTAACGCACCGTAGGTAGGCACTACTATACAGGATGTAAACGACCCTATGGACCACAAGTGCTCTACATCAAATTGCTCGTCTTGGAGCCCAGTGCACTTCTGTGCACAATTGTAAACACTTATCGTCTACAACCTGTATATTCAGGACAGTTAGCAAACACCCGCGGCGAAAGAATGCCAACACGACGCTAGCCATCGACACGGGTCTACGGGAACGAAATAATATCTCAGCAGTTTCGCCACAAGGTGGAAGGTGAACCAGGACAAGTTCATAATACAGAATCATTAATTAAAAAACATATCGCACTCGGAAAATCTCTCTTTCTGCAGCCAGTCACCGAGAAGAGAAGATGCAGCCCTGGACTGGATGATCTTCGTGCACGACCGCTGTTTCTGTAATGGCGACCAGTATACGGCGACGACTCAACAGAAGGTGAGCGTGCAGAATATGGACATTAATACTAAATAAATATGTGGCACTAATCTAATAATAACAATAATAAATCGTCTTTATTTGCCGCAGTTAAGACATGTCTGCCTTCTCTTACACTGGACAATTTTTACCATTTACACTTTATTGTTACAGTTTAGAAGAAAAAAAAAATAGTTCTTACAAATTAATAAACACTGCAGGAAATCAAAAGTCGTTACTAGACACATGAAAATTTAAGTTCTGGAAAATGTATACATTTAAGTGGCGATTAAGTTTAAACTTGTCCATAAAACACTGATGATGAACTGGCAGGTATTAGGCCAGATTATGCACCGATACACGAACGATTATAGTACGTTTGCACAAAGCATAAATGCACAACAGGCCCACATACATACACACGTAACAACAGCTCCCTGCACATAAAATGATGAAATAGAACACTAGTGCGTTACGACGACAAAATTGCAGGTACTTAGGCCCTTGTAAATCAAATGCCTCCGCGCGTTACAGTAAATGTAATTGCATTATAATGTTTTTAATCAGATAAAACTACAAATATCACCCATTTTATACTTTGTATCTTGCATTTTGTGATTAACTAACACCCAGTCTAAAATATTAAATGTAAGGTTTGCAAAAAATTATGTAAGAAACCACAACAACAAGCTACCTTTGTCAACGTAACCAAAAAAAAAAAATTATCATTTCTGCGATAGTTACAATACACACATCAATCAGACCTATTCTCTCAGACATCAAAAACTTACATCATGGACATTTAAAGCAAACACTCAAATATTCCTGGAAAATGAAAAAGTTACGTTTTGTCACAGTTCTAGAAACAATATCATTTAACTCTATACATTGGTAAACGGTAAGAGTCGTAGGAATAGAAACAATTTTGTTTCTTATTCTAAATATCGATCGAGAATTTAAAACTATTATTATTATTTTTAAATCTAATCGTTTACATGCAGTTAAACACCCATATAAATAAAATTAATAATATATCAGTTATCTCTCTAGCTTAGATAAAAAAAAACTAGAGATTTAATGTTATAGGTCTATGAATTCATTGGAATTTCTGTGAAATTTACAAAAAAAATTCATCGTTTATAGTTAATGCGTTTGTAAATACGGAGATTTACGGAGGGGTTGTTTATCAGTACTTTTCCGTAAAATTACGGAAAATATGCGGAGACAGTGGCTGTATCTGGTTGCATCCTGCCGGGAATCAACCTGGTTGTTCGTGTAAGACTGGAACAGGCGAACGGAACATTTTAGGATATTTACAGATTCGGTTATGACCCGAACACACCATCACTCCTTTGGAAATCGGGTCGTTTATTTGCCGTTCAAAAAAAAAAACGTACCGTCCGTAGGGACGGTCCTGACGTAGCAAAATTTATCCAGCGGGTATGGCGCCGGCGCGAACGTGCTGTATATTCCCCTGCGTTTTCCAATTAAAACGCGAGGCGGTAAGTAATGGGCGGTAATTAATGGCGAACAATTGCCGGGGGAGGGGCAACGTGGTCAAACATTGCGAGAACGATAGCCGCTGTCCTAAACTGATGGCTACTGTGTCCACGCGGCATTTTTAAATTCCGGTCACTTGCGCGCAGATAAGAGCCCCATGTTAAATACTTCATTCAATTTCATACATTTGGGCGGTCGATACTCTGTGTGAAATCATTTTGGATATAAACGTTTTACAATAGTATATACTTAATTTCAGATCAGCTATAAATATCTATTCGTTATGACGTATGCGAAATAATTATAAAAAAAATTATTTAATACTTTCAACTTTTTTTTTTTTTTTTTTTTTTTTAAACCAGCTTCTAAACATTATGTTTGTAGCGTTGACAGAATATTTCTTCTAAAAGTTGCAGCACATGTATTTGTAATATCAAACAATCCGGCTTGTATCTCAACTTAAATTATCGGGTAAGTGGAAACAAATTATTTCACAACTGTCCTGAAGAAAACTCCTATGTTAATGAGGAGAATATCTTTGTAACTTATTCTCCAAGAAATAAACTTGTCAACGTGGAGGCGCGAATCCCCAGTCTTTGAGTTACGAAGCGAGGTTATAATTTAACATTATCCGTATTATTGGGGTAAGTGATTTAGGCAATTAATGCATTTTAGAAGGAGTTAAAGTATACAGGTGGACTCAACAGTTTCATAGTTGAATGAGAGAGTGAGTGAAGAGATTTGGGCGGCTCTTAACATCGAGGTCTTGAGAGCTGATTGCAAAGTTGAAGTTTAATAATTTAAAAATATATATATTTTAGGATCTCGCCGTCGGGATGACATTTAATGGCTGAGCAAGCCAAATTGCCTTTACAGCATGCTCGGTTGGTATAGGCCGTTCACGTTAAAGTGAGCACTTTTTGAGGCAGTCTCATCAGACATAATAAACAATATATATATACATTTCATTGTGGCCTCACACTTTTGATTTTGAGAATGGTTAACTTTATTCACTGTGTTTATTACTCACATGGCAGTGTTTACATTAATAAGTGGCGGAAGGATATAAATTGGCTGAAAGATAAAAGTAACCAAGGCTTAAAAAGTGCTCACTTTACCGTGAACAGCCTGTAACAAAAAATGGCGCGCAGAAGAAGTACACATAGCAGAGTGATCGTGTGAGCTTATCTTTCCGGGAAAATTTAATTAAAAGTTATTGAAGATATTTATCATTAAAAAGGTGGTTGAAAGTGCAAGTATCCAATCTCACCCCTCAAATTCAAAGGCCATTTTTCAATATGACGTCATTCGTAAACATATCCACTTATTTTAAGTGAAATGATTATCATAGGATGTAAGAGTTTGTGATCTCGCGATTAATGTTGTTCCTGGTAGTTATAAATATTGTTCTGCGTTACTATAAAAAAAGAATTTGTAACTTGACAGAGAAGGTAGTTTACAAACGACATTGCTGCACGTTTATAACGTTTCATAAATGTACATAAATAATTTCTTAGGAAAATATGCAAAAAAAATTCTACAGTGTATCTTGCTAGCGCCACAATCGCTTAGGAATTCCAACTAGCAGGCTAGTCATATCCCATGAATAATTAAAACTTTAAAAATAATTATGTTAATGGAAATGAAATTTTAGCAGATTCAGGAAATGCGAGAAGATGTGCTTTAATCTGTGTGGTAAACATATTTGATTGAAAATTGTGTATAGCACAGGAACAATTTTAACAATCATAACTGATCCAAGTGCAACCCCTAATGATTTTTAAAAAAATATATTATATTTAAATTACATTAACTAATCCGTATTTCTGAAATCGTATGGCAGTAACAAATATTGCTCACATGAATGATTATTTCTTTGGTGTCGAAAACGATCAAAATTACTAATATTATTATCCAAAATTTGACATTTGCTATCAGTTCTGGATTTTGCGAAGCCATAACAATACCAAAAGGAATAACAATGGTTTTAGAAATGCTTGTCGTTATTTCGGGAATATTTGTTTAAAACCTCACCCTTACTTTAACTCCCAGTGTTATTTTCCGGAAATCTCAATCTCTTTCATTTACAGTGATTAATAGATTACGTGACACCACCGAATGCGCAGAATTATGGTGGGGCACGTGTAATATTATAACAAAGAATATTTAATAAAGCATTCGAAGGAAAAAACATATGCTAGAGATTATAATTTATTTTGGCGTGGTACACATCAAATTCAGCAGGTATTCAGTAAAATCCACGTTTTTTCTGTAATATTGAATGCAAGTCATTATTATATGATTGATTTTTCATTGGGTAAGTTGCGTTAATACTTTCGTTAACTATTTACAATCACATTTTGTTATTGATATTTAATTTCTGTGCTTATTTGCAGCATAATAGATTAAAATGAATCTAATCAGCAATATTTTGACTCCAAACTAAATGTACATATGCTCGATAAATAATATCACGTTGTAAATTTCCAATCTGATTCATCATACGCGGACGTGCGTGTTATTATAGTAGAATAATTTTTTTCCGAAACCTTTTGTTTACTCGGTATTCTCAAATTAATGTTCCGCGCCAAGAGTCTATCCACAACTTATTCCGTGTGTCTAAAAAAATGTGTTTCATTTATCTAAATAAAAACAAGATCTCTTCTGGGTTATACCGACATGCAAATGGACTTTCAATATCATCACATGCTATAGGCAAGTATACTCGCAAATATCGAAGGAAATCTATCTATGATATAAACGGAACTGTGCTTATTCATTTGCGATCCTATGTACACGTGAAAGTTGCAAGACTTTATTAAGCAGAGCTGCCTGTCCCCTTTGTTCTTGCCTATAGCCTAAAGAACTAATGAGATTATGAAATAGATGAGGGTCTGCATATTAAGAAGCTAACTTTGGGAAATCCTTGAGGAATGTACCACTCCCTTAAATAATTTAATGCTATCAACATAGAAATAATTTTTCAACAAATGTTTGTCCATCGTAGTCTGTGACTAAAAGGGAAACTGCCAAACTGCACAACTGTAAAACAAGTTAATACGAAATATCTAATAGAGAGAAAAGCCATAAATTAAAAATAATAACTTACCTAAACACTTACATTCATTTGTTGATTGCCTATAAGTTAACAGAAGTGCTTTTGTTTAATGTTATAGGACCCTATTTTAGTTGATTTAAGGGCTATGTTGTAGGTTGTCATTAAAAGCAAAAATAACCTTTTTGTGTACAAATTATTAATTTTTCAATTGCAAGTATATTTATGATTCTTTTTTTATATACGATTATCTCTATCAACAAAGTATGAACACTGTTAGTATTACGATAGAGAGAATTTTGTTGATTAGCCATCATTTTGATTAATTTTCCGAATCCAAGCAAGTTAACAAAATTTTCTCGATACGAAAATAATTAAAAAATTAGTAACCCGTGGCAAATATTTTTGTGTAATGACTGTGTAATAACCATCTGAAAACCTTTAGATTTAGTATACCCTATTCTAGATTTAAAAAAAAAAATATGTCACCTATATGCTTCGTTAATATTTGAAAATACTTAGTAAAAAGTACATTTTAAACGTTTCGTATTAACTTAATGAAAAACAATTATTTTATTATTAAAAATGCCACTACTTCCTTATATATACATATATATGTATGTATAAACTTTATGACAATATACCTAACGTGCAGTTGCGAAAACGATTTAGGGTATTCGCTTGTGCAAAATCAACTTGCACTGCTCATCGAGAGGAGCAAAAATAAATTTGCATATGCGAAATTAATTTCTGCATGTTGTAACATGCAGAATGTGTCCGCAAATTCGCATGTATTTGGTAACGCCAGTAGTTGTTAATGAAGGCGTCATATTGCGTCAGCAGCTGATACCGTACATCAACGTCAACTTGCGTTTGTCAACACGCGCGGTGGTACACCACGAACCGGACGTAATGCACGATGCAACGATTGACGATATGTTGTCTCTGAAAAATAATACGAGGCGTAATTTTAAGTGCTGGGTGTGTTAAAGTTGCACGGTTTAAGCACAAAGCGCTATGGATAAAAGATGAGTTATTATAAACTCGGCCTCTGAACCACCTGGCACAATATTTGGGTTCCTTACAAAATATATAGCTGAGGAAAAGGTGTGATATGCAGCGATAACCAAAGAAAGCCGCTTTTAATTTTTCTTTCCTAATGATTGCAATATTTTGAATCACGTCAGTCGATATCGTAATTCTAAATTCAGTTTTCGTTGTTATTTCAACGCTGCAGTTTCTCAAGCGGGACCCAATAGCAAACGCGTCCAGGGGGTAGCATCGTTAAAGGGGCTCCATGTCCCCTATTTTCCGAAATACTAAACTTAAAATAATGACTTATTTCTGGACTATCACGAAAATTTTACAACTGGACGAAATTCAGTAGCTTCCAACAGGACATAATCCTATACGTCTGCAAGGACTTCAATTTCTCCAAATCTATACCATTTCCCTTTATTACTTACTCACTCTGAAACCGCCAGCTGTACCAACACGTATTTGTTCATGGCTTTCTGTTTTCGAGGGAGTGCAAATTTGCAGGTACACCGCGAATACTAGTAGCAATAACTGGTGTGGCGAATTTTTGCGTCGTATGCTCTTTGTTCGCAATGCTGAAGCCTGTTCGCGATAAAACGAGCACTTTTGAAATCAACCTTCGAATAAAGTCACTGCCCCTACCTGCATATATTTTAACGGGCGCGCTGAGTGGTATGCGCCCGGTAAAGTTGGTAACGAAGGGTGGAAAGTAGTTCCATACCTTAAAAATGTTAGGTAACCATCTGTGATAAATTAAATTATTTCTTTCCCGTTCTGCTTTTTTGATGCTCAGAAGTGTAAAAACGAGCAGATTTATAACATAGTTACTTTCCTTATAATTTAACAGTTTCACTTGACCGTCGCATTAATAAAGCGCTGAGGACCGTGGCAATATTAATTTTCATAAGGCGGAAGAAGACACTATGTTCATTCAAGTAGATCTTAAGCAGGGCTTTTAAAAGTGCTCATTTTACCGTGAACAGCATGTAAGCAATAATACTTAAATGCGCCGCTTACTGGGATGTTTTTTTTTTAGCGCGTTTGAGGAAGGGAAGCGAGGGAGCTATAAGGACTACATTGACACGCGCGGCTGATGCCTCTTCGCTCCTACGCGCAAGGCGCTGAACTGGTTTGCAGTGTTTCCGTTGTGCTGCGTGTGCCTATGGGACTTTAAGCGGCGACCCTATCGTTTTATTGGTGGAAAGTGTGTAGCAAGGTTCAATGTAAGTCCCTATAATAGTTTCACATGTTTTCAACAAGCATATTAATAGTTACAGCAGTGTGAAGAAGCCAAGCCGTTCTTAGCTGTGTTGGAGAGCTCGGGGATAGCATTTATATTGTACATGATGTATAGAGAATCTTGTAAGTACCTCGCCCGAAATGTGTTTCCTTTTCGTACATTGGTATCATGGGGACACGTTTAATAGTTGCGTTAAAAAAAAAACGCGGGATTTCAAACACACTGCAAAGGCGTTTCCACCGCCAGGTAGGCGGCGCCCCTAACAGGTGGCTGTACAGAATTTTAAGCGCCAGGCTTCATTAATAAATCATTGCCCGTTCAAAAAACCGGCATCATGTAAAAACCGATACAATTACAAGCATACAGACTATCTAAGCATACAGACTATCTATCCCGAAAAAACTAAATCACTTTTTATTTCCTTTATTTTCTAACAGGCTTAAAATTAAACCAATAATTTATACGCACATACGAGAGCTCTGCTTTCTCCCAAAACCTGAAGTAACAATCTGAGAATACGTTTTGCTGTAACAACACAATTGTCTAATTTTTTTTATTTTCCCACTGGCTTGTGAACGCAACGACTGTTTGAACGGGTCGCGGCGAACGTCGCGAGATATATATATATATATTTACGAATCGCGTCACAGGAGACAAGCCAAACAAACTGCAGCGACGCTTCGATGCCCAGGCCCGGGGAACAATTCGATACACATCGCAGCAATCACAGTTTGTTAAACACAGCATCGAAGCGTGAGCGAGTCTGTTCTCCCGGTGCAGTATCGGGAAACAATCACGCCACCAGGATACTGTTACGATACTTCGTAGTACCTTGAACGGCAACGGTCTGTTGACGCACGACTCCAAGAACAGACCTCTAGATGTAGCTTCACCTCGAAGTGCCTCTCTTCTCTTCCCGTCATAACATCCAGCCTATAGGCTGTTCATTGTTAAATGAGCACTTTCGAAAGCCCCGATTAAGATCTAATTGATATGCAAGCCGTGTATTATTCCGCCTTATGTAAAATTAACATTGCCATGGGCCTCGTATCTTTATTAATGCGTCGGTCAAGTGAAACTGTAAAATTATTATGAAAGTTAATATTTAACAAATCAGCTCTTGTTTACACTTCTATGCATTAGGAAAAAAAAAAACAGAAAGCGAAGGAAATAATTTAACTTTTCAGAAATGGTTGCCTAGCACTTTTTATTCGACGTTAAAATACGGACCTACTTCCCATCCAGCGTTACCAACTTTACTGGGCGCATGCCATTCAGTGCGCCCGTTAAAACATGTGCAGGAAGGGACAGTGACTTTGTTCTGAGGTTGATTTCAAAAGTGCTGACTTTATCATGAACAGCCTTTACCAAAACAGTTAGTACAGTTTAGGCCTTCTTCCGTTACTGCCGACGAGCACTGAAATCACTGATGGTTCATCGGTGTCCGCCAGCAATAAGGGGAGCAATCATCAGTAAGCAGCAAATTTTTCTCTCCTTCAGTAAATTGATTGCATCGAAGCGTCTGGCAGTAGTATTCCCCGTGTGCAGGTAAATGATAAACACGTATGGCGGACACACTAACCTCACTAATTTTCATACAGCATTTGAACTAAAACAAAAAAAAAAAAAAAAAAAAAAAAATGTTGCTCACCTTCTACTGCTTTTTCGGCATCTTCTGATTGCCTCAGCATCTGTACCTTCCGCGAGTATAATTTCCCCGGAGCATGACTTGAACTTGCCGCCAAACCTAGGGTTTACTTGAAAACACGAACGTTTCAAACGCCAGTGAAATCCGCGATCACAGTAACGGCTGTAGCCTCGCACAGGTTACCTCTCAGATGCGACCATCAGTGGCCAACGGTGCCTTCAGCAGTATCGGAACAATAGCTGGCATCACTGAAATTTCTGACAAGTGAAATCAGTGAGTAACGGAAGTCGGCCATAGTCATATTATATATATATATATATATATTAGACCTATAAGAAAAAGTTGCCTGGCCGTGTGTCTGTGTATTCAGCTAAGGCTTCTAAACTACTCCATGGATTTTGATGTGGTTTCCGCCATCATTTCGAGACTTTCCTGAGAAATCTTTGGTATAGAAAACATCAATATTTAATTTAAAGTTGTGGAGAAATATCGACGTTTTATAATAAAGTCGAAAAAAGCCGCTTTTCGTGCGCTTACATGGCTTACGCTGACTAAACCATAAGGGATACACCAAATTAATGCGCTACAGAATTGTAGGTTTAAAAATGGCCAGCAAAAAAGTCCGCTACAGCATATGATTATCTTTTAAGAATGAGCGACAGTAACCAATTCTGTCTTTCAAGGGTTCACTTACGAAGACTTCGTGTGAACAACTCAGTAATGATCATATGTTAGTTGCCTTAATCATTTAGTGTATATACTTGCTGTAAACCTACAAAACGCCATATTTGTAAATCGCGTCCGAGCGAGGCCGGGGCGGGTCACTAGTGTAAGGTATATAAGTGGCTCAACCTGACTTTGTCCTACCTCGACAGCAGCTTATACTGAGTGAGCGAAGAGAGCTGGGAGGCTCTTGACATAGAGATCTTGAGAGTCGATAAGGGTGAAGCGAGGTGAGTGTCCAGCAGCGCCGGAATGAAGGGGCAAGGGTAATGGGAGATCCCAGAGAAAACCCGCCGATTAGCGGATGCGCCCGACACGATTCTCACAAGTGGAAATCCGGGAGTGACCCCGCCAGAAATCGAGCCCGGTTTCCTCAGGTGGGAGGCCAGTAGTCTAACCACTACATCACCGCGGCACCAGAAGCTTATATTGTAATTATTACTTGGCACGACAATATTAAATTTTTGTCGAGTTTTACATGTAATTTTACTTCAGTTACCACAATCGTTCCTGCCGACCTCCCGTGGCGCAGTCGGTTTGTGCGCCACAGATCTGTGGTGCGGGAGGCTCTGGGTTTGAATCCCGGGCAAGGCATAGCTGTTAATTTAATTTACGTTATCAGTTAGTCTGTAAGCTGTGCCCTGCTAAGCTTTACAGCATAAAATCGGCGGACATTAAATAGCCCTTTACAATTCAATCCTTCCCCATTCAAAAATATAAAAATTTCAGAAAAAGAACGCTTCGGAATTACTCTTTTGCCAGTGATCTCGTTGGGCTCCTTCGCACAAGAAAAACGACGCATCGTTTCCGGCCGGATGCATAGCACAAAAGCACGCGACACAAAATACCAGGGTACGTCGTGCTGCGCCCCGGAAGTGGAAACACACAGCCAGGGATCATTTCATCTCGAGTGCAATACCAGGGTACGTCGTGCTGCTCCCCGGAAGTGGAAACACACAGCCAGGGATCATGTCATCTCGAGTGCAATACCAGGATATGTCGTGCTGCCCCCGGAAGTGGAAACACACAGCCAGGGATCATGTCATCTCGAGTGCAATACCAGGATATGTCGTGCTGCCCCCGGAAGTGGAAACACCCAGCCAGGGATCATTTCATCTCGAGTGCAATACCAGGGTACGTCGTGCTGCGCCCCGGAAGTGGAAACACACAGCCAGGGATCATTTCATCTCGAGTGCAATACCAGGGTACGTCGTGCTGCTCCCCGGAAGTGGAAACACACAGCCAGGGATCATGTCATCTCGAGTGCAATACCAGGATATGTCGTGCTGCCCCCGGAAGTGGAAACACACACCCAGGGATCATTTCATCTCGAGTGCAATACCAGGGTACGTCGTGCTGCGCCCCGGAAGTGGAAACACACAGCCAGGGATCATTTCATCTCGAGTGCAATACCAGGGTACGTCGTGCTGCGCCCCGGAAGTGGAAACACACAACCAGGGATCATTTCATCTCGAGTGCAATACCAGGGTACGTCGTGCTGCGCCCCGGAAGTGGAAACACACAGCCAGGGATCATGTCATCTCGAGTGCAATACCAGGGTACGTCGTGCTGCGCCCCGGAAGTGGAAACACCCAGCCAGGGATCATTTCATCTCGAGTGCAATACCAGGGTACGTCGTGCTGCGCCCCGGAAGTGGAAACACACAACCAGGGAACATGTCATCTCGAGTGCAATACCAGGGTACGTCGTGCTGCGCCCCGGAAGTGGAAACACACAGCCAGGGATCATGTCATCTCGAGTGCAATACCAGGGTACGTCGTGCTGCGCCCCGGAAGTGGAAACACCCAGCCAGGGATCATTTCATCTCGAGTGCAATACCAGGGTACGTCGTGCTGCGCCCCGGAAGTGGAAACACACAGCCAGGGATCATTTCATCTCGAGTGCAATACCTCGAAAACGTGCTTCATCTTTCCCGTCATAAGTTTTTTTTTTCCCCTCGCTTTCGAAGTTCCTCTTCCGAGAAAGACATTTGGCAGCAATATCTCGGGCAGGCCCTCTCTCAGAGCGGGACTGTTTTTCCCAGCAGGGTCGCTGCGATGCCGCGCCGCAAGCCGTCCTTTCTCAGGAATAGAAGCGCCAATGGACGGGAGAACGGCGCCCACGAATACTTGCATCCACGAGGCTTGGCGCAACGGCCTGGTATTTCTCCTGGGGACTAGACGACTCACATTCCTTCGTTCGGCGACTCTGGCGTGCCTGTTGTGAGTTGTCTTATTGAAGTCGCGGTTCCCACTTCAACAAAATTAATATCACACATATATACGTTTAATTAAACCTTTGAGAACGGCACAAATTTACTGGCACTGAATACAAGGTTGACGTGAGCTGCCTATATTCACCTGTGCAGCAATATAAATTGTGTTGTTCACGATATTTCCTTTTACCATCTTATTGGTCCTGGCTACACCGGACACGTTTATTATTGGCTGGCCGTCGGCCAATGGATTCGCACCTTGTCGGTGTACCAATAAGTGTTGCAACAGATGTAACACGTGGTACAATCCATCGTGTTCATTGGAGAGATGATTAACACATTGAGGTCTGATCACATTTACTGGCACTTAAGACAAGTTAGAAGCGAGTCACTATATTCACTACTGCAAGAACACCAGTTCTGTTGGTGTCTGTGTTAGAACTCACCATCGTACTATTGGTCCATACCACACCGGACACTACCCCGTACTTTACAGCGTTCATTATTGGCCAGTCCTCAACAAATGGAGAGCTGAGCTTATATTAACCCAACCAAATGTCCTTTATCGTACAAAAGGATTTACAATCAATCATGTCCCTTTGGGTGGCTATAGAAAAAGAGATTACATCAATAGCAATATCATTGTTACTGCGCTGTCGTGGCCTTGTGAGGTCGTGTTAAACACTGGCCGAACAAATACTGTACAGCCATGCGAGTTTTGCTCTGAACAACAAAGAAATTTTCTAATTAGCTTTGCTCGAGCTACATTCGAGGATAGTCTGCAAAGCGTAATAATAATAAAAAAATAAAAAAAAAAAAAAAAGTTTTAATATTAAGAACTGAAATGTTGACTACTAATAATTTATTACTTAGATTCCGGTAAAGTCCAGCTAAACAGTAAAGCTATAGAAGTGTGCGTTTTGTCTTCAAGAGCAAAGGAATTTTCATATAATCAATTTTCACATAATCGTGGCCACGTGTATATATGTGCATACTCCTCAAAGGGTTAAAACTTTTCCCAAGCCCTGTTAAATGCCTACTTCTTGTTGTTTACGATACTATTTTATGTCTTGAATGGTGCAACATAGGTATCTTCCACACTATTAATATATTTACGGTTTTATATTATATAAAATATATTATGATAAAATGGAAACTAATTTACGTCGAATTAAAAAAAAATTGTAATTTTTTTTAATGCAAAAATTATTTTTTTATTAAATTACTATCGTGATAACAAAATAAACGTTTATAGTTACTACTAGTAATGCATAAACCAGAGTTCGGGTCTAATGTATTTTAAATAACACAACCGAGTTTGATAGCCCATTCGCGGTTTCTTCACACTTTTTGAATCAAAATTTCGAAAAATCACTCCATACATGACGTGTTTAGTTATTTCCTAGGTATGTTATTCATCAAAAGTGTTTTATATGTCTGTTAATATTAGATTATCTTATTTCTCATTCAATTGAATTTTTTCTTGCATATTATTTCTAAATTATGTCATTTATTATAAATACGAACATAAACAGTGAGAAAACAGCTGTAATAATATTTTTCATTTGAGCTATTTCTTACTAGGCGCTACCAATACATATGAGTAACGACGAATTCGGTACGTTGTTCTTTGGTATAATTTGCTAGACTCGGTTGAGCTTATTTTCATTGGGACGCAGGAATATCCAGGAAGTAGAACTTGAAGCAGGGCTTCAGAAAAGTGTTAAGTAACCGTAAATTCACTATAGGCATAGGTATTTGCTGGGACTCATTTTTTCGGCTCTACTCGGAACTGTTCGGCAGTCTTCGATAGACGAGGAGGACCATCCTACAAGCAGTCTCCATGTATGGATTGCTGTTTCTCTCAGCGATCGCTAGATTGCACCGCTGGTATCCGCCATATCTATTTCTATCGTCATTTGATAGATTTCCTTGGTTTTAAATAGTTAATGACATCATCTTGTTCCCCTCGCCGTATGTTATTTTTAATATAAAACACACTTTGAAGGCACTGAGTGCCAAATAAATATTTCTGAAAGTATTCAGAACTTCTCTCTTTTTCCACTCACCAGTTTCATAATAAACTGTGCTAGGATAATATACAATTATACCATGTGGAAATATAGTGCGTTTTGATATCGATATTTTACGATCAGTAACTCATTTTCTTTATCCCGCAGATAACACAATCTGTTAGCATCAGCATAGCCTGTAACTGCACTGTGACAGCAAGAGTAGATCTTCAGTTATTTATCTCTTCGCTTGTGAATTCATGATATTTTATAACACAATAGCATTTTCGGTAACAGCCAACAAATTGAGGCGCAACTTGTACATCAAATTACTCGAAGAAATCGTCTTTAAAATTCAAGGAATCCGTGGACTAACAATGACCTGAACTTAGACACGTGGGGCTTACCACTTTCTATGGACGTCAATGTAATATAATACATGTATTATAGGCTGTTCGCCATAAAGTGAGCACTATTGAAAGTCCTCTGTTTTGGAATAATAGTTAATCAATATAATTTATTTTAGCCTGAGACGTAAATTTCCGAGTACCGTGAAATATATACACTGTGTTTAATACTTACATGGCAATATTTACTTTAAGAGATGGTTAAAGGATAAGAAATGGCTGAAAGGAAAAAGTAACTAGGCCCTCAAAAGTGCTAGTAGGCCTATAAATAATGGGCGATATTATAATACACAGGTTAAATTCATCAAAAGTTTATCAAACTTTTGAGATAACCCTTTCTGTTGGTTTAGCAAATCTCGACACACTTACTTCACAATACTGCGAGATTGGGGATTGTGCTTTTATACGTGCAGCGTTTATATTTTGCCAGTCTTCGTTATCAACACAACGTTGTTTCCGTTAACCTAACAAAGAAGACAAACAATGCGAGACACGTCCGCGTACGACCGGGGACGAAATTCGATGTCGGCGAACGATCTTGCGGCACGGATCCTCGGGAAGATCGAGCGCGAGCTGCGACGCCCAGAGGTCACGTGCAGTTAGGCGTCCGCAGATCATCTATTGTGGGCAAAGCATGCGAATGTCTTCAGCGATACTTTACGCCAAGTAGTCGAGAGGTATTGAAAAAAAAAAAAAAAAAAAAAAAAAGGAATATTAATTAACACACTGATGGCGGAGTTGAGATGGAGTAAAGAAAATGCTTGTAAAACTCAGTCGTTTCAATTATTCAAAATTAAGTCGCAATAGCATTCTAAGACAATTCTACTCCAGCAAACTGCGTATAATACGAATTAATAGACAGTGGAATATAACATATAGCTGAATATGAAGCACCGTATATTTCACTTTTGATTTGCCTGCTTCGGTATACGAGGAGCAACAGTCACTAGGGCTCGCAAAATAAGTGCGGCGATAATCGTCAGTGCCTTTCTGCAGAAATATAATTTGTTGGATTCTCTTTGAAAGCAAGCTGTTAATTATGTTTCGTTGCCGTTACAGTGAGACGAGTTTGGCGGACGCAAATGTTTTATTTCTTTGACGAGGTCAAGTTGCTAAACACAGAAACTTCGCACCGTTTTATCAATTCATCGATGCCGTTTTGCGAAACGCGTACGCCGCGCAAGATAAATGGACAACGTATGCATGTTGAAAACTGTATTAGATATATGAGAAATGAAACCTGACAGTAATTCTGTAAAGTCCACTACAGTGGAAGTGAAGGATAGAGTTAAAATTAAAAGTTAACAAGAAACTCCAAAATTGTTGAAAAAAAAAGTTTAAAATATTGCATATCATAGAGTACACTACAGTAGCAAGAGCAATATATAATTTAAGAGGACTTTTCCTTTGGAAAAAACTCTGTTTCTCGATATACTCGCTAAAATAATTTGTGGTTATTTTCCGCAGCGAAATGTAAATGCACGTCTGGAAAATAACTGGAGTGTAAAGGAAGCTGCTCGCACGAAATGAATAACCACTAGAGCTCTTTTTCACGATATCTGCGGCAGCATTTTGTGTTCAGTCCAATTCCCAATTAGAATCATTGTGGAATGGCACGTATATACATGTACTCTTAGTTTCAAAAATGCTGGAATGTGGATTTTCCGAGGGAACGAAAGAACGAAAAAAAAATGTGTGCTCTATATATTGAGGCACCTTACAGAAACAACAAAATGTAATTTTAACATACAAGTGATTTTTCACAAATTTTAAATATAACTATGATTTACATTTGAAAATCATACAGTCTCCACAAAATATTCCTCTTTCCGATCACGCACAGAATATTAAATGAAAAGTCATTATCGCATTAATATTAATGCTTGAAGCTTCATCACTTACATTCTGGGGTTTCTCTTGTGCAAAAAAAATTTAATCAACTGTCAGATAAAAAAAATAAAAGGAACATTGGTATGCATTAGTTATTTCGAAATTAGTGTTTATATTCACATTCTTAACACACTAGAAAAATTCTAGTTATTACTACACTGCGACATAGTTATTCACGCGATGCAACAGTTAGCTAGGTTCCTGTTAATAACTGCTGGATCAGAATGTCTGTCCTTAAATTTACAACTTATTTGTAATGAAAAACCTCATAGTGACTGGGAGCCATGCTGGCTGAGTGGTTAGACTGCTGGCCTCCCACCAAGGCGATCCGGAATCAACCCGGGTCACTCATGATTTTCGCATGTGGGAATCGTGCCGGACGATGCCGTTGATCGGCGGGTTTTCTTCGTGATCTCCCGTTTCCCCCGCCCCTTCATTCCGGCACTGCTCCATACTCACCTCAATCGTTCTCATCGGCAATCAAAACCTCGATGTTAAGAGCAGTCCAAATCTCTGCACTCACTCGTCGTGTCTGTACCAATGCACCGCGTTAAAAAAAAAAAAAATTGACTTTTATTCTACGCGAAGATGACAGCGAGCGGATTTTATTTGGACTAATCGACCACTCAACAGTTCGTTTGTATGCCGACAAATTTCGGCATACAAACAGCAAAGGCTGCTAAATTTATTTCGTTTAGTCAGAAAATACTGTAGCAGGTTGTTATGAATCATGACAATTAGGAAAATTAAGCAAAATGCAGAACATATTTGGTATCTGTGAAAGGGAAAGAACTCAACAAAGCACATTGCAAAAATTATAGTTTGTGAAAGACCACATGGAAGCGGCAGTGAGTCTCATATCCTGGTGGACGGTATTCGGGGACAATTACACCCACCATAGAGCATATATCCCTTGGCTTCTCCTTAAACGGGGTCTGTCTGTGGACCCACGCCAAAAAGAACAGACGTCGAGATGGAGCTTCAAATGGGCATGCTGTTCGTCACCTCTCGTCATAACACTCAGCCTACAGCAATTTTACATACAGGATAGTCATATATTGTGTAGGAGTTGTTCAACATGACTTTGTTCTCCCTCGTCCAACAGCTTATGTTGTAGCTATTAATTAAATAACTTAATTAAATCCCTGTTGTGTGTTTATATAAGTTTAGTCTAGTTATTATAAACAATCCTAGGTACAAAAATAAACGTCTCTGTAAAAAAAATGCCTGGTAAACTCCCTGGAAAGATTTTAACATATTCAAACTTTAAGCACGAAGCATTGCTACTAGAAATATTTGGAAAATTTCGTATGCATTTTTCTCATTCTTGAGCAAATTAAGGAACGCTACCGTATATATCTGGGGGGAAAAAAATTCCCATACACGCTTACTCATTATTCGTATGTACTGGTGTGGTAAATTTGCGAGTAATTTCTAAGAGCCCATAACAAGGTGCAGTGCAGGGCAGAAGGCGTCGTGCAGATTATCAAGACGGAACATTTTACCTGATGAAAGGAACAAGCGACGTCCGCTATCTGCATGCAGCACTCGGGAGAGAGAGTTATGGTGAATATATAGAGACAGTTAGTCTTCTTGGCAGGAGAAAACGAACTGGAAGATCCTGACACCACGAGTTGGCGTGTAGTCGGAGCGAACTTCGTGGAATCGACGGCAATTCAAACAGAGTTCATCGCATGGGAAGTTTCGGCTTGGTCCGTACGGAGTTCTTCCGCTGCAACATTCCAAGCACGGTGACGAAAGGCAGCCATGTCGCACAGGGTTAAAACGGTAACATGGTTATCTGGATCGCTTTGCGATACCCGAAGTAAAGTTCACACGCGTATCCGGAAAGATATTAGGAGGCCGACAGACGGCATGTGGCTCGTTAAATGTGGACGAACGTACATCTAGACATATCTGGGAATGTTACTATGGCATAGACTATAAGAAAGTCGCTCATAAAAATGTTACTATCGCCAGAACCACATAATCATCACCAGTTTTGGAACTTTCGACAGCAGAACAGAGAACTGCGCGCTTCTATCTCCAGCGTTCCCCAAGCACTTAAACGAGTGGAATATTCCAGAGGCTACTGAAACAAAAAGGGCACTGTCAAAGGACGAATTTTTGGTAGCCCGCAAAAAGTAAACTCAAGCAAGCGGCGGAAATAATACGGGCCTGGTAGTTTTAAAGGACAGAGGAGGAGGACACTAATACAAAAACAGCAAACCCGAACGAAATGATAAAATTTGGAATGGGGTACCAAATGCCATTATGAGCAGCTGTCACAGAAATGTGAGAAATCCGTAGGACGTCTGACGACAAGATATTTATTATCCAAGTGGGATGAAGTGATTTTGAGATCCGGGCGAAGGCGGATTGCAAGGGCAGAGGGGACGTGAGCACCTCGACAAAAAGAAAACCGCCTATCACCGGCAACATCCGTCGCCTTTTCCCACAAGCAAAATTCAAGTATGTGCTCACCCGGAGATAGAACTCGCCTTGGTGGGGAAACTGATTCACTGCTCCACTACAACTGAGGTGGGCTAATGCTTCACTCTTCGAAGAACAACAACAAACATAAATAAAACGCTGGTTAAACAAAAAATTTTACTGATTTTGCAAATAACGAAATTTTAGCTGATGTGGGTGTATTAAGGTTATCTTCGGTAGGTAAATTTTTTGCGACAATATCAATTTCATGTGTATTTTCAGAGCTTGTTTTTTTTTTTTTTTACAAAACAATGTGTACAATAATTTTCCAGTTATTGGCAGCTATTATAATTATCCAAGTATTAATTCCAATTAATAGTTAGTAAATTACGTTTGATCACCTTGTCCCAAATAACATAAAAAGAAAGAAAATTGGTCATAACGGTTGTGGCTACAGTTTGAAGGGTAATTTGAGAGATAATTATGACAGTAAGTCAGAAATTTCAATTGTATAAACATTCGATATCAGAAATAACTTTCAGACAATCATCTTAATTTCTATGAAATTTACCAATATTTTAATCTACCGTACTCATTGGGAAGTTTTCAATACCAAACCTCGAAAGGTTATTAAGGATTTTTTTTTAACTTTGTGACCAATAATTGTTATATTTGTATAACAACAATTCTCGTTACATTTCAGCAACTAGACAGCGCAACATGCAATGAAATAAGTTTTAAAAAAATGTATTCCCAACATCTTAGAAACGGCCATTCACTCACATAATTTTTAACTGCCAGTGAATTCCAAGCAAATACGCAACATTTTAAAAACAAATAGACACCACAATATCTATACATATGCAAAAAGTTATTGTTTCAAAATTTTTAAAATTATAGTATATGTAACACTATTAAAATTAATACCAAAACCGTTATTAGTTTTAACTGCATATCATTAACATAATATATATTTGTGAAAATAATATTTTACTGCATTTTATAAACAATGTATAAATATGGCAGAGTTGTAGATAATATTTTTTAATTTTAAAATAATATGATTTTGGTCTTTATTTCCCTAATTTTTCGCTACAATTAAGCAATTTTTAAATAAAAACTTTAGACTGAATCACCTGTCTTTGTATGTGATATTTACAGTCATTAAAATATATTATCAATAATTCTATCATCATCATAATATATAAAGTAGTTAAAATTCTGGCCTTGATTTTATTGTTAGGCAATTTCAGCACAGAGAGACTTTTACATACGTAACTGACGTTATCTTCTGAACGTTTCACAATTTTTAAGTTTGCTAGATTCACAGTTATCGTTCAAGAACGAAAACATTTAAAGTTTGCAGTACACATACTGCCTGCAATTCGAAGGAGTTCTCAGTTCTTAAAAGAAAGTACTCACTGTATTGAAGCAGAGGAGTGTCTTAGGTAAGTAAGCCTGCAATCACTTGGTATGCTGCATATTTTTAAGTGTTCTTAAAAAATTATATAGTTAATTTTATATTCTTTCGTATAAGTGTGTTTTCTACAAAATATCTAAGCATCCAATTTATGCATGAATGCGCGAGTTTAAAAAAAAAAATTCACTATGTAGTATCTGTCATCCAGACGTGACATTATGTCACAAGAAACGCTTATCAGTGAAACTGACAATTTTAAAACTATATAACACATTCTTAAGCCTTTGAGGACGGCACAAATTTACTGCTACTGAATACAAGGTTGAAGTGAGCTGCCTATATTCATCACTACAGCAATATCAATTGTGTTGGTCACTGTATTACCATTTACCATCTTCCTATTGGTCCTGGCTACACCGAAAACGCTTATTTTAATGTGAAACTTTTATTATTGGCTGGCCGTCGGCCAATGAAGTTGAGCCTTGTCTGTGCACCAATCAACGGTGTTGCGAGAGATGTAACATACGTTAATTGGAGAAATTATTACAAGGACCGTTTTCGAGTTACGAACTGAAATGTTGACTACTTGTAATTTATTACTTAGATTCCGGTGAAATCCAGCGAAACAGTAAAACTACAAAAGTGTGCGTTTTGTCTTCGAGAACAAAGGAATTTCTATAAAAACCTAGTCCCGTGTACATATACACGTGAATGCTCCTCAAAGGGTTAGCTGGATACTTGTACCTGATATTTTCAGTAACAGAGCAAAAATATGGGGGGGGGGGGGGATTGTATTGCAAAACTCTTGCCCCAACTGTTTCGAAGTGACCGAAGTGTGTCAGTTAACTTCAAGACGTTAAAAATGCCGCTACAGCCTCGGAAACTCATGACGGAAATACAGGCGAACGCCATAGAGAAGATAAAACGCCCAGATACAGCCGCTTAAACTTTGATGACTGTCATTAGATTCCGTTAAAGTTGCCTGTGGCCAATTTCGTAGGCAGTCCCTTTGGATGGCGAAGAAGATGCGTGGAAAGATATGTGACGTGAAAGTACTCGCTCAATTCAGCGTCTCATCCCGGAGGCTTCTTGTAATGTGTCCAGCTGAAAACATTTGGAAGCATTAATAACACAGTCGTTTGCCTTCCACGAGTGATTAGGTGTGCTCTCCATGTTTCAATTAGTGAATATAATGAAAATCGCCGAGAATAATACACTCGGGTATAGACGTTTTCACGTTAAAGTGAGCACTTTTGGAAACCCTCTAATTTGCAATAATAACCAATAAATGTGTTTTATTTTAGCCTGAGACGTTAACTTCAGGTGTACGATGGAATAAACATACTGTGTTTATTACTAACATGGCCATATTTATTTAAAAAGTTGCTTAAAGAATAAGAAATGGCTGAAAGGAAAAAGTAACTAGGGAGTCAAAAGTGCTCACTTTACCGTGAGCAACCTATATTATTATCTGTACGATACTGTAATTTGTAAATGGAACTTAAACAGCCTCAGAAAAGAAATTTGTTTCAGTGTTGGGCAGTGTTATATGCAGAGGACAAATGTCTAAAATCATATATATGTTACATTTAGTTTTTTTTTTTTTTTTGTAATATATTTTACTAGCGAGGGAAAACAAACTATTTTAAGCAATATTTTACACAAGAAATACGTACCAGAAATATTCTTTATATTACTAGAAAATGTTGTGTGTGAGCGGAAAGAAACTAGCCACTTACGTAACTGCGAACACTATATAGCTGCTATTAAGAACTACATCAATGTCTGGACATAACTTGATGAGTAACGTATCTGAGATATTACACTCGGCAAACGTATGATACATTTAAGGTCTAGAGGACAGCAAAGCTGACATGAAATAAGTAATTTTATAGAAAAAAAAACTTTATAGAGTTGATGCAAACTGTCCAAGTTTATATTCTATATTAAGTAATAAATAATTGTTTTTAGCCTACTTTCCGAAAGAAAGTAAAGCTTATGAGATCACGTTCCTGTCTGTGTTTCTGTGTGTGTCTACTCGTGTGCCCTCCCCCTCCCCCCAAAAAAACCCTTCTTCCGAATACATTTTTTGACCACACCGAACATTTACTTCCAAAATGGCTGCCGTTTTAAAATAGAGGGTTATAAGGCCATTTCTCGGAAACCTTTCAACTGATTTTAAACACATTTTGTATACTGACAGTGCAAGTTGTAAGCACTGAATTCGTAGGTTAGTATTGTTATTGGTTTGCCATTTGGAAGATAGAACCACATAAAAATTAAGCTTTTGCATTATATCTTCAGGACTACTCGACCTATTTTCGACAAATTTGGCACGTAAGTAATACTGTGATAACCTAGGTATATAAAAGAGAAATAAGATATTTAGAAACTTATTTTCAAAATGGCGGACATTCAAATATTTTTATGTTTATTTTGTATAACTACCATACCATTGGACCAATTTAAACTACATTTTGGACGCTGATAGTATCTATTACAAGCATAAAATAAGCAAAAAAAGGCACTTCTGCACACCATTGAGTAAGATAGCTCCACATGAATTTATCAAGTTTTTGTTTAATTTCTTGGAAAACAATAGACAGATTCCTACCAAATATGGCAATCAAGTATTATTGCCGCAGTTGATATTTACAAATATGTATAAAGTTTATCAGACACTTATTATCAAAATGGTGGCCATCTAGCTATTTTAGAATTGTATGCTATATCTTCGAAAAAATTTAATCAATTCCAACTATTTTCGTATTCTGGTACATATATATATATATATATATATATATATATATATATATATATATATATATATAATCAAATATTTAAACACGAAGTCTCTTTTGTCCTCCATTTTGTAAAATAGTAACACACAATCAAATTTATACATAATATCTCGGGAAACACCAAATATGGCAAACAAGTATTACTGTGGTAACTGATAATTTTTATGCATATCAGGCACTTATTTTTTAAACTGCAGCCATACAGCTATCTTAGTCATAAATGTTATATTGCCGAACCCATGAAATTAATTCCTAAGAAACGTATGTTTGCTGCATATATTACAACAATCAAATATCTCTTTTGTCCGGCATCTTATAAAATTGTATCACTTGACAAATTAATATTATGTGAACATAAAAAACAACCAATTTGTACCTGAATTGGCAAATAATAAGCACTATGGCAAGCTATGTAAACTGATAAATTTTAAAAGGGCTAGAAACTCATATTTTCAAAATGGCGGCAATATATCTATCCCAACAAACACGAAAAGTACGGGCCGGAATCGGGCCGGTAAAAGATAGCTGACAAACTCCGAGCAGATGATGGCCCGCTGTCTTATTCCGGAAGCGGCCCAATGGATGGCGACAACATGCCGGGCCTGCGACGGCTGGATTGGGGCAAGACGCCGGCCCTGCGGCGGCTGAATGGCGACAAGATGCCGGGCCTGCGGCGAATGGATTGAGGCAAGGCGCCGGGCATGCGGCGACTGGATGGTGGCAACACGCCGGGCCTGTGGCGGTTGAATGGCGGCAACACACCAGACCTGCGGCGACTGGATTGAGGCAAGACGTCGGGCTTGCGATGGCTGTTTTGAGGCAACACGCAGGGCCTGCGGTGGCTGGATTGGGGCAAGACGCCGGGCCTGAGGCGGCTGGATGGCGACAAGATGCCGGGCCTGCGGCGAATGGATTGAGGCAAGGCGCCGGGCATGCGGCGACTGGATGGCGGCAACACGCCGGACCTGTGGCGGTTGAATGGCGGCAACACACCAGACCTGCGGCGACTGGATTGAGGCAAGACATCGGGCTTGCGATGGCTGTATTGAGGCAACACGCAGGGCCTGCGGCGGCTGGATTGGGGCAAGACGCCGGGCCTGAGGCGGCTGGATGGCGGCAAGATGCCGGGCCTGAGGCGGCTGGATGGCGGCAAGACGCCGGGCCAGCGACGGCTGGATGTCATTACGATGCCGGGCATGCAGCGGCATGATGTCCAGAAATAAGCAATATATCCATGAAAAAACTTCTTCGATTAAAACTGTAATAATTGTTATATCCTCTTTACATATATTTATTTCATTTACTTCTAAACACATTTTATGGTATGACAATTTTTTGCCTGCCGAGTGCGGGATTCGAATCCCAGACCCCTGAGTTGATAGTTCAGAACGCAAACCTATAGAGCACGAGTTAAATTGCTGATACTCTCCACTAATTTTAAATCTATCATTATACCAATGATTATAAGTGAATGTATAAATGCCATGAAAATATAACAAATAATTTTAAAACACTGATTATTTACAAAAACTGTTTCTTCGTTTCTTCAAAGGCTTGGAAATAAAATAGTTTGTGTTAGTTTTTAATATATCCGTCGGATGGTTGCACAAATGAAAAAATAAATTCAAAGTAAAAAATGCTATGTGCTACGACGTGCCACATATATATTCATAAAAAATAAAAACATTTTAATGGTTAACACATGGTCTCAAAAAAGACATCATGCCATTAACAGCTAGCTAACATCTTGCCTATTCAAAAATCTTTCAAAAATACATCACATTTGTATCTTTATTGTGATAAAGAGCCATGTCTCGAAAGCGTTAGCGGGCAGGAATAGGTAAGATGACGGCCAGCTTGCCGAAAAATAAAGATGCTTTATCGGAATCGGGCCAATATATTATTTTTGCTATTGCCGACATTTGGCTGTGAGATATCACGCCGACATAATTTAGGTGATATCCATCTGTTATGCAAAAAAAAAAAAAATACAGTGGGCCGTTGACTTTTTTGTAAGGGAAAGAATACTGTCTCAAAAAATACATCCACCGTTGTCAGATGGCTATCTGCTTCCATTGAAACGACAATTTTCCGACACTAAATGGTTGTGTTTGCTGGGATACATTTTAGCTCCAAATTTTTAATCTACGAGACTGCAAAACAAATTTCAAATCTTAACTTTGTACGCTGACAGTATCAGTTAAATCCATCAAAATTGTCTACGAAAAGCCAAATTTCTCAGTCATTTTTTAAGATAGCCCCACGTGAATTAATATAGTACTTATCCCGCATTTCAAGAAACAATCAACAGACTTCTTTCAAATTCGGCGAATAAGTTTTACTGTGGTTGGCTATATTAATATATATGTTTTAATTATGTAACTCATATTTTCTGAATAGCTCGTATATAATAGTTTTAGGTTAGTGCGCTATATCTACGAAACTATGTAACATATTTAAATTTAACTTTTTATATTTTATCGATAATAATAATCGAATGTGATCATATATAGGATGACGTATTGCCCTCCTTTTATGAAAATCGTCACGTGATCAATGGACGTTTTAAGCCGTATGTCAAGGACCAAATCAACCGATAGGCACACATATATCCTCCTTTGCTGAATTATTTTGCAAAGTAGGGTCAGGTATGTAAACTGAATATCTTGTTATATAGACGTTAACGACTTTTTACCATCTAAGCTTTCAAGAAATTCACCAAAAGTTATTTGCACCCACGTAGAGGAAAGTAGAATCTTTAGTTATAAGTAACTTCTTGTTTAATGTTGTTTAACTTGTGCGTCAATTATGTTCTCGCGCGGGTTTCTAGTTCGCATGCCTGACGAGGCTTGACCTTTAGCTCACAGGACGGACCACTGAATACAACCGTACCACGTTGAAGTTAACTCACATTTGCTGGAGATCTCGAAACTACGCACACAAACATGGAGCGGGCGTTCAGTCGAGGTAAGGGTCATCCTTGGCGTATAACGAGTTAGCAGCAGCCAGCCGTTGGGATTGATCAACGGCGGGGGCAACTCCACAAATGGGGTTTACGAGAGCTTTAAATGGAAACAAACTTCGGGCAACCTCTTGGCCGGCTTTCATTAGAAAGTTGCTGCGACACACTAGCAGGAGGTTCTCTGCTCCGGCGTCTTGAAGGCCGTCGCTAACACAGACAAATCAATCAACAATACTGAAACGGCTGCAAATCGTGCTCTTTACGCTGGAAGCAGTCCGTGAAAACGCAAAAGTGCTAAAAATTTAAGAATACACTATAGCAAATAATTGTGTTAATTCTCTAAAAACAAATTACTTTCGGGATAAAATTAATTGAAGAGATTTGGGCGGTTCTTAACAGCGAGGTCTTGAGATCCGATAAGGGCGATTGAAGTGAATGTGGAGTGGCGCTGGAATGAAGGGGGCGGGGGAAACGGGATATCTCCGAGAAAACCCGCTAACCATGATAAAATAAAGATCTTAAGTTACTTGCGAGCGATAAATATGTACCGACGGCCCTTGACGAGATTATTAGTGCCCGAAAGAGAGGTGACAATAAAAGTAAGCATGAAACAAATGTGGGAAAATTGGAACTACCCTGCAAGTAACTTAACTGTCGATGGCGCACACTGTGATATTTTCACAATCTAGAAGGACAAAATTAAATTATCAAAAGTCGTGTATCAAAATGGGCTATAGTAGATGTTCTTAGTATAAAAATGAAAATACTTGTTTCAGGGTAGATTACAGAAAGTATGTACGTCTACACGCACACAAAACCGAGAACGAAAAGTAAGATCAAAGATGTAACCGCAGAAACAATTTTAAACTTCTACCACACGAGATTTAATAGACCTTTGCAGACTACATTAGATGAAAACAAATGTGTAAACATAACATACTGTGCTGTGTACAAAATACTAGTTCCTACAGAAATAGATACCATGTCAAAACATGTTACAACTAATAATAATATATTACACAATTTTCAGCTGTTTGATAGGGCATGCAGATGTTCACAGCTAGTGCAGTTTCGCACAAGTTCCGCCAGGTTCTCTTGTAAATAGCCGTTTCCAGTATGTACGTGACTGAACCCTCTATGTATATGTAGTATTCGGGCGGCGTTGTCACAGCAGTGTTGCCAACCGCAATGCTGCTTCGCGCCGGATAGGCCGAGGCCCCAATCCGGCAAATGACCTGCCTCGCTGTGGTAGCAGGAATTGAATGATTGAGGTAATTAGAGAGTTTACCGGCTCTGAATATAGCAGCCCACCCCCTTCCCATCCTCCCTCAACACCCACGATCGTGCACACCCCCCCCCCCCATAAACAATCCCGTGCTGTACTGCGGTCCTCGGCTACCTTTTTATCCTACGCTCACTGCTGCTTCCAGTCCTGGCCACAGAATAGGCAACTATACATAATCCCTCGAATGAGAAGTGTCCTAGGTCGGAACTATCATGTTGGTGGCAAGTTTTCTGAATGATTCGTCAAGAAAGTTGCTAAGCGCTGACTGACATTGGCGTCATATATGTACGACCAGAATTCAAAATACATCAAACATCAGTTTCGCGCCTATAAAGGGTGTATACAGGATGTTGTTACATACTTTCGTGGCTGATGGGGGTCAGTGGCTTCTATTTGAGATAGGAAAACCCGATCCGGATAGGACTCCGTTGAAAGCAAACAAAAGAAGTTATATCGCTGAAATGTCAATTCAAATGTTGACTCTTAATATATTTCAGAAAAAGTCTACGATATTAAGATTTGGACCCACGAGCTAAAAAATTGTGACAAAACTAAGGGAATTATAGTCACACACATTTCAACTTGTGCTACCACACATTTCGAAAACCAGTACATGCCATACAGTATTATCAGAAACTGCGGCTACTGTCTTGAGTCCCAGAGTTTAAGTTTAAGTATTGACCGAAGGAGTGAAGAGATTTAGAAGGTTCTTAACAGCGAGGTCTTAAGAGCGGATGAGGGTGAGTGAGATGAGAATAGAGCAGCGCCGGAATGAAAGGGCGGGGGAAACGGGAGATGCCCGAGAAAACCCGCCGACCAGCGGCATCGTCCGGCACGATTCCCACATGCGAAAATTCGGGAGTGACCTGGCTGGGAATAGAACTCGGTTCGCCTTGGTGGCCGACAAAAAATTGCTGTTTTGGCATACAGGACGCTTGCTATAAACACGTTTAGTATAAAAATTTGGTCGAAATTGTTCAAATAGTATAGTTAGGGACACCCGGATTTCGCGAAAAAATTTTCCGTACATGCTAGATTTCAATACTGTACGAGCGTACAAGCAGTTTCCTTTTGCTTATTGGCGGCGTGTGTCTATGAGAAGACGTTTTCGCAGTTCACCGGCCAATCAGAATTAAGTTACTCCGATACTGTACGTCTCTGATTCGCGGGTAGGCACTTAAGACGCGTATAGGCTATTCACGATAAAGTGAAGACTTTTGAAAGCACTCTCACTGGGATTAACAGTCCATAGACGTATTTTATTTTAGCCTTAGATATTAAATCACAAGCGTAGTGGACTATACACACTATGTATAGTACTGACATAGTTATATTTAGTTAAAAATATGGTTACAAGATAAAACATGGCTGAAAGTAAAAAGTAACTGGGGTCTCAAAAGTGCTCACTTTATCGTGAACAGCCTAGAACACCTAGAGAAAAAAGTGGATCTGGGCTAAAGTGTTTTGAAATACAGCTGCTCGTGAAATATTTTCGCGAAATGCGGGTGTCCCCAAGTATAGCACATATACCAAATAAACCTCAGATAGGCCTATTTGTATGGCTGCAATTTTGAAAGTAAGTACCTAATCATTTTTTTTAATTTTTTACGTTTATCTGGTCAGTCATATTATTACTTGCACGTCAAATTGGTCGGTAATTACTTCGATAGTTTTCGAGCTATAATAAAAAAAAATATTTATCTTTCATTGCCAGCTTTCTTCCAAAATGGCGAACAAACAGCAACACAAATTTCAATATGCAATGCTTACACAATGCTCTGCCAGCGTACAACAGTTTGTTTAAATCGGTTGAACGGTCCCTCAGATACGACATATCACCTTAAATATTTAAAATACCCACCATTTCGAAAGTAAGTGCCGGGGGTTGTTGAAAACTATAAACGTCAAGTGTCCCTACGAAGTTCTAATTATCTTCCGAGTTCCGAGCATATAGTGTGATAATGACGACACAAGCATAAAAATGCATGGGTAGTGAACGGTATACAAAACATCAAAGTCTGCCATCGTGTACAAATTTTGGAGACATATATATATATATATATATATATTATATATATATATATATATATATATATATATATATATATATATGCGAGACGAAATGTCTGGTATAAAGCTTGTTGGAAAGTTTCTGCTCGGCCCCTTTCTAACTACGCTTAGACTACGTTAACCTTTGCCAGCTACCTGCTAAATGGATCCGACAAATTCTACTCGTGTCGCATCAGTAAACTGTCGGGCTGTAAATTCGAGCAGTCACATTGAAAATGGTCGTGGTTGCGGTTTCTCTCGTGTCGTGCTGTGCTCGTCGGGGCTATGTGATTCCGGCATTATGGACACGGACGTGAAAAAATTATGCCGCACAAGAAACGCGGCTCGCGCGCTCTCACTTTCTGTTAGAGTTGAGCGTTATTTAACGTAAAAGTTATAATAAACTGTTACAATTTGGTAACGTGTTACAAGAGTAACACGTTACATATTTTATTACGATTATTTTTAGAACGTTTTGGGTTGCCTCACTTAAACCAACGCTTGACTACTGCGCATGCGTAAAAATATTTTTTGGAACGTCTCGATTTGGAACAGCGAACCAGGTAATTGTTACATCCCCGGAACGTCGGGATAATAGGACATAGACTAAATATAAGGTAGGCGGCTTATTCGTCTTCTGCGCATGTACCCAACATGCCCCAATTCTACAAAACTGTCAAGGTCACATGGTCAACAGTGATGTACGTGTTTATTTATATCGTAATTTTTAAATGACAAGCAGCATTATATTAATAAAATAGTTTTAGCCAGTTATCATATAATCAAACTCCATAACAAATTGGTTAGATGTAGTATACATTCATCTCAATGCATTTGTTTACAAATCAGTTTTCTAACCTAAAATCCAAACCACGCAATTTTTGCCGAACTTGTAGGCAACAAAGCAGTTCAATGTTGGGACAGGGTGATTGGTTGTGCGCAGCCAGTGAGATCGGTCTACCCCATATTGAGTCTGTGGGACAAGCAAGAAATATTTCACAGTAACCGGTTACAAAAATAACACGTTACTGGAACATGTTACTTGGAAATGGAACGATTTAACTCATCATATGAAAGTAACTGTTTAGCCCATCCCTACTTACTGCGGATCGGCAGGGTGTTTGTTGATTCACCCGACGGCCTGGTGGTGGCACCAGCGTCGTGCTAGGCGCTTAGTAGCGAGCAACTTTGAACAAACATACAATAAAGAGAGCGCTGGTATAGCCTGCTCACGGTACAATGAGCACTTCTGAAAGCCCTGCTTAGAATCTACTTACATACACGTCGTGTATTCCTCTGCCTTATGTAAAATTAACCCTGCTATGGGCCTCCTCACTCGTTTAATCCGTCAATCGAATGAAACTGTGAAATTATTAAGAAAGTAAATACTTAACAAATATGCTCATTTTTACACTTCGATGGATTAAAAAAAACTGAAAGCGAATGCAATAAGTTATCATACATGGTTACCTAACACTTTTTTAATCGACGTTAATATATAGAACTAGTTCCCATTCATCGTCACCTACTTTACTGGGCGAATGTCACTCAGTGCGTTCATTAAAATATATGCATTCTGTGACAGTGACTTTTTTCCAAGGTTCATTTTTAAACTGCTCACTTTATCCGGAACAGGCTTTAGTTTGTATTTACTGGAAAAAATTATGTGTTCGCCGACCATCCGTGGCGCAGTCGGCTGGTGTGCTTCCGATCTTTGATGCGTGAGGCGGGGGGAGGGGGGTCACGCCCCTAGAACTTTGGGTATTTAATCCCCTGCAGTTTTGGTCTCGGGTTGATGCATGAGGCGAGGGGAGGGGGTCACGCCCCTAGAACTTTGGGTATTTAATCCCCTGCAGTTTTGGTCACGGGTTGATGCGGGAGGCGGGGTGAGGGAGGTCACGCCCCTAGAACTTTGGGTATTAAATCCCCTGCAGTTTTGGTCTCGGGGCGATATGTCTGCAGTTATCGCCAGTAAGTGGAGTCCGGATAGTTTCGTGTTTTTAAAGAAAGTGCAATTTTACGAACCTTGTTTTTGAATGCAAAGTTATACGCAAATGTTTGGTTTGAACTCAGTTTTTTTTAGAGGCTGTTCTTTTAACTTAATATTTTTAAAGTCAGACTTCTGTAATTCAGAAACAGAAAGATACACAATTCCAGTTTTATGGCGAAATTATGATGTAATTATGGGCTACTTATTGTGCCTCTTAAATATTTCCGTGTATATTTCATTATGGTAGAGAATAATGTATTGTGTACAAACTATTAAGGCACGTAGGTCATAACATATTCTGGCTGAAAATTATGTTTATTTTAATGCCAGTGAAGGTTTACTATGAAAGACAAATAAAATAGTTTTCCTATGGAAACCCTTTGGAAAAAAACTGATAGTTTTGTCAGTAAAAAAAATCTGAAATAGACGAAATCAAGTAAATGATCATATGTTTGCTTTGTATGAAATTTGAGACTTTTGAGTCAAAGTCTAGGAAAGAGACGAATCAAACTGGAATATTTCTAAAAGGAGACTCAGTGTAATAGTTCACAAGATATTGAAGGCAGAAATATTTTTATTGTGCTCAATTGTTTATACAGGTAAGGTCATCGGTATACAAAACAGTCGAGGTAGTGAATGCTTTGCAGATACTGGCATCGTGAATTTTAATTAGTCTTCAAGAGAGGCGACTGGAAATGTAGTAACCGAGTGAGAGACTTCTGCATGTTTCTGCAATATCCTATGTATAATTGTGGTACAGTAAAAAAAATTAATAATTTAATATTAAAAATAATTTTATAGAATCGGATAGTAAATAAAGATTTCCTATTTGACATATTGTATGCCTATAAAACCAATATGACTACCAGAAACAAACATGTGCTTGAAGAAGCAGTGGGCGTAACTGCCGAACAACTTCGGGTACGTTCGACACACCCGAGTCGACGGCTTCCGAACACCCCCACCCCCCTCCTCACGAGTCAAGCCGAAGATCACCGAGCTCGTCCGAGTCGAGCCGAAGATCGCCAGCCGCCCAGCTCCTACTTCAAATACATTGGCCGTGATTGCTCATAATCATACTTCTTTCATGAATTCAAGTTTTGTGAAAGAAATGAAAAGTTTGTCTTAAATCCATCTTGGCTCGGTAATATTACGTAGGAAATAATTTTGCCCGTAATTTTTCTTAATATCATGGTATTTTTATAAAGCCTATTCACGGTAAAGTGAGCACTTTTGAGACCCTAGTTACTATTTCCTTGCAGCCGTATTTGATCCTTTAACTACATGTTAAAATAAACACATTATGTATATTTCACCACAATCGGAAGTTAAGGTTTAAGGTTAAAACCAAATATATTTATTTACTATTATTGTAAATGAGAGGGCTTTCAAAAACGCTCACTTTACCGTGAATAGCCTGTAACAGTGTATTCGCCGCAAGTTGGATGCGAACATAACGAGGTTATGGCGTCTCGGTATTCAACCGTCTCCCGGGATCGCCTTGGGCGGGCTTTGCCAGGGGTGCCAACTCAGTTAGGCATACCTGCCCCTGGCTCTTTGGAATGCGACACGGAATATCGCATGATCTCCAACGAGCGTCGGCTGCCAAAGCCTCAGCTCGCGAGCGATCTACGTGACCGGTGTCGCCAACTCTGCGGCTTTCCCACCAGATCCGGTGGATTTCAACTCCTTCAGAAACACGTTACTCCGAGAGTGAATTTTACTCTACGGCCGTTGCAAGAAAAAAACCCGAGTAAAAGGTGGACTCACAACCATCCGTTTCATCCGTCGGTCGCCCGTCCATCCGGCGATCATGTGATCTTCAACCAATTGCAGGGGAAATTTTATTTTCTACCGGTTAGTCCGTCAAATATATCGCAAACGTTATCTTTCGACGGACCGACGGATGGTATACCGTCTTGTATTATCGTTCCTTGAACATGGCTGTCACACTGAAAAATATATTTTGTGGCGGCCACAAAAATATTTTGTTTGTATTCACCGTGCCAAATTTTGTGGCAGCTACAAAAATTTTTGTGCACACCACAAAAAAATTTGGTAGCGTGAATACCAACAAAATAATTTAGTGACCGCCATAAATTTTTTTCTTTTTTTTTCAATGCAGAAAACAGTCACTTGTTTATTCGTCAGAATATTTTTGTTTCTAAATACACAAGGTATTGAAGTTGTTTACTTTTTTACGTTTCACCTTTTAATTGAACTAATAAATCAAGTTAGGGAAAGATAATATATTTATGACATTCATTAAAATCATTTATCTCTGCGCGGGAAAGAACGTGTTGTTGGGTGTCAATATTGGAAAATTTCCTGGTCAGGAGGATAGACGGACGATGGATTGTTGTGAGTCGCTTTCAATTGACGGACGAAAAAACCAATGGACGTGTGACGGACGGACGAACGGCCGAATGACGGCTGCGAGTTATGGTTGTGATCACTCTGAGCATCTCGCCCGATTAAAACTATTACTCGCACTATTTCAGCGAGTAACAAAGGGTAAACAGAAAATGGCGGAAAGTTTTAGTAGAATTAAACAACATGAAAGCAAATATCAACATTCTTTTTACAGACACACGCGAGAAAATTAAAAATGACGAGTGATAATATTCGTATTTGTATTCAACAGTTAACATTTAAAAAAAAGTATATATTTTAGACGTAATGTTTATGATTAGTTTATCGCAAGTAAAGCTGTTTAAGTATATAAGTAATATATAAAAAAATAATTTGTGGAAATTTATAAATATCTTACATTGGTTACTTGATCAGTACATATTTGTAAACACAGAATGCTATTTACATCCTGCTCGTTCCAAAACCACGTTTACTTTTCCTTTTCCTCAGCTATTACTCTCTCTCTCTAACTTTACTGTCCGAGTAACGTTTCGGAATGTCGCCCTGAGGGGAAAAGAATGTATATTACTGACTGAAGATGGGGATGACGATACCGGAAAATAATATCCATATTATTTATATCGTTTTTATGAAAGTATCGCTTTACGAAACGATATACCGAAAGAAAAGTATCAATTTTCGGTACATAGGGATCCGATATTTTATTTAATAAAGGACTTGACAAATGTAGCCTACAATTGCTTGTTATATTACACATTGAAGACTTGCCGCATTGCAGAAAGATGTGGCGTCTGTTTTTGGTGCATTTTGCCCAAATAAGCATAATACTTGTTTAATATTCCATTTTGTATTTAAAACAGAGCTTATTAAAGAAGCATTTTTAAAATATTAGTTTACGATACCTGGAAAATATAGTGATTTCGATCAAATATCTTCTATATATATGACGATTTATATCGATGTACCATTTATATAATATCGATATTTCGATATGTAGATTTTTTTCCACATCCTTAACTGGAGAGTCAAAATATCTAATTAAACTGTGTTAATGGCAAAGGGGGTTAATATTTTTAACATACATTTATAATTGCTAACAATGAATTACTGACATATCTTTGATAATTTTTCTTTTGGCACGAAGATAAGGTTGAAGATATACACGAGGGCTTTAAATAGGACTATCTGGTTTTGTTCTCACTGTACCAAAGTTTAAAAACATTTCCATTTCCCTGAGGAACTATACCCATTAATTTTCCCGAAATGTGCCGGAGAAGATTATAAAGTCTTACTTGTAAGTACTTCAGCTCGAACGATAACCCTAAATGTGGTAATGAACGAGTTCGAAGCACAAAGTAGAAGTGTTGGCTCTTTCACGTTTCCTTGTCATTATCTCCTCTGTACGTAAAGGCGACACATACGCGCTGATGCATTCTGACCACCGGCGAAAATAAGCTTAATAGCTGGTCTACCGGGCCATGTGACACAGTGCATAGAGAAACGCTACACGTAAATTACTCTCCGTAAAAGAAGGGCGTAAAAGTAAATAAGTGTACTCGCCGGAAATTTACAATCTATTAAGAGGAGTACACAGTGCATTTTCTGTGAAATCGTTGATTCTAAGTATTATTCGGAAATTTGCCTTGCCAGTGTATATACTTAATGAGAAAGCTGCTATATCTGCAGCTAGATGTGTGGCATTATTTCCATACTATATATAGGTCAAACATTTCCATAACAGTTTAGTACGTTTACGAGAAAGTTTTTTACAGTGTTTTTTTCACGTTGGTATTCCCGTATAATGGTAAATAAATGTTCTGAAAAGACGACTTTTTGCTGTAAAAGATAAAATACAATTATATCTGCCTTTACGGTTTACTTTTTTCGGGTTAAGTATATTCATTATTCACGGAGAAAAAAAAATTCGCGAAAACTGTCAAATGACTAATTGTTAAAGCTTGCCTATGCAGTCTCCTTAAGCACCAAGGCAAAAGTACAGACATACGGGCGTATTTTGATCTGTGGGCTTTCATCGTGTGTAATGAAGTCCCACTGTTACAGATATAATTTGCACAGTACAGCGTTACGACTCAGACACTGCACGCCATGCGCGTAGGAGCGATGAGGCACTAGGCGTGCGTGTCATTGTCGCCCTTATCGCTCCCTCGCTTTCTTCACCTTGGAAGCGCAACTGAGTGCTGTTCTAAAACGTTTTTACTCACATTTTTGTGGAGTTTATTAAATTTATTTTCGTATTATTTTCCTTTCTTTTACTGTCAGTCTTAATATATAAACTAAAAAAATTTTAGCAAACCAGTTTGTTCGTAAAATTGAAAGATACATTATTAAAAGATTAGTTGTAACTGCTTTTGCAGTGCACATTAATTTTTACCTGCTTTATCTGAAATGCCGGCTAATTTATTACGTTCCACATCTTGCAAAATAGTGAAATATTTACCTTAATTTCTGGCCTATCAAGATAGTCTTTCTTTTACAATTTCTAATTGCATTAAATTTTTTTAATTGGGAAATTCTTTGAATTCCCACCCCGTAATGTTATTGCTCTCAGTTTGCTGCACTCTTCGACGACAATATGGCAGATATATAATTTGCGCTACGTGTATCAGTGATGCCACTCATTGGCATTAGAATCACTTATCATATAAGTATTTCACGTCTCCTGAATGACATATCAATTGAAACGTACTTTCAATAAGTGACCTGAAGCAGTCTTATCCATAGGAAAATGCCAAAAATCTCTTGCATACTCGCGAACTAATCACTAAACTAAAATGCAGTTTTATTTCCACTTATTTTCGTTAAATGTTTGTGACAGCAGTTCAAATTACCTTTATTTCTTAAAATTACCTTAACATCGTTTTAAATAAGGGCGAATAAATAACTGTATGGATCAATTTAAAAAAAAAATGAAAAAAAAAAAAATTTCCTTCAATTCTTAGCTTACAGATTCAGAGCTCAAAGAAACTGAAAAAATTAAATAAAAATTGTTACTCGTCTTAGTTTCTCCTGCGAGTTAGAGATCTTTTTGGTTTCCTAGCTATTCATTGAAAATGTGAAAAATATTCACTTAGAATATAAGTAATAATGTGGTAAAAATAATAGTAGGTGTGAAATGACGAGAAAAGTGTTTCAGCATTAACTCGTGGAACACTTGCAATTAGATAATGGGCGATGTGTAAATATTTTGTTCAGTTTTACTTTCATCATCGTAGTTATTTCCATTTGTGGTCGATCAACGTCCTCTCTTGCGAAACGCTGCTTGCTGACTACACCACATCTATAAGCTGTTCACGGTAAAGTGATCACTTTAGAATCCCTAGTTACTTTTTTCTTCCAGCCATTTTTTACCCTTTAACCACCTTTGCAAATAAATATTGCTATGTAAGTAATAAACAAACAGTGTATATATTCCACGCCACTTTGTAGTTAACGTCTAAGGATAACATAAAATACATTTATTGACTATTATTCCAAATGAGTGAGCTTTCAAAAGTGCTCACTTTAGCGTGAATAACCTAAATCAGCGGTACTTAAGCTTTAGATGCATTTTACGGAATCGTAGCGCAATCATCACTCTCCACTACGTCATTAATGTCGGCTACAAAATGACAGATTTTCATGAAGATAATATGTCGAACAATATTTTTTCTCACCTTTTTTTAAATTTTAATTAAAACTACATTTCCCACGTGTTCTGCGTTCGACTCGTAAACAACTGTTTCCTAATAAAAAAAGGCTAATTAACATATAAATTTTTAATAAAGTTTATAAAAATATTAATTTCAATTTTATAATATATATAAGAAAGGTTAATACGACTACATTCCAGTTCAACGTGTAGAAATTTCCACAAATGAATTTCTGTTGTTGAACAAGAAGTTTATTTTTTCACTTAAGCGATATCCCCATCATTATTTTCGGAATGAACTGATCATTTTATGGTTTTTGCCAGGACATTTGTATACATGTTAATGAAAAACGGACTTCTAGCAGTTACTTTCAGCAATGCATATGACGTTTTGTTACAGAAAACCAAGATTATACTCCAGTTTACAAGGAGTGTATTGGAACTGTGGTAAACATGTAGTTAATGCAAAGTTATATTAAAATTCGTAAAAGTGAATTTTGTGGTACGAGCGTTAGGTATATACTGCGTATAAATAATAGAACACGAAGCTAGAATTAAAATGTCAACAAGTGTAATTTAAAAATCTTGATCTTCAGTTAATAAATTGTAGATATAATTATGGGTACCTTGAATAAAGATTTCGTTAGTTGTATAATGTTACGGAGAAAAAATTCCGTTTACTGTATCCTACTAATTACTAAATACAAAAAAACCGTGGTGGTGTAGTGGTTAGACTACTCGCCTCCCACCTCGGAAACCGGGTTCAATTCCCGGCGGGGTCGCTAATGGATTTTCGCTCGTGGGAATCTTCCTGGACAATGCCGCTGGTCTGCGGGTTTTCTCGAGGGATCTCCAGTTTCGCCCGCCCTTTCATTCCGGCGCTGCTCCATAATCATCTCGCTTCACCCTCATCGGCTCTCAAGACCTCAGTGTTAAGAGCCGCCTAAATCTCTTCACTCACTCACCAAGTACTGAAATGCACGGAAAATGATAGAACAAATTGGAAACATGGGCAACTCCAAAAATTACTATAACTGATAGTGCTCCATGTAAATATTTGCCTTTTTCCCAAGGATTTACGACCTTGAAAATATTTTTAGGCTTCTCCTGCAGCGTCGATATATGAGACGAAGGCAAAAGTACGACAATGGACGAGCACAGACGCGAGTGGTAAATGGAATCACGTTTTTCAAGCTTGGCCTCGAGGAAGCGAATTTAATCTGAACTAGTCTATTAATAGATACGTGCATTGATCTGGGATGTGTGGGCGGGAACGTTTTTTTTCCAGCATGGCCTAGAAACTGCCAATGATGAAAACGCTGATTTACTACTGACTTAATCCATTTGGTCCGGTACACTTTTTGCTACAGTAAAAGTAAACTCAGTTGGGTGGCTTTTAGCCCTCTGAGGACGGCACAAATTTACTGGCACTGAATACAAGGTTGAAGTGAGCTGCCTATACTCACCACTACAGCAATATTAATTGTGTTGGTCGCTGTATTTCCACTTGCCATCTTCCTATTGGTCCTGGCTACACCGGATACGCTTACTGTAATCTACAACGTTTATTATTGGCTGATCGTCGGCCAGTGAAGTCACGCCTTGTCTGTGTACCAATCAAAGTGTCGCGACAGATGTAACACGTGGTTCAATCCATCGTGTTCCTTGTAGAAACGATTTAAAATAAGTTTTTATCTTCCGAACTGAAATGTTGGCTACTTGTTATTTATTACTTAGATTCCGATAAAGTCCAGCGAAACAGTAATACTATAAAAGTGCGCGTTTTGTCTTAAAGAGGAAATTAATTTCTAAAGTTGATTCACGGTATCTTCGGCCTATTTTGAAACCCTGTTAAAGTTATACTTCCAGGATATCCCTCCGCCTCGTGCAAACTAAGCTTAACTAAGTCTGGAAGATTACACCAGAGGGACAACGCACCGGATTCGTGCGCGCTCTGTTGTAACAATTTTGTATAAGAACTATTTCTTACTAGGCGCTACCAACACACGTGTTTTATTGCTGTTTTTATTCAAATTATTTAAAATGAAGCGCTATTCATATGTTATATTTAAATTATAATATTTCAATTTAACAGAAAAAAAGTAACTTTTATGTACACAAATATAAAAGGCTTGTGATATATGGCGTATGTTGGAAATAACAAAACACGCCATACATGGAGAGATTTTTCAAACGTTTGATTGAAAAAAGGCCGAAGAAAGAGTGAATGGACTATATCAAACAAGAGGCCTTTTATCCACTGACAAGCCTTTTCATTGGACTAGTATTGTGTTTTAGTTCAAGATAATCCTGTGTAAGTGCATGGTGTGTGAAATGTGGTCGTATTGTGAGAAGAGCGGTGCAGCAGGTGTGCTTTTTAATATCAACATCGCAATGTGACCAATAAACAGAGTGTGTATGTTTCACCATCATCAGAATTTAATGCCCGAGGCTGCAATAAGATATATTTATCAACGGTTAATGCCTGTTGGGAAGGCCTTAAAAAGTGCTCGCTTTATTGTGAACAGCCTATACATAGGCGTAATAAATAGAGTGGAATGGAGAGTGTGTGGAGATTAAGGCGGCACTTAACGTCACGATCTCGAGAGCCGATGAGGGTGAAACGAGGTGAGCATGCTGCCGCGCCGGAATGCAAGGGGGTGGGGGGGGGGGAAACGGGAGATCCCCGAGAAAACTCGCCAACCAGCGGCGTCGTCTGGCGCGATTCTAACATGCGAAAATCCTGGAGTGATTCCGCCGGGTATCGAAGCTGGTTCGTCCAGCTGGGAGGCAAGTCGTCTATCCAATACACCACCGCGGCCCCAATAAATGGATGTAAAATCATGTAAGCTAATCTTTGATTATCTCACAGTTTAAAACAAACAAAAAAGGGGCGATAAGCCATATCAAATCATTCAAACTTGGTTAATACATTTTTAAGCTTTGTTGTTTTGGGGCGGACACGGCCATTATGTGGTGGGGGAAAAAGATGGGTAATATGAAATATAACAAGAGCTGAAGAAATAATACTATGCCCTGGTTTTCATTCCACAATATCTGCAAACCTGGTAGAATCTTTAAGAAGCCACTAAATATTTCATTTTATGATTGGCTCATACAGGCGCGTTTACACGATGTAATTTAATCCGTGGTCTCTTCCAACTATTTTCTGAAGGCCTGTTAAAGTTCTACTTCTAGGCTATCACTCCGCCTCACGAAAAACAGAACCTAACTACATCTAGAAAATTACATCAAAGGGGCGATTCCACCTCATTAGTGCACTCACAGTTTAATAACAATTTGCATAAGAAACATTTCTTACTAGGTATTACCAACACACTTAGTTTCCTCGCAGTATTTATTCATATTAATTATAATTATAAACGAAATGTTATAATTTATAAAATGAAATATGAAGCTAAGTTTACATTTAACCACAGCTACACTAGTGTTATGTTCACGCAAGTGTGAAAAGTTTGTAACATATTGCCCGTTCAGGAAACAACCGAACACCTCATATACGAGGGTGATTTTTCGAAGGTTTGAATTTTAAAAATGCGAAGAAACAGCGAATAGAATATACTTGCCAGTTTGCAGTCATGAAACGGATCAGCCGTTAACGCTTGGCGTGGTGCCCGCGGTTCCTGCCTCGAGAATCGGATCTTCCCACTTTCAGACTTCCCCGCGCACGGGTTTAGGGCTAGGGAAGAGAGAGAGAGAGAGAGAGAATTAACGACGGGCGATATCTCACCATCGGTTTACTATCTCGTTTGCTGTCTGCCGCATGTGTCAGTTATCGCACACGTACTTCAAACCGGATGGCGCGCGTTTCGATTACTCGCGAAAACCTTAAATTTTATAAAACGATCACTGGAGCAGTGAAGCCTGTTTTCAGCGCAGATAGTTATTTCTACTTGATAGGCTGTTGCCGTTATGTTCCGTGGGGAATTTTCCCTTGCATGCAGCACTGTGCAAATTGTTCACGGTGTTGACGTGAGCCAAAACGCACAAAAAATTTGCAAGTGGCTCCGTCTTCAATCACGATACACGCACACAAAACAAACCAATGTGTACTCTGATTGGCTGTCTTGGTAGGAATAAAAAGGCTCTCCCGCAACCAAAACACAACAGCTGTATTGAAATGTCTAAACCCAATAAAACAGTTAACCCTACCAGAATAACACCGAGCTCATAATGTGACAATTCAAGAAACTAATGAATTAAACATTGTAGAACTTACCATTGATAAATGCATAAGCTGTCTTTAACTTAGTAAGCAATGTGCAAAGTAAAATAGTTCCCATAATTGACGTACCTAGGCGAATGAGGAGGAAAGTACCAAGATATTTACTCAGACAGCTATACTACTCACTAGTGTGTAGTATCGACAGGTACGCTCTTAAACAGTTAGAATCCTTACAGAATAGGGCAATAAAATTATGTATGGACTACCATCTTTAACGCCAACAAAGGAAATATACCTCACAACCCAAATTACACCTATACTTATGTCAGTATTTTTCCGCTCACACGTAATTATGAAAATAACAAGAGATGAAACATTAAAAAATTAAGTCAATAATACAACAAGATCATAAATACACACCTACAACACAAATGCAAAGAATCACTTAGATCTGAGTACCGTAAAGTCTAAGTATGGAGTTAAAGCTGTAATTTATAGTGCTTACAAGAAATATAAAAAAAAAATCAATTTGAGATTCAGTCCATTCCAAATGTAACTACTTTCAAAAAGAATCTCAGAAAATATATGTGGGGAAAATATACTGCAACACCAGGTGAATGTTTATTTATGTGATATTCTGTAGACAAAAAAGAACTATACGCCCTTATTTTCTATGTTACTAACATGTAAGTATGATAAAAGTATTTTATGTTTGTGTTCATACAAATGGAGTTAGTGTGAATGTATGTCCTTATATGTGCGTATGTACGTGAGCATGTTAGCATACATGTGTCTGAATAAGTATACACTTATACTGAATAGCTTACCTGTAGTCTTGTGAAAAATGTAACTGTATGTTTCAACGATTTGCGAGCTCCTATAGTAGATTACTTTTCTTTTGTATGTGTAAATTTATGTACTCTATTATCATCGTTCCTTTTTCACCCTCGGGGCCGCGGTGGCTGGACGGTTAGCCAGCTCGCCTCCCACCAAGGAGAACTGGGCTCAATCTCCGGCCGGGCGACTCCCGGATTCTCGCTTGTGGGAATCGTGCCAGACGATGCCACTGGTCGGCAGGTTTTCTCGGGGATCTCCTTTATCCCTCACCCTTTCAATCCGGCGCTGCTCCATACTCACCTCAATCATTCTCATCGGCTCTCAAGACCTCGCTGTTACGAGCAATACTCAAATCTCTTTGCTCACTCGCTCCTTTCTCCTCAAATCGCCTTCCAACACCAATACGGCTGTGCTACTACCCAAACTTCTCCTAGCTTTTAATGTATAGTTTCTGTAACGAGTATAGCGCTTATGGAAACATACAGTAAATAAAATAAAACAGCCAAAACGACATAAATCACATAAACAAAAGAAAATTTCTTGGCATTTCGACATGTTACGTTAGAGATGTATTTTTTTGTGGTCGGCTGAAACTTACCTATAGTTTTCCTATAAAAGTGCAACAAGCCTAAATAAAAACGCCGATTAATGTTATAAGTCAAAATAACACATAAACTTTACAAGACAATCTCTTAATATATTCCCTAGTATCTATTATTATTATTATTTTACTCTCTCCATTGCTGTGATCTGCCAAGCTAGTAGCCGAAGCTTGGCTGGAACACGCCCCACGACCACGATGGAATCCGGAACGAAGCCTTAAGCAGCGGCTTGTTTAATAAACCCGCGGCGCGTACTTAATGCGCGCGGGGCATCGAAGCGGGGCCTGTCGCCGGCGAACCTCGAAACAGCTGCCACCTGCAGAGGGCGTTCTGTTGCCGCCGACTCGAGACTTGCGCACAGCAGCCTTCGGCTACATTCAGGTGACCACGTTCCAGTCAGAGACTAATTTTATTTGATATCCGTGTCATTTAATTAACTCCCCCCAGTAAGGTAGTAATTTGTACAAGTTTTATTAATTGTATTTTGGCTAAAGTATATAAAGACGTTGGGGAAACTAGGTCTTTATTCACACTTTACCTTCGGTGTTACGACCATTAACAAAATTTGCTATTAACGTAATAAGAGCGTGTTGGACGAGGACAGCCTGTTAGACTGAGCTACGAATATACCCCTTTTGAGTGCGTGATCTTTCCCCTCTGTGAGGGCCACAGCACCATTCTGGCGATGCCATATGGAACTATTTAATTTTATACAGTATACCTCTTTGATATATACCCGCAGTTGTTCTGTGGCACCATGAACAGATTCTATACAACGTTCAGTGATGAAGTTAGCTTCCAGTTTTCTTAGCAGCAATGACTAACTTTATTTCCGATCATATTACTGCTGAAGATCATGTAAATTCCTGCACTAGATGGCATCGCAAATATTTTGAATATTCAAAGTTAAAAATTTTTGTAAGCAAATAATGACGTTTCAAACAGAATAAATGAGAACCTTGTGTCTATACATTTTCCGCTCGGTTTCTTTCATGGCGTGGTCTGGAGAAGGTTAACAAATTTATTCGAAACACATCTTGATGAAATTTTGAGAATTGTCACAATATATTACCCTAAATATCACAATCGAATATATATTTTTTTTAACTTTTCACACAGGCGTCGCACATATTTATTGATGACTTAGATTGCCTGATTCGAATCCGGTCGTTCGTTTGTTTGATATAGGCAGTCTGTATTGCCACATAGTTAGAACAAATTTGCTAAAATTACTAAAAGGTACTGGTAAATAATTGTCCTGAAGATTCATAAAAAAAAAAAAAAAAAAAAAAAGAACACTGCATTTATACTTAACGACAGATAAAGCGTAAAATTCACCGAACATTCTGAGGAGCCATAGGACCTCTTTGTAAAAATGAAAGTAAGTTTTCATTTGTAATTAACGAAAAATGTATAATTTTTGTGTCTATGTTCTGCTGTGCGCGGAAAAGAAATATGATATGTAAAACATTTTGGTTGAAGCGGGACAAAATGTAGCCTGTTTATTCTTTTTGCAGTCTTTGATTCATATCATTCCCCCAACGAATTTATATAACAAGAATAACATGAATATATTATTTTCGCGAAGGTGATGTACATAACTTTTCAGTTTCTATTAATATTGCAATTTATAACCCCCACCGGAGACTTTTTCTCATTTTTGACATGTGAATAATAGTTATAAGGTATGTGAACACGCCAACTGCGGCAGGCGTGAACATGCCAGCTGCGGCAGGCGTGAGCACGCCAACTGCGGCAGACGTGAACACGCCAACTGCGGCAGACGTGAGCACGCCAACTGCGGCAGGCGTGAGCACGCCAACTGCGGCAGACGTGAACACGCCAACTGCGGCAGAGGTGAATATGTTAACTGTGGTAGGAACAACAGTTTTCTGATTAAAGCGGCAAGAACACTGCGTAGCGTCGGAAATGTTGGTTCCAAAACGAGATGCTGTAGGAAATATGGTGAGGTCCGGTATTTTGTAAGTATCGCGCTCAGTCTCATTTCCCAATATCACCGATGGTATTTATTTTATATTATCTTCGGGATTAATAAAAATTGCCGTTAACGCACGCGAATTTTTAACACTTTAGTAATATGCATAATTTTGTTTTGTTCTAGGCGAATCAAGGAGCATCTCCATACCTACTGTTTGTGGTTATTTTACAAAGTAATGAATGATAATCATGCAACCTAATATAAATACCCGCGAATCTACGGTACTGGTTGAGATGTGAATATTTTAAGGCCGCTAACCGAGCATTAAGAATATGCGCGTAAGAGTCTCCTTTATTTTGAAGGCTATCCGTACCAGTAGAATTTATGGCTCGTAAGCGATAGGCGAACTTCAAGAAACTATGTTTCTGTGTTATCTTTGACAATTACTTTGGGTTTGTTAACACTTTGAGGTGGGCTCACTTTTACTGAAGTCAAAGTCAAGCTGGAAGTGAGTTAATGGTATCCACAACTGCCAGAAAACAGTATTCTATTGGTCTCTATTCTCACATACCTCCATCCGGCCAATTAAACGCCGAGGTACCCACGTTCCAATGAAATGTTTTTTCGTATGTAGAAAGACGCACAGTCCATCGTGTTAACTTGCCTAGTTGCACAAAATTCTGTGTTATATTTACGAAAATCGTCGTTGTTATCATGGCGTTTGTCAATCAATTCTTACAAAAATTGCCTAACAACTTATCTATATTTTGACCCTTTTTGTTTCTTATGAGCAGAGAAAATTTCCTACAATTTTGCCCGACCTATATTTGATCATAGTCCTCTAAGAGTTTATCTTTGTTCCCGCCATGGAGTCCGCGGGTTATCCGGGACCTTCCTGTTCGCTATGTTCCAGAGCGTTTCAATATTGCAACTACCTTTATTGAAGTATACGTCTTATTTCTGTTGGAGCCAAGTTGTTCGACACACACACACGCCGGACCTGCGCTGCGAGATTGGCGATTTTAATATTTCACTGGCCAATTTGCTAACGAAGGAAGAAGTGGAGAGCCCGTTTTCTACGCGTTCGCGACAGAAGTATATTTTAAGTTTAATTGCGGTTTGGTTCTACGACACCGCGACTTTTCTTTCACGTGCGCATTTTTCTGAGGGGCCTGTAAGTTCGTCATTTTAGTGCGTGCAGCAAGAGGACTAACTGTTTTAACCGTGAGTGCAATTTCTTATTCAAGGTTCAGTACCTCGTTAGTGGAATTTTTCTCTGTCGGTAAATTCGTCTCTATACCAATAGTCCTGAGGGCAGAAGCTTGCTGCATTTACTGGGCTAGAACCACGGCAACTACAGCCAGAGCACGTCGTTCATTACACTATCAGTTTTTCGAATAAAATAATTTCAGTACTTATCTACAGTTACATCAGAAAATTTGACGACTTTACTAGTCGAATGTAAAAAACCAACCACGGTAAACAAAACACTTTTGCAAGCTCTGCTTGCTATCTAATTGTACGCATATTGTGTATTCTCCCACCTTATGCGCAATTAACATTGCCTTGGGCCTTTTCACTTTATTCATACGTCGGTGAAGTTAAACTCTTGAATTATTACAAAGGCAAATATTTTAAACATTTGCTCATATGCATTGAAGAAAAAAACAAAAAGTAAAATAAACAATTTCAGTATTCACAAATGTTTCCATAGTACTTTTAATTCAACGATAAGAGACATGGAACTGCATTCCCTCAATTTTTCCCAACTTACTGCGGCAGTGACATTTTTCAAAAGTAGATTTTAAAAGTGCTCACTTTACCGGGGGGCCGCGGTGGCTGAGCGATTAGCAAACTCGCCTCCCACCAAGGCGAACCGGGTTCAATCGTCGGCCGGGTCACCGGATTGTCGTAAGTGGGAATCGTGCCGGACGGTGCCGTTGATCGGCGGGTTATCTCGGGGATATCCCGTTTCCCCCGCCCTTTCGTTCCGGCGCCTCTCCATATTCCTTCAAACCCCCTCATCGGCTCTCAAGACCTCGCTGTTAGCCGCCCAAATCTCTTCACTTCACTCACTTTGCCGTGAACAGTCTTTACATGGTAAAACTTATGATTTGAGAGCAAGCATCCTAAAGGCTGAGAAGTATGCGCTGTTAAGATACGTTTACTCATAAAGAACTGGCTATTTGTTGACCTAATACGCTAAGACGTCAAGCTCATGTAGTTCTAACAAAGCGAGAGCCCGAGTTAAATTAATACAATTGTCTCTGGAATGCTGCATCAGAAATTCCTCATTAAATCTGACTTACTACAAATTTCATTACAGATAATGATTTTAAAATTAAATACTGGGCTACTTTGTCAGCCATTAGTTACGGTATCTTAGTAAATATTCCTCACAGTAATACTATTGCAAGTTCCAACAGTTGCCACGCGAGTTAGTTTTTTTTTTATACTAATGCCACCCGCAACTTAGATGTAACGGAATTATCTTGTTACGAGTGAACTTTTCCGATTGTCAGCATATAATTCCAGTGACAGAAATGAAGAAGGACGTAATTCGTTCCGTAGCAAACCCAATTTTCCTCCAAGTTTCCAAGAATGAACTACTTTTGTTGCCGTCTTACAGCTCAACAAAGCATTTAGCATCATGTCGTCATCGCTTTGCATACGCATCGTGAATGTTATTTTTACACGCAGCGTTTTCTTCGCGTTTCTCACCGTCGCGCCGCACGGAAATCAGACAAAGCCGGCCGGGGATTGAGCCCGGTTCGCCAAGGTAGGAGGCGAGCAGGCTAACCGCTCAGCCACCGCGACCCAAGTGGGTTACGGTGGAAGTAATTAAAAGTGTTAAGTGTACGTCTGAGAAAACTATAATTATTTATTTCGCTGCCTGTGTTTATATTGCTTCTTATTGCAAGGATTAGATTCGTAGAATAGTTATGGAAATAAATTTACAGGTTCACTTGACCGACGCACGAATAAAGCGACGATCCCATGATAATTTACAATCATTTTCTAATTCTGTTAAAATAAAAATGTCTTATTATGAAATGGTAACTGGACTGCTTCCATTGCCGACCATGAGACTAAATAAACATATACTGACACATAGAGACAATGAAATTGTGTTCTTTTTGGTTTTACGTCTTGTCGAGTCTGTGTCTGTACATACACTGCCGACCATGAGACTAAATGAACACAGTCCAACCATACCATCATGCTAACATGAACTCACCATTGCCGTTCAACTTGAAAGACAAAATTAAAATGTTTATTTTTTATTAAATAAAAACGTTTACTTATATTCGACATATAAACGTATGATTTATTATTAGTATCAATTTTAAAAAAAAGAGAGAAAATATGAGGTTGGTAATGCCAAGTAAAAAAATCGCACGCGAAATATTACACAACTGCGTGCGTACGACTGCGGTGTGTGATCGCTACGGTGTAATTTTCTAGATTTGGTTTGTTTACTTGAGGATTGAGAGGTGGCTTCAAAGTGTAACTTTAACTGCGCTTCAGAAACGTTGGAGGTAATCATCAATGGACTATTTTAACGGAGTAAGAAAGTTTTAAAAAAAAAACATATTTTTCTAATACAGAACATTCACGTAGAAATATTTCTTTCAACTTCACGTTTTGTTTCCAGTCGAGCTTGTTTCGTTGAGATTGTTTACACCATGATAATGCGTGTTAATAAATACGAGGATTAACACTGCTACTGTCTTAATTGCCACGAAAAAGAAAAGCAGAAAAATCCTCTCGAGCCAAATTTCGGAACAAAATCCAGTCAAAATAACCTGATTATCCTACATCCAACAAAATTATGGATGTTCTTGACCAAGCTGATTATGTAAATGCAATAAATTGTGTAGTAATATTATGTCAGATTGTTTAAATTACCAAATGCTTATCCACTTCAAACTAATGTTTGGACTCTACAATTATATTTATAATGGTTACGGAAACCAAATCGATGTGTATGCGCTCCCGTCATTAATTATATTTTTTATTTATTCAATTCCTGACATTTTATCGCATTACCCTCTACTTTCCATTCGCGGCTTAATACAGCCTAGGATTACCAATGGGAACGTTTACAAAGTAGGAGTGAGTGAGTGAAGAGATCTGGGCGGCTCTTAACAGCGAGGTCTTGAGAGCCGATGAGGGTGATTGAAGTGAATATGGAGCGGCGCCGGAATGGAGGGGCGGGGGAAATGGGAGATCCCCGAGGAAACCGACGGCATCGCCCGGCACGATTCCCACTTGCGAAAATCCGGTGACCCGGCCGGGGGATTGAGCCCGGTTCGCCTTGGTGGGAGGCGAGCGCGCTAACCGCTCAGCCACCGCGGCCCCTGCAAAGTAGGAGATAAATAAATTTTGATCAAGCCCAGACTGGGATTTAAATCATGCGACCCCGTTGAACTCACATTTGCAGAAATTAACTCCATATCTAAGTTCAAGTCAAAAGTTTCATTTCAGTTTGTCACAAATTTTACATAGAAAATTTTCTAGCTACTTATTTTCATAAAGAAGACTATTATATCGTTTGAAATCGTAACATCCCACGATTTACAAACTGATGGCAGATTTTTGTCAGGCTGTAATAATTTTCCATAAAGGGAAGAAACAATTATCGAATTATTATTATAAGACCAGAACATGGAAGTCTCATAACAATACATCTTTAGAAATAAATTAAAATAGGAACGTGGAAAAGAACTAATTACCCTTACACAAAAAAGTATAATTTAATAAGCGATATCTGAAGGTAACACAGTTAAATGAAATTAATTAACTACGTTAAAAAACACATTAAATTGTGTCTCAAAAAATTTTAAGCTTTTATCGCAGCACTTTGATATTTATGGACACTCTTCGAAAAAAAAAAAAAAAAAAAAAAAAAAAAAAAAAAAAAAAAAAAAAAAAAAAGATATTTCTATGCGAGGATTTGCCATGCGTAACTTCAAAGTTAACCAATAATATAGTCATACTTATGTAAAGTAAATTAATGCCTTGTGTGAAAATATCCACGCACTACACCGCCTTCTAAGGACCACGGAATGAACGCGTAACATAAAATAAAAGTTAAGAAGGCGGCGGCTCCATCCATTTGTCAAACGTTAATTTTTGCCGAGGTCTTGACGGGCAGGGTGATAGAACTAATTTGACACTCATGATCGGCTGTAGAGCACGTGATTTACAGATGTATGAAGGAGGAATGGACGCGACGAATTGTTGTAGATCCTGCCTTACAGATTTAGTTCCAACTTTTTCTGAATCCCAGCAAAATTTCTACTTTCAGGATGTTTCCCTGCCTCGTGCAAACAAAGCTCAACCAGCTCTCGAAAAATTACCCCAAAATGAACAACGCACCGAGTTCGTGCACACTCAGTTAAATACTCAGAACTATTTCTTACAAGGCATTAATCAACAAAATTATTTTATCTCAGTATTCAATATTTATGTATTATAAATGTTCCATACGGTGCTGTTATAGATTTCAGTTTTCGTCGAATAAGCGGGAAATAAGAAGATTTTTTTAAATGCGATTTCACTGGAAGTAAAACTCTGATAAAATCGTGCAAATCAACGCAAATATTTTTGTCCCCAAACCAGAGTTAGACTAAACGTATTTAGGTTACGTTAAACATTTAAGTGACGCCGATTTAGGCGTTCAATTGGCTGTGGATTGGATATAAAGATTATATCACTCATCTGAAACAAATTACGTGGACTACGGAAAGTAATAATTGAATATTGCTATCATACAATAGCGTATTGCAGATTACTCATAGCTGTACTATGACCACATCGATTTATATTATAACATTGTTTTTATAACCAAAGTGTCATGGGTTCGATTACTGACAGACATAAGCTGCTTTATCATTTAAAATTTAAATATAAGACTCGTGTTTGAAATTTAACTGTATTAATTTTGTTTGGTCTCCAAAGAGGAAGACGAGACAAAACTATTACTTTCCCGCCCAGTGCTTTTGGAAGTGCTTAAAAACAATGGCAATAGGAAACACAATTTTTTTCATACAAAGGCATGCTTTGGCATTAAATTTAACATGTTTGCTTTCTAGGTAGCTGGGATCTGTCAGACCTAATGCTCATGTGCCAAAGAGGCAACACACTCTCTCATGGTATCAGATATCCCACATCAAATTATCATCAATTCATGGGCTGAAAACTTATAAAAAAAAAAAAAAAAAAAAGCATGCACAACACTCGTTATTGAATAAATAATTTCCTTGAAAAATCACTAACATGTGTGTATAAATCCCACCGCGTACGTTTTACATTGTATTCCGGTCTTTGGCTATGCTTTTTTTTAAATGGATTTGAGTTGAGAGGTTTTACACGGTCCGTAGCAACGAGGTCTTGAGAGCCGATAAGGGTGATTGAGTCGAGTGTGGAGTAGCGCCGTAATGAACGTCGGGAGAAAATCGGGAGTGACCCGGCCGGGGATTGAACCCAGATCTCCTTGGTGGGAGGCGAGCAGGCTAACCTCTCAGCCACCGTGGCCCCGTAACAGGATGTAATGCGGCCACTCACTACACACGTGCTGTGAAGTAAACTGCGCTACCACGTTTGAGTGACCGATGTGTAAACTAGCAAACGATTAGGTACAGCACAGAGAAACACACAGCTTACCATGCAACAGTTCACCACACGCCACTGACCTTGAATTATTTTTACATTGCGTTCGCACGCCTCTGGGTGTTATAAAATATCCTTCGATCACACACACGCACACATATTTCTCACGCATGTTGCCAAAGGACAATCAAATATTACGATTGACTTGTCTTGTCCTCCATTTGTACACGTTTTGAGCAAAGTTGCTTACATGTGGACCAGTTTTATGCTGTAGTTGGTCAAAGACCGTGGACGAATTTAAAATAGTTCGAGCCCCGAGTTAAGTTAACCCATTCAGACCCAGTGTACTCCATTGTGTACATTGCGCACTTGCAGGTAGTTTTTGGCCTGTGCTGCTCACTGCGAATACCAATGATCTTACCCGTGAGTAAATTATTCGCAAACCGTTGGACTAGTCTAGGTCATAACTGGTTCATATAATTGTAGACGAACATAAGCCTACAGCTCATTGGCTGTGACTACGAAACAAGTCTTGTGTCGACTCAAGTACAGTGCGCGTCATAAAATCATTTGTATGCAACACCTAAAACCGTAAATTAAAGTGGGGCTGAAAGGGTTAAGATATTGTCCTCTATTTTTATATGTAAGTTTCGGGTTTATTTAAGTAAACGTAAAATATAAAGTAAACGTAAAATTCTAACCGAATGTAAAATTGTGTTGTTACTAAACGATGCGTTGTCCGGAGGCATATTAAAAAACTGGCAGAATGGTCGTAATTGACGTGTTCTACTCAAGGCAACAAATTTACCAGAGCCTGTTCACGATAAAATGAGCACATTAGAAATGAACCTGAGAAAAAAAAATCAATCATTGCCCCTGCATGCATTTATTTTAATGGGCGCACTGAATGACATTCGCCCAGTAAAGTTGGTTACAATGCATTGAAAGTAGTTCCGTATCTTACCGTCAAATAAAAAGTGATAGGTAAATATTTATAATAGCTTTAAAATATTTCTTTCGCTTTCTGTTTTTTTTTTTGTTTTTTTTTTTTTTTTTTTTTTTGTGCACCGAAGTGTACAAATGAGCAGGTTTATAAAGTATTTACTTCCTTAATAATTTCAGTTTCGTTTGACCGACACAAGAATGAGGAACACAACAATGTTAATATCACATAAGGCGGAGGGACAACGCACCGGATTCGTGCGCACTCTGTTGTAACCGTATTTTGTATAAGAACTATTTCTTAATAGGCGTTACCAACATACCTATGTTATCCCTGTTTTTTAATTCAAATTATTTATAAATTAAGCATTATAATATATAGAAAAAATATGAATGATATTTCAATTTAACAGAAAAAAAAAAAGTAACATTTATGAAGACAAGTATAAAACGCTTGTGATACATAGCGTGTGTTGTAAACAACCAAGCCCGCCATACTTGGGGAGATTTTTCAAAGGTTTGATTCAAAACGGCCGAAGAAATGGTGAATGACTACCATGGACAACCCGTAATTGCATGTATAAAGTGAACACTTTTGAAGCCCCAGTAACTTTTTTCGTCCAGCGATTTGCTATCCTTTAACCACCTTTTAACATCAATGTTGCCATGTAAGTAATAAACAAAGTGGATATATTCCACCGCACTCTGAAGTTTACGTCTAAAGCTAAAATAAAATATATTTATTGATTATTATTCCAAATGAAGTGCTCAATTTACCGTGAACAGCCTATAACAAAGTACAAGGAAAGATAACAAAAGTAGAATACTAGCAATGCCCCCATTCCGACGAAAACGCCCTTCTGATGGATAGGATGGTAAAGGTGCGACTCGGGGAAAGAAGAGATACAAAAAAAAAAAGGAAATCGAAACATAGGAGGAAAAACTAACCAAAACCCCCAAATTGGAGAAACCTAGTCTAAAACCTTAAAGATAAAAACCTAAAAGAGAGAACTACTGGGGAAAAAAACTGGAGAAAGGAAGGCAACCAGAACCTAAGGGAACGGCCGGGAGGCCAACGGAACAAGGGAAATGAGAGGCTGAAGGGTGGAAAGTAGAGCGTGAAGCTGCTGCAAAAGGGAAACTAAAAAAAACAGGGATGTCCGAAGAAATGGAAGAGGAGAGAGGAGTAGAAACGATCCTGACACGACCATCAAACTTCCCATCGCCTCTACACACTTCCTAGGAACTCAACCGGCATGCTTCGAACTACATTTACCAATACCCGGTTGCACCAACATCTTCCCCGATCCGAGATCGAATGATCCTAGTTCCGAACCAGGATCCAGTTTGATCTTAGTTCCAATATAAAAGTGTTGCACAAACGAAATTTCATAATTCTCGATCTCCGATTCATCGATCTTGGTTCCAAAGTAAGAGATCGAGATTATGTATGAGACAAATTTTGTAATTGGTTCGTAATATATGACGTTATGGAAATAGGCGTATTTTTCACTATAGATAGAACTAGATGTGCGATGTTTTATCTGTTTTAAGTGAATTATTGTTGTATGAATTATATTGAATAATATTCAAGAGCGTATAATGTTGCTTTAATTTCCCAAGAAAACAACCGACCATAGTTCTATCTGTTGGCGTATTTTCAAACTACATTTATCGACGATGGCTGCTGAGCTCGAATCGAGAATTCGAATCGCCAATTTCGGCGGTTCGAAATGAACTTCATCTCGATCTGCAGTTCAACTCTGAACTCGAACGGTGCAAACATTTTTCTGTGCTGTCGATCTTAGATACGATCTCGGATCGCGTTTCGGACCTCGACGGTGCAACCGGGCAATTAGACGTCAAGGGGGTAGTATCAACACCATCTTCGAATTTTTTTTTTCAAACCTTCGTAACGAAAATGTATGACGAGAAATAAAAAAAATCGAAGCTAGACATGACATGGACGACTACTTAAAGAATTTTTTTTTTTTTTTAATTTGTAGGGTTTCAAATATACCTGTACTTTCCCATGTGGGACTGAAATTATTAAATAATTATATAATGTTTGATTACGGTTACAGATGTGACACTAATAATGTAAGAAAAATAAGTGGGATTTAGAAATAACAGTTAAAATGTTCCCTATGTCATGACTAGATTGGTTTTTAAATATTGACTCTGAAAATTAAGTTAATGAGGAGAATACCTAAATCAAAGATAACACGGGCACTTCCCCCTTAAGCGGCGGACGTGATATCTGGCAATTATTCCGAGCAGTACATTCAGGGAAGCAGGCTTCAGGAATAGCCGCGCCGTTTCCAGCTATGTTTTTCAAGGGTTTAAAATAGTGTTCGGGGTGGGAGTGAAAATATGGAAACTCCATTTTGTCCTCGTGGGACGTACGTGTTCTTTGCGTGGACCGATGCATTGAGAACACGCTGGGAAAATTCGTATGAAAATAAAAGAAAGTTAAATGCGGGCGCATATTTCAAGTATCCAGCAAAGTTTTTACAAATATCAGATAGACGCTCGGAGAAACCTCATCGCACAACGCCAAACATTGCTGATAATCTGGACTACGCAATTATAAAATTAGTAAAACAGTAATAAAGGCGGCAGTGCTTTGATATTGAGAGTCAATATGTACATAAATAAAGTTACATATTGATGGTTTATTATTTAGTGAACACGTGTAAAATGAACCCTGTTTGAGTATTTGCTGTGATATTTCAATAAAAGTCGGTTCTACGACTTAAAAATTTAAGTTTTCAGGCAGAGAGTTTTGTTTCGTTCCGTTTTAAACACACTTGAAAAAAAACGCAGTACTAACGTATTCACTCCGAGTCACTTGACATATGGTTATTAGTCCATGTCAACGTTAATTATTACATAAAGCAATACGGTGCAAAAATAGGCTATGCTCATATTTAACATGTGTTTAGTTACCTACAACCTCACATTACAATGAGAAACCCTTTGGACGTTTATGATAATCATATGCACTGTATTGTAAAACCCTTTTTATGAATTAAAGTCAGGTACAAGCCATTCAAAACTTGCAGCCCAACACTAAGGTCCACGTGCTCTCAAATTGACCTAGATGACGGAGTTTAATTGAGGCACTCATTTATGTGCTGCGTTATTAAGTTGGGTTCTCAGAAAGGTATTTTCGTGCACCGACCCATTCAATAAAGCTTGAATGTCTCGGGTAATATCAAACTGCATGGTTGGTCACTCGCTGTGTCTGCTGTTCCCCATAACGATATGCGTGAAGCAATATCTGTAATTGGCGTGAACGGTAGAGCGTCACATGCGATGTACGAATGGAATGGAACACGTTTGACGAGCGTGTTCTGTGGGAATGTGGGATTGAACAAAAACGAAGGTAAGGCGGAGCGACACTGCAGAGCGATGCACAGGACTATGTCATCGTTATTGAAAATTGCGGGTTTTTTTTTTTTTTTTAGCAAAACAAGTTCGGCATGCATAATGGGGCATAGAATGATGTGTGAGTTGTTCAGAGCAGGAGATTAATCCCTATCCTTCACGTCCTCCACGGGATGAAGCCCATAGTATCCCTTTACAGTGAGCAAACTAATGAAGATCTGGCGATTTATCCATACTGCATCTTAACACCGAATTCGTATCATTACAGGTAAGACAGCAGCTTAACTTGCGAACTCCAAATCACCTCTATGATTTTGCACGTAAGTTAGCGTTTCTTTTTTTCCATGCCCTACGCCAGTGTTCCAACTCATAGCTGCACATGTGTACCAATTAAGAAATGATGCAAGGACACTAAAAATTGTATTGATACCTCAATGCCTTTCTCACATTTCTTCCCATCTTATTCAGTACCGCCTTTCCACAATACATTTTTCAGACTAGCACTATTTTGCAGATATACACTGTATGCAGTACTAAAGACAGCAGGGTGTTTGGGAAAAACTAACGATAGGCGCATGTTGTACCTTACAGCTAATTGGCAGCGAATGTAAAAATATGCCAATAAATGTAATCTTCAACATATTACAGCAATTGTAAAAAATTCTATGCTATGTTTTTACCAGCAAGATTTTCTTTACCAGTAAATCTCAGCGACTGTGATCTATAAAAATATATGTCATTTATTTATATTCAGTTGCGACAAAGTATGTATGTAACCACAATCTTCAATATCGTCAAGATTACCGGTTTTTGGCATTTCGCAGTCTGCTAACTACTACACAATACGATCTTGACTGCAAATTTCTTTACTGCTATGACCAATTGCAATTTTGGAACCAGACAAACATTTCTCAGCTGCTGAAGCCTCGCGACAGAAAACAGCTGGTAACATTAACGCAGGAAAATCGTTCCATCAAAACCACACATAAAAGCGATTATCTCGTAAAGAATATTAGTTTTTTGATTAAAGGGCACTGTAATACAGAATTTTGGCGATAGTGTTACAGCTATAAGGGCAAAGAAATACAGAGCTCATGCGTGAATACCAAACGCAAAGCCTTTAGCAACCCAAAATAAGCATGCGCATAGCTAGCGTACATTTCAATAAATATTTCATTAATTTACTATCAATTTTTCTGTCATTATAACCTTTATGAAAAATTGAAAATCCAATCGCTGTCATGACTTCGTCAAGCTAAGTCCAGATATTAGCAAAAAAAAAACTGCATGCATTTAACACCACCCAAATGCATGACAAGGCGCCATGGTTTTCCCACATAAATAAAAACCGAGTTATTTAATCTCTTTGTAATGTCACATACGAGCTCATATTATTGCTCATATAAAATATATTTATAATTTACTTGTTATTTAAGTTGCAACTATTAAATTAACACCCACTCTTATGGAACATCCTCATCTTTATGTTCCCCTTTAATTATTCTATTTTTATTTTGGCAAACACATTCGTAATAGTTTCGGAATGTTAGTTATTTTGTGCAGTTTTATATAATATGTTTGTGTTAAAAAACGAGTTCATTTCCACGTGACGTTATGAGCACAAATATACTATCCCGGATCAGAAACTGATATGACAGCATGGACTCGTCTCGAATGAACCAAGAAGAATAGTTGTATCTTAATTTGTTACGGCAATTAATTTATAAATGTTATTTTATATCTTGCATGCTTTGATGTTAAAAACTATCTCAATGCAATGTACGAGAGTAAGGAAATTGCTCGTTAAGGTACGACATAACTGTTTGCTTGAAATGGGGCCGTAGAAGACTTCAGGAAACAGTCCTCAATTCAGCCAAAAGAGGCCGGGATTGAACTCGCGACCTCTTGAATGCGAGTCGGTCGCGGTACCGCATTACCAAATTTGTTCGATTTAGTCAAGCTTACATCCAAACAATTGCCAATACAAAATACATAGACATGAAGCAATTTACACACTTCCCGACTAATGCCACCAGTCTCTGATAACATACGGCTCAACCGTATTCCTAATTTTTATATATGGGCATTTTATTTTAGGTTTTACAATTTCAAACCATGAGAGTAAATTTAGAAAACTATTTATATATCCCTTGCGCTATTTATTGTACACTTAACCATTTCACGCCCTCTTTATTTTACGGTTTCAGACGCTGCTGCACAAAAAATTGTTATGAAGTATGCTGTACTTAAGTCTACACAACACTGTTTCGTTGTCACAGCCAATGAACTCTAGGCTATATGTTCGGCTACAGTAATATGAACCAATTATGACCTAGACCTGTAAAACGGTTTGCGAATCATTAACCCACAGGTAAGATCATAAGTCACCGAGTTTCGAAGAGTGCGGTACAGACCAAAAATTACCTACGCGTGCGTAATGTACACAAATGTGTACGCTGGGTCAGAATGGTTTAAGTACATACCTGAGACGTTTACGGTAAAGTAACACATTACAACATTTCCTCTTTAATTTTATATTTAATGGATGGTTTATGTCTATACTCATGGTTATGGTGAACGTCATATATTAATCGATAAAAATAATTTGAGATATATCGGTATTTAAATATTTAATTAGTACGAAAATAAAAATTTAAAACGTGTGAAATCTTTTTTTTTGCGAAAGAGTATGCCTTGCTGCAACTTCACTGTAGCCCACACCATACGGAAGCGATTCAAGCACTAAACCTCACAACACCTCCCATAGGAATGAACCTAAATAATATTTTTGATGTGGGAATTTGTCGGTCAACTACGAAAATAATGGCATTTACCATGGCACCAACCATAATACGTAATAAGATACCAAGAAAATATTTAGCTGTTCTCACGTGAAGGAATTAGTATTATGAAACCAAGTAGACGAATCAAGACTCTTTAAGATTTATTTTATTTTATTACTGACTGAATTTTAAATGTATCACATAACTTACTTGAATGTTATAGCCTCTAGCAAAATTCGTTTTTCTTCAAATGTGATGTCGGTTAGAATGGTTTAACTTAGCTTTTTGTGTATCATACAAGGATTTGTCGAAATCGTAACCTAATTATTGATGTTGTCGTACATTCTGACTTGCTCGACACGTAGGAACCAACCACTAGGTCGTTACATTTTACGTGCAGTTGAAAAACACGCAACGAAAATAAATAGGTTTAGGTAATGTTGCAGGGTGTCAAAAATTGTTCAATTACGCTTGAACTGAGTACAGGAGATTGTTGACAAAGTATGGCTTTAATATCATACGCTTATCTTACAGAGCCGATTTAATTTGACAACGTACAGAAAATATTTTGTTATCAGGCATTACGATGTCAGTAACAACCCTCGTATGTTATGCCACGTTCATTTCAGTTAGAAATCTCGCAACTTTCGGTAAAAATCATCATTAATCATTACTTTCGATTACATTTCAAAGAATAAAACGTTTACTATGTAACCATATGTGTATGTGTATATATATATATATATATATATATATATATATATATATATATATATATATATATATATATATATATATATATATATATACACCACACACACACACACACACACACACACACACACACACACACACGGACGAAAGAAAATATTTTTTATCATAAGTTGTTTACCGAAACGTGTACTATCGGAACACTTAAATCAAATCCTCGGTGCCGTGTGTTCAATGAAAGAAATTAAATTACTTATCAAAGTTAAATATAAGAGAATTTCAAATAACGCAAATGATAGGCATTCTAAATAAAATTAATATAAAATAATTAATTCATATGATGAATTGCTATACTAATCATAGCATTGCTAGTTATCACTTTATTTTGAACGAGAAAATCTTGTATTTTTTATCGTGTAACACTGTAATCGGTTAATGAAAAATAAAAACATGTTAGGTTTCTTCACTTACACTCTTACCTGTATGAATAAGTTATCTTCGATCGTGTACAGAAATGTTATGCAACTAAATAAATTGTACCAACGTTTCCGGGACAGTAATATTCCATAATGTTTAAAATACTACTTACTTGAATCCCTGACTAATATCTGCGCGACACTTAAGAAATCAATTATGTATGGATTTAACACGAACGAAATGCATTTAAATAAAATAATGTCGAAGGGCTGCGAACTCGAGAATCCGCCACGGAGATCCACCTGATAGTTCTTTCGAAGGACATTTATTCGGTATTTAAGTTCTGTTAAGGGTTATGCGTTTCATGTTTGCAACTACAGAATCTAAACTGAGAATTTATGAGAAAGGAATTCCGTCTGAATGCATCAACTTTAAAGATAACACTGTTGAAAGCAAAAAATAAACAAACATTCAACGCGACTTTCTCAAAGAATACTTACTGCCACGCTATAAAAATAAAATAAATATTAATTATTTTTTTGAAATTGCAAAACTATATTTTAAATTTTATAAACTACTATTAAACACAAATATTACCAATATTTCTTAACGTCCTAATATGACTTAAGAAATGACAATAAGTTTTTGTTTGAGACAGTTAACTTTAAAATATATTAATTTAGAATGACTTTTTTTTTTAAAGGCAGCACCCTTAATCCCACGTGATTGCGTGAAAACACATCGTTCCTGTCAAAACTCCGCCCAGACAGCACATTAGAAGATAGCCTCATTAGCCCACAAGTAGCGCGGTATGGCAACTCGGGGAATGATTTATGGTCGGTTGACCAAAAATCGCTACAGTCTTTTGTTGCGGCTAATCACTAGAGCTGTTGAAGTTTGGCGAGTGTATATTAATCAATCTTCATTGTTATTCAAGTTCCATTAAAGGACATTAGGTGCTCATTAACGATAAAAAAAAAGAGAGTTTTGTTTACAGTCTTGTAATCAACAGTCATTTTCTCTGGCTGCTTGAAAAAATACATAACTTCGATATTAAATAGCTATTAAAATAAGACAAATTCTAAAATCCATATACCTATTAATAACGACAAAAATTTTATGTTATTGACTGTCAAATTTCAGAGTATCCTCATAATTATTTTTTTTTTTTTTGTTTATTTCAGAACGTTTTCAACAAGTATCAACCTCCTGTGATTTATGGCCTTAAATGTACTTTCACTGCTCAGTTAAACACTAATGGCTTCGCAATTTTTTTTAAAACTATTACTCTCCGGAATTCTAAAAATGTAGGTACATATAACAAAATACCTGTGCAATTTGTTTGATCCTTTAAGTATTTACTGTTCATTTATTGTAAATAAGAATTTTTTTTATACTTTTAGAATAAATCAAACGTATATGAAAAATTTGTCTTCATCAGTGGACAAATTGCATGGAGTAATAAATAACGGGGTTAGCAAGTGTAAAATGTTCAGTGATAAGCTATAATGTTGATAGCAATTACAGTCTGCCGGGTCAGAGAGTTTGATTAGCCGACATTTCAGGGTTAATTAACCTCCCGATGTATCACTGTAGGCACGTGATGGATTTCCACCCTCCTGTGAACAACCCGGGTCACACGATATGTGTTAGGACATTAGGAGGGTGCTTTCATGACATGGTGTAATTGTACTATAGCAAAGTCGAGCTACAAATCACATCCATACTTTTGTTATCTCGCAGTTGTCACGGCTGACAATGCATTTTAATCATTCATTGCCAAGAACACACGTTGATCCGGATTACCGACTAGAGCATCCGAAAATGCAGCTTCCAATGCAGACCGGTGCGTGAATTTTGAAATTTACGTAGGTAAAAGTGTAAAGTGGTCCTCTGATATATTGTCTAACGATGTTTACCACGTGTAAATACAGCCCTAACATTTCCACAAAAAAAATTGACCTATATGACTGAGGATCATTCAATTTGCAATATACTTTCCTGTACCATGCGATGTAAAATAAACTGTTACTGCAGTACCAAATTGGAATTTTAGTTAAACCTTTTACGATTTTTACGAAAACATAAAACGATGTTTTGCTTTAAAATTACTCATATGTGTAGTCTGTAATTAAATTAGCGTCCGAATTAGTCTAATTTAATCCTCGAGTTCAATATAACCATACATCTATTTAAAATTCGCCAAGACCTCGAAATGTCAAAGTTCACACCGAAAAAAAAAAAGTTAATTTTGCGAACTTCTCTTCCGTGACATTTAGAAGTGTCACTGAATAATTGGAGCCACTAAAATTATTTCCTCTACGCCTTTTTTTTTTCTTTCCACTCCGACACCCGCTTGTATAATGACTACATTTTAAGTATGAAACGTTACTGGTCTACGTGAAAAATCAAGACATGGTAGCATTTGTTTTTATCTAAGGATATTTTTCAGTTTAGACTTTAGCATGCAGATGGGTAATATGGTAGAGATAACTGATGAGTTTCTCATTAATGCGGGAAAGGGAGGATAGTGACCTTTCTATATCCGTGTCGGTATTTAGGAACACAGAGAATCTGAAGGTAGCTTTTGACGCGTGGCGCTGTCAACAGTTGAAACACACACACAAAAAAAAATACAAACAGAAACACAGTGCCGTACCTAAGTAGATCACTGTGTCGCTATCACAAGATAAGTCATCTCGCGTTTCTCTTCCATTAATCACGTCTGAAGCACACGCAAGATGTTTTGGACGCACAAGCGCGCGCGAAGGAAAGGAAAACAAATATTTCTGCCTCCTTTTTTTTTTTTTTTCTCTCTGTCCGAAACCGACGACACTGGTTGGCTGGCGAGCTCCTGGGGGGGGGGGGTACGTGGGCTGTTCTTCCTCCGGGCGGCGGCGATCACGTTGTTCGGAGACCCCGGGCTACCGCGCGCGCTGGGCGACGAGGCGCGAATGTCGCACGGACGTTAAGGGTCTTGCACCGCCGGCGACCCGAGCAGCACTGGACGCAGCCCCGTGAGGTAGCGTCGCCGTCGGTGTTCGATCGAAATGGGGAGGGGGGGAGGCGAGGGAGGGGAAGTGACGCGAGCAGCTAATGCGCAGATTTCCCCTCGCCGGCCGCGACGATCTAACCCTGGGAGACGCCCCTGCCGACGAGAGTTGTTGCAGTCCCTGGCCTCAGGCAACCAACCCCCCTCCACTCTATCTTCGCAACAACCCCAGCCCCGCTCGAACCTACCCCTTTCTCATCGGCGAACCACCCTTGACCAGTTGGCGGCGAGTTTCAAACGGGATTTCGACTCCATTTGTCACCGTCGCGCTCTAATGATGACTGATCGTATCGCGTGTTATCATGTAAAAAAGAATTCCATCATAGCGTAAACCTGTTGTATAGGCTATTCACGGCAAACTGGACACGTTTTGAGGCCCTGGACAATTTTTCCTTTCAACCAATTTTTATTTTCCCATCACTTAGTAAAATAGATTTAGTAATATCACTAGTAAACACAGTGTATACATTTCACCGCTTTCAACAGTTAACGTCTATGGCTGAAAAAAAAAAAATGTTTATTAGTGGTTAATATTAGTTGGGAGGGCCTTAAAATGTGCACACTGGCGACCAAAGTTTTTTTCTTTAAAGGGAATTGTATACATACATGTGAAACATTTTTGACCAGATACACGACGTTTAAAAAATAATGACCTATTTTCAAATAATGAAAATGAGCCACAGTTACGTAACAAATAATTTTTTTTTTTTTATGTACAACTGGTGGAATTTTTCGCAATAAATATTACACTAGTTCTTGAGGTTGGTATAACAGGCGTGGAGCAAATAAAATTGCGTTTAGTTAGAAAAGTTTGATTTTTACTGATTGCTTGAGAGCGTATTTATTTTTTATGAGATAAAAGAATGAAATATACTGTTGGTTGTGTTTTATGTGTATTTGGAAGTGTGATGAAGTTAGCGGAACATTTACGCTCCATTTTTTTTTTAATTACTATCGTAATTAAATGTAGTAATTTTCGTATTTAAAGACTTCGGGAGTATATTCTGTTAAATTTGCTGAACAATAAATAAAAAATTATCGACTTATATTTGTTAGGAATACTGTACCTTGATATAATTTAAGAAAGCTAAAAACTTATTTAAATAAAAAATAAATTATTTAAATTCACTTTAGTCCCGTAACAAATAAAAATCCGTCACAAAACGTGCGTACTGTCGTTTGTGCAGCAAAATGGCGATGGAAGCTGCACAAAAAGAGTTTATTTAAACTCTGCCAGTGTAGTTACACTGAGACTGTGAGACACCTCTGTACCCTCTTGGGCTCAGGTCCATCAATGCTACCTCACTCATAAACAGCCCTACTCAATATCTACTACCACATAGGGTTCGCGAGCTCTCTTCTCCAAACCCATTGATCACTGTAACACCCTATGAATATTTATTAAATAAACATGTATTGTTTTAAGACACTTTTACTAATGTAAAATCTCATAAATTAATTTCTCTGTTATATTGATACGAAGTAATGACAGGGTATTGCGACACTAAAGGCCATTCACGGTAAAGTGAGCACTTTTGAAAGCCCTCTCATTTGGAATAATAGTCAATAAGTGTGCTTTACTTTAGCCTTAGACGTTAAATTCCGAGTGCGGTGGAATATACACACTGTGTTTATTACTTATATGGCAATATATATTTGAAAAGATGTTTAAAGGATAAAAGATGGCTGAAAGGACAAAGTAACCAGGCCGTCAAAAGTGCTCACTTTACGGTGAACAGACTATACCAACGGATACTCAATCAAGTTGGTTTTACTGTGAAGTGAACGAGTAAAGAGATTTGGGCGCCTCTTAACAGCAAGTTCTTGAGAGCCGATGGAGGTGAGTGAGGTGAGTACAGAGCACCGACAAAATGAAGGGGCGGGGGAAACGGGAGATCCCCGAGAAAACCCGCCGACTAACGGCATCGCCCGGCACGATTCCCACTTGCGAAAATCCGGTGACCCGACCGGGGATTGAACCAGGTTCGCCTTGGTGGGAGGCGAGGTTTTTCCGTTAATTTATTGCTTTTCATATTGGCTGACATCTGTACACGCATAAATTCGCACTGGCGTAAAATATGGGCAAATGTCTTAATATTGCAAATGTTAATCATTGGCACTACTCAATTTATATACAATACACACATGTGCGAGAGGCCCAAAACTCCTAATAAAAGAGTATATTAAAATGTACAGCACGCAAACACCTTAAAAAAATGGACGCCATTTGGTTTGCGACGCTAGTGGATGACTATAGGCTGTTCGCGGTAATATGATCACTTTTGAAAGCCCTGCTTAAGACCTACTTGTATACAGGTTGTGTGCTCTTCCGCCTCGTGTAAAATTAACATTGCCATGGGTCTGGTCACTTTATTCATGCGTCGGTCAAGTGAAAATGAGAAATTATTAGAAAAGCAAATATTTCACAAGTCTCGACGACATTTCCTCACTTCAATGCACACAAAAAAAATACAGAAAGCGAAAGAAATAATTTTTAATGATCACAAATGGTTACCTAACACTTGGGATTCGATGGTAAGATACGGAACTTTTTTCCCATCCATAGTTACCAACTTACTGGGCGCACGTCACTCGGTGCGCCCGTTAAAATATATGCTGTTAGGGGTAGCGACTTTTTTCTAAGGTTGATTTCAAAAGTGCTCACTTTGCCGTGAACAGCCTATAGTAACGAATCCGGGCAAATACTATGACGTGAACGGCCGGGATGTAATCTGGCTATAAACTCGAGGGCACAGTACCTTAACTTTGCAGCATGACGAAGACGAGTATGCTAAACACCAAGCATACAAAGGCTGGTCGACTACCCTCGCGACGTAGTTGGTTCAGGCCACCCAGCCTGCCGCGTCGCCGAAGTCAAATTGGGCCGCCTCGGCTGCGACGATATCGCGCCTCTCTATGCCGCATAGCAAAGCCTTCAAGATGCTTGAAACGTTCCGCGATGTTCTAGCAGAGAGCAATTTACGATTTACACTACCGTGAAATTTTATCACTATTCCACACGCAGTCGTAACCAGCGTTACGGGATAATCCAGCTTATTACGATTGTGTGTGCCGCGCCCGTTCAGGCAAAACATAATGCACGATTCTTGGAGTGTGCGGTTCGGTACACGGTGCAGGAATAAGTAACAAATATTTGACACAGACATCAGTCCCGTAGGCACCTCTGTTCGCGGTAAAATGAGCACTTTTGAAAGCCCTGCTTAAGATCTACTCGTACGCACGTTCTGTATTCCTCGTGTTTAATTAACGGCCTCGTCACTTCATTCATGAGTCGGTAAAGCGAAACTGTGGAATTATTATAAAAGTAAAAATTATACAAATTTGGTCGTTTTAAACAGAAGACGCAAGAAATAATTAAATAGATCACAAATGGTCACCGAACACTTTTAATTCGACGTTAAGATATGGAACCAACGTTACGAACTTTACTGGGTGCATGCCACTCAGTATGTCCGTTTTAATACATGCAGCCAAGGGCAAGCAAATTTTCTTGTCAGGTTGGTTTCAAAAGTGCTCGCTTTGCCGCGAACAACCTTCACGCACCCGACCGCCGGAGAACTCGCGGTATTATACCGGCACCCGTCCGGCGCACCAAGCGAACAGCTGATCGCCGTAGTTGCAGCTCGCACCCCTCCTTCGCAAGCCAACGACGTTCTCCTCCTACATGACCCAACTCGACACGATCGTGCCACTCGCGCGCGCTCCGAACGGCGGTTACTTGAACAACACTATTAAAAATAACAAAAGAGTATCGACGGCCACGTTAATTCTCGACACGCGATGAAATTAGAATATCACATAACCCTAAAAGGTAAATCATACATAAAAGATTTTAAAATACGTGACCGTTATAATTAAAATATTCTACACTAATAAACACTTATAAATAAAAGTTTACATAGAAATGCTCATTAAAATTTCAAAGGGTTTCCGAAAGAATTAAGGTTGGCAACACCGTGCACGGTGACATTAACACTTTATAACCAAACACAACAGTGACGATCCAAGCATCACAACGGAGAGCTGCTGCAGATTTATGCGCTGTTCACGGTAAAATGAGCACTTTTGAAAGCCATGCTTAAGATCTACTTGTATACACGTTGTGTATTCTTCCGCCTTATGTAAAGTTAACATTGTCATGGCACATCATTTTTTTATTCATGCGTCGGTCTGGTGGAATTGTGAAATTATTAGAAAAGTAAACATTTTAATAAACCTGCTAATTTTTACACCTTGAGGGGTAAAAAAAAAAAAAACGGAATGAGAAGGATAAAATTTAAATTGTCACAAGTGGTTACATAACACTCTTTATTCTAAGTTAACATATGGAACTACTTTTTATCTCTCGTTACCAACTTAACCGTGCGCGTGACACTCAGTGCGAACGTTAAAAATATATTCAGACAGGGGCAGTGACATTTTTCTAAGGTCGATTTCAAAAAATGCTCACTTTATCGTGGACAGCCTTTAACTGCACCGCACTACACTGCACTGTCTACACATCGTAATGTTTCAATGAAAATAATCTGTTTAACAACGGAACTACAAGCTACTGACATGCGATCGGCCCGTTTATCGATAGTCCAGCGACTCTACAGCAGGGCCCTAAAGCGACCAGCACCAAAATTCCCAGTGCTACAGTCCATTCAAGGTTACTTCCAACTTTTCTGAAGCCCTGCTGAAGTTCTACTTCCAGGATATTCCTCCGCCTCGTGCAAACAAAACTTAACTATGTCTGGAAAATTACACAAGACGACAACCCACCGCATTCGTGTGCACTCAGTTGCAATACTATGTTCCACCAAAACTATTTCTTACTATAGGCCGTTCACTGTAAAGTGAGCACTTTAGGCGCCCTCTAGCTCCTTTCAACCATTTTTGATCTTTTAACCAACTTTTTAAATACATATCGCCAAGTAAGTAATAAACACAGTGTGTGCATTCCACCGCACTCGGAAGTTAACGTCTAAGACTAAAATAAAATACATTTATTAACTATTATTTCCAATGTGAGGGCTTTCAAAAGTGCTCACTTTACCGTGAATAGCCTATAGGCGTTATCAACACACATGTTTTATCACCGTTTTAAATTTAAGTTATATATAAATGAAATATTATAAATTATAGATAGAATATATATGACATTTATGGCATATTTAGGAAATATCTAAAAACGTCATACGAGGTGATTTTCTCAAAGGTTTAATTCAAAAATTTTGATAAACCGCGAATAGACCATAGTAGCACATGGATTAAATTCATGGTGTGTATAGTTATCGCAGTCTTGTAACATATTTTTCTCAATTTCTCAGAACCGATAAATTAATTTCAATGGTTTTAGGACGTATTATAGGCAGTATAGACTGTTCACGGTAAAGTGAGCAGTTTTTAAGGCCCTCCCAAAGGGCTTTAACCACCAATAAATATATCTTATTGCGGCATCAGGCATGAAATTTCGAGGGCGGTGAAATGTATACACTGGGTTTATCCGTCACGTTGCAATGTTTATTTAGAAAAAGGGCAAGAAGATGCAAATAGCACGAAAGGAAAAATTTATAAGGGTCTTAAAGAAGTGCTCACTTTACCATGAACAACCTACAACAGCTGCGAAGGCTACAGCGTGGGTACGAAACCATCGTCAGGTAATGGAATTGTCAGCGGTATATGTTGCTGGAAGCTGCTTGCGACGATTTACTGCCAAGTAGAGACGACTCAATATAGCTAATGAAGTTGCGATAGTCCTTGTTTGCGGGCACAATTCACGAGAGGAGGGGGGGGGGGGGTCGAACGTCTCGGAGGCGAACAGGCCACTTGAAGGGAAGCCCTTCCACAAGTATACTGCCGATTGAAATATCACCCGAAAGATATACAGCGGGCGGGGAAACGAAGATTGTTCGTGGCTCTCCGCTGGCGCGAATCGTAACACAAGTTATTTGGAATTTCCTTTTACGCGTTTCGTGGGCTTGGATAGGAGATCGAATAAATACATTTTTAAACTGGGAAACCTTTTCTTCAGAAATAAAAAAAAAAACACCTGGCGCGAGATACGCTGTACCGCATGCTTGTTGCACGAACTTCGTGTCCATGGCGCTAGATCTTCGCGAAGACAAAAGTTATTGTTAAAAGTGGGATGGACCCACGAGTTTTTTTGTGAAACAGTTGTTTGCGCGAATACACGTATCGCGATAAATAAATGTTCTGCAAATACGACCTTTCGTCAGAAAAAAAAAAACATTTATCTGTGGCATTATGTTTTTAATTTTGTCATATTAAGTGTATTCTCGGAGAAAAAAAAAGTGAAAATGACCAAATATCACATTCTTAAAGCTTGCCTATGAAGTTTCCTTAAGCGGCAAGAAAAACTAAGAAGATACGGAAGTAGCTTAATCTGTGGGCTTTCATTATGTGTAATAAAATCTCTATGTTGCAGATCTAATTTGCACAGTACAGCGTCACGCCGGAAACACTGCACGTTTTGCGCGTAGGAGCGATGAGGCGCTAGGCGTGCGTATTAGTGACGCCCTTATTGCTCCATGGCTTCTTGACCTTGGACGCGCGGGTCCATCCCCAATCTTAAGCAGGGTCCACCAGGAAATGCTTCGCGGGTATAACCTTTTGCGAAGTAGGTTTTGGCGCCACGACGAGCACAGTTCTCGCAGAGTATGGAGTTTCAATGCCGGGCGAACAGCTGTGACTGCTTGCAAACCAGTAAGGGTAGTATTAGATTCCAAGAAACTGTTCTATACTGGACTCTGAGCGCAAAACAGTAACGCTGTTTAACCCAGAAAGACGTCTTATTTATTTTGGGCTCATAGTACAAAAATATTTATCCATTCAATTTTCCTCTGTAAGACCAACGAGCGTGCAACTAGAATTCCTAAACAGCTAGAACACGAGTGTTTATTAGCAGACAAAAGTGATTTCGAGTGCAGTTTAGAATGCTCCGCCTTTACTGGCATCAGTTATCATAACTCTCAGATGTAGAAAACAAAATTTTTAAATGAGATATCAATGGTCTATTTCCTAAATGCGCCTTCTATTAACGAGTTTCCTGGTTCAAACCCTGGATAACATAGAAATGTGAGTCCTTATTGGGTTTAATACAGATTAGTTTAGATAAAATCGGAACCCTAATTACATTTCGAAATATTAAAAAAATATTATCTTGAAGTTATCAATATTATGGCGGTTGCAATCTTTATAAGAACGATACAAGAAAGTTCATTTGTCTCAGTGTCTGTACATAAGTTTTGTAGAGCTGATAAAATGCTGCATATTCATGTTAACGTACAAGGATATGATTTTCACTCAACTTAATGGAATGATTAATTTCTGTATATTTCTGAAACTGTTCATATGGGCATTTTGACACACGACTTTATGGAACGATATGCTTCGGGTGAGGGAAATATTAACCTGCAATATTAATTGTTGTAGGTTTTCTAAATCTGGAAAACACCGTCATCGTTTCGCGTTCCTCATGTCAGTGAGCGTGGTGTAGAATTCATAAGCGCGTAACTTCGAGTCTCGTTCGGGTAATTCTTTAAGTCGATTTTCAGTTTGTTTTCTTCGAAATTACTCCACGAGAATACCCGTATGTGTCCTCACTACACGCTGTAGGCGCTTCATTGCAAATCTTCTTGACCAAGCGAACAGCGCGGTCTGTCACGAACCCGCTGTCAAGGAAACTTTGAGACTTTAAGAGTGCGTGGGAGATCGATCAATTCGTTGCACAAAATCTACAGGATTTTGAAAGCTAATACAAAAACAAGAAAGGGCAAATCTCAATTATTGTTCCTGCTGACATCAAGAACAAATATTTGGCTAGAGTATCGTACTTCTCTAGCATTATGTCTTACGCCGAGATCAAATGTATATATGCTGTTCACGGTAAAGTGAGCACTTTTGAAGCTCTAGTTCCTTTTTTCGTTTCAGCAATATTTTATCCTTTAACCATCTTTTTATGTACATAGTGCCATGTAAGTAATAAACACAGTGTATATTCCACCGCATTCGGAAGTTAACGTCTATGGTATAAATAAAACGTATTTATTAACTATTACCTATTCCAAAAGCGAGGCCTATCAGAAGTGCTCACTTTACCTTGGACAGCACATAGGTACATTTACGACGCAAGAAATAGTCCGATAAAATGCATCGCTGAGGCCAAGTATCTGCCTGCAAAGATGCCAGAAAACATCATCTAGGAATGCCATTGCTTGGTTTATTTCTAAAATGGCTTCAAAATCTTGCTAAGTCTGTTTAACATTATAAGCATCCAGTTTTGTCCCACCTACCCTTAAGCCATAACAAACAAAAAAAAATAAGGCTTGTTTGTAATGCAAGACATATATTATTTTTACTTTAAATCTTACACTTGCGGATTTAATGTAATGTACTTTGGTATTATCAGTATCTATAGGTATACAACGTGTTTATAAAAGTATGTTACAAGCATCGAGATGTGGTTCAGTAGGCCTATAGGAAAACAAACAACATAAAATATAAATGCGACTTATGGCTTACAGTGATTAATTATGGGAAATGCGCCCTTGAAAATCTGAAAATATAATGCTCCTCAGTAAAATTTATTGAAACGACTTGAAATTACACAACAAAGTTTTACAGGTTTGGGTGGTGTATTATTTAACGAAAGTCTATTATGCTATCAAATTTTGTTTTTCAATATTATTCTTTCGTGAATTAAGTGGGATGTTTTGAAATTTTTATCGCATATTTATCATTCGCGATCATAGTGTAGATACTATTATATTTTACGGTACCCCTATGAAAGCGCATGTTGCGTTAATTACATTACTACTTTAAATGCTACTGCATACACGGTTAATAATAACCCATCGTTGGGCGCACAAATGGTTGCATAGTTTCCAGGCAATGCGGCAACCTTTTACAGTTTGCGGCGTTTTCTCGACAGCTGTTTGCCTTGAAAGCTATCTATCTACCTTACGAAGAAACATTTATTGTTAGTTTCAACATGCTGATTAATAACATCTTATTAAATGTCCACAGACACTCAGGGTTTAGTATTTTCTGCGATGAAAATGTCACAACACCCTACTTTATTCACGAAAGGGATTACTCGCCCAATGTTATGGCATAATAGATCGGCGTTCATTAATACACTATAAATAAATTTTTTGTTTAATCTCAATTACTTTCGATACATTATACGTGAAAGAATTTTATTTTCACATCGTCAAATGTGTATAACTACCCTAATATTCACTGTAAGCCTTTAGCTGCATACAACTTTCACGCTTGTTTTTTTTATAGTCAATCACATCTCAAGTTGGTGACATACTACCATATGTTATTATTACTCTTATTATTCTTATGACTTCAATGGTGGTGAAGTTAGGCTTTCGCCTACTCTCACTCAACCACATACATCAAATTGTAACAGGCATGTAACTGCGCCATTAAGCTATCTATCCTAAAAACACATAAACATACACCAGGAATTCTATAGAAATATACTATAAATTAGTTGAAACCAAATTATTTTATTCCCTTTGGCACACATTAACACAGAAATAATTGAAACAACAGCCAAAATATCAAACATTAATGTTAAAAGACGTAGAAGGGAAGTGTCATTTGTAGAATTTGCATTTATTTACACTGTTTAGCTAGATACTCGATGTAACATTAGAAAAACCTTTCAGTATGCAAAGGTAGAATTAATATCGCGATAAAAATCACATTAGTCTAACAGGTGAAAAAAAGGGGGAGGGGGAATAAATAAAACATTATTCCTGTAGAATAAATGCACGAGAAAAGAAAAAATAAGAAACGTTGGACCACATTGCTACTACTTTCGAAACATTTCACGCGAACGACGAATTTTTTTATTATATTTCAAATTACTAACGTTTGGATACGCTTTCAAATTGCTAGGCAGGTAATACATACATGCCTACACGATCTATTTGATTAAAAATTCATTCGCGAGCATGTGTGGGCCCTTGTTAGCCGAGTCGTCAGCTCTCCAATTCCCCATCATGACGATCCAAACTCGATTACCGGAGCGGCCCCTATATGGCTGAGCGGTTAGACTGCTCGCCTCCCGCCAAGGCGACCCGGGTCCAATCGCCGACCTGTTCACTCTAGATTTTTCGCAAGTGGGAATCGTATCGGACAATGCCGCCGGACGGCGGGTTTTCTCGGGGATCTCCCGCTTTCACCCTCGTCGGCTCTCAAGACCTCGACGTTAAGAGCCGCCCAGATATATTCACTCACTTCACTTACTCGATTCCCGGTACAGAACAAAGTGGCGCAGCGGTTAAACTCGTATTCGAGAGGACCTGGGGCCGTATCAGAGTCCGACCGTCCTGAATTAGGTATCCCACTTTCCTCGAAATCACTCAAGGTGAATCTTGGGATGGTTGTTTACTACAGGCCGCGTTAGATTCCTATCCGTGCCCTAATTCTCCAAGCTACTTGCTCCATCTCTACACTGTAAAAAATTCTCTGGTAAACTTCCTAAACTGTAATGGAAGTTTTCAACCTATACTTTGTATAGTTATATACTACACATCAAACTGTAGATATAGGAATGTTTAACAGCGCTACTATACAAAGTTGGGGATTTACCTATGCTTTTGACTGTTTCCTGAGCAAATGTAGGAAAGCAACAATGAATGTAGAGGGGAAAAAAATTACCATTACTGCTATCTCACTAAGCATATACACTGGTATGGTAGATTTCCGAATAATTTCTTAGAGTATACACACTAAAAATTTTGTTTGTATTTTTACTAGAAAATTCCTTGGAATCTCAACTGCTAAGAAAATCCTTTGTAAACCCCCAAAGAGTTTTCTTCTTAAATCTGCAAAACATTTATTTGTAATATTACGAATTGTAACCCGTATTACAACTGACATTATTGACAAGTGTACATAAAGATACTTTTTTTTTCTTCTAGAAAACAAATGTGATGAATTAATAACAGACAATACCTAAAAAAAAAATATCTATATATAATTATCGGAAAAATAAAATTACACTTTACCAGCATGGGGACTAGAGCTTACATCCCTTGCATTATTAGCCTGCACCCTTAACGGCAACAAGTCCAACTTTCCTAACGAGCTTAAAGGTTAATTTTCTGTCAATATTAATACAAGTACCTACTAAATAATATTTAATTTATTTGGTTAATGAGAATAGGTGTATTTATTTAATTTTAAGGGTTCTGTTGTTGAGGTGTGAGAATTGGACGGCTCTTAACCACGAGGTATTGAGAGATGATTTAAGAGTTATGTGTAGCTACAAGACATTGATAGTTAATGTATAATACGGTCGCGTTTTAAAAAGTCTTACGTTATTCAAACTTGCAAATACATTTGTTTTTGCACGCAGCTATACTTCACATCACCCACGGTTTCTGCACGAACGGCTATACACGGTTTTACCTTGTTGATGTCCGCCATTTTGCTGCTCGTGGAAACGGGTCAGTACAGAACACACATCTCGTGAGGTATATTAGAAACACGGCTCTTGTAGTTTTACAAACGAGTAGTTTTAACTACGAAAAATCTTTGAACTGTTACACGTATTTGTAAAATTACAAAGAATTTATCAGGTAAAATTGCAAATTTTTTTTACAGTGTAATGACCTCGCTGTCGACGAGAAGAGAAGAGAAAGAGAAAGAAAGAGAGAGATAGGGAGATATGGAGCTGGGTTTTTTTTCTCTAGAAATAAAAGCCTTTTGGTATTTACATCTTGTACACGATGCGAGTGGCTGACATAAATGACGTCTACGCTCTTATTTCGATTCAAGCTCTGAAGGAGCATACAACACGCAATACTGCTGTGGGAGGGCAACAAGTTTCAGTCTTAAGAGTTAGTTGGAGCTGCGCGTCAAGGAAGCGACACTAACACGCACGCCTAGTGCCTCGTCGCTCCTACGCGCGCTAGGCGTGCGGTGTTTCCGTCGTGACTATGTCAGTATCGTTATACTTTTCTAGTGCCGTTTTAAGCAAACTGCACAGGCAAGCTTTAGAAATGCGGTATTTGACCATCTTCATGGATTGTTTTCTCCAAGAATATACTAAATATGACAAAGGTATAATAATGGACATATATAATTGTTTTTTTTATACTTACATTTTTCTTCTCACGAAAAGTCGTATTTGTAGAAAATTAATTTACCGAGATACCCGTATTCGCGCATACAACTATTTCACAAAAAAACGTGCCGGACCATATAACACGTAAGGCGCTAGAAATGTGTTGCAGTGTGTTGGGAGATCCATTTTTTTTTTCACTAAACTATTCCGCGTACGCCCAATTGCTAATTTACGGAAAGAAAACAAACTTCAGGCGATGACGGAATGTCGCTTTCATGACACTACGAATATTAGAACCTCTACTATTACGTCAGAATGTGCCGACCGGATCTACGTGAAACTCAGACACAGCCCTGCACTAAACTTTGCATTAGACTTTACACCAGTAAAAAAAATATAGTCCCATGGGAAAAACGGCTCGACAAAAAGCTTGTGCGCTGGTTTGGTGCTTCACGCATAGTGGCGATGCGGCACGTGATTCGCGTGCCTACGTCGCCCTCGGCGTTCGCTCGCTCCTGTGCCATGTCGCGTCAGGTAGGCGGCCCCCTTAACTGCACGGAGCTACCACACGTCTGCACCACCTTGTTTCAGCGGCTCTCAACCCTCGAAGTCAGGGGTCGCGCGATCAATCCAGGTTACGGCGGGCTGGGATCAGTACAAGCCAGGCCATGGCATTGTCTCGTTCGACACCAAGCTACTCCGTCGACCGGTACAAAGCCTCGTTCACGCTTGGGAACAAGCGCGTTTCTAGAAACACGCTTGGGAACAAGCGTGTTTCTAGAAACACTGTGTAACATTGCGGTGTATAGGATTCCAGAGTCCCTGCTTATGTAGTCCATTCATATGATATTATTTCAAATTACGATTACTTAACAATATGATTTTTGGTTGTTTTAATCATATACTAATGATGAGGAAGACCGATCTCGCTGGCTGCGCACAACCAATCTCTGTGTCCCAACATTGAACTGTTTTTTTCTGCCTGCACGTCTAGCAAAAATGGCGTGGATTGGGTTTTTAGATTAGAACACTGTTTAGTAAACAAGGTATTTAGAGATGTTTTCATACTTCCTCTAATCAATTTTTAATGCTTTTTGAATACATTCAAACTCGTAAAAGTATTTCATTAATATAATAGTGCTTGTCATATAAAAAGTAAGATGTAAACAAACACGTTCGTCACTGTTGACCATGTGACTTCGGCAGTTATGTAGGATTGGGGTAGGTCAATGTTGGGTGCATGGGCTGAAGACGAATAAGCGGTGTACCTCATATTTGGTCTATGGTTTTAATAGTTTATTGATATAGAGATCACGTGTAAGTAATTTTAATTTGTTTCTATAGGCTGTTCACGGTAAACTGAGCATTTTAAAAGCCCTTTTCATGATCTACTTGTATGCACGTTGTGTATTCTTTCGCCTTATGTAAAACTAACATTGCAATGGACCTCATCGCTGTTTTCATGCGTCGGTCAGGTGAAACTGTGGAATATTTTAGAAAAGTTGATATTTTACAAATCTGCCTGCTTTTACGCTTCGATGCATTTAAAAAAAAAACAGAAAGTGAATTAAATAATTTAAGTTAGCACAAATGGTTACCTAACACTTTTTATTCGACCTTAATGTATAAAACCACTTTCCCTCCATCGTTACATACATGACTGAAGGCATGTCACACAGAGCGTCCATTAAAATGTATGCAGGTAGTAGCAGTGACTTTTTTCTAGGGCTGATTTCAAAAGTGCTCACTTTACTATGAACAGCATTTAGACAGTATTATTCGGTACTAATATTTTGTTTGCTATTTTTCATTTCTTCTGTAGAGGATAGTCAGCAATAAATATTTACAAAAAAAATGCACTACGAAAATTATCCTGGTTATCTCACGTCTCGCCATTGCTGATTGGCGGGAAGATGTGTCATGGTCAGACGACAGCCAATCTGAGGACGAATTGCTGCAAATTGTTTGTAACTATGAATAATTAATAGTTCAATAATAATGACACTAAGTTATTGTGTTTGAGAAGATGTAAGTATTCGCAGAATTGGTTTGAGAAGGCGTTTTAATTTTCACCCCGATAACAATAATCGAGGAATAGTTGTGCAATTTATGTAATATATTGAAGAAGACGTACGAGGTAAATATAAATTTGAGAAACTGAGAATTTGAACTACTGACTCTGCTGAAATGTTATTAACGGCGCCCAACGTATTAATTGCAGAGTTGTGAAATGTAACAACTGTTTCGAAACAGCCACAGTTGGCGAAGCGACTAAGCTCGGAGAACGGTGAGCGAATTGATTCAGACGGCTCTTAATGCAAAAATCCGGTGACCCGGCTGGGGATTGAACCTGGCTCGCCTTGTGGAAGGCGATCAGGCTGACCACTCCGCCACTGCGGGCCCGCCGAGAGATGGGTTTTGTTGAATCAAACAACGTTTATTCGCCACAACAAAGTCGCAATCAAATATTTTGTAGTTGGAACCAAATTGTTAATATTAATGTTTTTATTCGGTTGCCCGCAAACAAAGAGCTGATTGGTGTAAATAAATATTTTTTTTTGTCTCTACGTATATTAAGCAGATTCGGGTGGTAAAAAAAATAGAAACCCGAAAGTGATTCGAACCCAGATCACCTGCTTTCGAGTGAAATTCTTTAGCAACCTGAGCTAAATTGACTACTCGTACGAGTGTCTCTTGTCGGGCGATGCCGCTGGTCGACGGGTTTTCTCGGGGATCTCCAGATTCCTCCCACCCCTACAATCCAGCGCTGCCCCGTACTCACTTCGCTTCACCCTCGTCGGCTTTCCAGACCTCGATTCTAACAGCCGCTCAAACATCTTCACTCATATCTAAAGGCTGTTCACGATAAAGTGAGCACTTTTAAAATAAACCTTAGAAAAATGTCACTATCCCCGTCTACATACAATTTAACGGACACAGTGAGTGACATGCGCCCAGTAAAGTTGGTAACGATGGATGGAAAGTAGTTCCATATCTTAACGTCGAATAAACTGTGTCAGGTAACCATTTGTGATAACTTAATATTATTTCTTTCGCTTTCTGTTTTTTTAAATGCATCTAAGTGTAAAAATTCCCCAGATTTTAAAATATTTATTTTTCTAATATTTTCTCAGCTTCATTTGACCGATGCATGAACAAAGTTATAAAGCCCATGGCAATGTTAATTTTATATAAGGCGGAAGAATACACGACGTTCAAACAAGCAGATCTTAAGCAGGGCTTTCGAAAGTGCTCATTTTGTCGTGAACAGCCTATACTCGAAACTGTTTACAAAATTTTGACGCGTTTCAAATGCGTCTTCTTTAATGTTTGCAAAGAGCTCGACGACTGTTTTCAAGCAAAATAGAAACAACTAGAGAAAAAAAATCAGATTTCCCCTGTACACCAACTGAGTAAGAGTAGAAAACATGCAGCAACGTTTTCAGGTCTGCACATGTTCAGCAACTATACGCTGTTCACGTTAAACTGAGCACTTTTGAGGTCCTAGTTACTTTTTCCTTTCAGCCATTTTTTTTCCTTTCGGCACCTTTTTAAACAAATGTTACCGTGTAAGTAATAAACACAGTATGTATAAGACCACCGTTTTCGGAAGTTGACATCTAAGGCTAAAATAACCTATATTTATTGACTATTATTCCAAGTGGGAGAGCTTTCGAAAGTGCTCACTTCACCGCGAATAGCTTATAGGTGTGGGAAACAAGCCAACCTTTGGACATCCGTCTCAGTCAGTTCGTAATCAGTCAAAGGTGTTTTTATCAGTGTTTGTGAGTTCGCTACAGACCGTTGTCCGTAAATAAACAATTAATATTTAATCAGCTGCTCGTGGACACATGAATCAGCGGATCTCATTGACGAACTTCATTCTTGATAAATTTTGTAGTATATAACAACTTCTCAATATAAAAACCGAAATAAAAAGCAAATCTATAACCCCCTAAGAGAAACCTACTTTTTCTGTCAACATCTCGGACAAAAATGCAGCCAGGACGCGACGCTATACAGAAATAAGATTTTTAAAAAAGTGTTTTCAATTTTTCTGGAACAGTCTGAAAACTGTTCGTAAACAATCAACATGTGGTTTGGAAACAACCTGAAGCCGTTTTCAGACAAACGTTGCCAAGCGTAGACAAGGCTTAACGCTCGTTCTACAATGGCGTTGACAACACAAAGCCATGTCCACTTTACAACGTGACGCGTGTGTACGCGGATACGCATGGGAGAATGCAAGAGAGCTGGCCAATGGCGTGGAAGTTTGGTTGCATTATATCATATATATGTTTTAATAAACACACGTGTACGGTTTGGCTGTACTATTTATGTATACTCCAGTCATTGTCACTTTCCTTCAAACCTGCTAAAGATCTACTTCCAGGATATTCCTCCGCCGCATACAAACTAAGTTTATAAATTATACCAGAAGGGGCACAACACCGCATTCGTGCGCACTCAGTGTAATACTATTTTGTATAAGAACTATTTCTTACTAGGCATTACCAACACACCTACATTCTCTCTGTCTGTATTAATATTACTTATAAATTAAATATTGTAATTAATAGATAAAATCTAAGCAGAAGGCAAATATAGCCAAAAAATAAGGAACTTTTATGGCACCAAAATTATAAAACGCTTGTGATACACAAGATATTTAGGAATCAGCCAAAAACGTCATACATTGGGTGTTTTTGCAAAGGTTTGTTTAACAAATTGTGAAAGAAACCGCGAATAAATTATAAAATTAAACATTGTCCAAATGTTTAAGTAATGTTTTTTTTATAGCTTATGTCTAATTTGAAACAAGTGTTTTTTTTTTTTTTTTTTTTTTTTTTTTTTTTTTTTTTTTTTTTTTCCCGCAGTTCGTTACGTGTCCATACAGTGGAGTATGAGCCTAAGGGTTGGTTTAATATTAAATACTGAAGAATTAAGAATTATACTTATGACTCGTTAAGAACACGGAAAATAAATTTGGCAGTTTATGATTGATCCAGCAACTGTTATGTCTAGCCAATCAGAATTGCCGGATACCAAATCAGCCGACGTAACCTTTGGAAAATGGACAAGAGGGAAGATTATTTACATAAATTTAGATTACTGCTTGTTTAATCAATTTGAAAAATTTGTAATTTTAAAGGGTTTTTTAACGTCCCCCGGTTGCAGACTAACTTATAACCTAACTTAAATCAACACTCATGCCTTGCACGGGATTTGAACCCAGAGCCTCCAGCACCCTAGATCGGTGGCGGACCAACCAACTGCGCCACATGAGGTCTGCTATTTCAAAAACTTTTGGTATCATATACAAGGGATTGGGAATTTACGTCAATACATTTGCAGAAGGTCAAACAAAGTAAATTCAATAACCTCTTCCAATAACCAAAACATAACCTCGAACGCTTATTTAAATCAAGGGTATATAATACATTGCATACGATTTAGTGATACGACATAACCTGAACCCAAGATGTAAATACAGTTTCCCGCCAACAACACATGTCACTGGTCTCCGATTGGCTCCTTGGTCTCGACTTGTACTTAAGATATAAAGTATAGTGATATCTTAAGTCAAGCCAAGAACGCACACGACCCGCACACGACAGTCATAAACTAATACCCTTGAACACATTGATTCATATCCTAAGCACACGGCACACCGAGTCTGTTAAGTCAATCGTAAACCAATTTAATGTTACGTGATTAAGTGGGGTTCAGTTACTTCGATAGGGAAATAGTTTCATTTGGTAATCACATAATTAAAGTCTTTTGGTCAGTCGGGTTGGTGATTAGAGTAATTCGTACGGTAGGCTCCTTGAACGTAAATCGACTCTTTTCGTTTCAAATAATATTTGCTTCGCCGAAAAGAAAACATTTCTCCTGTATCTAAATTAGTTAAATCCTCAGTATGCCTCCAGAGAGCGACCGGGACGGATTTTCTATTAGTCAAGTGCGTTCCACTCATTATTTGCATATCAGTCACACGTACTCCAAACATATATTTTTAAAAAAATGTCACTTATGCCACTCTACCATGAACATCAAACCCTATATAAGCAATTACAACCTACCCTTCTGTTAAGTCGGCTCGAGGACGTCGCAGATGACACATCGATGCTTCTGCTCTGTCAATATCACCCTTAACCCTTTCAACACCAATAAAATAATAAAATTTGATATGAAACAATAAAAAATTATTCAAACAATAACTTAATCCAATTACACTAATTGATTTATTAATTAATATAATAAGTAAATATTTATCTAATCTAATTTGCATAACTATATGCAAATTAGTTTAATTAAATTGATATCACAATCTTGGAGTGGCATTCTGGCTCTACTCGTAAACCCACGCTAAGGCCATTTTCTCCCCGATTCACTTGCCTTATGAAATATTAGTTTACCCGGTTACCGCGGCAAGGTATTAACCAAGCGAGTGTCGTTGACGGATGTGACCTGAATTAGCTGCAACCTAATTACTTCACCAAAATTGCATCTCGCGGAAACCCGCGACCGTGATGCGCATGAATAAAGTTTAAATTCTGACTTGAGAGGTTTTGCTAAAAGCTCAAAGACGTTCAGTTATCCAAATTTATCTTCTGCAATTTTTTTTAGAAAATTGTTCTCTTTTCAATTGTGATATGAAATAATAGCGCGAGGAAGGTACTCTGTAAAAAAAAAAATCCTGTTTAACTTCTTAAACTGTAATGCAGTGAATGGAAATAGTACTACTGTTATGACTGACCTGGCACGGCAACAAGGGGCTAATGTGTTACGAGCAGTAAGGCGCCACCCGGCCACCGGCGAGGGTGGAGAGGGGTATTTGGGGGGGGGGGGGCCAGGCTATATAACGGGGGCCACGAGTGTGTCGGCCATCTTTCCTGCATCCAGCTACAGCCTCCGCCACTCTGGGTCACTGGAGGCGCAGGGAGCCGCCGCAGGTGAAAAGAGGCGTCGTCGCGGAAGGAGACAATGTACCACGAGGTGTGTATCACCCGAGGCCTTCTCGTGCGGGCCGCGCACTATAATTCCAGCGGTGAGTCCGTCGCGGATAGCTGCGCATCTCCAGTAGGAATCTTCAGCAATAGCTTTGATTACGAGCTTTTGATGTCGTGGTGTTTCTAATATCATTGCAATTAAGTCCCACAGTAAAATATACTCTGTGCAAACGAGTAGAAAGTCATTCATATAATATACACCTGGCAATTAGAGTCTTTGACTGGGTGTTTGAGAGGAAGGGCCGTAAGTACTGTTGAGTGCATTTACTAATTGAGAGGTGCGAGGTTTAATGCAACATCTAAGTCTGACTACGCCCTTAGATTCTGTTTATTGTTACGACCCATTCGGAGTAGACATAAAGGGTTTAACGGAACACTACGCATCAGGCTGAAAACATGGGAATGTTTAACATCGTTACTACACCGAGTTAGGAATTTCCCTACGCATTTGACTCCTTCCTGAGCAACTGTAGAAAGGTTACCGTGGATCTGTGGCAAAATAATTTGTCACTGTGCGTATGCACTGATACAGTTATTTTGCAAATAATTTCTTAGAGTGTTTCCCAGTGGACAAAATTACCTTAAAAGAATGATTGACATGAGCTATAGGCTTTATCCTGTATAGTTTGACGGACAAATGACGAAACTGAAGAAAATTAAAACAGTATGCTATAGTTCTAAATGTTTGTTCGTTTTATTTAAATGTTATGAAAATTTTTTATTGGAAAATGGTTATGCGCTTCGCCCATATTTTAACTTTTATTTTAAAGACAAGTTTAAATTCAAAATAGCTACAAATTTAAATTTAACCATTACCGCATGTGAACCAAGTGTCCGAAAAAAAAAAAAAAAAAAAAAAAAAAAAAAAAAAAAAAAAAAAGTTGCAATAGGCCACTCTTTTTACTTAAACACATAAGGCGAAAAAAATACATATTAAAATAACTTTTTTTTTAATTTTAAAAACGTGACGAACTGTATTTTTGTGCCGATTTGGTAATTTGATCAAGTGATCATAGATATCGCGGGGTTATACTAAACAATCTTCTCCAAATCTAGGAAAAAAAATTGGATTTCGAATATTTTTAACACTGACCCCTCAAGTGTCGATATGGCAAAAGGAAGAAGACACATAGCAGCGCTGAAATGTAAGGGCGGGGGGAAACGGGAATACCCCGAGAAAACCCATCGACTAAGAGCAACATCAGCCACGTTTATCCGCTTGGGAAATGACGGGTGACCCCGCCGGGTAATCGAACCCGGCTCCTCTTGGGAGGCGAGGAGTCTTGAATACTACGCCAACACAGTCTTGAAGCGCAGACTCTCCTGCAAAAGAGTTTGGCTGTAATGAGTGGCATTACCAGCAGAATTTAAAATTACCGCTGTATTAAGCTGCCCGAGATTCGAGCGATGAGGATTTTCACACGATGGTAGACTGGCGAAATGGTAACAAATAACATTATTTACGTCTTCCTGGTCACTAACTTGGCAGAATGACATCTCTAGTGTGAAACGCCAACCGAGTTGAAGGCCGGTAGCTCTTGTATTACTTATGGGACACTGCGATATTGCATATAACGAACTGCATATGCTAAAACGCAGTGGAGCGTAAAGGAACGAAAAGGTAAAATGAGTGCTAATTACAAGGCGTGTGTGATTACTGATTTTACTAAAAGAAAATTTTCGCTTTTAACGGTGACAATACAACCAGTAAAATAAAACAAAATTGTAACTATGAGTATACAATTCCTGAAGACAGAAAAATCAAATTAAAACCCCTTTTGCAACAATTATATTAAAATTCCCATTATTCATTCAATAAAATGTGTTCTGATCGGAGAAAGTGGAACAGACGGAGCAAGAACAATTTTGATATATAGTCCATTTGCGGTTTCTTCACACTCTTTGAATCGAACTTTTAAAAAATTACCAACATGCTGGTTTTTTTTCCTTGAGTATGTCATGCTTCACAAGCATGTTATGCTAGTGTTAACATAAAATTTACCGCATTACTTCTTTATTATATATTAATTACAATATTTCATTTATAATTAATATGAATAAAATAGAAAGTAAATAGATGCGTTGGTAATGCCTAGTAAGAAAAAGTTCTCACGCAAAATATTATCAACATGATTGCACACGAATGCGGTGCGTGGGCCCTTTGGTGTAATTTTCTATATACGATGTTAATCTTCTGTTTGTATGAGGCGGAGGAATATCCTGGAAGTAGAACTTGAGCAAGGCTGCAGAATAGTTGGAAGTAACCGTATGGAGTCTAATTGGAAACACGGCTTCCCCTCCTGGTCGGCCCACAGCTAACTCAGAAACAACAAATAATAGCGGCGCGACGTACACTAAGGTGGCAGTAAAAAAGAAAAGCAGTAAACAAATTACACTTAAAATAGTACTTCAAAAAAATGGGAAAGGTAACGCAGGAAAAGGTTAAAAAGAATTCCACACATGCGCGTCCAAGGTCAAGAAGCGAGGGGGCGATACGCCTACACGTACGCGTAGTGCCTCATCGCTCTTACGCGCAAGGCGTGCAGGGTTTCCGTCGAGCTCCTGTGATGTGCAAGTTAAATCTGTAACATGGGACTTGAGTACACGTGATGAAAGCCCGCAGATCAAACTACGCCCCATATCTTCGTACTTTTCTCTTGTCACCTAAGGAAACCATTTTTTTTCTCCAAGAAAATACTAAATATGATAAAACTAAAAACATAGAGGCATAGATGATTCTTTTTCTGGCAAAAAGTTTTATTACAGAGCATATATTTACCGAGCATTTATTTACCGAGATACGCGAATACCTACGCGCAAACAACGATTTCACAGAAAATATGTCACTGTTAACTTCTCTTAAGGGAAAAAGCCCCTTACGAGTAGAGTAGCCTGGAAGCTGACTGTCTAGTACCTTTGCGGCATTAATAATACTAGTTTGCTGTGACCTAATAACTATATTGTAAATTATTAGCAGATGTAAAAACACAGCACTCCGTGAAAAAAACCACGGTAATTAGGTAATTCGTGAACAAACGGCAAAAGCCGATAAAATCTCTGCCCCCCCCCCCCCCAAAATATAAAAAATTCTGTCTGCGTACCTTGGTGCACGTTGTCTCAGAAACACATAATGCTGACCAGGTGTATGAGTAGAAACACCCATGACGACCTCGCAGAAGTGAGCGACCTGCAAGTGCCAGACCCGGTATACATACACAAATACACCCGCTCTTCCAGCGCGACGCACTCCCCCCTGTGGCTCGGGGCGTAAGTTTCATAAGCAGTAAAGGGGGGCGAAACTAACTCGCAGGGACAGCCTCGCGGTTAATCGGGGCCTACGTCAGGTTCTATCCGCCGAACATGCAGCAGGCGGTGTCCGCCGCAGCGGCGTGTGGGGCACCAGATTACACTCCGTGACGAACTAATTTTCGCACCAACTCTGCTCTACGCTCTGAATAGTTTGGTTCATGTAGGTTCAAAGGCGAAACAGAGTAACGTGCGTACGCCATGTTTCATTTGAACTTTGCGAAAACTATTCTTAGACGAAAATGTGTACGAGTGGAGGAAACTTTTACAGTACTTAGAATGTTACTGCGATAGATTTATGGCTAGGTATGTGGCTAGGTTTTTTATTGCACTTCTATCTTTACTATTCGCGTACAGCTGTCCGGTATACAGTTCTTGTATATTTCGCACCGTATGTCGTATGTTTTACCTTTTCTGGGAAAAAAAAGAGGGTCCTCTGCCTATTGTAAAACTTATAACAAAGATAACGTTTGCAAGAGTTATTGGAATATGTTCCTCATAACTTCATGTGTGTTTCCCAAATATGTTCGTCTGTTTGCCGTATACAGGACGGATAGGTGCCTCGATGTTGTTTCGCATGTGATGAAAATGCCCAGTAAGCTAACACGAAACAATCGCAACTGTACTCCTAATTTATACATGGTATTGGCAATATTTGCAAATGCGATATGGTATATTAAACAAAGCTCGTCTTAAATTATATAAATGGCGAACAAATATAATGTGAAGAAGAAATACATGAATTGACTTTTTTTAATAAAGTAAACAAATGAGTTTTTGTTTGAAATAAACTTTTAATATAAATTTTATGCCTCTTTCTAAAAAAAAAAGTACTCAAAATGTCATTATTATTTACATAACAAGACATACAATTTTACGAAGCTCTCAGAACCGATGTTCAAATGTCGGAACTCTGACTTTAAGATATTTTATTGTGTAGTGGTGGTTCTATCATAGGAAAGGAAATGCAAATTCAAATGCAATAGTTTTCTATTGTCTAAAAAACTTCAGATTCTCGGCAAAATGGCTGCTTGATTTTGACTTTAAATTTCAACTTTTCGAAATCATAAAGTCAAGACTGCTAACTTTACTTTTGACAGTTCCATTATGTCAAGCTCCAGAAGAAACAACATGTCGGAAAGCAAATGTAAAGTCAAATCTTAAAGCTTTCAATCGTGTAAGGGCCTTTAATCCTCAAGTCGTTACTAAAATAGTTTCTTCGAGATTTCAAATCATCAATTTGTTTTTTCAGTTCCATTTGCGAAGCTAAAACAGATGTTTTATTGATCAATTCCACTCTTATATATTGCATCATTTCTTCCATTTCTGTATTTAATTTTTTTTATATTCATAGCACTTACCTTTTCATTAATTACATTTTTTTAATGTTCCGAACGTTCGTTTGTTCTAGTTTCTATATTTTGCAATGCAATCATCACATTTGCCAACATTTCCGAAATATAACCAATAGTAGCAGACATTTTGTAATAGTTTCAATTATGTTTATTAATTTCTTTTGTACATCAATTGATTTTGATTTAAATACATCCAAGATAATAGTATTTAAATCTTCCACATAACGTTTATTTACCGCATTGGTACCTTTTACAGCCATACACACTTTGTGTAATATATGTCCATTCAAATCATAATTCCCATTGCGATTCCTTATTAAAGACGTATTGTAATGATTATGTTTTGTACCGCTATGTCAAAACTTTGAAATACTCATTATTCATCGTCGTGAAGTAAAAAACTGTCAAATCCAGACATATATCTTCGTTTATATAGGGGAAGCATTTGTATAATTACCAGAAAACCATACTTGTTTTTCCAATAGTAAAAACACTTATCTTCAAACTTGGTAAATGTCATATCTCCCAAAATGTAATCATTGTAAATATGTTGTAGATTCATATTGTCCATTTTAAAAACAATTAATATATTTGCATTATCGCGCAAATTATGTTTTGGAATGCATATGAAATATTGTGATAGATAAAAACAATCAACATTTCAGTATCTAACAAAACTTAAGTATTGCTGTATTTCACCCTGTGGTTCGCACTAAACATCGTCAAATATAAATACGGAATTGGGTAATGCTTCATTCGGAGGCAAATATCTTCTTTATTAGTAAAAGGGATTTATCGCATTCCTTCAATTAATGACAAAATGGTCGCTACTCATTGATATTTATCTTGATGTATTGTTTTAGAAAACACATCTACATCTGCAAACTTATGCCCATTTGGATGTTCCAAAATTGACATAACAACACACGTTTTTCCAGATGAAGAAGGACCACTTATTATACAATGTATATTTGATGGTAAAAGAATACCATGTTTATGTTGAATTACATTTTCTTTCGTATGTGCAATTACCAGCAGACGAACATTTTCTTTTATAACCTTCATTTCCACACAATTAGACAGTATTAGGTATGTACCAACGTATAAACTATAAAAACTATTTTCCGAAAAACCAATTATTGTGGACAGAAACTAAGCTTACAAAACGTTTGGCACAAAACAATCAAGGAATAAATGTTTGGATAATGCTTGTAAAGAACACGATATAGTATATGATCGAACAAACAATTTGAATGAAAGACATATAGCAGATTCAATTCTAGCTAATAAAGCAGCCAGTATAAGGCAGAATCTGTCTACATCAACAGGTTTGGTTTGTGGATAAAGTTACATGGGCGAAGGTGGAAGAGGTATGGGCATACAATGTAAAACGTAATGAAATACAAAGAAAGGTGAAATATTACCATTCATATTTCCAGGATTTTCAGCTCTTGGAGCCTTAATGGGAGGCGTTTCAGCGCTTGCTAAATCGAGTAAATCAAGTGGTAAAGGATTGTATCTTAAACCATATAAAGTTGGTCAAGGACGAAAAAACTCCGAATGTGTAAAGAAACCTAGAAAGTCCTTCGCAGTTTTCCAAAATGTGCATTAACAAACAAAGACATTAATGTATTTGTAAAGAAAGAGAATATTCCCTATTTCTGAGGTGTGTATATGAGATGAATTACCAGAGCAACCAAACCTTCGAGAATGTTTGATTGTTAATTTTGATTTGTATTAAAACAAATGAACACATTGGATTGCATTAATTAAAACACACATCAATCATTGTATTCCACCAGTTTTTGGTGATTTACATCCTCTAATTGAAATATGCTATTATTTAAAAAAACACGAAATTAAGATACAATTACTAAATTGAATAATTACCAAATACAATCAACTGTGGTCGTTTATGTTTATGTCTTTGACTATAAATATAATATATAAGTCAATGTATTAGTAAAACTGTTTAGTAATATGTCAATTACATTGATATTAAGTGGAAATTTGTCGCAATTGTGGTCGGCATATTTCTCAGCTTTGGAGTTAGAGGGACAATGGCAAATATGTCTAATCGATTTCATTACTTACAACAGCATACCAAACATCGATATAAACCATCAATCATTTACATTCAAAAACAGTGAAAAACCTTATAAGATTGTGATATGGGTAACATTTTATGAGTTGGATGATTTAGAAACATTCATTAAAGCAACATTACTTGAAAATCTGCATTTGTGATTACGTGGAAATACAAATACATTAACTAGTGTGATGTATAGTAATGACAATATCGATTTCACGGAACACAATTCAATTGCAAATATGCTAGGGTACAAACTGAGAGTATATCCAGCTAATCAATTGCACAATTCGTCAAAATGGTTATATTGTCAGTTAATGTATGTTGTATAATTGTTAATATTGTAGGTGGATTAAATTTGGATAGAATACTGACAAATACAATACACGAATTCACATGTGCGATGGCTCCGGGTTACAAAATAATTGAAAAACTAAATACATTGATATATTTTCCAGTAATAGTTAATCGAATGGATGAATTAGTTGTTACAATTGTCGATCAAGATGCTAAAATGATTAATTTTAGAAACAAAGAAATTACCATTTTATTACATTTTTAAAAACGTATATTAACATGTGCATTCCATATATATTGCAGTCGAAATGCGTATTGTATATAATAGTCAATACATCCATAAATTGGCACTTCATTAAAAAATTAAAAAATGTGGAAAGTAACTATAAAAAGATGTAAACAGAAGCAATACGTTATCATTTCAAATAAAATACCTATAAAGTTAACACAGAGCAATGGATTGTTTTTAAAGGCATTAGGGTATATGGTTAATAGAAATGGAATACATACTTATTATTGAAAAACCAATAAGTTATGAAGAGACAATCACCAATATGGAAACACACGCATATGAACCATTCTGAGCAGGTCCATATACTTTTCATTTGGAAATAAGGATTGCTATACAAAATCACGATATTTACACATTAACACAAATCAAGTTTTTAGGTTTAGAGGAACTAAAAAGACAGGTGATGCAACTAATCCAGTAACTACAGGAATAGTGAGAAATTTAATATTTCATTTAATCGATAGAATTGCATATCTGCTCAATTGTGTTGAAATAAGCCAAACACAAGATGTAGGAATTACCTCAACAATAAAGAACTATCTCTCAGAAACTGTAAACAATCCTTATACAGGGCTTATGGCTGGGTGGAGAAAAGCTAATAATTTTACAATACAAATAACCAAGGCGGAAAATATGAAGTTGTTATACAGTTAAATATGGTACTTGGATTTGCTGAGGACTAATATTAAATGCTAAATGAGACTTACTTATTCTGCTTGGTAATACACATTTGAATGCTATATTTAACACAGCTAATAATGAGGACCATGTAACATTCGAATTAAACATTGTTGAATGGCTAGTGCCACATTTTGAAATTAACACTCGTGAACGGGTAAATTTTTAAAAATTTATATCGAAAAATAGAAGAATCTAGATATTGAATTCAGATCATGGACTTTGAAGACATTTCCAACACTACCAACATCACAAAAATTAATTTCGAATGTGAAATCAAGTTTTTCATTTGAGATACTATGATTTTACATTATTTGTTTTCAAACAAATCGACAAAATACAAGCTGACAGATCAGTATTCGATGATTGTGATATGAAAAATATTAATCTCTATCTAAACAGTCAAGCTTATCCCTAAACTGATTTAAATATGAACTTTGGCAATGAGGAATTCTTTATTTGCTACAACATTTTCTCAAATTTCCAGGAAACCTATTATAACAAAATCAGCTTAGCGATTCTAGAACCTGAATCATTTAAAACCAAAGAAATGTTATTTGTATTTTATGTAAACAAACAAAATGATGCCATCAGCAATACTGTCATTGATTCGTGAATTGAAATTATTGCAAATACACCAATTCTGGAAAATGTAAGAGATAAGCTGGTAAAGATAATGATTTGAGTCAGTGGACAATGAGACACAGTATTAACAAGATGTTTTGCAAAGTGCAAGGATTTCCAGAAAAATTTACCATTAAAGAATTGGCTATTATTGATGTGGAAGAACACACAACAGTATTCAGCTTCAAACCACCATTCCATCGGAAATATCTATCTCCAAAATACAAGAAATAGATGGGCAACCAAACATCACAATAGTCTAAAATGGAAAAGTGGATGTATGAGTATGAGAATATTGAAGATATTTGCAAGTAATACATCAATAATTGTGAAATACATATAGGTGGAGTTGAGCAAAAATTCATTTTCGAAAGTGTGTAGAATGCAAAGGTAAGAGATATTCAAAAAGAATATAATTGTCCTTCATTCAAACAATTGCATAAAATACCTGGTTATAAATTGAACTTCTCTGTAGAGGAAAACTCTCAATTAATGCTGAATTGGTATTTGATTACTGACTGGGGTGAACAGATTATGATGATTCTCCTCCTGAATCACAAGTGGAAATAATACAACTAATATGACGTTATCTGGGATGAGGCCATATTGTGGACTAACAAGTGAAATTTAGTATGTAAAAGTACTTGGTTTATGCATACCATTACTTTGTAAAGATGGATCTAGACAAGAATAAGGACACATTCTCGTGCATACATAAATAAAAGTTTAAATTGTATATTAACAAGTTATTTGCACATTGGAGTAAACGTTTTACAAATTTTTTTGGAAAGTAAAAGTGTTAGTGTCTTTGGAAATATTTGTTTTTCCACTCAATTGATATTTACATCTCTCGAAACTAAAGTATGAAATAAAAAATATCGAATTTACATTAGAAGGTGATAAATTGTAATGATTTAATATCTTGTCCAGATCTGACAAAATATCCTGTGTTCTATATGTGTCTGAATACTAGTATACCATAGAAGAAATATATTCAATTTTTTCCTGCTTTTACCAAACTGTATACTACTACTAAAATGCAATCAAACAGATGGAAATACTGCAAATATTGTCAAATGGAATAAATTATATAAATGTGTGTATTTGTAAACATCTATTGTTCTGAATATGTACTTTATAATACAAATGTAATGAATTAAATTGTTTGAAGCCTCTTTTTTTGTGTTTTACTGACTTTATGGTTGTATTAATTGTAATATCGACATATAAACTAATTCTGGTAATGAAATATTAGTTACATGCATTTAACAATCAAATCTAAATGTGTTTGCACATAAAGGTTTGTGGGTGGGATATTGATTTTAAAAGACATTTCAAATGGATTTACAATTTGTAGAATTTAATTTTTTCTCACATTTTGCACTTCCTAGAATTTGCCTCTGAGTGCCTATAAAAGGTTTGAACCTGTTACTTCCATTCTAGACTTGGAAGAATACAGTAGCAATGACAGCTTTGCTGTGTTGTTTCTGTGGTAAAACATCTACAGATTCATGGAATTTATGATGACATGAAACGACTTGTGGAATGAAAATTCAATAAAACAGTTTCAATGCGATTTTTTGCAAGAAGCAGTTTTGTCGGAGTAATGTTTTAAAGAGACATTGTAAAGTTTGCAACACGGGGTTTCCACCTCCACAACCACCTCTACATTCACCTCCACATTTACCACCACATTCACATTAACCTCCATATCCTTCTCCACAATCAGTTCGACAGACTGTACCACAGTTATAATTTCCTGCTCCACCCACTGTATTTCCTTCAAAATGACGATACCTTAATTCAGGATTGGGAAGTAATTTGCTTCTGGTTTACCCCAGCTCAAATATGAAATACTAATCACAGCATTTGTAGGCAGATTGACTGACACACCGATATGTAATGATCAAGTAGAGTCTGATGTAGACTTTCAGAGGGTTTTTTCAAGGTGTAGGAAGCCTCTGGTAGATTTAACTACATCACCCCGACCAATAACTCTTAGTGTTAATATATCATGTAATTATCTTAAATCCATCACTGTGGAGGAATCCTCTACAGAAACTTTCTACTTTCGAACTCAAGTTCTCCCTATTCTACATTCCAGAGATATTGGTGACCGTTATAACTCTACCATAGTACCTTGCCTCACAGACAGACTTGAAGAATTTAGTGCTTGTAGAAGCAGGTGGACTTTACAACTAATAACAAAAATATATGTACACATTTCCCATTATAGACCATTTACCATTGTTCAGAAGTAAACCAAGTTATTGCCTATAAGGAGATATGTAATCCAATGCTGTTCCATTACTCACTTCACCCTCATATGCTTTCATGACCTCAGTTTCGAGATTCAACAAATTCTCTTCATCGCTCTGATGCACAAATAAAAAAAAATATATTTCTGCAATACCACACTCCGTATCATAAATTCAACTGAGCTACTTTCAATGAGTTATTTAAATGATATAATATCATCTACAAGTGGATCAATCTTACAACCACCTCAAGAATGTGTGAATCATCTAACACATAGTGGCTAACATCTGATCTGACATTCGGCGAATCAACGATTCATACAACATTCTCTGTTAGTAAATACATCTCACATATTTGAGATGATAAGGAGTTTATCTCCCTGCAATATATTGCCAGTCTCGTCTCCAGATATGAACTTCAATATTTCAATTCAAAGTGTATTGCTTAAATGAAAAAAGAAGATTGCTTGCATATGAAAATAAATATTATGAGAAGACTGTGATTTTTGTATATGTAAATAAATATTATGTTAGAAAAATGGAATAAAAAAAATTGTATTTCAAACTGAAAGTTTGTTTCATTTAACACCAAACAGACTCTATATCTGGAAATATATAATATATAATTTCAAGAAATGAGTGATTCATTATTTACACAAAATTAAATAATATATAAAACTTTATCGAACTATTGTCATAGCATTACACAATGTTTGTGTGAGGACAATGTATTTAATCATGGGTGTGACCTTTTTACATATTTATCTTGAACAAGTATAACAACACAACAAAAAAAAACTACTTGGTATCTATTCAATAACCAAAGTGCATAATTTTCACTCACTCAGTCTAATGACTGTCCGAATATTGTGTTCGACCATATTCCCATATCAGAAACCAATAATGTTGTGAGATATTCACGTAAATAGATTTCACAGCAAAATCATTTATATTTAACGCACTAAAGACTTGTGTACACGGAGAATCGTCCACAGCATGAGAGAGTTTATTTCCCGCAACATGTGCTGAACCACGTCGAAGCTGTTCTTGTTTACAAAATAGACTGGGACTGCAGGCGGTGAGAGTGAGTGGCGAGAGGCGAGCTGGGATGTGTGTGGTGAAGCAAGGCTGTCGGAGCTGTTGGAAGCAAGTCGCGGTGAGAGAGCATTGTGGAACAAGCGGGACTGCGCACGGTGGTGGCGAGGTAGGCGCATCGAGGCGCGAATGCAAGATGAGGGCGACCTGGGAAGTGCACAGCAAGGAAGAATAGTCGTGGAGAGTGAAGTGGTTTATAGAAACAGCATTGGTGAAGTGTTGTCGCTAAATGAGGGAAAAGGGATGGAGGATGAGGCAAGCTGCTTGGAACAAGTGGAGTCGTGGACGAACAGCAGGATGAAGGAAGGAGGGAGCGAACTTGGGTGCTTGGCCGCTTAGTGCCACGTATCAGATACCGTCCCCTTCCTACACCTCCGGTCTTTCGCCTTTGTGCATTCTTGCTTCCCCATCATTCTCCATTCACTGAGCATGTGCCCCAAAAGTTATGGCGACACTTCCCCCACCCTCTGGCGACTCCCTAACTCGCAGGTCGACACAACTGCTGTCGGCTGCTGTGTGACAGCTACCAGTTCATTACATAGCAAGACATTTTGCATCCTGTCTTCATGCTTCGTAACAAGCTATCGGACTGTGTTTACAACACATTTAATTGTCTAAAAAAGTTATTTTATTTTGACTAGCAAAAAATATTTGTTTAAGACAAAACTTTTAAATATTAATTGCAGTTTATAATTATAATGTGAATTACTCGACACTGTATAAAATATAGTAAATGACACTGTCAAAAAATCTAGTAACAGTAAAAAATTAATGTCATCGACAATATTTTAAATTAAAGTATGTGAGACCATTCAAAATTCTAGTTTTTGACGCCATTAATAATTAAAGTACTTGATACTGTTAAAACATTTTATACAGTTAATAACGATTTTTGTTCAGAAAGTTTTCACAAAGGGCAACTAGTCTCTAAAACTAAACATTTAAAACACTTGTCGAAACTATTAAAAATTACCTAAATTTTAAAAAAAATTACCTAAATTATAAAAATCTTATAAATAACTAAAATTTTAAATATTAAATTTATAATTTTACAACTAATGACATATTTAAAATCTAATTACAAATACCCAAACCAGTTTTCATACATTCCACAATCATTTTAAATACTCACATTCATTAGAACATTACTCAAACATCCTTGACTAAACAACAAATTCAGAACATAGAGTCAGGCAGGTCCAGTAGCCCTCCAAACATGCTGTGCATAGTTTGGCATAGTTCCTGATTTAATTTTATATGTTCCATCAAACACACCAATCCATAACCAAAACCCACCCCTAAACATCTTAAAACTACATAAACTAAAATTATATATCCAAGCCACACCTTAACATATCTTTATTTGTTAGATGTAATAAAGGCTCAATCATCCATTACTAAATCGTTCATCACAATTCAACTCATTCTGAACTGTGAGTCAAGCAGGTATAGTAACCCTTCAAACATGCTGTGCATAGTTTAGCATAGTTCCTTCTTTGTTTTTCACTGCTCCATCAAACACACCCATCCATATTAAAAACCCACCCTTAAACACCCTTAAATCTACATAAACTAAAATTATATACCCAAGCCACCCCTTCACACATAAAAACATTTCATTCATTAGACATACTCATGGTCCAATCATCCATCACTCAATCATTCATCACCATTCAAAATTATTCTGAGCACATTCAGGCAGGGCTAGTAGCCCCCCAAACACACTGTGCATAGTTTGCAACAGTTCCTTATTTGTTTTTCTATGTTCCATCATTCACACTTCATACACACAATACCCTACCCTTAAACATCCCTAAAAAATATGTACATATTCTAAAAATACGTAAAAATATGAAAATTATTATTTTGTAAATAAACCCGAATAAAATTATATAAATACGCGAAGAAATTGTAAAAGTTGATTGATTTTAAGTAACATCTAATAGTTTTAACTAATTCATACGAAAATTTAATGAATTTCAGTCAAAATCTAAAAATTAAACAACTCACAAAAAAATGTAATGAATTTAAATGAATATTGGAAAACTAATTTAAGCAATTTGCCAATAAAGTTTAAGCAAGTACTCGTCAAAACCTATTGATTTTAAACTAATGGCGAAGAAATTTTAGCAAAGACTGGTTGAAAGCAAACAATTTTCACTAATTACAAAAAAAAATTACCATATTCCGAACAAGCAGAAAGATTTTACAAAAAAAAAAATTCTAAAAGCCGAAGAAATTCCGAAAAAGAATTCAAATGTATGCAGCAAAACTAATATAAAATACTCCTGGTAAAATACAATGAAATACAAACAAGTTTTTACATGTAGTGCGAAAGTTGTACTAATTTAAATAAAATCCCGATATAAATAGAGAAAATTCGCAATTATTATCTCCGGATTCTTTGAGACTTGGGTCTCCATGGATGGATTTGTGCTGGTCATAGACAGATGTACAGTATGTTTACACTGTACCTCACTCTGTTTGGCTGGTGTGAATCGTCCAAGCTCCTCCCTTCGGCCAGTGAGGTAGGGGCGACTGGCACTCCGTGTTCTCCTAGCACTAAAGAAACTTTATTTTTTTGTATTTAAACCTAACTAAACTGTATGGAACTAACTCTCAATTTGTGCGGAAGTTCATAAAGAACTATCTGCACTATCTTTCTCTGAAAAAAAACCAGTTCAAACAAGAACTGCTCGCTAGCAGTAAACTGAAGTGTGCTGCAGCTCCTCTCTGTTTACCGGCTGCCCCGGAATGCCCACCTGGAGGGGTGGTCCACAGTCCTTGGCGGATGGATAAACACTGAGGAGCGCAGCTTCTGCATGTGTATATATAAGCCGACACCCTCCTCCCCCACCCGCCCCAAGAACCCATACGAACAAGGCAAATAGCTAGATTTGATAGTAAAACCTAATTTTACTAAAGTAAATATGATTTACTTAATGAATTAAATGATTGTAACATGAAACTACAAAATTAAATTATTTTTAAACAAAGTAATATGTTTTCTGAATTTCCTCATTTATAATTATATTGAATCGGTACTTCAATGTGAAATATGCACATTTCTTCGGTATTTGCAATTACATTAAATTTGATTTACATTTAATTTGAATTTTCGAACAAATTTCTTTTGCAATACGATTCTGGAACATAATGGTCTTTGTAATGCAGTATCTTCGGTTTGAATAACAATTCATCGTAATTTTTATTTTAATTATACAACTTGTATTTACATAGTTCGCGTGCTAGAGCTGTTTATAATAGAGATGGATCGGGTTGTTGTGAGCGGGGAAGACAGTGGTGTGCAGGGCAGGGGGAATGCTTTCACTGGGTGGCGGTGTTAGGTCTACAAAAGGTTTCCTAAACCCTCCATAGCAGGAAGGTTTTAACGTGCCAGGAAGTGAACAATAATTTACGAACTCTGCTTTCGACCTGAAATGCCACTCTGTGTGTGCTAATACTGGCGTGTCGGGTAGTTAGAAACATAGTATTTTAAAATAAAATATACTCATTTGTCCAAGTTTACACCTTTCTGATATATTTCGATGGCAGCGATTGTAAAATAAACTTATTAGGAACAGAATTTTTGTTTTGTAGAAACTAATTTTAGAAAAATATGTATCTCTGTTAGCTCTCAAAATCCGATCGCATTCGAAATAACTAAAATAAAGTGTTTTGTTTAGATATTGTTACATTGCAATATCCTCTCGAGTTTATTTCAACTTTGAAATACAGTATTTCGTTAGTATTCGCTGAAATATATACATTTGTTATAAATAGTAGAATGATAATATTAGTTGGTTTCATTTGTTAAATAATATTTAATTTTGCATGTGTACAAAGACTGGTTTAAAACTTACAATTTCGTAGAACACTATATATGCGAAATGTATTTTAGTACATATATATGCACATTTAAAATGCTTAACGAATCATGTTAGTCAACAAAAATTTGGATAGCAACTTGTTGGTAACAGAATATTTTTAAAGACTGGAAAATTGATTTTCAAGTATTTAGTTTTGAGTGTAATCATTGAACAACATAATATTACCATTGTTACATGGAAACATCTTAAATCGATTTGTTTGCAGAATATTTATTTGGGTAAGAGTTTCCTGGTCACAAAATATTTTGTAAGGAATAAACATATTTTGCTGGAGGCATGAAGAGAGAGTTGGATTCTCATGGACAGGTGACTTCAGCTTCCTCGCCCGACTAGCACTCCACCTGTCTCAGCATGATAAATGGAGTTGGCTTCTTTGTCACTGCCAGCAGCATGGTGGAGGAGTTGGGAGGAAGAAAGAAAGAACATGGCGACTTGAGCACTCATCGTCGGAAGGAATTAGAAGTTGTCAGAACACCGCCTGTTCTCACGAGTTCCCCTCCTGGTCGGCCTAACCCCCTCAGTGCATGAACAGTCAGAGCGCGGCCTTCCACGAACGAGCGGGTACATCTCGCATCTACACAGTTTAGTGTATGTGCTCTGCTAAATTCTTGTTCATAACTGAATACAACAGGGCTGGTTATACTATGATTGGGGAACATTATGTGCCCCTAATATATATAGGGCTGTATAATTAAATTAAATTTTCCTAACTTTTATGAAAACACATTATGTAAATTGTGTCAAATGTAAATAGATAGCACAAAAAAATACATCCATTAATTTAAACTTGGTGTTGTATATAATGTAGCTTTGTGAAGGGGGATCTAGCATAATCTATGTCGCGGGAGCGAGCCCAACATTCTCTGCATGCAATGTATTGGTAGTAATTTTTTAACTATGTTATGCTAACACATTAATTTACAAACTTTTCTTGCCAAGCTGTCGTGAATTATCAGATCATAAGCATGCATATTTGCCAGAATTGGTGTATTTGCAATGATTTCAATTCATGAATCAATGACATCATTGCTGATGGCATCATTTTATTTGCTTACATCAAATACAAATAACATTCTTCAGGTTTTAAATTATTCAGGTTCTAGAATCGGCAAGCTGATTTTGTTAAAATACATTTCTTGGGAATTTGAGTACATATTGTAGAAAATAAGAAATACCCCATTTCCAAAGTTCATATTTAAATCAGTTTAGATAGAGTTTAATATTTTTCATATCTTCACCATGAATAAAATAAGTTTTTTATAATATACACTGTATTAACAAAGTGAAACATATTTATAAACAAAGGAAACATGTTGTACTGAAAAAATATAACTTTTGCTGTAAGTTCATTTAATAAAAATACATCATGTTTATGGATACACTAATATCCATACATGATGTACATTAAAGTTATGTGTATATTAATACAAGTAATTTTATTTAAATTTCCTCCTTACTCTTGTATTGGGGAATGTAATATAATATTAGAAACATAACATTTTAAAAAAATCTTTGCCAAAAGCGAGGCACAGTTTGCTTGGCTTGAACTGCATGCGAGATGAAGGGTAGGGAACAGAGCGATTTGCACGTTTCTTATGCCCTCTGGTGAGGGAACTCTGAACTACATATTTATCCATGGTTGCTTGTGTGGAGAAGATCGGGAGTGAAGCAATGGTCTAGGCGTAGGTCTGTCCTGGTTAGGGAGTGAAGCAATGTTGTTGGGGAGGGGAGGGAAGGGAAGACCAGATCTTTGCTTGTTTCCATCACCCTTGTACAGTATGCTTGTCGGAGTTGAAAGAGAGAAGATACACATCTCGCAGGATTCTGGGCGTTGGCTGTGGAGAGAGGGAAAAATGTTCCCTTTTTTCGTGGCGCTCAGCATTCTGGATAATATTTAGAGTGGGGAGGGGATGTCCATTCGCTCCTAAGGTTGTCTGGCAAAGACTGGAGGATGGCTCTGCAGATGACTGTTGTCTTTGGAGGCTAATCATCACTATCTTGTGTTAGGAAACATACTCGATATACCTCTGTTCTACTATTCTTACAGAAATACAAGTGCGTGTTATGTCATTTGCGTTACTTATACAGCAGCTTCACAATGAGGTATTGCTACATACCGAGTTATAATGCATGTGTATGAGTAGCGGTACTACATTTTCATGTGTGATATAACGAAGTACGTGCATCGGGTTTTCGCACTAGGGGAATGCTGTGAGGGTAATCTGAGCTATCAAAATACGCGTTTGTGAAATGCTTATACTTGGAGTGTTTTAGAAACAGTCGTTTGGTGTAATCATTCAGTTTTGTAAAGCATTAGTTGTTTATATATATTTGTGTTTAGAATAGTGGTCCTGAGACCTGATGAGGGGTGGAGTAAAGTACGTATTAATATTCGTGTATGTGTGCCAGTGGGGGAGATGATTTTCGTTAGGGGAAGGGGTTTATGACACCTGGAGTAATGGTGAGTTGTAATTTTATATTACCTTGGTTCTTGTTATTAATTTGTATGTGTTTTGATTATTTTAATTTAATTAACTTTGTTTAATGATCGGTTAGTATTTGAAAGTTTCATTCTGTAATCGCATGATTAAAGTCGGTTTAATGAATTTGTGGTAATCACACAATTAAAGTAAATCGGGTTTAAATGTCTATTTTCATTTAAAATATTTACTTTGCGAAAACATTTATTTAAATCCTCAGTATGTCTCCAGAGAGCGACCTGCACGGAAGTGCATTCCGCATGTCAGTCTAAAGTGCTCCAAACAAATAAAAATAAATAAAATGTTACTTACACCACTCTTACACCAACATTAACACCTATATAAGCAATTAAAACCAATCTCTCTGTTAAGTCGGCTCCAGGATGTCACAGAGGACACATCGATGCTGCTCCGCCAATATCGCCCTTAAACCTTTCAACACCAATTAAAATGAAAAAGTATAAAAAATTGATATTAAACAATAAGGGAATTTGGCCAAACAATTATTTAATTAATAGATTAATTAATTTAATTAATTAGCATGCGAATTAAATGATTAATTTAATTAATTAGCATGCTAATTACTCGATTAATTTGGTTAATTAATCAATTAATTAGCATGCTGATTAATCTGACATTAATTTAATCAAATTTGCATATACATATGAAAATTAGCTCAATTAAATATAACTTTAATTAGGTCAATCAATATCCAGAACATATTTGCTTTCTCTACTCAAGTATTTCCGAAACCAGCGCGTCAGTGCGACATTCACTATGGGCATATGCTTAAAAAGAGAGAGTTGTAGCCTCTGCTTTGTCATATATGTTTATATTATGGTTCGAATTCTATTCATAGGGTCTGCCGTTCATTCGCTTAAGAAGACATGCTACAAAAAGGTAAACTATTGGATGATTTGTTTCGGTTCACATGTTACTAAAAACATGAAATTTTCCATCATAGCAAATTTAAAACGAATTTTAATATATTTTGTCTCGAATTTTTTTAATTGGTTCGATTCAACTACAATCAACCCCGTATATTCATAGGTTATTAAACAAAAATTACAATAATCATTTACACAAGAATGACCGATTTCATGACAAACTTAAAAAAGATTAAATTGTATTATACACTAAGGTATTTTTAATTAAAGGCTACTTCATTCTTAACTTATGAAAGTCTGAATTTCTTGAGCTGCTGGTTTTGCTAACAGAATGCATTTTCTCTTGGCGTAATTTATACGTGATTTGTGTGTACATTAGACATGACATTTCCCTGTCTTAAATAAAATATTTTCACATTACATATAAATAAAAATTTAATATACAATACAGCGTGAAAAAAAAAAATTACCCTGAACCTGTAAGGACATGAAAAAATGTGGCGTAAATAAGTTATAGTTTTTGATGGACGATGTTCACGAAGTTGTATTTATTTTCTTCGCAATGATGCCGGGTGTGTTAGTTCGTAAAATACGTCAACATACATATTAACACAGATTCGTTGGAGAAACGTCACAAGAAAGAAGCATAAGACACAGATATGGCACGTTAATGAAAAATGTATCACAAACCTGACAAACACTGGAAAAGTACTAAACAAATGAAACGGTTTCTCGTAGTACTGCTAGAGCAGTATCATATAACGAACCATTATTTCAACCATTACTTTACATACTTTTCTTACTTTTTACCTCTAAAGATAGCGTTCGTGTATATAGCGAAAGCTCCTCCGGTAACATGAGATATCACCGCGTTTCTTGCAGAGCGACAAAATATTTACCGACTTTTATGTAATGTGACTACCTCGGTTCGGGTTACGTTTACAAACCCATACAAAGTCGACGAAATATTTCAAGGAAACAGAACTCAACGTTTCAAACACGTTTCAGTAAGAGGGGTTTCGTGTGATTTACAGTTGTAGTTATAGACGCTTTACTACGGGACTTTATAGCGTATGCCGACACAGAAAAGTACCGTTTTGGGCTGCCGATTCTGGTGATTTAGTGTTTAAGTAATAAACACATTCGCAGGGTCATATCGTTTCTGCCGCTCGTTTAGAGCGATTATTTGGTAGTCAATGCGCCATGGTCGGAGTGTCATTTAGCATATATTTCGCAACGAATGACGAAATTAGCGTGGCTTTATTTCGTTACTGTGCACATTTCATGTCATCAAGAATGAAGCGTCAAAACGCAATACCACTAATTTGATTGATGTATGCATTACAATATTTCCTTTCGTGAAGGTGGAAGTTCAGCATTATTACCCTCTCCTGAACACGAAATGGAAAATGTTGCAAATCTGAGCAATCAATAGCTTTTCTGGGAATCTAAGCCACGACATGAACATTATGACCCATTGATAAAATATTCCGTCAGTACAAAATAAAATTTGTATTGATTTAAATAAATAACGTTATAATCATTTAAAACAAACACTGATCTTTATTTTCGTTTCATGGATAACTAACTTTTTTTCATCAAGCTTCGAAAACTGACTATTTTAGATAACAGAATAATAAAAACAGTGAATATCTCACAGTGTAAAATAAAATATGCTATTATATTAGTATATTAACTAGCCAATATTTTCTATACACCATTCGAGGAAACTAGTTGCGATTTAAAGTTAGTAAATATTAGACTTCGGTTCACCATTCCTCTTGCCTGGTTGAGATTTTTGGTATAGGGAAATACATGTCAGTGAAATTCGGTTTTTTAAGCCAATTTTAAATATATAAACTTGAAACAAATACCTAAGTGTGAGAAATTATAGTCTCAAGCCCTGTACCTAGGTAAATAAAACAGTTTGTTTTTCAGTCTTTTTTTAATTATTAAGTTTCCTGATATTTCCAGGAAACATGCTGTACATTAGACGAATGTTACAAAAGTCTTCGACAGCAAAGACGAACGAATTTTTCTGCTTAAAAATACCCCTGGTGGCATATAATCTATCTTTAACAGGAACGCAAACAAAATCGAATTTCATTAACATGTATTACCCTATACCAAATTCTCAACCAGGCAACAGCCTTCTAGATGTAGATATTTTACGTGTTCAAGGCGTCAAGTCGCGGGGTGGCTACCACCCAACCCGGTATAATCATCAGATGCTTCATCGCCTCTATACGCAGATCACTGAACTAACGCGCAGTCGGCAATTCGCTTTTTGGCATTCTCAGCCGTGACTCCGTCATTTTACGGTGTCGAAATTAAGACAAAAGTGCAGTACACGTCCCTTGATTGGTGTTTTGTACCTAAAAACCATCGTGAAAACAGTCATTTCAGCCATTTTCACTCGTAAAAGGTACACATTAGGCACATAAATGGTGCGCAGAGCTTCAGAGACAAACCATTTTCATCGGAAACGGTTTTACAAGCGTAAAATATGACCCACTTGAAATAGCACTTGGAAAACTTGCCACTCTCAGCAGGATTGTTTTATTTATGTGCCTAATTTCCCGGAATTTTAGGACCTTGATTTCAAGTCCCATTTCAAGAAGACGTGTCACGTGCGGTTCCCAGTTTTTAAGTTTGTTACCCAGCGTTAAATATGAAGTCCCATGCATAAACAATAGGGCCTCCACTCAATTCTCATGTGTAAACAAAAGGGCTACCACTCAAGATCATATGTAAACATTAGGGCCGTCGCTCAAGTCCCATACGTCAACGTAGCACGACGAAAACACAATACACCAGTTGACACGCTTGTGTGTAGCGTCGATGGGGCATCTAACGCGCATTGCAGAGACGCCCTTATCGCTTATTCGCTTGTGTTTTCCAAACGCTAACATAGCTCTTTTACGTGAAGTTAAATTCAATACTATTTTGTGTACAATAAGTCATTGTTATCGCACGCAAGAGTTGTGAAATAGTGTGCAGAGCCTTAGAGACGAAGTAGCTACACTCATGAGAAGTTGAATTGGAGACACCTACGGTGTTGGCGAAATGGCGCTTCAAATGGAATAGCGCCCAGCCACACATGACTAGGTTGTCGTCAGATATAATACTGACCGTTTGAGCAACAGTCGAGCACTGAATGTGGGAAGGAAGGAGATCAGCGAATTTGATCATGGCCAGATAGTTGGCAACAGATTTATGGCGCAGTCCATGACCGACGTCGTGCAGGCACTGGGATTTCTACACGAAACCATGTCGAGCGGGCACCGTGAATTCTCTTCATGTACCCACTATTGCATCTCCGCTTATGGCAAGTCACAAAGTGTGGAATCACCACAATTGGACCTTCAATGAGTAAAAAAAAGGTCGCCTGGACGGATGAGTCTAGGTACACATTGGTACTCGCCGATGGCAGGGTTCGAGTGCGTCGTCAAGCGCAAAAACCGATGGATCCATCATGCCAGCAGGGTACAGTTGAGGTCGGGGGTGATGATATCCTCGTATGGAGACTGTTTATGTGGGATGAAATGGGCCCTGTGGTACACGCACAATTGTCCCTCATCGGAAAAAGCACAGGAACCTGCTAACAGATCATGTGTGCCCATTTCTGCATCTAAAGCACACTGTACGAGATCCCTACCTACAACAAGGCAATACACCGACCCACCGCTCATGAACTAAGACCGACTGGTTGTATGAATCCTCTCAGGTTGCTTGCTTGGCCACCCGAGGTCACCCGACCTCAATCGTATCGAGTACATCTGGGATGCTGTCGACAGGGATGAGCATACCATGGATCTCAGTGCATTGTGAGAAGTTGTGCAGCTGCCATGGACCAGTATGACTCCCAACCGCTTCCGGTGCTTATTGCACTCCATACCAAGCTGCATCACCACCGAAAGGTGCGGTGCTACATGCTACCGAGCAGGTATCTCTAATTCAACTGCTCAGGAGTGTACTCAAAACGCAGTCTGAAGCTTGTTTCCAGTTTGATTTTTAAGTTGAACAAGTTGAGTGGAAATGGTCGATAAGTGTGAGTTATGCAGTATTATTTTCTAGTGCAGAAATTCTATTGCGTGTGTAGTATGGAAAATAGTATAATTTCACCATTTATGACGTCACATGTTGGTCACACAACACCATATGCCTACATGTCCTGCACTTAAAAGCGATGCACAAGTTCATGTGTGTCATTTTCAACAATATTTGTTTATATCTGCCCTAAGTAAAGAAAATAGCTTCATGTGAGAAAGTGCAATAAACCGAAGTTTACTTCCACAAAAATATCATCGAAAAAAGCGTAGCGTCAACTGCTGTCAATAAAATATTTGTATGTTACGTGTTTTTCATATTATTATATATATATATATATATATATATATATATATATATATATATTTACACAATAGAAGTAACGATAAAAATGTATAATTAAACTCTAAAAACGAAAATATTTCATAAAATTTATATATGGTGATGAACTTAATTATTGACAGGGATAAGTGATATTATTCTAGTACGGTTAAAGTTCGGCAAAACAGTGATAATACATGACGGATTCAAAACTGTTGTATGAACACGGTATTTTTTTTTATTAAAGCTGGGCTCACAACCATCCGTTGCACTCAATCGCCCGTCCGTCAGTCAGTCGTCCGTCCATGAATTGAAAGCGATTCACAACAATCCGTCGTCCATCAATCATTTTGTGAGGCAAAATTTCAGTGTGAAAACTTAGCATCGTGATATTTCTTTAGTTGTAGTTATATATTGGTTGGAAATACGTTTTCCGGAGAGAAACATTTTTAGGGAGATATTTTTTTCACGTGGTAAGAATTTATAATGAAATATTTTTTACATTTTAAATTCCTGAATTTACCTATATACATACATATATATATATATATATATATATATATATATATATATATATATATATATATATATATATATATATATATATAGACACACACACACCGCCTTGCATTTTATTTCAAAGTGCGTATTCGCGTCTACGAAATGTCGTCAGAAGGCGGTGGTTGCTCATCCATCGATCCGTCGAAAGTTAAAGTTTGAGAAATATCTGACGGATTGACGGATGAAAACAAAAAAGTGATCACTTGATCACCTGCCGAACGGGCGACTGACGGACGCGAAGGATATTTGCGAGTCCAGCTTAAGTGATTTTCTGCCTGGACACAGGCGTTTTGATACAGCGCTCGGTTCAAACGCCGAGTTTCGTGGCTATTGCCGTTTGCCAACCCCCACCCTCTTCCACCGCATCAAAAGTGCTTCTGCCAAATCCCTCATTTGAACGCATCACAGCCAGGCCCGCGATGAAAACAGGTAAATGAAATCGCGCTTCCAGGTGATACGTACAGCGATACAATGGGAGAGGTGGGATGTGGAGGGAAAGCGTACATCCACTAACGCCAGGATGTGTGCGCTTTTTTTTTTTTTTTTTTGCGCGCTTGTACCTATGTTTGTGTGTGACAATGAGAAAAATATTCGCGAGCCAGTTTCACGGAGAAAGCATTTCACAATGAATTTAATTGTACTACAAGAATCTGAATTATGAAAAAGGTAAAAGGTACAGACAAAATATAATCACACCGAACACTAAACTTTCATATTTATAATATTTAAACTTTTTTTTTTACAAGAAGAGGGAATCTTTATCAGAATTAGAATATTTTCAGCCATATAGATACATTCCCAAATATCCTGCAATCATTAAGAGAACTATTGTTGACGTGTAAAAGTAAACATTAAATATTAATTAATTTTTGACAGTTTAAATTTTTTTATATTCTTATACGAATGTGTTATAAGCCAGTATATAAGCCATCTAGACTTTAAATCCGACTTCTTTTCCTCTTAGTATAGTACATTTGATATCCAATATTTCTTAACATACGTGAGATACGGCTCGTTATTTATGAATTTACGTTCGTTTTCAGGTCAAAGTAATAAATAAAGTTCCGTGTTACAGGACACCATTTCAGTATTAGTCGAGTTATAGCAGGTTAATATTTTCTATACTGGGGTCATGCGAACTATTTCGGGCTGGACTTTTTTATATCTACCGAAACACCTGCCAGTTCCAACAGAAATGTGTACGCGGCATTAACTCTATTGAGCATAAATATTGAAACTCGCGATTTTCTCAGCTACTTTGGAAAACACCGTCAACTGAAAAGTTAAATGCTGTTATATCAAATATCGGGAACCACTGAACCGATCCGCACCAAATTTGGCATAGTGAGACTGTGACGAACTATTTAAAAATATATATATAATTTCAGTCCATATGTACCTTTTTTCAAAGTGGTGGACATATAATAGTTTGGTACTTTGACATTCTAATCTACAATATTTATAAGTATTGAAACCTAACTTGGTGTAATATCAGAAGTATTGCGAGGAATAAATCCGTTCATTCAAGTCAGTTTTGTATCTAATTTTGAGATAGCAATACCTGAAATTAAAGCTCCTATATCTCGAACCCTATTCAACTTGTCAACGCCAAATTTTGTGAAGAAATGTTATTTCGTGAGTAAACTTAAGGGTCATATGTATTGAAACGTTCTCTGTGAAATGGTTGTTTGCCCGTAAACGCGTGTCTCGGTAAATAAATGTTCTGGAAACACGAAGTTTCGCCAGAAATGATAAAAAATAAAACTATCATCTATATCGCTATCTTTTCATATTGATCATACTAATTGTATTAATGGAGAAAAAAAATCTTGAAAGTGGTCAAATATCGCATTTTTAAAGCTTGCCTACGAAGTTTGTTTAAGCGATAAGAGAAAAGTACGATTATACGCAGGTAGTTTGATCTGTGTACTTTCATCGCGTGTAATAAAACCCCACAGTTAGATATATAGTTTACAATGTAAAGTGTTAGGACGGAAACACTGCACGCCTTGCGCGTAGGAGCGATGAGGCGCTAGGCGTGCGTGTTAGTGTCACCCGTATCGCTCCCTCGCTTCTTGACCTTGAACGCGCAGGTACATAGGACCCTTAAAGTGCAGTTGTTCATACAATAGACCACAGCGGTGGGAGGTTGGCATCGTACTGAATCATCTGCCGACACAAATAGGCCTACAACAAATACAACACGCGAAAGAGTTTGGTGTTAGGTGGCATTATACACACAACACTAGAAAACTAAATAACCGTTTCACTGAAAACAAACATTTCTATCATTTTCAACTCACCTGTTTATGTTTTCCTGGCACATCACTCTCTTTACAGTTGTTTGATTTTGGTTTTAAATCAACCGTGTGTACGTTTCACAACGAGCGACTTTTTTTTTTTTTTTTTTTGGTCACACCTTTACTCAATTTCGACATCTTTGTGTACGGCTATACAATAGTAGCCACCCGGTTCAAAATATGTGAAATTCGTATTCGTCTTTGTGGGAGAGAATTCGGTGGCATGACCACGTGAACGTTCAAGGGCCAGTTTTTACATTACTTTAGCCAACAAAATGAAACAGTATGTTTCAGAGACGCGTTTCATTTTCTCTAGGGGGGGGGGGGGGGGAGAGAGAGAGAGAGAGAGAGGTAGCTTCGTGAATTAGCTAGTGCCTTTCCCCGGCATGTTTCGTAGAAACAGTTGTGCGACATTAACACAGCCTGCCGGAAATGTGTTTAATTATATGCTGCGAAATATACAATAGTTTCTGAGACAGCGAACAGGTAGCAGGTCAGTCGAAAGCGCGTGTTGCGGGCATTAACACCCCCCCCCCCCCCCATCTTTCACGGTTTTAACTTATATTCGTAATGCGACATAAAAATAATAATTGTCTGTTGCTCTGGTATAGTAACTATTTTCTAATATTTCAGGAAACAAATGCAGCGAAATTTTAAGTATTGAGCACTGTAATAGTTTCCACCAAATTTGTTACGCCAGTAATGATACACAAGGTCATGTAAATTTACACGATTTAACCCCTTAACTTACGCCTTAATTTTTCGTTCCCGGTGTTGCAAAAGAAGAGTGTTTTTGGTCCGACATGTTACTTACGAGTTCCTTGCAATAGAGTGCAGGACTGAACCTATGAAAATTATTTCTGTTGGTCTTCGGCACCGGCAGGAACCAATAACAAAATATTGGTGTGCTAGCAGCAGCCAATTGCATTAAGCAGGAAAAAATACCCTGTTTCTATTGGTGTTAGTTCCTGATCTTGTACAACACCGGCCATGTTTTCACCTTGTCTGCGACACGTCATGCGTGAATGGGTACACTCGGGATATCAATATAAGGGGTTAAATTATTCAGAAAATGATCATAAAATATTTTGATAAGTTTATCATTTCCTGTTAAAGAATTTAACCAAACTAACCTAATCTTGGGTGTCAACAGTATCGTATATAAGAAATTATTTTGTAGGCCTCCTCGTAAGATAGCGCCAAATAAGAAAATTAATCTTCCATGCCCTATCTCGGGGACCAATTAACCGATTTCAACGAAAATTTTCTGAGACAAAATATTATACTGAGGACATCCGAAGTTGATGCTCCGAATCCGACCTTTGTAATGTAGTTAAGTCCATGCTAGCTCGCGGTACGAGGTTTTATGTGTTCGAGTCCCGAGCAAGGCACGCATGTACTTATAACCACCTCACTACTGTTTCATATCTTTCTGGTTTCATATCTAATGATATTGCTGACACTCAGACGTATATCTACCATCCAACCTTTTAAAAAAATGAATGAATAATATTTGCACCCACTTAGAAAAAAGTAGGCTAATTTACAATGTAAAAAAAATTGGGTAGAATTTCCTTACATGTAAGGTAAAATTACCTCTTTAATGTAGAGTAAAATTACATAATAAGTAAAGCACTATTCCCTAATCGTACGGGAAAAGTATCAGGAATAAGAGGGGGGGGGGGGAAATTACCATACAAGTAAGGGAAAATTAACAAGATTGTATAATAAAATTATATTTAAAAACATCCCGGAGCGTTAACACTGTTAACTGTTTTATTGTCTATATTCTCTTACGAATAGTAAGTGAAAGCTCAACACTAATATCCTCAACACTTGCTGGTGGATGGGCGCCAACTATGGTCTTCTATCACAATAGGCCGATGCGCTATCCATTACGCCACGACGAGAGCATGACAGTACCAGTGAATATTAGTGTGTCAGATGATTGTTTCCTCCGTCCGTCCACCCGTCTAGCTGTTGAGAATGTAGAACATATGCACGGGTCGTAAGGTATTTCCCATCCATGTACGGGATCTTCCACTACCATGTACGTGACATTTACTCCAGAGTGCGGTGATTTTACTTTGCCTGTAAGGAAAACGGTGTTTCCCCCACAAGTTTGCGAATATTACCTTACACTTGTCAGGTAATATTTTTACAGTGTAATTTTATGATATAATTATTGTTTTAATTTATTATCTTAAAACACATCCATTTCCTAGGCAGAATTTTCTCACAGTGTTATTTTGATCGTGGTCTCTGTATAGGTTAATGTGGAGTTTAGTGTAATACTGCATAGCGACTTTATGCAGATATAGGCTGTTCACGGTAAAGTGAGCACTTTTTAAGGCACTTCCAAATTCTTCTTTTAAGCTAGTTTTTATATTTAAGCCATTTTTTAACATCAGCATTGTCACGGGACTAATAAATACAGTGTATACTCTCACCAGTCTGAAAAGTTAACGCCTCAGGCTGAAATAAAACACATTTATTAGTGGTTAATGCCTGTTGGGAGGGCCTTAAAAATTGCTAACTTTATCGTGAACAGCCTTTAGGAATGAATCCGCGATTAACTCAACGCACCCGCGGAACACACGAGAGAAGCATAACATTTCTGCAGTCCGTCTTAAAAATCGTTCCTGCTTTCAACAAGGGTGTCGCAAATCCCGCCTCAACACGATGCATCTATCTAGCACAGATAATAAGGAAGTCCACTTGGCTGAATTGTAGGGCCAATAAAAAACTAACTTCACCACTTAGGCCACTCAACACGTCATTTATAAGTTTTCGAGCTCCCAGCAAAAGGTTACTGGGGCTGAGTTTATCAACTGCCACAATTATTACGGCAGGCGAATCAGTGAGAGAAGAGGTTAACACGCCAGATTATCTTAAAAGAAACACATGAAAACATCGAAAACATACTAAAGTAATTGTTATTCGAACACAGAACCTTGCGATTAAAAATAGCCCCCGAGGAAACGTGAAAACGCAGCTCACTTCCAGCCATAGACTGGGAAAATTATTAACACTTTTGCAGACTATGCTCAAATGTAGCTAGAGCAAAGCTAATTAGAAAATTTCTTTGTTTTTCAGAGCAAAACTCGCATGGCTGTAGAGTCTTTCTTCGGCTAGTGTTTAACACGACCTCACAAGACCACGACAGCGCAGTAACAATGATATTGCTACTGATGTAATCTCTTTTTCTATAGCCATTCAAAGGGACATGATTGATTGTAAATCCTTTTGTACGATAAAGGACACTTGGTTGGGTTAATATCAGCTCGGCTCTCCATTGGTTGATGACCGGCCAATAATGAACGCTGCAAAGTACGGGGTAGTGTCCGGTGTGGTATGGACCAATAGGACGATGGTGAGTTCTAACACACGACACCAACAGAACCGGTGTTCTTGCAGTAGTGGATATAGGTGACTCACTTCTAGTTTGTCTTAAGTGCCAGTAAATGTGTGCAGGCATCAAGGTGCTACCAAAAAAATGACAACATAAATTATTTAACAAAAAATGTTTCTTACTGATACCTTAACTTGTCATAGAAACTATAAAATTGTAAACAGTGCGAGTGTTTTTTACTTGTGGCAGCAATACAATTTTTAAACGCATGTTTGTTTTATTTCTTCTGATAAGAGTACAGTTGAGTAAGTAGAGTACAGGCAGCCCTAATAAATACAGTGTAAGACCTGCCAAAATATTATACATCAAATAAAACAATTACCATAATCTTATGAAATAAGGTACACTTATAACCCCATAGTCCGAGAACGTATAAAAAATTATAACAGGAATTTCACTTCATGTTAGCATCAATGCTAGTTATACCAGTCTAATGCCCGGTTGCACCAATATCTTCCCCGATCCGAGATCGAATGATCCTAGTTCCGAATCAGGATCCAGTTTGATCTTGGTTCCTATTTAAAATTGTTGCACCAACCAAATTTCATAATTCTGGATCTCTGATACGTCGATCTTGGTTCCATAGTTAGAGATAGAGATTAAGCATGAGATAAATTTTGCTATTGGTTCGTAATATATGGCATCATGGAAGTAGGCGTATTGTTCAATCCAGATATAACTAGATGTGCGATATTTTATCTGTTTTAAGTGAATTGTTGTTGTACGAATTTTACTGAATAATATTAAAGTGCGTATAATGTTGTTTTAATTTGGCAATAAAACGATCGACCGTAGTTCTATCTGTTGGCGTATTTTCAAACTACATTTTTCGACGATGGCTGCTGATCTCGGATCGAGATTTCGAACCGCCAATTTCGGTGGTTCGAAATGAACTTTACCTCGATCTCCAGTCCAGCTCTGAACTCGAATGGTGCAACAGTTTTCTGTGTTGATCTTAGATCTGATCTCGGATCATGTTTCGATCCACGATGGTGCAACCGGGCACGAGTGTTACTGTTCACAAATGATATTAATTAATTCACATGCGTTTGCGAAAAAAAAAATGCATATTAATAGATAAGTAATGTTAGCGTTTTATCACGCTTGTTTGCGTATTTTGATTAAGAGCCGGCAGACTCAAGGCTTGCAACAGACCCAGACATCAACGAGGTATAGTGGGAGCGCGATCTCGCGCCCTGAAGGACTAAACAGAATAATTCTGCGGTGGCTGGTATATCGTATACCCAGTATGTGGGCGTGTAGAACGTATCAGCCACTGGGAATATTACAATCGTCACTTTCATGGTCTTCCCCAGTTGTCACGTGGGTAACATTGTACAAGTCGCGTCAATTCCACTTCCTAAAAAAAAAAAAAAAAATTGTGAAAGATTTCAATTGAAATTTTTTTGACGTGAATAACGTCTTGAAATTTGCAACCGTAGTGGGAGGCAATTCCAGACAATCAGATGATCGCAATATCGGGGGATACAGTTTGGCATTGCAGCTCCGAATCTATAGTCTACCTACATTAAGTTAAGCGAGGACTGTGAAGCACCATGCTTGGCCTTGGGTAGGTGGAGGGAGGGGGGGGGGGGGCAATTTTGTGTTCGTTTCGCCGCGTCTCATAAATTCCGCGTACTATAATTTTCGCCTAAGAGAAGGTACGACGCTGGTTTAAGTTTTCAATCGACAGCTCTCGTCACGATCAATCGATTGCGTGTATGAAAACATTTGTGTGGCGTGGCCATGGTGAAATTGTACACGGACGAAATGACGAAATGCATAAATCGTACACGGTTGGGAAGAGCATCTCAAAAGCAATCCAGCGATACCCATAAAATCTCATATGATACGAGTGAAGCGGTGCCGGGAACGTAAAATAAACATCAAGGCGTCCGAGCGCGTCAACGTAGACGTATTTAAGCAAAACAAACGGCCGTGTCCCCAATCACAGCCAAACCCAATTTTTCTTTTCTCCTGAACAGAAATGAAAGCAGATATATTGTAACCAATTCATAAATTTTTGTTATTGAAACAAACGTGGTCGTTGGAAAGTGTCACGTCAGCAGAGATCGCTGTCAAGTATCCCTCTGTTACGATGCCGTTATCTTTTCTAAACAGGTTGCGTTATTAAAACTCGCAAGGTCACCGCGTATAATTCAGAGGAAACCGAATACACGCGAAGTTAGTTTACGCTGTTTTCCTTCGCTGTTGCAATGCTTCCTTACAGCCGTATGCGACCTTGAGACGTCAAAATTGTTTTACTAATAGCTGCTCACGATAAAGTGAGCACTTTAGAAATCAACCTTCAAAAAAAGTCACTGTCCCTGCATGCACATATATTAATAGGCGTACTGAGGTACATTCACCCAATAAAGTTTGTAACGATGGATGGAAAGTAGTTCTATATCTCAACGTCGAATAAAAAGTGTTAGGTAACCATTTGTGATAATTTAAAATTATGTGTTATTTTAATGCACAGAAGTGTGAAAATTAGCATATTTGTAAAGTACCTATTTTTTTATAATAATTTTACAGTTTCACTTGACCGACACACAAATTAAGTGATAACGCCCATGGCAATGTTAACTTTACAAGGCCGAGGAATACACAACGTGCATGCAAGTAGATCTCAAGCAGGGCTTTCAAAAGTGCTCAGTTTACCGTGAACATCCTATAGTAGGTAAGGTAGTGCATATCAGAAGTAATTTATGATTTAATCGCATGCCCCCACTGCAAGTGTCATTCAGAGAACATTTCAGCTGTTAACTGCCGCCCCAGACTTCTCAGGTGTGACCAGAGCTGTAAAGCGTCATGGTGATTTCAGGAACCGTGGGAGTCAACACCTAAGTGTACCACGCATTGCGAATAAGGCCATCATATGCATATAAATATTATACTTTTTTTTTAAGAACCTTGGAGCCCAGATTTCTCCAGTACCTACAATGAAACGAGCAAATAAAACGAAATAAATGCGTGTGTGTGAGTATAGTTATCTTGTGCCTTCTGGGGATGAAAGTCACAGGGACAATTTTTATGTACTTTTAACACTTTCGTAATGGGTGGTCCTAGGCATATTTGGACTATCTGATCGTTATAACACTTATGCTATTCTCTTCACACTTTCGCATACTGTTTTGCCTTATTTCCAACATCCTGTGGCCAAAATATAAGGCTTATTTCGTAACAGGCCAATTTGATTTGACAGGTAATCGTGATTTCACGTGAGTAACACGCGGATATAATATTTTAATAATTTAATCATTATATTGATAAGGACATTTTATCAAACGTTATTATATTGCAGTAGTGGGTGAGTCAGGGAAGTAGCTGAATAAAATAAAATACGCTCTACGCTTTGGATGCGTTCAATGACGCAGGTCACAAAATGCTGTTGGAAGTATTCAAGCAAAAACTAACCCATTCACTGTATCGCCTACATAAAAAATTAAATCTTGTACAGACATTTCCGTAAATCATCTGTTAGTTGAACTGTACTAATAGCTTTGTGTTTGTCTAAGAACATGCCAGAGTCACGTGACTACCTACAGAGTATTTTTATTGCATGAAACGGCGCGATGTCTTTTCTTCCCCCGTAATTTATTTATGCTTACAAATTGTATTAGAGGAATCCGAAAAACACGCTGAAAATTATTTCGTGAATTAATTCCGATTTGTTCTTTCTAGAAAAATTACGGCCCTTCAATGATAGCAGAAGTAAAACTTTTTTTTTTTGTGGACAACACAAAGTTTCCTATGTTAAGAGTTTTCTCAAGACATTTTATTTAGTGAGCGAGAATATAAGTAAACAGACTTTAGTATCGCCGCTGGGTCGGTTTTTTTCGTAGTAAGTTAATGCAAAACTTCACTACGAGTTAGATTAGTTCTTTGGAAGAAAATAAAAAGGTGTCTGTGTGTAATTTGATGCGCGTTCCACGTTTGCAACGTGAATCGTTGAGACACCAGACTGGGTGCAAATTGTTTGCCCTAACGGCGTGTGGTCTACACGATGGGACGAATGCCCCTAGGGGAAAAAGGAAGTGTGTGAGTCTTGGAGAAATAACGTGGGGCAAGCGACTTTGGGGAAGACGACACGTCGCCCTCAAACATACAAGTTTTTACACTGCAGACTACGTCATGTGTGAAAATAATACAAATTCCCTCGAGTTCCACGACGAGTCTTTCAAATATTTATTAATCACAAGGGTAACTGGTACGTCACGAATGAAGCCCGCATATACTTTCTCCTGCAGACAATGTTTGAAATGAATGCGCCATTCTTACCTTAGTCTTTTTCTAGTCTGCACCTAACGGAGAGATAGAGAGATAGAGCTAGAGAGAGAGAGAGAGAGGAGGAGAGAGAGAGAGAGGAGAGAGAGAGAGAGAGAGAGAGAGAGAGAGAGAGAGAGAGAGAAGAGAGAGAGAGAAGAGAGAGAGATAGAGAGAGAGATAGAGAGAGAGAGGAGAGAGAGAGAGAGAGAGAGAGGAGAGAGAGAGAGAGAGAGAGAGAGAGAGAGAGAGAGAGAGAGAGAGAGAGAGAGAGAGAAGAAAATACGTTTGGGAGTACATCGGACAGTTAAAGATCAACTATTCTTTTTCTATCGCTTGGGAAAATGTTAGTTGAATAGTACAGAACTTGAATCCCGTCCTTAGAGTATAATAGAAAATAATTATTTCCCTCTTTTCAAACATCTTAAAGGAGCGATATTTACAGTTATAAAAAACTTCCCTGCATTTGTTTCCGCAATAGCGCTGCAAGAAATTCATGATTAACACCCACGAAACTTATTTTACCTTGCGTGTACGCCTTCAGAGAGTAATCCAAAAAAAAATTGTGATATAATGTTCTACAAAAATGTTTTCGCAGTATACAAACGCTTTGATTTTTATAACACAGTTTCCTATCTTCATAATCTTAGATTTAAATTCCATTCTTTTGTACTTTTCCATCTTATCCCAAACAAATGGCATTTATTATGTAGCGGGGGCCACGGTGGCTGAGCGGTTAGCCTGCTCGTCTCCCACCAAGGCGATCCGGGCTCAATCCCCGGCCGGGTCACATGTGGATTTTCGCATGTGGGGATCGTGTCGGACGATGCCGTAGGTCAGCGGGTTTTCTCGGGATCTCCCGTTCCCCCAGCCCTTTCTATCCGGCGCTGCTCCATACTCATCTCAATCACCCTCATCGGCTCTCAAGACCTCGATGTTAAGATCCGCCCAAATATCATCACTCATTTGATTATCTAGCAGTATGTTTGGAGTTACGTGTGGTAATATTTCGTTTAATGATTGGTTTTGATCTTAAGTATGATGCATTCAATCAGTCACAAAAAAGGCAACCTTAAAGAGTTAAGCAAATTTCCATTCGGTCTCTACTCCATCTGTACCTCACTTCACCTTCATAAAAGCTGAAAAATCTCAGTTGCTAAGCACCACACAGATGTACAGCCCGTACTCTAAATTAGGAAACAAAAATAATTGTTTTACCTGTTTGAATTTAAACAATGAACTTCTGACAAAAATCATGGTAAGACATGGGCTAACGTTTCCGAGTCCACTGCTGCATTTCAGTAAATACTTCAAACATTGCTTAAGTTTAACATGCGCAGTTATGGAAACGGGTATACCATAAAATTGATTTCAGTTTACTCATCCGCGGACCAGCGAAATCTGGAAACATCTCCGGCAATTAATTTTCTCCCGTCGCGAAATTTCTTCGGTGTTGGGGGAATTCGTGACGGGACTCGACTACGGGTTTGATCTCGAAACAGACGCGGACAGACCTCCCCGACGAATTACGAAGAAGGTTCAAGAGAGGAAGAAATTGGATTGCGGTCGCCGAGAGCTCGAACTCGGGCTGATTCACCCGGAACATCCGTGTCGAACTGAACAGTCCTGACGGGCGTTATGAGAAAACGGAAGATCATCGCGCCACGCCGAATCTGCAAGCAACCGCGAACAGCTCTTACAAGTTCCTCCAAGCTTAGTTTATTGCCAAAGTGCATTTTCGCTCAGAGTTATACAAGCTTGGCCTTGGTACAGGAATTTTAGCAGAAGACAAATTCGTGAAACTGTCGCAAACAAAATGACTTTTCGCGAACGTTTCGGCGACATGCTTCTGTGTGTGAACAGGTCTTTCCGCCGACAAAACGCTTTATCAACGTAATGTGCGCCACAATAAAAATATACATATTAACGACATAAAGGCTGTTCGCGGTAAAATGAGCATTTTTGAATTGCCTGCTTAAAATCTACTTGTGTGCGCATTATATATTCTTCAACCATTTTTAAGGGTGAAATTTCAATGGCCTGCTGATTTCATTCATCCGTTGGTCAATTGAAACATATAAAATACTAAAAGTTATAAATATTTACTCATTTCACTTTTATGTTTATTAAAAAAAAATGAATGTATTATTTCAGTATTCACAAATATTTACTTAACAATGTTAATTGAATACTATGGTAAGGAACTATTTTTTTCTCCATCTTACCAAATCTGCTGGACACTTGGAGGTCAGTGTGCTAGTTAAAATATTTTCAGTTAGGAGCAATGACATTTTTACAAGAGTTGATTTCAAAAGTGCTCACTTTGCCGTTAACAGCCGATAGCAATGTATGCGCAACAAAGGCATTGCTGTGGCACAATACTTGTTCACAAAACTGGTAAGAATCGTCACTTAGCATTAAACCTCACATCCTTTTTAGCCTAAGTTCCAAAATAACTGCAAGTTATTTACTATCACCTTCCTGTATTTGTTTACATCCATGCGTGGAGTTTAGTACACTTATTGTTAATATGTATTTCTGAATTACTTACTATTCAACCAAGCACAAATGTGTATTTTTCACAACCATGGCTGTTTTGATTCTTGAATGCCATGAAATATCTTAAGATGTAGTGAATAGATGCGAACCAAAATTATTGTTTGAGTAAACACTACTAAGATCCAAAACAGAAAAGCACATCCTCATTTACCAGCAATTTTGGAAGAAAGCGCTACCCACCATCTCCAGAACTATGAATAAAGATTCCCGCAAACACTAGCGCACTCGTTATGTTATCGAGGGACACCATAAACAATTAATAAATCAATATTTAAGACCTTCTTTCGAAGTAATAAATTAATACCACAAACAATATTTTGTCTAATGTTGTAAGGAATTTTTTTGAAAGCCACCAACATCGTCAATGAACTGTGACCATGGGTTTGACTCATTCCTCCAACAGATGTATTGAAAAGAAATTGACATCAAGACATTAAAAGCTTTACGCAACAAATGTCATTTGACATATTGTTCTCACTGTCAATGATTTTAAATTATGTGATTTTACAATAAAAAATAACTTATCTCCTTCCATGCGAAGCCTCTTGTTACCAAACAAGACAAAGCATGGATTAATAATGCCATCATGGCCGTCATTAACTAATACAGCGACATTAAATGTTCTGTAAGCAAATGTATGTATGTATATATATATATATATATATACACTGTGGTTCAAAATTACCTATACTTTTCACATTTAAATAATCTGAATATCTAGTCTGCAACACTATTACTACATCAAGCGACTTCGATCCTGATAAGAGTTACTTTTTGCTGAAGACCAAAATCACATTTGAGTTTCACTTATGTTATAGCCTTTATTGATTCAAAAATCTTTGCAGTATAATAATCGCACAATTCAAGTGTAGGGTACGAAAATTTCATACAAGTGGGTCTTTTATTTCGCACATTTATTCTATACCATTATAAACAAATCATGTGGTTTTTTTTTTCCAAGCAATAACAGTTCCCAATCCATTTCTAACTGGCATTCGAACAGACCTTCCTTCACACAGGCGTTTAAAGAAGCTATCACAACGATACTCGTGTTTGTATTCCTCAAGCACTATCACATCATAATAGCAATCGTCCAAGTCCTGGAACGCGAATTCCCCAACATCGGGATAAAAATACTCGTGCACCACGCAGTATTATATTGCAGCAAGTGATCTTGCCTACATTAGAGGTGCTCCACGAGTACAGCTGTTTTTTTCTTGTGAATATGATCATCTGCATACAATCATCGTGCCTCTCGACAACATTATTATACCAACACACAAACGTGGTTTCAATTATGCATAAAAAGCCTTCCCTATATGAGCGCACGAACTCATAGTTGGCATCACGAATATGTCTATTGTATTGCTTATGTCTCACTACAAAAGGATCCGGCGAGCTAAAACACCTGGACCTTCTTATCCAATCATGAAGCTTGTGACGGGCGGCACCACGTCAATGCACATCTTTGATTAATTATCAAACTTACAACTAAAAAAATCTTTAAAATAATGGGCTGGACCACGTCGCACTCGAAAAATTAAAACAAATAAGTAATTAGCAGGCCGGACCACGTCGCCAGACACCCATTCGAATACTCACTGTGTTTGGTCACCTGATAATTTGAGCGGCGAACTGTCCAACACGCACGAACTCTTTATCACGTTGATTTTGCTGTTAAAACCTCCAAAGTGACACAGAAGTAATAATTAACTAAACTGCGATGTTCTCGCCAGGTTTACGTTACCTCAAAAAGACTTTGAACAACCTGGGGTGCCAGGAAAAAAAGTGGTAATGTACGTTGGAATTTTCACTTGCGACAGCAACCAGCTCTGGCAGACATTTGTGTGGCGGACGAGTGATTCAGTGGTTCGTCGCCTGAGCGCAGCACCGTCGGCGGCGAGCGAGGAGAACTGCTTGTCCTGGTGGGCGCGCGCCCCAAAACGGTGACGTCCGATTACGCAGTTTCCGGCAAATTGGTCAAGAGGACGGAAGTTTGATGACGTACTGTAACATTATTGGTGTTTGACTTTTCAATCAAGGAGCCCCCCCTAAGGGAAACAGGTGTCCGCTGCGTCGGCTCACCTTATTAGGTAACATTAACCGCCATTGGGCGTGAATATCACGACCCCTCCCAGGAACAATTGATAGTCCCAACTATTTCTTGGAATTACGTTTTCTTGAGGGGAAAATAATGGAATCCTGATTTCATTGGTAGCGCTAGGTGGCGGACTTGTGTATTTAATGCCTGTTTACGCGTCCTTCTGGGTCAGTCAGCGGCCTCGAGGGGGCGAGCTTCTACCAGATAAGTAGCATTATAGTTTTGATACACAAATGTAGTCTCCTCGAGCAAATAGGTCCTTTACGTCATTTTGACGTTAGGCGAGAGCCATTATGGCCGGAAATTAAAACATTATTTAAAGCTTGCGAAATGTTGGCCTCTTAACCGAAATTTCATACTGTTGCCGTCTGTAACCAGTTTTGTAAACCCACAAGGAAGCATGTGACAAAGTCTTGATAAGGCATTTTGGTGGTTGTAACCACTGGTAACCAAAAACAAATATTATGGTTTCGGTTTTTGAAAACGAGTAAAGGTAATGATAGGCTCTATGCGAGACTCTATTGTGTTTATTATTGCCGAATAATTTAACAAACATTACGAAGGTTAGTGCATCTTGAAAAATCACATTTACTCGCGGGAGTTAAGGCTGGCATTGCTGAGCAGTTCCTCCCATTCACTTGGGATCGCGAGTAGATTAGGTATTTAACATTTAAGTTGTAATGTTAATTGATTTCCGACCTGTAAGGCGTTTCCAAATTGGGTTTCCTGGTGTAGGAAGAACAATTAGTCTGTAATGTCATGAGCAAATGTCACTGTGACAGACATAAATTCGCCATTTTGTAACGATGGTAATTTTGTGATAGCCTTCTGTATTTACCAACTATATGGCTAGTTAGAGGCATACACATAACCTGTGTGGAATTTTACAAGTATTAGCTGAATAACAGAGAATTTATTATACATCAAATTTCTTGTAGCATTTTAATCTATATTTTGGCAACCTGGCCTTTTATGTAACATTTCATAGATTTGTTACTTAAGGGAGAGGAGATAATGTTAGCTTTTCCACTAATATGTAGAACTGATAACCAATGGAAGCTTGTACACATACGAGATTTATGGCGAATGAAATGAATTCAAAGAATCATAACCAAAATAAAAGAATATTACCACACTTCCGTGTTTCTGATACAAGTCGTTTATAACTATCAACTTACACTGTACAGAAAAATATGGTTTTTGCATGGCTTTTGCCATTTTAGTGTTCTGCGGGTTTTGCTAGGTCTTATACAAATCCTGCCTTGCCACGCCCTTGGTTTAGGACGCAGCAAGGTCAGAAAGAGATAGTTAAAGTTTAAATGTGCGAAGGAGTCGCACCTAGCAGGACTCTCTTGACGTACAGTCCGTCCGAAATCTAAAGGAGATTTTAAGATACATCACGAAAGAGGACTACAAGGCTCTGCACAACGTAAGTGTATCTGATTTAAACGTTAACTATCAGCTTCATCATTGGATAAGAAGGACCAGGCTATTTAGCCTGCTGGATCCTTTTGTAGTAAGATATGAGCAATACATACACACCTGAAAGTTTCGCGAATTCAGTAACGTGTAGGCTAGGCCCACCATCTTATATAAACTCGGACAGATATCAACTGTTCATTGGTTGTATGTTCTGACAGTACAAGGTGGCGATTGGGCATACAGTTTATCGCAGGTTTGTTATCGGCTCATTCATCTCCAGGATGTGTCTAACAATGCGTTGACCAATTGCAAAGGTAATGTGAACGTAAAAGTTTGTGAATTCCTACTTGTCTCGAAATGAAAGCGCGAATTTTTCGGGTCTCTAGCAGTAAAATAGATATGTTCGTGTTCCCTATTACGAGTAGGTGCGCTTGCATAGGGAAAGCTGTTTAAGATTAATTCATACCACGTTTAAGTGTTGGTATATAATGTTGTCGAGTGGCACAATCGTCCATTTTGGGAGAGCAAAAGGTCATCTGTTAAGGGCGAGCAGTTTGACAATCCTGGGGCGATAAGAGTTTCTCAAATAGTTCAGATTCTTCTGCGCATAGGTCCAGCGTTGACCTACCCCAACCCGATACAACTGTCAAAGTCGCACGGTTAACAGTTATGAACAATTTTTTTTAGAGGCCGCGGTGGCTGAGCGGTTCGCCTGCTCGCCTCCCACCAAAGAAAAACCGGGTTTAATCCCCGGCCGGGATTTACGCATTTGGGAATCGTGCCGGACTATGCCGCTGGTCGGCTGATTTTCTCGGAGATCTCCTGTTTCCCCCGCCATTACTTTCCGACGCTGCTCCATACTCAACTCAATAATCCTCATCGGCTCTCAAGACCTCGATGTTAGGAGACACCCAAATCTCTTCACTCACTCACGTCTTTTTATATCTTAATTTTCAAAAGACAATCTCTTTCATTGAATAAAATACTTATACCAAATGTGATATAATCAATTTGCATTACAAATTGATTAGGGTAAGCACACAAACATAGCAGTGTAATTCAACTACTCGAATCAGTGAAATGGCTCCATTTAGAATCAGTAGCAAACCACTGATTGTTTCAGTGAAAAATTTTACTGATTAAATTAGTGACGTGAAATTATTTCACAGATTGAATAAGTGACGGCCAACTACAGTGGCGAATTAGATATTTTTTAAAATGAATTTAGTGAAATGATTACTTCAAATAAACATATTTGTTAGTTTACTATTTATATTGCGCAATTCACCGTAATTTGAAAAAAATTAAAAAGTTTTTGGAGAAGGCCGGGATTAAACTCACAAACCTTTCGGCTCTAGGCCATTACCTTACCATCTGAGAAGAAAATATATGCATTATAGTTTCGCAGCCAAAACGTAAAGATTTAAATTCTATGCTCTTATTTTTCGTTTTTGGTTTAATTCGTATAGTTAGGATTGTTAAAACGAATAAAACAGTATATATAAGTGTCCTCTCTTCATCACGTTATATGCAGTTTAAACCTTCAGAGTGCTGTGACAATTACATGAAAACGAAATGAAACACTTAAAAACGGAATGAAATTCTGTGTTTCAAAACACCATTTAATGAGGTAATAGGAAAGACAAACATATTTTAAAAAGTATTTTGTATTTGTTTTATTAGTTCATTTGTTGTTATTTTACTTGATACACGCTGTTTAACGGCTATTTTTAAACGTTGTTTGGCGGCCATTTTTACAGGCTGTTTAACTGATCCATCAGCCAAAAATAAACCACTGAGTAAACAGTGAAAAAAATGACTGATGAATCAGTCAAAAATTATTTTAAGGTGTTAGGGGGTGGAAGTTTTTTAAATATCGTATTTAAATCACAACAAAGCCAACATAGGAAATTTGGGTTTCGTGGCAGACAAATTTACGACGGACGTAGTAAACGTAAATTCTCTAAAATGCCAGGTACAAAACAAACAGGCGACAGGACCACATAGGAGAATAAATTCTCTACGTGGCACATTTAGCTTACCCGCAAATTGCGGCACACACAAATCACGGTGGGCACAAGGGAAAGGGGATGTGAAATCACAGGAGTTGAGTTTAACCAAAAGCGGCCAATTGAAGTACACGTAATCGTTCTATATTTTACTAATTCTTTGCCGACAGGTTTGTGGACTGCGTTATAAATTAGTGTCGTGGTATCTCTTTTTCAAAATCCCATCGGATAATTTGACAATTCCTCTTGTAGCTCATATAAACATCATTTGCTTTCAGCATCACGATGAAAACTAAATGAAGTTAGTATTAATACCAGTCCAAAATCCCGTGTATACGTGCCACGACAAAACTCACGCCCTAAGAACAACTATATATTTCGATTACACATGATAAAGTTATTTCTGACTTGCGTGTAATCGGTTTTCGTTGTGAAATCGTGCATTTTAAAATATGTAATACACTTCTATTAATTTAATTTACGTATCATACAGACATTAAATATGATTGTGAATTATTAACACATTTATGGAATCGTGTACTTGCATCTGACACGTCTTAAGAAGTTGCTGTTTTAATTAATGAGGCTACCTTCCTCTACGTAGGTGCAAAATTGTTTAAATAATTTCTTGAAAGTTTAGATGATAATTAGGCCTCGACATCTAGTTGAAAGCAGTATAATTATACACTATCTATTAAAAAGTAATTGGACATCTGTCCACAATGTTTTCTCGGTGGTTGTCACCCAGTTAGAATCTCGTAGGGCCACCTATTGCGGCTATAACAGCAGCCACCCTATCTGGCATGCTCTCTACGAGTGTTTGCAGGACATCCACGGGGATTCGTCGCCATTCCTCTTGCAACCATTCCATGAGTTGAACAATGGATTTTGGCCGCACCTGACGAGCCCTCACCCGGCGATCCAATTCGTCCCGAAGATGTTCAATAGGGTTGAGGTCGGGACTCTGGGCGAGCCAGTCCAATCGGCGAACATTGTTGTCGGCGTACCACTGCATAGAAGCCCTTGAAACATGCCTGGCATTGTCATCCTGGAAGTAACACTGGTCCATTCCGTAAAAACCCCCACAATGTTGGGAGCATTTCATTATCCAGAATGTTACAACAGGCCTCTGTGTTCATGCTACCACGGACAAACACCAGCGGTCCTAAGCCGAAAGACGTGAAACACCAGTCAACTGACGTACCGAATTACCTATCTTCACGGGTGCCCAATTACTTCTTGGTAGATAGTGTATATGGAACCAGAAACATATGCAACAGCAATGAGACAATAGTACACGTGCCTCACCTGGGACTCGAACCAATAAAACCACGTACCAGAATCTAGAGGAGTGCAACAACTGCATTACGGAAATAGGATTCAGAGCATCCACTTCTGATATAATCAGTCTAATGTTTTGTATATAGGGTTTACAAACTTGAAATATTTACAAGGCCATAAGTTTTAAAATATAACATATGTGCATTAAAACACGCACGTTTACGTAGCCTAACGTAGCGCTACTTGTGTGAAGATTTTTGTGGAACTCGGTTGATTGGTTCCTGAGAAGTGGTATTATATAATATATTTATTTGGTGCTATGGTACGAAATTACCTGACAAAGGGTTTTTGTATAGCATTCTTCTAGTAAGTACTGCATGCATACGAAGTTTGGTTGAATTTTGGTTATATTGTTTGATAGAGACACAAATATTTTAGAAAAATTGGTTATGACCACCATTTTGAAAACGATTGCCTGACTTCGCTTAAATAATGCACGTTTAATCGCCTTTCTGTAGTATTACTGGTGTGCGACGATATTGCGGAAATTTGTTAAATGATTCCTAAATATGCCAAGATTTTTCATTTTCTCACTTACCTGGTAAAATTTTACAAAATAATGGTAAAGGGGATCTTTATAGACATTATTGATGCTTGATACTAATACTGTTAGCATACAAAATTTGGTTAAACTTTGTTGAACTTTTTAATGTAAACAACAAACTGATCTATACTATATATATCATTAAAAAACTATCTGCTGCACCTAAAACACGTAAGATTAAATGCTCTGTCGTAGCACTACTTGCATGGAAAATATGGTGGGAATTGGTTGATTGGACCATTACAAATGGCATAAAACCCTAATTTTTTCACAAAAGGAGGAAAACTTATGTATTAGCACATTCGAGGACTGTCATATATAACTGCCAGCGTATAAAGTTCGGGGAACATTTTGGAATACGAAGTAAAACTATTTTCATGGCTATTTTGAAAATATGTGACTATCCATTAAGCTCTATATATTTAGATGCAATAGAAAAGTACACCTTGTGGCACATATTTTGAGGGCATTACATCAGCCTTTTTACCACTTGGTTAATTTCAATAAATATTTATTTTGATAATTTTTTTTACAGAAATCTTATGTAGATAACAACAATTTTTTCAAACAATTCTGATAATAACAGTTCTAAATGTGTGATCAAACATCACTCGGAAAATAAGCAGTACTACGAAAAATTATACAGCATAATGTTCAGATTTTTTTTATATTTACCAAATATTTACATAAAAAATTTTCAAATTAAAATGCTTAATTCCTTCCCCATTTTAGACAAAGTTCTCTTATGTTTATTTGATTTAACAAAGTGCCAGTATTGCTCTCTTAACGTTTGGAAATATCATGTTTCTAGATTAATTTACCAAAAAAAAAAAGTTAAATATCTCGAACTATTCTTCTATTTACAACGTTGTGTTTCACACTAATTTCGAGAATGAATGTACTTCTAGGATAAAATATGATAATTTATAGACTATTGTAGCCTAGTGATTGCTGAAAATTGCTTACTTCGTTTTTCCAATGGTGGGAAGCAGTTCTGTACGACAAGTACATAACTTTACAGAGAGTATGACTTCGTTACAAACTTTCGACAAGCTGCTATACGCGATTAACGCGTATCGCACACAGAAATGTACCCTCCCTCACCACCAAACTTCGATTAGTCTGTCGCAATAAGCCGTTTTTCATCTTAGTAAGGAGTGTGCTTAGTAATCAGGCCTAAGTTCCTGTAGCCCACAAGTAAATTTGCACACATGGAGGAAGTTATTCAAAACGATGCTAGTTCAGCCAGTCTAGATATGATATACTATGCTCCTAGGGTAGGCATTAATAACATATGATATACTATGCTCCTAGGGTAGGTATTAATAACATAAGTTAATGTACACCTTACGCTTTAAATATGAATCAGTGACAATTTCACTGTTTCAATCAGTCAACAGTACATAATTGATTCAACAGTCACTTCAGTGAATTTGACTGACGAATCAGTGAAAAAATGCCAGATTTCCGTCACTTATTGATTCAGTGACATTTTCCATTGATTCATCAGTCTTTAAAATACCATTCTGCGAGGTAATATGAACACACGGCCTTTCATTCCGTTTTTACGTCTTTCATTTTGTTTTCATGTAATCGTCACAGCGCTCTGTTTGGATTTTTAAACTGCATATAAGGTGGAAGAGAGTGCACTCACATATACTATTCGTTTTAACCATCCCAACAGTGCCAATTACACCAAAAACTAAAAGTAAGAGCATAGAATGTAAAATTTCACGATTTCGCGGCGAAACTATGAGGCATATATTTTCCTCTCATTATTTTCAACATGGTGTGGTAGCGGAGATGGAAGGTAACGGCCTAAAATCGAAGTGGAAACGATGTGCAATTTCAATCCCGGCCACCTCTGAATGTATTATTTTAATTTTTAAAATTACGGTAAATTGCGCAATATACGAGTATATATGAGTATTTCGCGTAATTATTTGGCTACATTCAATAAATTCAATCAGTGAAATTTTTTTCACTCAAACAATTGGTGGTTTTCCACTGATTCTAAGTGGAGCCATTTTCACTGATTCGAGTAGTTTAATTTCGAATGAGTGGCAAAACACTGATTCGCAGTGAAATTCGAGTGTAATGAATTAAAAACCATTAAATATTTTAAGTGATTTTTGTTATTTCTCGTTTCCTCATTTCTGTATGACATATATTTTGATTTCGCTGTTTTAACGTAACCCATATGACATCACTGCAAGATATTTTTCGTTTTACGATATACATTTCAACGCATAGAATTTTAGTGTGTCGCAGAGTATGGCATAATGTTCGGTACTACGCAAAATCAAATTACAATAAATATGAAAGCTAAACAAACATAATTTACAAACCCCGACCGAAAAACGTATTTTTTTTTCTTCTTGTCGCTGGCGATAGTGTTTGATTGGCGCATTTTTTCGATTCTCACTGAACGCTTGCGATGAGATCATCCGAGTTTAAAATGTCATGTAATTCCGATTCCCAGGAGTTTGAGATATCTCAAACGGTAGCCAAAGTATTCCATAGTTTTTATCCGAGCGATCGATCAGTACTCACTTCTTACAGTACTCGAAATCTCGTGCGAACACGAGTTGTTCGTCTCACGCTTGTAGTCGAATTTTTACACACTTCATTATTACATTTTCCACATTTACTGAAGCCGTTAAGTCTTCCTATATGTTTTCGTTCGTTTATAATACGTATAATGTTTTAAAATCTGATTGTTCAGTATTAAAGACACTGCATCATGTCTGTTGTTGGCATCTATAACATTGTTTTGAATTTAACTGCCTTTTATATAACTGTCTGTAATCTGCGTTCGCCGCACCTTCGGCTGCATGAACTTTCTATATTATAATTATGCAATTGGTGACACCGTCCAGTGAAATAATGAACATTCAAGCCACGTATTAGAATAGACGAATAGCTGCACGGAACTAGTCAGTTCTCTAATCCAAGCTGCAAGGGAAAATTCTCGAGTCTTACAAGTATTCGAATACAAAATATCAGATTCTTGGAAAAATTAAAGCGTGCACATTACTACTTGAAACAACTACAAGCGCTCCAGGTTATAAAGGCCGTTATTACAATGACTTCACGTAATACTTAACTCGTATTTCGCTACATTCTCACGCGTATGTAAAACGTTGGTCTTTCTGAGTGGCATACAGGATGAGTCAACCGCGCCTATTTTTCTGTGTAGCCTGTTCACGATAAAGTGAGCACCTTTGACGCCCTAGTTACTTTTTCCTTTCAGCAGTTCTTTATACTTTAACAACATTTTTAAAATATATACTGCCTTGCAAGTAATAAAAACAGTGCATATATTCCACCGCACTCGGAAGCTGACGCCTGAGGCTAAAATACAATACATTTATTGAGTGTTATTCTAAATGAGAGAGCTTTCAAAAGTGCATCACTTTACCAAGAATGGGCTATAACTATACAACCCTCGTACATATATACCCATATAGCAAAACAACAATCGCAACAGAACACCACGTGCGCGCATATTGGATGTCGTCAGTACAGTAGGCGGTGTTATGTCAGCATTCCGTCCAGAAGCAGTCACTTATTAAAGAACGCACGTCCGTTTATTGGGTAGGAACAGGTTATTGCGATGTTTACAGAACACGTCGGCACGTGATGATTGTGTCTTTAGTGAGAAACATCTGCCTTGCTTCGAGCCAATGCGTTTCTTCTCGTGAAATAAAAATACAGCCACTGCGTTGACGGAAAGGAATCAAAGGGCGCGTGCTGTTTTGTGGCGATTTCTCTGTTTGCAAGCCGCTGATTGGCGCAGGCCGACAACGGCGTCGAATGCTCAGCTAAAAGGCGAGGCGTCGTAACGAGTACGTTTACAACGCGGAGATCAGCTACACGCGAGACAATTATTTTACAGCGGAGATGTTTCGTTAGATGTGCGCGGGTTGAACAGATACGAAAAATTGGCGCGAGAAACACGCCGGGTATATTACGACTAGGGATAGGGAAATTTGGCTAGTTCAGTGACCTGTAGACTAGACTCCACAGTATTCTATACAGTCGAGCCCCAGACGTTTTTTCATTGGCTGCTGCCCCAGTGACACCTCGCACCAGGCAGTATGGGACTCGCTTCGTGTTCCCTTGCAAGCCTGCTACTGGATCAGGGTCGTCTAGGGAGTGCATAATAAACTCTGAGTCATTAGCAAAGGTGATTTATGTGTACGCGCGTTTGAAATCTGTCTTGACCTGAAACGAACCCGCGAAATTTTTCTATCCCTGATTATGATGCTTTACGCATTCTAACATTTAAGTTTATAGAAGAAGTTGCGAAAATATGGCGTCCGTAATTTAAACAAACAAAATTAATTGTTTGTGTATGGGCAGTGAAATAATTTGTTGTTGAAACCAAATTATTCTGATGTTCTTATTAGGTTACCCGGAACAAAGATTTGGTAAATGCAAATCAAGAACCGTTCTGATCTACGTAAGTCAAACTGTTCCGGTTAGTATAAAAAATTCGAAAGCTCGATCGAGAATCGAACCGAGCCCGAGGGATACGCACTAGCAACCTCAGCTTAAGTGAATTTCTATGAAGATGGAATGTTTTTAAATACATACATTTCACATACTGTGCAATGTGCAAGTACACAACATTTCACATACTGTGCAATGTGCAAGTACTCAACATTTCACATACTGTGCAATGTGCAAGTACTCAACATTTCACATACTGTGCAATGTGCAAGTACTCAACATTTCACATACTGTGCAATGTGCAAGTACTCAACATTTCACATACTGTGCAATGTGCAAGTACTCAACATTTCACATACAGTGCAATGTGCAAGTACACAACATTTCACATACTGTGCAATGTGCAAGTACTCAACATTTCACATACTGTGCAATGTGCAAGTACACAACATTTCACATACTGTGCAATGTGCAAGTACTCAACATTTCACATACTGTGCAATGTGCAAGTACTCAACATTTCACATACTGTGAAATGTGCAAGTACTCAACATTTCACATACTGTGCAATGTGCAAGTACACAACATTTCACATACTGTGCAATGTGCAAGTACACAACATTTCACATACTGTGCAATGTGCAAGTACACAACATTTCACATACTGTGCAAGTACATATTTAAAATTGTATAGCTTTACTTTTTAGTTTCCTGTTGAAAATTTACATCGAGATGTTTATACCATTATTAAGCATCATTGTATACACTAACAAACGCAGTCAGTATCCCGACTGTCCCAAAAAAATGCAAAAAAAAAATACAACGTAGCTGTATTTTCGAGCGAAAGTAATCAGATGAGTGGTCAAACAAATACTTAGATTATACTCAACAAAATATTTTATTGGCCGTCATAATTTCGATTGGTACATCAGAGTGGTTTTGTTTATGCAAGCGTGTACTGAGGGCGGGATAAAAAAAAATCAATTTTGTTGCTTTACAAGTTTTGTCTGTTTAAGAAAACATTTTACTGGGTCAACTAAATATATTTTTGACCATATAAAAACTAATATTTTGTTGGCTTTTCTCTCGGTGTCGTGGATCTGGATGCCTTTGAGATGAAATTTTACTTGCAAGATTGACTACTTCTAGGAGACCACTGCTAGAAACCATTCAGAGATGATTTATTTCTGGTTTAATAACGGATACAAAGAAATACATATACTGTCCCCCGAGTACCTAAAATATAATTCTTCCAGCTATATCAGACGTTAGATTTGTACACATTATATGTTATTATCAGGAGACCAAAAATATTCAAATATATTCCTGTGTGCACCCATTCATTGTACTGAAGTGAGGCACTGCTAATACTGTTTTTTTTTTTTTTTTGCCATGGGCACCAGAAATGGGTACGGGGACATATCATCCTTTTTCTTCTGTGCTGAATGTTAGACTTCCATTTTCAGTTTACCTTCGCAGCAAACAACTAAATGTTAACAAATGTTCTGCGAGGTGATGGAATAAAGGAAGCGAGCATTAGTCTGGTATAGACACATTTAGTTCTAGACTTTACGCGGGTACGAAATATTCTGTGATCTCCAGACGAGGAATAAAAATTCACTTGTCATGTGAAGCACGTTTATTACTAAGCAGCTCCGTACTATTTAAAAATAAATTACGCTTCTGATCAGGTGAAACAGTGAAGCAGACAAACTGAAATATTCGTTGTTAACTCAAGAAAATTGAAGAATTTTCTCTTCGCTGTTCGCAGCCACGGAGATAGACCTCGTCCTTTCCGATACATCTCGTAAGGAGTGGATATCGTTCTCTATGCTACAGTTACACTGTAGTACTACGAGATGACTTTTCCCGAGATTTGTGTTTTCTTTCTGTCCGCAAATGCTGTTATTTCGGGCTGGGCAGCAAGTTTCAAATATTTCCTCTCTTGCGCTAGAAAATTCGGTATCAAGAAATGTGCATTTTTAATAGATCTATTTTGAGTATTTTTAGAAAATTATAGTCCTTATTTACTAATGTATTACTGAAATGTTGATGAACTGCAGTGGCGTGGTTGCCGATAAAGCAGCCTGAATTTAATTCGGCCCTCGCAGATGGACAAGCTGTAAAGACTTGATGTATGTACTGCCTCTATTTGCAACCGCATGCTAATATGTACTGGGCACAATTATTGATTTTAGAACCTTTAATACGATAAAGGACGTTTGATTGGGTCAATAAAAGCTCGGCTTCCATTGGTTGATGACCCGCCAATAATGAACGCTGTAAGTAATGGGTAGTGCCCGGTGTGCTATGCACCAATAGGACGATGGTGAGTTCTAACATAGAACCAACAGAAACTGTGTTTTTTGCAGTAGTGGGGATAGGTGACTCACTTCTAATTTTTCTTGAGTGCCAGTAAATGTGTGCAGACTTCAATCTGTTAAATGAGCTTAACCACGTCTTTTTCGTCGGATTTTGCTATACAGACAGGATGTTTCAAAACATGTGAGCTCCACTTTACATGTGGACAGGAGAAACTAAAAACAAAAATAAAATATCACTTTGAGTTCTGCTGACGTAATATCACGCCGTCTGAATTTAATCGAGTTTTATGGAGTTTGCGGTGATATTTCAACATATGCATTATTTACAGGGACATGGGCAAGGAAATATTACTTCGCCTGAACTTTACATAAGGTTCTTTGCAAAAATTATATTACGTCCGCAATTATATTACGTCCGCAACAATCAAAGTGTAAATTGCTGAAATGAACATGATGGATTGTACATTATTTTACATAGGGAGAGTTGACTGGCAATCAAGACAAAGCTAGAAGTAGATATCCTATATTCATGACTGCATCACCACCATGTATCCATTTACAACCGTCCTATTGGTATATACAATAAACAACTTCCATTACTGGTTGGCCCTCTGCCAATATAATGCCGAGTTTAAAGTGTCTAAATCAACTGTTCTTTCCTATGTAAAATAATGTACAATGTGATCCTGTTAATTTCAGAAATTTACAATTAAAAACAGGTGGGGCAGCGGTTGCGCAGTGGCTACGGCTCTCGCCTTCCACCACGGCGATTCGGGTTCGATCCCCGGCGGGTTAACTTCCGGATTCTAGCATGTGGGAATCGTGCTGGACGATGCCTCTTGCCAGCGGGCTTTCTCGGGATACTTCCGCTTTCCCCGTCCTTGCATTCCAGCGCCGCTCCATCCGGGGATGACAGGCACCTACGGGTCCCAGCTGAAAAGCCCGTCACTCGGAGAGTGTTGCGTCGCCCTGGGTTCACTTCCCAATCCAGTTTTTTTTTTTGTTACCCCAAGATATGATCCTGTTTGTACTGCAATAGGGAGGTAAAGTTATCGTTATTGGAGGTATTCAAAATAACAGTCTTCGGCTTGAATTTACGGCTGCAGTCGTCGTATTCTTTAAGAAATACCAGGTGTTTGTCGAATACGTTGGCAGCCTCCTTAAACACGCTGATGGCTTCTGAACTAATTGATACGTCATGCAGGACCTATTGGCTGGCCCGTACGTACATCCATTAAAATTTGATTTGTGGGGCCACTTGAAGACAATCTCAACATCGAAATACTTCGTAAGAGTGTCTAAGAAGATTGCCAAAGTATTCGACAAACACTTGCAATTTTTCAAATAATACGATTGCGCGTGTCCATTCAGGATGAAGGTGGCTATTTTGTACACCCCCTGCAACGACAAGCAGTACCACGATATTTCTGTACAAACATGACTAACTTGGGGACCAGGTAAATGGGCCAGATGTTTACATTATTTTGGTTTTATTGTTTTAATTTCCTCTGCCCACATGTAAAGTGGGTCTCAAATGTCAATATTAAAGTATGAAAACTAGTATGAATTTTAAGTGCAAAGGTCGAATGAATTCAAGGTTTTGACAGCCAGTGTGTGGCAAGACGTTATAAAAGAAACCAACGACTTCCCATGTAAAAAATTCGGTATCATCTAATGCAAGGAGGAATGGAAATGAACATAGTGTTGGTAATGAATCACATTATATTCCTTCCTATTTCAGGGATGAAACATTGCTACAGTAACTTCTGTCATTTTCTCAAGACTTGTGCCTGAGAAAAGTGGAGCGAAAAGTTTTGATTGTCAGTTGGGAGCATTTGGTGCTGGAACAATTGGTAAAGGCTGTTCACGGTAAAGTGAGCACTATTTAAGACCCTTGACTGTTTCACTTTTCAGCAAATTTTTGTCTTTCCGCCACTTGTTGGTGTAAAGATTGCCATGTAAGTTACCTAATAAATACAGTGTATACATATTAACACATTCAAAAGTTAACATCTGAGGTTACAATAAAATTCATAAATTTGCTAGTACTCCTGTTGTGAGGGCCTTAAAAAAAATGTTCACTTTACCGTGAACGGCCTATAGTGTATTTGTTTACTTACGTACTTCTTCCATACGATATGTCAAACCAGAAATCTTACCTTGAGTAGGTATAACTTACAGCGTGTAGAATTATGCTGAATTACAATGTCGGAGTTGCGTGGACAAGTGAAAACTGCAAAGAAAATATACGAGCCATTTTAACTATAGCTAACCGTTTTGTTGACACGGCACGATGAATCTAGCGTACACTTTAAAAACTGTAATTTTTACTGAAAATTTTTTAGTAATTTTACAGATATTTTAACAGTAAAAATATCTCTCATGTAAAACTATTCGTTTGTAAAACTACAAGGGCCGTGTTTGTAGCAGAACTCAAGAAATGTTTGTACTATACTGATCCGCATCCACGAGCTTCAGCAAAATGGCGGACACTCAACAACGTAAAATCATATTATATAGCTGTTTGTGTAAAAACTACGGGTGATGTAAATTGTAGTTGCGTGCAAACATAAATGTATTGCGAGTTTGAATAACGCAACATGCTTAAACCACTCAAATAATCATAATATAACTACAATTTAATCAAACGTGACCGTAATACTCAATAACTGTTAATGTTTTCTTGCTACACCGAACTGTTAAAATGAATTACAGCACCGGTAAATGTATTCTTCTTAATCAAATAACTTCCTTGGCATTTTGCAAGTACTTGGAGTTATATTTAATATACAAATAACCGCTAAGTTTATAAGTCAAATTGGTCTTGTGGTTAGGTGTGCATAGGCTAATTAATATAAGGGGTCTGGGTCCTAGTCCCCGTGCTGGCAAAGTGTAATAATTTTAATTCATACACTTAATTTTGAAGTGTTATTTTTAAGATATTCTCTTTTATTAATCCACATTTGTTTTCTAGAAGAAAAAATAATTGTACATACATTTTTCAATAATGTAAGATGTTATACAAGACAATCATTTGTAATATTGCAAATATATGTTTTGCAGATTTTACAAGGGAACTGATTGTAGTTTTACAAAGGAAATTCTTAGCAACTGGGTTTCCAAGGATATTTCTTGTGAAAGTACAAACATGTTTTAGAGTGTAAGGTCATATGTGGATCATAGCCCCCACTACACTAGAAGCTGTTGGACCTTCATGTGTATGCCACTTGCGACTACACATGTGGAGGTTTCAGTGATGAGACCACAGCCCAGCGAATTAACGGCGGGCACTTTGAACATCCGATAAAAATATCGCCCGAGTAACAAAGAGTTACGGACCCTTTTGTGGGCTACTAGTTCGGCTCTTATGGCTGTAATGTATAGCGTGCGTATTAATGCGTATCGTAGTTACATTGTGTATCACATGTGGAACGTTACAAAACAGACGCTACTGCCTTCATCGCAGCGCTACTGCATAGTTGGTCTGGTGACCCACACACGACCCATGCTGCTATACACGGCCCCGTTGTGCACCACTTGTCAAAACAATACCTGTGGAGGAGGCAGCAGGCGAGATTGGCAACCTTAGAAACCATAACGGCGAGACGGAGTGGAATGTCTAAAACTGTCATAGCAATTTGCAAATAACAATAGAAAACGTGGGTCCAGCAAACATCAGGACATTACTGGACAATTGTAGTAAACCACAAGCAGACTCCGCGTCCAGCGCACAACGGGAGCCAATCACAAGGCATTACGCCAATCCACACACGTGGAGGGGCTCGAAGAGTGGATTGGGCTGCGAGGAAGGACATCGAGGCAGTCGGCGATTGTCGAGGGGCGAGGTCAGCTGCTAGACCTGGTGCGGCGACGTCCTACCACGGGGCGGCGAGGTGAGACCAGGTGGGTTCCGTCTCTATCATGCTCTCTCTCTAACCTCATTAACCTTCCTTACAGTACTCTCTTCTGTTTGCCTCATATCCGCAGATGTCATCAAATACTCTATCTACTCTTTCTATAATTCATATTCTCCTTAGCTTACACTTATACAAAATACTATCCTTACTTTTCACGTTCTTTTTATGAGTGGAGTTAGATCATAACAATACGCTAGATTCACGGCACCCCTGAGACCAAACGATGGGTCACAATATAAAATCGCCCATATATCTTCTTCTCAGTTTTCATTTCTCTACTCCGCCAGCCACTTTTACGCGGTGTACCGAAATAGCGAACTATCTAAAGAAACTCTCCGCGTTTTCCGTTTGACATAACATACTGAGCAGAGAATAATATTCCCCCTAGAAGCAACCAAATGGAAGGGAAAATGTGTTCACCTCTTTTCCGTGAAAAATGAGCAGTTTATTTATTTTTTATTTTTATTTATCTGGTAGCATAACGGTGTCATTACCAGATTACGGCGGTTACAGATCTGTAGACTATTCACAGCATCTTCAAACGTTTTCACTCAAACCTTCGAAAAAAACTCGCCTTGTAACTTATGATGTGTTTTGGTTGTTTCCCAAGTATGTAATGTGTCACCAGCGTTTTAGACATCTGTTTCGGTAAACGTGTATGTTTGTTGCCTGTAAATCACAATATTGCATATATATTTAATATTGATAAGAATTGGGTGACCATAGGTGAGTTGGTAATGACTGGTAAGATATAGTTTTCATGAGAAATACTGTTAAACTGAGTGTGCACTGTCATTTCTATGTAATTGTCCACACTTAATTACACTTAGTTTGCATGTGGCAGATGGACTGGCTAAAAGTAGAACTTGAGTATGGCTTCAGAAAAGTTGGAAGTAAGCATGGATGGACAGTATCTTTTGCTGTGACACTACGGTCAAACTTGGGGAGGAAATTTTGCATTCGCCTCGCATCTGCTAGGGTGTCCTTTATGTTAAATGCCGTCACACAGTAGTACTTAGTAGTATGTGCCGCAGTGTATCTGAATGTTGTGATACGTTCAGTGGACCTGCATATAGTTCCAGCGTTGTGCGGGGTACTGTAGGGCGCCCACTAGACCGCTAATTACATTCATCTCCGCTCTCGCCCCATCTGGTGTGCGTGTGTGTGTGTGTGTGTGTGTGTTTCGTACCACCACAGCTGCACTGCAGCTAAGCAGGTATGGGTAGAGCCAAGACTATACGGAGAATGGCAATAGAACCGAAATAATACCGAAATGCACGTTAATACACCGCCAAACACCAAAGTGCAAGTTATATCTCAGTTTAAAAAAATAAATAAATAAAATTTAGCCAAAAAATATTATTTTATCTGTGCAACAATGACCAACAATCTGTATCCAATAATGTACAAAGTGAGAGATAGTAAGAAAGTTCTCAGATGATGGGAAGAAAAAAATAATAATTTTAAGATGTAGTGAATACCAACAGTAAATATTGAATGCCATGTCGATGAGAAATGATCGTTCAATGAGAACCGCAAAATTGTGAAAGGAAATAAAAAATAATTTTATTTCCAGTATTGAATGTTTTTTTTTCTTTGTAAAACCATATCCAAGCCATTAGTGTAAGACTGTAACAAAAAAATCCACACTGTTTAGGAATATCAACATACTAGTTAGGAAGATGCAAACCCGTTAACAAGTGATTTTTTAACATATGATAGAGCTCTTCGTTACCTTTGTTCAGAAAAATTATTTTCTCTTGTATATGCGAAAGCATAAACATTATAAGATTTTAATGGAAATATGCATATAAAAATAAATCATCAAAAGTTTCTAATAATAAAATTTGTATTAAAATATCACAGTACAATGATGGCTCTAATAATGCACAATTTTAGTTATGACGTTTCAATTTCTAAGACTTTCATAATAAAACCGATAACAACAAAGTAAGGTATTTCTAAAACCGAAAGTTTCCTTAAAATAACACCACAAAATCTTGCTCCTAGGCAAGGGTAATCAACTCAAGAAATACGAAGATGGGAGGGAGCCATGGTGGCTCAGCGGTTAGCCTGCTCGCCTCCCACACATGCCAACCGGGTTCAATCCCCGGCCGGGTCACTCCCGAATTTTCGTATGTGTGGAATCGTGCAGGGCGATGTCTCTTGGACGGCGGGTTTATCTCAGAGATCTCCCGTTTTACCCGCCCCTTCATTCCGGCGCTGCTCCATAATCACCTCAACCACCCTCATCGGCTCTCAAGACCACGCTGTTAACAGCCGCCCAAATCTCTTCATTCGCTCACGAAGATGGGAGGCCCGCTGCACTTTCTATACAATCAGTCATCGCCGGTCATTAAGAGACAAGTTTTCGTATTTGGGCAAGGTTGCAACAACGTTACCTTCGGACGGCGTTGTTCCGGGTTCAAATCCCGGAATTATACTCTATTCGTGGTTACTTTGTATTTTTTTTTTGGAATCACTGCTGTCCAGCGTATTGTTATGTTTTCAAATGTGAGCCATACAAACTACGGCGTGGAAACGTAATTCTGATGAAGAATACAATATTATTTCACTAAGTCATATAATGAAAACTACGGTCGTAGAAGACAGGTCTGGACACTCGCCTATCTGACAATGTTAGCGAATTGTTCCCCTTATTGACTGATTTAGTTCATACAGTTGCCGCACAAACATACCAGTGTCGTTAGCATTGCTGGTATAGGGATAACACCAAAGATATATGAATGTAATTTTCCCATTTTAAGAACAAATTGTAATTCCAAGATCCATGAGCTGAATGGGTCAATAAGGGCGTCAACTTTTCAAACTAGTGTCCAGACCTGTCTTCTACGGCCGTGATTAAGACAATTAAAAGCTCACATCCTGTTACATTATAATTTACAACACTTTACATCTTACGTGAATACCTTAAACTGCACCAGCGGAGCGTGTTACGTTAAGTTACTCTTTTCCTGCAAGTCTTTATACATTATCTAATAAACTACAGCCATGTCTCGAACTAAGAGTTCATCTCCTTACAGCTGAAACGGCATTAACTTTGCGTTGCCGAAGGCTGATTTCTATCACAGCTACTGCGGACGAAACTCCATCTGCTGGTTCATGTTGCCCCGTCGTCGGCTGGATGTTGTGAGACGCGAGCTCGACTCTTCCGCGGCCTTATACAGAGTGATTCTCAATTAGAACAACAAACTTCGGGAGGTGATTCTTCATGAAAAAGTAAAAGGGAAACATATGGGACACTTTATACCGAAACCGAATATTAAAGGAGGTATGAGCCATTAAAAAAAAAAAAAAAAAAAAAAACGAGATTTTATACGCTTATTTGTGCAAAATATCGGCTCTTACGTTGAAGGTCCCGATAACATACAATAATGTTCCGAGAGTTATCATTGTATTTTACTTCGTTACCGACATTTTGCACAAATACTGTTTGAAACCTCGTTTTCTAAGGGCTCGTGCCTCCCTTAATATTCGAGTTGTGTTTAAAGTGACACATATGTTTTCCTTTTAATTTTTTCATTAAAAAATCACCTCCCGACGTTTGTCGACCTAATTGCGAATCAACCTGTATATCGCGGCCCTTTACAAATTACTCCGTTAGTTTGCAAAATGCTCCTGCGGCTCGTGTCCTGATTGGCTCGCGAGCGCTTCGCTTCCATGACCTCGCTCGCCTAGGAGGTGTGCTGGCGCGTTCATACAAGTACCACAGCAAGGGCTTGCCCATAACAATACGTAGACGTATATTCAATAAGTAGCTATGTCGTCATTACTCAGGCTATTTTTTGACTCTGGGGATTACGTTTTGAGCAAATTATTGCGCTTCATTTCACTTACCGATTTACTTATCATTTGTAGGTTTGTGCTGCTGCCAAAGGAAATTAGTGAAATCGTAATCAATGTTAGTCTGTTTAGACTGGCTAAACACAGTGGCGGCAAAAATATAAAAAATTTATTGGCTTTGGTTTGTAATGCATTATGGTTGTTTGAACGAATACACTGTAACGTCTCATTATGCAGAACATCTAATTATTATTGTTAAGTATTACAGTGGTATGGAAATATAGCGTACGAGTGCACACATGTTTATTTTATAGAAATGCTATTGTTGTGACGTATTCTACACATAAGTTTATTATTCAGTAATTTTTTTATTTTTATTTTATTTTACAAATTTACCATCGTACACGCAGCAGTTTAGAGGTTATTATTCACATATTCAATATTACGTATTTATTTTCATATTGTTCAGTTTTGAGCTGCATGTTAATTTCTGTAAGTTGGTAATGGTTGATAACCACATATTGATTGTAATCTCAAGGAATGCACACTGATGTAAGCCCTACGTCACACAGGAAAATTAAAATCGGGTAACCGACGCCAAATTGAGTTGTTGAAAGAATGTTCTGGTCTCCATCTTGTTTGAAATGGGTCACTAACGTAACAGATCGAGTAGACATGAGCTCCGTCAGAATAGTGAAAAATTATAATTTAAAAGTGAGTTTGACCCCGGCAAATATTATACGGTTTACGTAAATAGCCGACAGAGTGTTTTAGAACTGTCCCAGAAAATATTTAAAGTGTGACATATGTATAGCTGTGTGGAGGCGGAGATAAGCCTGGATACAAGGAAACATGCTGGTAAGATGTAAGTCTGTTGATGTGCTGTGGTGATTTTTAGTATTTTGCAGTGTGTGTTCTGTCACATACACATTCAGTTGTTTGTTTGCAAAACCCTACCTACATGTTGCATAAAAATTACGCATATAAATATAGCTCTATTTGTCTTCACATACATTAAAGAACCCCAATTATTTTCAGTGGCTAATACCCATACGTGGGGAGTAAATATTATTTCTCACACTATATATCTTACAGTCTTCTCCACAGCACAATTATTTTCAGTGACGCTCATGCGTGGTGCCGTAATGAGCCCTAATTTGCATATAGAAGTCAGCCCTATATCCCCAGCTAATACAATTCTTTTCAGTGGTGCCAATAACGTGAGGGCCTGAACACTAGAAAGTGTTGTTTTGTTTTTTAAGTGTGCTCAGTTTTCGAGGAAGCTAATAGCCTATGAGTAGGGCCAACAAAACTAAGTACAGCCGAAGGGAAACAGTACCGATTACAATGGACACGAGCAATGTTTCTGATCCCACACTACACCAGGGTACAGAGGGGGATTTAGTCACAGAACCGGGTCATGAGCGAAACGATGATATTAGCTCCGTGTCAAGTGCGTAATAATTTCAAGTAGCATATACTGCCCTACGTGATACTAAGGGAAGAGCTGAGAACACAAGTATACGACGAAGTATTGAGGGCCACCAACAGACTACAAGAATCCATTACACTTAATTCATCCCGCATGGATAGCTTGGAGGACAACATCATGAAACTTATCGACTTGGAACAGGTAGCGGAACAAGTGAATGTGTAAGTTAGGGAACAAGTAGGGGCAGACATAACCTCGTTAGACCAGCATGTTGAACACCGCCTATCGCAGTTCGAGCAAGCTAGCGGCAATGATAAGTGTCAGTCGAATGAGCGTTGGGACAGGATGGCTAATAGTATAAATCAAGGTGAAACGGAGGTTGGTAACTTAAGGAACATAGTTGAAGGAGTAACAGTTTCTATGGGAGGCCTACGGCTAAGAGAAGAGCTTAGTGTAGACTGGGCCCAGGCACTTTCAGCACCAGCCTTGTTGCAAGCCACATTAAATATTCCGGCAGAACAACAAACACCGCATCGAAATCTAGTAATTCGGTTGGAACCATTTTGCATCACCCGTCGAAGCTATGGGTTGAACAGGTCCCGAGGTCTGAAGGACGCGCCGGAGAACACCTAATTACTTTTCTCAAAAGATTTGAAAAATATGCAAGTGTTTTTGGCTTATCAGATGCAGATACGCCACTCTGCCTAGCTCTTAGTTTCCGGAACACCGCATATTATTGGTAGGAGATGAACAGACCGATCATTTCCAATTTTGCTGAATTTAAGGAAATATTTACTGAGCACTTCTGGAATAAGAAAATCCAGGGTAATCTTCGTGCGCAGCTACACAGTGAATGGTTTGTTCCTGATAAAGGCAGAAGGCTGGAATTTCACTTAGCAGAGATGTACGAGAAATCCATATATTTGAACCCGCCCCTGTCTAATGAAGAATTCATGGCTATGGTGCTACGACAGCTTCTCATTCACTACCAATATTACTGGACTGGAAGGCATCCAGAAGACCTGTCCACTTTCAGGGAAGATCTCCTGGCGTACGATCATATTGATCGCCTGCAAAATATAGAAACTGCAGCTAACAAGGCAAACAAAGTGCTCACGGCAGAAGATCGCCTCATGCTTGTTACGCCCCTTTGGAGCGCAGCAGGGCTAAAAGGAAGGCAAGGAGAAGGATGCACACCATTAAAAAAAATCAAGAAAGCATGGACACAAAAAAATCCAAAATCAATACAAATATATTGAAGCCTATCTACACATTATCACCAAGAACAACTACTTTGCAACTTGAATTGAAAAATGTAAATTGCATCTGTAAATTCCTGTTGCTTGCTACCAATCGGTGAACTAGGCGAAGGAGAGAACACACATGCACTGGAACAAACAGAATAACAATAATATTAATATATCCTGAGAAATCACCCAACCAGAATAAACACTTGAGAAATCCCATTAAAAAAGGTAAAATTACTCCCTGAGTAAAGCAAGCACCATTACAACTTTCAAAGTAAAGGTACGCCTGATGATTCACTAAAAAGTACAACATGGAATACTGATTTCAAAAATACCATCGGGAAGGAACAAAAACCCTCATTACACTTAACCATGAGCATAACGGCATGCCATAAAATATCCACTAAACTCCTTGGCATTAAAATTCTTTTGGCAAATCGTAGTCCAGCAGACCATTCCAAAAAAAAAAAAAAAAAAAAAAAAAAAGGAGAATCCACCTCTTACAAACATTCCCATAAAATACCATATTGAAAATTCAAACAATCAAAACACTGAAGAAACACTTCCCTACAAAAATCCATATACACAAAAATCGCTTTAAAAAACCTACTAAAAGGGAAACTCTACCCCAGCATAACAACAATTACGTTCTTTGCAATACTTAACTTGAGTACTCATATTACGCGAAAACGCGTCTAGCATGCTGAAGCCCCGAAGTACGAAGTGGTGTAGACATGATCTATCGTCGGCCAGCCCGCGCAACACGATGAGTAACACTGCACACTTGCTCGGGCTGGGGACGAACATTTATATGCGAAAACGCCGCTCGGAAAGTTTAAGGAGGCAGCGGGAATAGCGGAGAGCTATATGGAAGGTGCAGGAGTGTGCGAGGCTGAACTCGTTGCCAGTAGTAGCCACCAGACAGCGCTCGGCCGCGCCAGGAGCACCGAGCGCCTGTCTTCAGTATAGCTCAGCGCTAGAAAGCGTCCAGACGTACTCTACCCTAGATTGCGAGGGGGGGGGGGGAGGAGAAAAACAAAGTACCTTTTTCTACAGCAAAATATTGCCTCATCAAATAGTAACCCCTCTTCAAACAAAATAACAGTTTATTAATGTGGGCTACCAAATACAGACGTGGCTAATAACCAAGTAGACTCGCTAACCAAGTTCATTAACGTCATGTAGTTCTGTAAACATACCAACCCCATAGTAGCAGCATTTAATCGTACTCCAAAAAATTGTAGGTGTCATGCATTTCACCAGCTGGCGGGACGAAAAATAAATCGTTCAGGCAGGACAGTCGTTGACAGGACAGGAGTACTCACACAAAATTGCTTGAGTATGCTAACTGACACGCGTGTCAGACTTGAAGCAGGGCTTCATACTGACCACCCAGTCACAGACAGTCGCCCGCCCCGAAGATTTGGAAACAACCCACATTTTCGCAATATAAGCACAGAACATTACTCGCGATGAGGGTGGAGAGGAAACTTTCGCAATAATCGTGGCCAGAGGTATCCTAGCAGCTGGCGCAACCAGAGCGAAAGCAATTGGAGAGCGAGGGGACGACAGAGCAGTGGTCCAGACAGTGACCCGTCCGGCGTGAACGACTCGGAAAGGCAAGGCGATTATAAACGAAGGAAAGTGGAACAGGACGAACCGAGGCCTGACCGGGACAGTAAGTACAGATGTGACCACACGGAACGTAGCGCGACGACGCAACCAACATGGGATGCTAATGCAAACAGCTGCAGGATGCACCAGCTATTTACAAGTTGCAGGCAACGCGGAGCGGCCCAACGTACACTAACACCGCAAGGCAGTGGATATTTTCATAATCGAGAACCACTGGACCCAAGGATACCCGCATTTATACCTACACAGGCTGGGATCTCATGGGAGCTAAATCAAGGCCAGGTTAGCCACCGCCAGGGTCAGCGAAATATGTATTAACTGGTCGGCGATCGTGTGTGTTCGACCCGCAAAACCTACCACTGCCACCTGAGACCATCGAGGTTACGCAGTTGAGCGAACAAGAAGTCAGGGGTGAACTGCAGAATTTAGTAGCGCGGAGATTGAAAATAGCTGCAGAGCGGCGAAGTCTTTACTACAAGACGTCAAAGCAGAAAGCGTTAGAAATTGGAACATTAGTTTTGGTTTGTGTCGCAAATATTAGCAAGACGTGGAATTTTATATGTGCAAAACTGATGCCGCTATATTCTCTCGCCCATTCGTTGTTTCTGGAAGGAAAAACGAAAAAATGTTTGAATTGACCGATCCAGCAACAGGCGAGCTGTTCGGAAGCTACAATTTACGCCAGTTAAAATTGTATAGTGCACCTCCTACGGCCTAAGTCTAAGCAAAACATTGTATTGGTGAAGTTTGAGCAAGTGTAGGCATCTGTGTACTAGACGTTCCAGTCAGCTGGCAACGGTGTCTTATTACTTGAGCAGAACGAGGAAAAATGTACTTCAAATAAGGCTGCGATGTAAGGCAATGTTTATTATTATTTATTTGAGAGCAGGAGCCAGAGAGACCGCCTAAGTTTACTGAGAAAATGGGAAGTACAATGCCGCATATATTGATGTGGGTTTTCCGCGCCTACTAATTAAGCCTCTGTTCCACATGATTTGAATGTTACTAGTCTGCTGCCAGGAATTTCGGCAGGTAAAAAAATTTTTTTTGCTCGCAGTAATGTTAAGTGTACGAGAGTGCCTATGGTGTTGCATTGTACGCGAACGAAGCGCCTAAACAGCAAAGGGAATTAAACACACCGGATAACAGGCCCTGAATCCACACTTGTTCGACGAACAGTTACTTGTAGTTATGCAGATGGAACCACCTCTCTCGCCTGTGGACTGCTGACAAGTACTGAAACATTTAAGCAACTGTACACCCTGTACACAAAGCAACGTGCCCTTTTAATTAAATCACATAAACACTGCATGAAGGTTCCGTGCAACCGTGGTTCCCTGTTGGAGTGGGTTGAAGACTTTCCCTGGCCCTAACACGCCCAACCCGACACGGCTGCTGGAGACATAGACCCACCCGTGAACAAGCTTCTCAGAGCACTGACTAACATTCCCGCGCAAGAAAACGGTTTTGCCACATGTAGTTCCAAGGGGGAGGGGGGTTTCCCCGATTGACTGGGAGAAGTCTGTTGGTGCAGCGATTACCTCTTTGGACGACCATCGCCCTTCGTCGGAGCGTGTCACCTGACCTGCATAAAGAAGACTTGGGGAAAGAAAAACGATAAAAAAAAAGTGCTATTGATGCAGCTGTGTTATATTTCTTTCGTAAAAAAAGGACTAAAAAAGAGCAGACCCCTTGCTAACCAGCCTAGCGCTGGAAGACATAATCCTATTGTTAAAAGTTTTCAGAGATCGATTCTCTCATGTATTGTGTTGCATGTTTATTTAAACTGTTTATTTTATGCTTAATTGATATCAGTGTAAATGATGTTTCCCATATGTCAATATTTCTTATCGTACGAGTCGTAGAGCGCACATAACATTTAAACTAAGTGCAGATCCAGTTTCTTTTGTAGAAGTTACTTTGATATAAAACTTGTCCTTCCTTGCTCATTATTTTGATCATATTCACCGGGAGCAAAGTCTGGGGAGGCTTATGTAACATCTCATTATGTAGAACATCTTAATTATTATTGTTAATCCTTACAGTGATATGGAAATCCAACATACGAGTACTCACACGTTTACTTCACAGAAATGCTATTGTTGTGGCGTGTTCTACACATAAGTTTATTACTCAGTCATTTTATTTTTATTTTTATTTTATTTTACATATTTACTGTCTTACACACAGCAGTTAGGAGGTTATTATTCATATATTCAATATTACGTATTTATTTTCATATTGTTCAGTTTTGAGCTACATGTTAATTTGTGTAAGTTGGTAATGACTGATAGCAACATATTGATTGCAATAATAAGGGATACACCCCGATATAAGCCCTATGTCACACAGGTAAATTCAAATCAGGTAATCAACGCCAAGTTGAGTTGTTGAAAGAATGTTCTGGTCTCCCCCTTCTTGTTTGAAATGGGCCACTAACGCAACAGGTCAGGTAGACCTGAGCTCCGTCTGAACAGTGAAAAATAAAAATTTAAAAGTGAGTTTAACCCCGACAAATATGCTCCGTTTTACGTAAATAGCCGACAGAGTGTTTTAAACTGTCTGAAGAGGGCTTACGAGTTTTGCAACTTTAAGTATAATGCAGAAATATAAGGTATCTTATCACTGCCATACTAAGTGACCGTTGGTCCAGCGGTGGAGTGCTAAAGACATTTCCAGTTAACTACACATTTAATACGACACTTTCTTGTTGATCACACAGTGCCTGAAAATAAGAACTCATATTTTACTCTACCGAATTTTGACATTGCTAGCCAGAAACATTTTATTCAGTGTAGACGCATAAGCAGATTTCTTGTAAAATGTAACGTGTGAGTGAGGATTACTATTTAAATATTAACCATACTTTCTTCACACTAAAACATTTTTAATTTGGCACGGACCTTTCAAAACGGCAAAGACTGCAATTATGGTTGCCAAGCACACACATAATTGCTATTTTTGAAAGACATACAGAGTTTTATATTTAATATTCTAGTCCACCTGCTGCGTGGCATTTGTAAATCTTCTGTGGTTGCAATATTAGGTTGGAAACATTATTTAAATGGAGAAAAGATTTTGTTTGCATTAAACTCCACTTCACCCTTAGAGTTATTTAATGGATATGCTGGTAGTTAGTTTCCTTATTTTTCCCAGAAAATATTTAAAGTGTGACATATGCATAGCTGTGTGGATGCGGAGATGAGCATCGATACAAGGAAACATGCTGGTAAGATGTAAGTCTGTTGGTGTGTTGTGGTGATTTTTAGTATTTTGCAGTGTGTTCTGTCACATACACATTCAGTTGTTTGTTTGCAAACCCTACCTACATGTTGCATAAAAATTACGCATATAAATATAGCTCTATTTGTCTTCACATACATTAAAGAACCCCAATTATTTTCAGTGGCTAATACCCATACGTGGGGAGTAAATATTATTTCTCACACTATATATCTTACAGTCTTCCCCACAGCACAATTATTTTCAGTGACGCTCATGCGTGGTGCCATAATGAGCCCTAATTTACATATACAAGTCCGCCCTAAGTCCCCATCCAATACAATTCTTTTCAACACTTCCATCGATTTTATAAACGATGCGAGGATTTATTTATCGTATGAATTAAACGAGAATGGCAGTGAACCACAATAGATTATAAATATACAGAAACTAATATTCCATGATCTCAATGCTGAAATCTACTCCAGTCATAGAAACAAAGAATGCTCGGACAGAAAAAATATATTCTGCGTTTGTTCGCTGTAGCGATGTGCTAGTGCTAGCGCAGCAAAAAATTAACTCGCTATGTGCATCGGGAAAATTCCCATCCCAAGTAAGGAATATTGGAGTTCAGTTTCATTTTCAGCTTACTTTCCGTGAAAAGCTCGGCATATAATATCAAATGGATAGAGACCTGAAAAATTAACAAGTTCCATGACCTAAAGCCTAGATTCTACAGTACAAATATGCCGATATTACCTGCACAATTGGACACCGTTCTCCAGGGGGTGTCAAACGTCGTGTGAACCAATAGTTAAAATTATATAGACACACATGTTTTGAACCCTAGCTTGTCCCAAAATGAATACGCGAATTCTACAGATCTCTACAGACTGATGTCTGGATGTATGCCCTCTTACTATACTCTAAGTCAAAATCACTGATATCAATCAGTGAAATAATATTCACTCAAAGTCAGTTGATAAGCCACTGCTGGCCAACAAATCAAACAAATTAACTGGAATGAGCGACTTGTAACAGTGAAATTCCTGAGATTCAGTGGTAATCGCAAATAAATCAGTGAAATTCTGCCACTATATTAATTCGTTATCAGGCACTGATTAGCAGTTTTGCAGATGGAACTATCGAACAAAATAAATTTAAATCACAAAGGCAGAACTGTTACATACAGAGTTTCTTTATGCCGTTGCATTGGAAACTGCGTATCTCTCAACACGTGTAGGTGCGTTGCCATGGATGAAAACCAAATCGTCCCACACGCTCAGGCAATATGCGGCACCGTCTGTTGATAAAGGCTGTTCGCGATAAAGCGAGTACTTTATAAACCACACAAAGCACGTTGCGTATTGTACCGCCTTATGTAAAATTAACATTGCCATGTGTCTCGTCACTTTTGCCATGCGTTGGTCATGTGAACTGAGAAATTATTTAAAAAGTAAATACTTTACAAATCTGCTTATTTTTACACTTCGAGGCGTTAAAAAAAACAGAAAGCGAAAGAAATAATTGAAGTTATCACAAATGGTTAACTAACACTTTTTATTTGACGTTAAGATATGGAAATACTTTCCATCCATCGTTACGTACTTTACTGGGCGCATGTGACTCGGTGCACCCGTTAAAATATAAGCATGCAGCTGCAGTGACTTTTTTCTAAGGTTGAATTTAAAAGTGGTCACTTCATCGTGAACAGCCTTTAATGATATGTCCAACATTACTAACAACCAGTTCGCTTGATGCGCTGGCAGCAGGTACGCAAAGAGCTCGGCGTTCCAGCAGAGGTAGGTGGAGAACTGTACTCTCTCCTTCTTGCCACCACGTCATTCCGGACATTCCTCTGCTCGAGATGTGTAACCACCTCGGCATCTGGCGTGCAAAGGACCTCATCGATCTGCCTCTCGGTAAACATACATCTTCGTTTCGGTAGTGAAGGTAGCACGTTGAACACCTCTCGGCCTTGATTGCCGCCCTGCCGAGATATATAACACCGTAAGCAATTTATATTCCAGTATATTTGAGTTCTGTCATTTTCAGGAATCTCCGATTAGCATAGGAAGGAAGACCACAAGAACGTTGCAATGAGATATAGCCTAATGAATGTAACTTACCTCCCACTTCTTATACAAATTCAGTCTTTCTCCATTTTTCAGTGCTTTGATTTCCTGAAAATAAAAATTGGGGTTTGGCTGTGTTGGGGACACGGCCGTTTGTTTTGCGTGAATACGTCTACGTTTACACGCTCGGACACCTTGGATGTCTATTTCATGCTCCCTGCACCGCTTCACTCAATCTTATGGGATTTTATGGGTATCACTGGACTGCTTTTCAGATGCTCTTTCCAACCGTATACGATTTCTGTATTTCATCTTGGTTTTTTGACGAGTTCAGGCCGAAATTATGTTAAGTTTTCTTAATTTTTCGTTAAACGCATACAATTTCACCATAACCACGCAACACAGATGTTTTTACACACGCAATCGATTTATCTTGATGAGAGCTGTCGATTGAAACCTAAACGAGTGGCGTAGATTCTTCAAGTCAAAAGTTATACTACAAGGAAGCTATGAAACACGGCGAAACGAACACAAAATTGCGCCTCTCCCCTCCTTTTTTTTTTCTCCGCGCAATTATTCGCTGTCCTCACTCAACGTAACATATTCTTTGATCCTTTGGAAATCGAGTGGTAATATTGAATTTTGAATGTAGACTATAGATTCGGAGCTGCAATGCCAAACTTTATCCCCCGATTTTATCATCGGATTTTCTGGACTGCCTCCCACTATGGTTGCAAATTTAAAGACGTATTCACGTCTCAATACATGTTTTTGTAGTAAGAACAGGCGTTATTTGTATTTGCTCACTAAGGACAGCTTAAATAAGCGCGTAACTAATAACACTAGTAGTCTTACGGCGTGCGAGATTGACCCTTAAGAGTAGGAACCCCGCGTCCAAGGTCAAGAAGCTAGGGGGCGATACGGGCGACACTAATACACACGCCCAGTGCCTCATCGCTCCTACGCGCAAGGCGTGCAGTGTTTCCGTCGTGACGCTGTACTGTGCAAATTAGATCTGTAACAGTGGGGTTTTATTACACGCGATGAAGACCAAAGATTAAACTACGCCGTTGTCTTTGTGCTTTTCTCTTGCCGCTTAAGGAAACTGCATAGGCAAGCTTTGAGAATGCAGCATTTTACAAATATTTCCAAGAATACCCTTGATTTATCAAAATAAAAGAAAATGTGACCATAGATAATAGATAATTATCTTATATATATATATATCGTTTCTGAATAATGTCGTATTTCTAGAATATTAATTTACCGAGATGTATTCGCGCAAACAACTATTTCATAAAAGAACACGGGGGTCCATCTTACACTGATAATGGGATTTTAATTTGTATGATTTATTTGTATAATCACAGCAATACCAGCTAAAGTGTTTGCTCCTTTTCCGTTTCCAGGGTGTCCATAGCTTCTTTGAACAAGCCGAAGAACCACACAGCAACCAGTATATCCTATGAAGTTTGTTTGAAGCAGCCACATCGCGACGATGCTATGTTGCAGAGCGTGAGAGCCGCCTGCTGTGATCCCGCCCTAAGCCAATAGCTAGAGACCTGCAAAATTCGCGTTATTATTTGGGGACGTGTTGAACTTGAAACACGTGTACCTTTGCAATACGTTTGCCATTGGACCGTAATATACGAGAGACACCCTGGGTGGAACACTTCACAATTGTGTGCCTAAGTTACGCGTGGTTCAGTCAGAGATGGGGTGTATTCACATCTATGCAACAGCCAATGGAGAAACAACGCCGGCTCTAGTGCATGCAGTACTGGGGAGTTCAGCCTGATGCCAAAAAAATAACGCGAATTTTGCATGTCCCTACCTATAGATCACGCATTTATAATGGGGGAGACGTAAAGAAAATGTCATTTATTACAAACAATACGTTTTATTGATTTATTCAAGACTACAATAAATCAATCATCAGATATTTACGTTAAAACTTTAACTCAACACAAGTGAATTCAATTAACTTAGTTACTGGAAGTCAAATTAATTAAATAATATGGAGTTTGCTTCTAGAAAGCTCTTGATAATCGTCTCGCTTCACTTTGCCCGAAGACGCCCTAGGACAAGCTAGATGTCAAACATGTGCAATTGGTTCGCAGCTTATTAGACACGCCCAGGACGATTCTGAGCCAATAACAGACGTGCATAGGAAAAAAGTAGCGAATCTTGTACTGCCGGGTGCGGAGTGACACAGGCCACTCTCTGGGATAATAACCAATGGACAAACATTTGAGGCTCGAGTATACACAGTAATGTAGAGTCTAGCCTACAGGTCATTGAACTCGCGAAATTTACCTATCGCTACCTATCAGGAATATAGTTGTTTCGGTCTCGCTCAGGCTTGTCTCCGCAGTTGCACCCTCATGGTGTCGAACCCTGATCCTCTGGACTGGCGGCCCGTTGGAGGCGGCAGGAACAAATATGGCCGTGAGCCTCCAGCGCTCGCCGCATTTATACTGCTCCGCCCGGCCTCGTTTAAGATACCTCCCTCCCCCCCCCCCCCCTTCGGCTGGTGCCACAACTAATGTCGCCATGGTCGACTTCCTTCTCGCTGCTCACACGGCCTGGCAACCCTTGGCCCAGTGGTGCTCACAGCAGGCCGATCTGAACAGTCCGTTCGTTCGCTGCTCATTGTACCTTAGGGCGGTCCGCGTTTTCGAGTACTCGAACGACCAAGTGCGGTTTGAGCGACCAAAAGTGCATTTTGTGAGCGAGTTTCGCAGCACCATTCTCGAGTGCTCGAACTCGCTTGATATCACCGCCCACTCCTGTCCACATCACGAAATGGTATAGATGGAGACCTTAAAAAATTAGCGTTATCATTTGGCACCAGACTGAACTTCACAGTGCTGTATATAATCTAGTTGGAGCCGTTTTTTCATTGGCTGCTGCATAGATGTGAAGTCACTTCCTTTCTGACAGGACTGCGCATTATTGGGGCACACAATTGGGAAGTGTTCATTTATTGCCGCATAGTTACCCAAGGGCGTGTCAGATGAAGCACGTATTGCAAAGGTACATGTGTTTCAAGTTTAATTTATCCCTAAATAATAACGTGAGTTTCGCAAGTCTCTAGGTATAGATTAGGTTGATGAAACTCGCTCAATGCTCATCTCTACCCTCATCTTCCCCTTTTATGATTTTTGAACACGAGAACACAATCTCACCAAACTAGGTACACACAGGCTGTATTACTTAGTACGGACATCTGACTTTTACAGTTATATACCGCGCCTCGTACTTCCTTTCAAAATGGCGGCCATTTTAATATTTCAAACACCATTTCTTATCTCGAGGACCATTCATACAACGAAAACATCCTTTTGTGGTTTTTTTACAGTTCATTCTGAAAGTGTTTAACTAAGAAAGACATTTTGTTATTGGCTCGTCATTTTGGGAGAGAGTACTTTATTAAAAACTAAATATTTAACTTTGTTCTCGGAAGTACGTAAGTTATTTCTGGAAAATTATTTAGCAGTAAATAATACTATAGTAGGCCATGCAAACACACGAAATTTAAATGGATAATGCAGTTATTTCCAAAATACTGGCTATACAAATAGTTTAGTTTCATTTGCTAAATCAACCACATAATTTGACCAAATTTCACCGAGCTTGGCATGTTGAAAGAATCTATAATAAGCATCAGATGTGTTATTACAAAGCATTTTTTTTTTTCACCATTGCTATGGTAAGCCGTGTAAACATGTACCTATTTTCAAAATGACTGCCATATAAAAGTTTTAGTTTCATTTGCTACATCTACAAACCTATGTATCCAATTTCAACTTAACTATTGTGATGGCAAGCTATGTTACAACCATAAACTGCGTCAAGCTACAGTCTAATTTGTCCGCCAGTCTGTAAGATAGCACGATACCAATATATTCAGAGTTAAGTCATAACTTCCACAATATTCAACCGATTCCTACCAGATTTGTTAAACAAGTGTTACTACTGCATGCCTTCCAAATCGACAAGTTTTAATTTGAGTAGACAATTATTTTCAAAATGGTGACTATACAATAATTTTAGCGAAGTATGGTGTATCTACGAAACAGTGTTACCAAATTAAACTAACTGTGTACGCCGAGGTGTCTATTATAACCATGAAATCAGTCTACATAGAGGCTATTTTGCTTGCAGTTTTGTTATATAGCAACACTTGAAAGTGAAGAATTTGTGTCCTGTCTCTAGAAATGATTGACTGATTATCAACCTATTAGGGGACAAGTTATATTTCTGTAGGGGTTAGCCACATTTTTAAAATTAGTATTTCGTATATGCCAAACAAATTCGACGAAACTTTATATATTGGCATAATTTACGACAGGCGAAATAACCTGTTGTCTGCCATTTTTAAATTAAACAGCACATGAAAAATTGACTCTTTAATGCCATATCTCTGAACCGATATCAAACAAATGTTTCACCCAAGTAGGGATGCGATATGTCATGTAACCGTAGATGATGTGACTCAGACACATATTCTACAAATGACGGTCCTGTAAATACTTCAGGTTTGTAAACCCTATCTATCAAAACATTAGACTTATTACTATAGATGTTGACGCGCCGAATCTTACACTGTTAAAAAAATTGTCTTCATTTTACGGAAAAGTGCTGGTAAAATTTGTACAGAGGAGTCCGTAAACTCTCCATATAATTACCGACACATTGCTTTACAAAAACGGACTTTCCGTAAAATTCACGGAACCTCTCCGTTCCTAGTTAGTTTTCAGTACTTCTGGTTAAAATATTTCGTGACGTACTCGAATGTCACTTTCTACGGGGGGGTTACGTGGAAAAATAAAAAAATAATATTATATTATATATATATATATATTCATTCGTTTTTTGAAACATTAACCCTTTGAGGTGTATGCACGTATATATACATGGGGCCACGTTTCCTTTGCTCTTGAAGACAAAACACACACTTTTATAGTTTTACTGTTTCGCTGGACTTTACCGGAATCTAAGTAATAAATTACAAGTAGTCAACATTTCAGTTCGTAAACTGGAAACTGTTCTTTTTAATAATTTCTCCAACGAACACGATGGATTGTACCACGTCTTACATATGTCGCGACATTTTGATTGGTACACAGAAAAGACGTGACTTCATTGGTCGACGGCCAGCCAGTAATTAACGTTTGCAGATTACAGTAAGCGTATCCGGTGTAGCCAGGACCAATAGGAAGATGGTAAGTGGAAATGCAGAGAGACACACAGTTGATGTTGCTGTAGTGGTAAATATAGTTTGATCACTTCAGCCTTGTATCCAGTGGCAGCAAATCTGTGCCGTGCTCAAAGGGTTAAAATTGCGGTGCTTAATATGAGCAGCTGTTGTTCCAGTAATATCCACTCTCATCCAACCCCTTCCACGCTCACCAAAACAATGAGTGGTAGTATACATATACAAACCCCTTCCTGCTCGAGCAGTCTCTGCTTGTGCGTTCTGTATGCGATGCATCCCCAAGTGGCATTCTCCGTTTACTTTAACTGGTTTTCGCGGGAGAGTTATTTCTCTTGACAGTTCTCTCTTCTTGTATTCTCGGGGATCACCTACCGCGTAGTCACAATCCTATGCCATTACCTTAAATGCATGCCGAGGTGTACTATACTATTTCATTCAATCTGCCTTGCAGAGAGTTGTAGAATTGTTGAGATTATGCAAAAAAAAAGAAGACAAAGTAGTACAGCACTTCTCTTGCGGATATGGCACTGCATGGATTTTTTTTTTTTTTGGCGCAGGTTAAGATTTGAGGAAATATTATTTTTCTTTTAAAAAGCGGTTTGAATTTTTTTTTTCACTCGCTATGTAGATATGTTTGGTGGAATGCATTGTCTGAACGCACCGAGAATTTTGATTAATTATTCTTTGTTGAGAAAATGGTGTTATCATGTAAAGACCCTATTCCCGATTTTATAATAATCTCGGATCTTCAGACGAAAATTCTCAAAATCAGGTATTTACAATAGAGCCTCTAGTAGAATTATCTACAGACGCGCTTCAACGAAACATAACTTCGATTTGAATGCCAGTGTCCGTAGAGAAGTGTAAGGAATATTGATAATGTCAGCTCTTCATGAAACGGGGTTTTCAACAATTCATTTGCTGAAAATTCTCGATTGGTTGTACTGCCGGCTCGCAAGTAGGTTACCGGGCTCTGATTGGCAAAATGCGATCCAATACGTTGCTTGCCAGCGCCATCAATTCGCTTGCGTGCGAGGCTGAAGTTTTCGGAATAAGCGACTGATTAATAGGGACATGAAAAATTCGCGTTATTATTTGGCATCAGGATGAACTTCACAGTACTGTATGCACTAGAGCCGACGTTGTTTCTCGTTTCTCGCGTGTGTGTGTGTGTGTGTGTGTGTGTGTGTGCGCGCGCGCGAAGAGACTCCCTCTTTGACTGAACTACACATGATTGTGGCACACAATTGTGAAGTGTTCCTTTATTTGCGCAGAGTCACCCAGGGTGTGTTTAATAAATTATGGTGCAATAACAAACGTATTGCAAAGGTAACGTGTTTCAAGTTCAACATGTCTCCAAATAATAACGCGAATTTTGCAGTCCTCTACTGATTAATTAGGACACCCGAACTTCGCAAAAATATTTCAAGACCAGTTGTATTTCATAACACTTTAGCTCAGATCCATTTTCGTGATTGGACGGTTCCCGTATAAAGCGTCTTAGGTGTCTGCCAGCGAATCACATATCAACACTATTGGAACTATTCAATTCTGATTGGCCCGTCAAGTAAGAAAATATCTTCTCACAAATACTCCCCGTCAATAATAAAATTGAAATTGCTGTTATTCACGTAGTGTATTGAAATTTAGCATGTGCCGAGATCTTTTCGCGAAATTCTGGTGTCCCTACTTATTAAATTCTCGTCTTGATTATTCTGTGATATGGGTAATTGCAAAAGCTAAAGATCAGTTAACTGCATTGCTGATGTGTGTCTTCTGTAGTTTTATTTTCGTGAAACGCTAGGAAGTCTGACATATGTTGTAACGTTGAGATTAGAGACCTGCAAAATTCGCGTTATTATTTGACAAGTTAATTCTTCAAACACACGTACCTTTGTCATTGGACCATATTTTATTGGACACGCCCTGCGTAACTCTGCGCCAGTAAACGAACACTTGACAGTTGTGTGCTCCAATCACATGCAGTTCAGTCAGAAAGGGAGTGTCTTCACATCTATGCAGCAGCCAATGATGAAACGACGTCAGCTCTAGTACATGCAATACTGTGACGTTCAGCCTGGTGCCAAAAAATAACGCGAGATTTGCAGGCACCTAGTCATGATCAACCAAACTCACTGTATGAAAGTAGGTAAATCTGATAAAGCTTATTTAATACATATTTTGAAGTGCACATACAGGATAAGGCTAAATTCTACCAGCACACTTAATGAGTTGATTCCTTACGCAAAATCAAGTGCGAAATATATGAGAATTTCTCTACTTCACCGGAATGTTAAGGGAGATTTAACCTTCGAAAATTATTTTACACCGTATTTTTACGAAATATCTTAAACCAAGTGGAATTAAATTCAAACTCTCGGAACATTGTTAATGCTACCGGGATTACCAAGTTAAGAGTAAACGCTTAATAATATCTCCCCCATAGTGAAACTGACAAGGGTTGCCACCCTCTTGTTTACATTTTTGCTACCACCAGGAATTATAGACGTTTGATGCCCATGCATTGAGCCGTTGAGTCATAATTAAACAAAAATTGCCATTCTTGCCGGAAACTGCCCACGATCCACCGTTCTCATGTAAAAAGAGCACATATATTTGGCTGCAGCGATAAAATGCTTATCGGTGGACCTGAAACATGTGTTTATTGTGAAAATTGGAGATAATATTTAATATGGAACACAGATTGACTGGGTAGTGGTTAAACAAAGATCTCCAAACACCACAACACATCTCGCTATCATCGAATTATTTCATGTAAATGATCACGGTTTGCACTATCCCATTTCGAACAAACCTCCATGACGCCGTAGCGTATTTGGGATTTAAAAGATGGCCTCAGTGTAATAAGTAGAAAGAGTAATATGGGGCACACCGCGATGAAAGAGACGTGGTAGTTAAGTGTGAAGTGAAACGAAGTAGTGCTACAGAGATACAAAACGTTTTGTGAAACGACGTGCTGAATAGCAAACACTGAACAGCTTATTATCAACGTTCTTCTACCCGCATGGATAACATAGATAAGTATAGTCGTGTTTCCTCACATTCCAGATGTAAGCACTGTCATTATTACTGCGCAGGTCAGATGACCAGGCGGATGAAGTTTTTTACAATCCATTCACGGTAGTTTACAACTTTCCTAAAGTCCTACTGAAGTTCTACATTCAGGATGTACCTCCACATTACGCAAACGAAGCCTAACCATGTCGAAAAAATTACACTAGAAGGACAGCGCACCGAATTCGTGCGCACTCAGTGTAATAATATTTTGCATAAGAACTATTTACTACTAAGCATTACCAACACACATATTTACTTCCATTTTTATTGACATCAATAATAAATTATATATTTCAATTTATCAATAAAATACAATTAGAACATTTGAACCAAAAATAAGGAACTTTTATGTTAACACAAGTATAAAACACGTGTGACACATATCATATTGAGGAAATAACCAAGTACGTCATACATAACGTGATTTTTCAAAGTTTTGTTTCAAAAATTGTGAAGAAACCGCGAATATACTATACTCGTCTCAATACAAAGTTTGGTAAAGAGGAACCTTATGAGGGCAAGAAGTCAAAATATTTACTATTTATGTATTAAGGACTCAATAATTTTATGGACCATTGTCTATGATCGTATTAATTTTTAAAACTGAAGCGTCGAAAATAATTACCTACTCTTTTTTTTAGTTAGAGCTATTCTCGCATATCGGCACATTATACATACATACATACATACATACATACATACATACATACACACACACACATACATACACACATACACATACACACACACACACACATATTATATATATATATATATAGTTTATTCAAATGTTTCATAACCCTGCTGTTTCCTTGACCCAAGGAAACGGCAAGACTGAATCCCACAAACTTAAAAATTGGTTTAAGCATAAGTAAACAACTGGCAAAAGCCAACAAGTAAATGTTTTTTCAAGTAGGTTTGGAATATAATTTACTTACCTAAGTTCAGAAAACATTAAGTGTGCATGAAGTATCATTTTATTCAGTGTTTGTTCTTTCTTTTCTTTGATATTCAAACATAATTTGATATGTATAAAAATACATAATTTACACCCATTCCGAGAAAACATTACGATGATACATAACCTTTAAAGACCCACTGTTAAACCTACAGTTTCTTAAAAATACTACAATTTCTGAGTAAAAATTCTATTATAATAAATGTTACTCATAATACTCTTCTCTTACTGGAACTCAGATACATATATGGAAAAGGGGTATATAAACTTACAAGCCCATTTTAATTATTAAAAACATCATATAAAGGTCACTTTAAAAATCGTAAAGCCTTTATACTAATCAAAAATATATCCATCAAGGATAACCAAATATACATTAAATTTTCAGTACAAACAATTCATTGGCCATATATGACCAATGCCAAAAACATGTTTTAATAGGCCTTGCATGATTAAATCCTCTAAAACTTGCATTAATCCTTGCATGACAAAATGCGTTCAAACTGGCATTCACATAACCTATAGTTTAATATACCTTGCATGACAAAATTCTCTAAAAACTTCCATTCAATTAATCTGTAGTTTAATAGGCCTTGCATGACAAAATTCGGTAAAACTTTCATAAAATTTCCACGAGAATTTCTTTCATGATCAACAACAAATTTAAGAAATATGGCAATAGAACTAACATAATAAACGTCTTAAAACTCCAGGGGAGTTGACTCGCCTGCCATCAAAACACAGTATTAACCAATTTCAATTTCCATTCCTCTCCTCTTGTCCTACGGCCAAAGCAACTGCATTACAAATAGAAGCCTTAACTTTGATGAGAAAAATATAAATTCCCTTTCTCAGTAGAGAGTCATCAGAAGTATTATCTGCAAGAACAATGATCGTAAAAGCCCATGTTAGGGCATCTAGCTTATCGTCAAAGTGACGCCATAACCTACTTGCTTGTGAAGCCTACCAAGAAATTAACATGAATAATTACATATCTGTTATGATGATGGTGCTCCCCCAAGGACGAAATCGTCTGACCCCAATCGAGCAAAAAGACAAGGCATGTATACTATTACATTGCAATTATTACCTGGAGGGGTGAATCAATTCCAAACCTCAATAAGAATCAACTATTTGCCCTGCGAAGGCATGAACCAATAAAAGGTTACATATCAATATTTGAACTACGATCGTTATACTGGGTAGAAGGCGATTACCACAGTCAATAATCAATATACCCTAGAGGGGAATAAGTAATGATCGGCGAATGAAATGCGATGACCTTCTGCGCAGATGGCAAGCACACCCCTCCCCCAAGAGGCGAAGGCGATCGCAGCGCTCAGCTCCGTCGACAGCAGGAACGGAAATTACAGGCGCCATAATAACATTTGTCGATCCAAGAGCAGGTCGTACGACGTTCTTCTTACGCAAAGGCAAAGAAATAATTTAATTTTCACTGCCATGCCGGGCCACAACCACACCTGCAAGCAGGATAGAGGTAGACAGTATGTTCGTTTATTAGTAGAGTATTGAATTAGTCCAAACTTCGTTTTCACTTTCAGCAAACATTTTCACGTGCGTATAACAACTGCAGACGTTGTCTCGTCGAATCGTCGAATAGGGGGCATGCCAGAGACGACAAAATCCATGTAGTTGTCTCAGTATCTTTTCACTTTTTAAATCAAACCTTTGTAAAATATCCCCTTGAATGGCGTGTTTGGTCGATACTTAAATGTATCATGTAGCATAGGCGTTTCATATTTCCGATAAAATAACATAGTTTTTTTACATTTTATTTAAGTGATTTATTCCTTATAGCATATATTTTCTATACATTATAACAAGTTATAGTTAATATGAATAAACGCACAGAGAAAACAAGTGTGTTGGTAACACCTATGGTAAGAAATGCTTTTCATACAAAATATTATTAACACTTTGAGGTCAGCAGACATTTAAAATACAACCAAGACAAGATATAAGTGAGTTACTTATATCCATCACTGCAGGAGCACCGGATATTGATCTCTGTGTTCCCACTCACTACAGTTCTAGTGCAGGCCCAACATGACAATGGACAGGCTTTTACAACGTTCATTATTGGCTGGTCATCAGTAACTAAGGAGCTGAATTGATTTTGTCCCAATCAAATGCCTTTACGTGTCTAAGAAGTTTTACAAACACACTTGTCCTTTCGCGGGGATGTAACAAAAATATGTTTGTAGTCAGGATAATTATTGTTACTGAGCTGTAGAGTTCCTGCAATATCCTGTTAAACACAGGAAGTACAGCGACAAAATGAAAGTGCTAGTTTTCTTTCAATGATAAAGAAACTCTCAAAATAATTTTGCTCGAGCTGCTCTCGAGCGTGGTCCTTTAAGGGTCAAACTTACAGCGTATGAACGGAGTACGTTGTCCCTCTGGGGTATTATTGTTTGCTTGAAGTGCAGTAATAGCCTGAAAGTAAGACTTCGACAGGGCTTCAGAAAAGACAGAAGTAGCCACGAATAGCCTATAATGTTATATACGAAGCCACGTAAATTAGTAACAAACAGTTGTTAAAACCCTCTTCATAACTGTTCCAGGTTTTGGGTCGGATATTACAAAATTGACAGATGTTCTGACGGCACATCCTTATCCTGCAAGTACACAATGAGCATACGACACAATCATTAGCACATGTGCAAAAATTAAAATAACATTCGGATACAAAATATTATTTTTTGTCTTGAACATTATTGCCTTCAAAACTTTTTCTTACTCTCAATGAAGTACGAATATTTATAAATTTTTTATATTTTTTTAGTTACTATTCAATCCCAAACTGTTAAGTTTGTATTATATATACTTCACATATCAAATAATTTCTTCTTCTGTCCTAAGTATAATAAAAATTAAATGTCAATATTTTTAAACCCTCCTTGCCTGTTGAAAAGAAATCTCGAAAGTGCATAATCTAATGGCTAATTAGAATTACTGCCATAAACTTCACAAAAAATATCTCATTTACCAGAGCGGCTTCGCAATTAGTCTGAGGTAACATCACGTCTCCACTCCAATAGAAGCATGGTGGCGTACCAAATGAGGGTAATTCAACAGGCTCGCCTCGTTCGGTACACGCATGCCATGAATTAGTAGCAAGCGTTCTCTCTCATAGAACAGTACCACTGAAGACACGCATTCACCATAACTTAGTAACAGCTTGAATTATACATGTGGCATAATAGTCTTCGTTCCTAGTCAGCACTCGTAGTCCTGACGCTACGATCCTGGAATTGGTTCTGATTACTGGTATGGGCTGTTCACGGTAAAATGAGCACTTTCAAAAGCCCCGCTTCTTGTATACACGATCTGTATTCCTACGCCTTATGTAAAATAAACATTGCTATTGGTCTCATCACTTTATTCATCCGTCGGTCAAATGAAACTGTGGAATTGTTAAGAATGTAAATGCTTTACAAATCTGCTCATTTTTACACTTCGATGCATATAAAAAACAGAAAGCGAATAAAATAGTTTTAAGTTATCACAAATGGTTACCTAAAGCATTTTATTCAACGCTAAATTATGGAACTATTTTCCATCCATCGTAACTAACTTTACTGGGCGAATATCAGTCAATGCGCCCATTAAAATATATACATGCAGGGACAGGGACTTTTTTTAGTTTCATTTCTAAAGTGCTATTTTCATCGTGAACAGCCTTTAGTAAAAGTTAGCTGGTTATTTGGTTTATTTTGGCTGGTAAAAGGTAGAGGGGTTCAGAATTTCGAATATCGTAATAGGAAATTAACATGAAATTGAACGAAAAATAAGGAACTATATTAAAGTCTAGACGCCAAAAGAAATCCGTACAGGCAATGTAAACATTTTTTTCATGCTCAAGGCTTGATTTTATTTAATTTTTGTTTAAATGGTTAGATATTCTGTCATTAATTGTGCTACTCTGGTTGAATTTCCTCCAGAAACTGGAATTTTTCATTACTAAAGTGCGTTTCGCTCAAGTGAGTTTGTTTATAAATACCCAATAAAATCGTCCTAAACAAGCGTTAGTATTAATCATACGTTCAACAACTGTATGTGTTATTGTACGTCCCGGTGTGTTCCTAGAACAATTTCTCTGCGCAAACGTAGCCCGATCAGCTAAATTTGTGACCCTATCCATTGTTTTGATATTTTTTTCTTAGTTTATTTATTCCAGTGTTTTACTTCAAATAACACATAGATTTAAATATTGATATGATTTAACATGTTTCCTGGAGTCAGTCGTAATCAAAAATTTGTCCGTAATATAAATAAAAATACCACTACAAGTGAAAAAAATTTCCTTCATTCATTAATAATCAAATAATGCGGTAATAGTTTTTCTACCAGAATTACGTGATAAGTGGGCGCAGAAATTGCAACGTGCTGAGAGTCTACACGAATAATTAGATGTTTATGTTGAATTTCCTCAAGTTGCAGGTAAGCTGCCACAAGAAGAACCAGCGAAATGATAAAGCCTACTGGATGAACAACGTACCCAAATTGTCTGAAGTTTGCACAATACATACCAAGTTTTATGAATGCAGAGCATATGATCATAATACGGGGTCATCAAGATCACGATATATTTTGCTTAACATTCCCGTAAAGTTTTTGTTGAAATTTGTTGGAAGTTTCGCCCTTAATATTTCACAACTCGCTAACTACCTGCATGATCGATTCGTCTAATTATACAAGAAAGTTATATAATAGGGAACCCAAGCATTTTGTGCAGGAGTTAGCTAATGCAGAAGATTCTGAAAAGTTCTTCATATTTTTTTATTACACACAGCTCACTGGCAGGCAATAATAAATATTTCACTAAAATAGCAAAATTTATATCTCGGTCTGGAGAATGAAGATTCACAGAGTGATTTTTTTTCCATGAAGATTTTAGCGAACATTTCGGGTGAATTAAGTTTATGTCCTCAAGGCACAGGGAATAAAAAATCAGTGGGATTTATCCTCGAGATTCATTACTGCGTGCTGGACGACCACAAGATATCGCATGGATAGAATTATATACACAAAATATTGGAGAGACTTTCTTGGGGCATCATACAGCATCGTTCCTAAGGATCAGTATGCGTTTCCGCCTCAGCTAATGCAAAAACGTCATATTGGCTGTTCACGGTAAAGTGAGCGCCTTTGAGGCCGCCCTAGATACTATTTTTTTTTGAGCCCTCATTTTGCCTTTGCTCGCCTTTTGAAATAAATATTGCCTTGTCGTGATAGACACATTCTGTATATTCCACCGCACTCGGAAGTTAACGTCTAAGGCTATTCCCAATGAGAGAGCTTTCAAAAGTGCTCACTTCACCGTGAATGGCCTATGTGCCTGTTCCATTAATTTATATACATTCCCAGAAGTTCGTTGGTGTCCTTAACCTACACGTCGTCATTTAAGTACAGTTATACAAGGGATAGTTACCAGGCGAGTTAAATTCTGCATTAATAAACCCGCCGCAAGCCAGATTTGCGTCTCGATTCACGACCTCTAAACGGAGTATAGTCAATTATGGAGTTTGAATGCGACTTGCTCTTATTTCACTAGAAATTTTCCGCGATTCACTGTGAGTGAAGTAAACAGGAATTGTATTTGTACCTGAGCTTTCAGACAGTTTTTTTTTATGTTCGTCCTTTGCTTGCGGTCTTTGCACTTTTCAAGAATACTTTAGATTTGCGCGCTTTTAAATTCCCTAACTGCTTCCGCTGCTGAATAGTTAAGAACTGCAAGGAGCTGGATTTTTAGTGCCTTCTTCCGTAACACTTACGACTACCGTAAAATAAACTCCCATATTATTTTGATAAGAATTTATAAAACTTTTGAGTCGCTGCATGGACTTTTGCATTTTTAGTACAAGCTAAAATGTTCCTTGCAAAAAGGTTTTCGACATCGCTTACATGTATAACATATGCAGAAATAACTTCAAACTTCAAAAAATTGGTAAAGTAGCCGTCACTCGCTAAAAACAGGTCAATTCATATTATAGGCTGTTCACGATAAAGTAAGCACTTTTTAAGGCCCTCCCAACATACATTAACCGCTAATAAATACACCTTATTGAAGCATATGGCATTAAATTTTGATGGAGGTGAAATGTACAGTGTGTTTATTGGTTACATTGAAAAATATTTATATTTGGAAGCAGCAGGAAGATGGAAAATGGATGAAAGGAAAATTTCATAATAGCCTTTAAAAGTGTTCACTTTACCGTGAATAGCCTGTAGTAAATGTGCACTGCATTCTAACGTTTTATTGCTCACAGGACGGAATTTGATGACACTATTGTTTCACACAAAACATTATATGATTTTTTTTTTTTTTTTTTTTTTTTTTTTTTTTTTTTTTTTTTTTTTTTTTTTTTTTAGAATATAATTTCTTGAATTCCTCTCGAAATAAGAACATTCTGTTTCCAACAGGCACAACTAAATAAAATACGATTTCCAGAAACAAAACACGCTAGTGATGAAATATACAAATCCTACACATACTTCAGTGAAATTAATGTATTAAAGTGTTTACACGTCGTTTTATTCAAAGAACTAACATTAATGGCACTGCATACCGGCTAGCGGTTGCGAAATTTAAATAGGAAATAGCATTTTGAGGAAATTTCAAGTGAGTGCGATAATTTTAAATATAGGCGCTTAAAAGAAAATGCATTCTTCCCGAATTTATTAGGAGAAATTCCCTACTGCGGAAAAGTTTCCATAACGTATATCGCTTGTTTACATAAAATTTTTAAAATTCAAGTTTCACAAAACAATACATACAGCCTATCTACACTCTAAATCGGAATCAGTTAGTTTTTAGTGATTGTCAGTTGAAACTGCTCCATCCGGAATCAGTAGAAAAAGAAAACATTATCTTCAGTTAAATGAAATCCACTAATACAATCAGTAGAAAATCAGTTAATTATAATCGATTAATAAAATTCACAATTCGCGAAACGAGATTATTTCATGTACAAGGAAATTTTTGAAGTGGTTGGTATCGAACCGCCACCCCAGAACACAACACATCCTCTTGTTTCTTTTGGCTGATGTTCTGCCAACTCTGCTACTTTGCCACTGAAAGAAACTGTCTCGCATTTGCGTACTAACATAAACTTACAATGGCGAACGGCTGTAAGTTTCGTAATGTGAAAGTACTTCAGGTATATGGCTTTGTAAGGCTCAAAAGTAATTCTAAGTTAAGCTTAGCTCAGATTGTGTGCTTTAAAAGAGAAACATAGTAGTTTTAACTGTGTTGTCGGTATTTTATATGTATCTGGTATTTTACAATGCAACGAAATTTTGTAGAATGAAACTGCTATTTTGAAGAGACAGATTGACTAGTAATAACTGTGCAATTAGACAGTGAAACGTTAGAAACAATGCAATATTTTATAGAATTTGTCGTTTCCTCATTATTTGATCCGTTAACTTGCAGACCGCAAAACTTTTGATGCTGTAAATCCACCTTTCTTATTGAATCACCTCACTATCGAGTCAGTAAAATTGTCACTGATCAACAGTATCTGTCACTAAAAATAACAGTTTAAATCTGTCGAGTCTCGTTGCATTGTGTAAACTGGCGGATACTAGTGGTCATCGATAACCTCGTACTTTGAAACCACTATATTTATCTTGTAAGAGTGCGTGGGAGAAAAAATTTTACCGTGCGCAGGCTGTTGGTGTGGTTTTATAGTTACTGGTAGGATAGCACCACATACGGCTGGCTGCAACGTACGCAGCGTGATCTAAGCGGAGTTACCTTGAACTAGCAACACAATGCGTACGAGGTTTGTTGTGAGAGGCAGAAGGGGGATAAGAGTGGAGAAAGATGATATGCAGATAAGGATATATGTAGGCAGGTGGCATGCTTGTGATGTGTCAGCGAATGGCTTTGCAATGAGCAGCTCGCGACTTACATTTATACAAACTGAACCAACCAACAGTAGAACTACTAGCAATTCGAGTTTTATTCATTCAGGAAGTGCCCGCGGTGGTGTAGCGGCTAACAGTGCTCGCACGGGTTCAAATCCAGGCGGAGTCAAATCCGAATTTTTCTAATCTTTTTAACGAGGCGGATGTTGCTGTTAGCTAGTAGTCTTTCTCTGGGTCTTTGATATCGACCAATAGTATACAAAGTAATACTAGATGGCCTTAAAATACATATTTTGAGCATTGCGCTTTTAGACACACTCATAACTGTAAACACATTGCATCTGTGTCATTAAATACTTCGAAGAAAATGCCTGCTCCTTCGGTGAAATTTTTAAACTACCACGTATTCGTGTAACTCTATTGCCAATTTAACGCATACCATTTTAAGGCATTTATCACTCTTTAACAAGTAGGTAGATATATTCAATAGGTTTCCGCCAAAACTGCATTGTCATACATGAATAAATGTGGAAAGTATTTTCTCTTAAACTGCTAATAAGCAGCATTCATATCTATGTCTATAAACATGCTCAGGGCACTTTTTGGACAAATTTATTTCTTCCTACTGTACACCTGAACCGAACAAGGTGGCACAGGTGTAAAACACTGAACTCACTTTCGGAAGAACCTGGGTTTGAATCTCGGTCCGGCTATACTAATTAGGGTTTTCTATGGTTTCCCGAAATCGTGGCAGGTGCAAAGTTATATGTGATATAAACGGCTGATCAGGAAACAATAGGGCAGGATAACTGATTATCATAAAATTAAAGTTATTTTTTTACGTAATCCCATCTTGGTGAAATGTTAAGTTACTTGATAATTTATTTTTTAAAATCGTCAATGCCATTTTTTAAGTCCCAACATGTTTGTGAACCACCTATTGCAATTAACGTTATTTATTCAGATTAGTGAATCGTATTGTATAGTTTCATTTAGTTCATGTTATGTAATGCTGGCTCAGTACTCTCCAAGAATTACGTACCTAACGGACATACTACTCTAAGTTACTGAATAAAAAATAATGGTGGAATAGAACATTAATATTCCGTGTTCAGTCCTCGCGAGAAGCTAGGTTTATACGTTACCTAGATTATACTTAGTAATTAATGTAGAGTACATTGCAGACGATAATAAACGGAAGATAACGCTGATTTTACAGAACATCCCAAATTGTGATTGAATACGCAAGGGATGCATACTATTTTCACGGCCACGCATTATGATCGTGATAATTGCAATTTAAGAAACTATTATTCGAAACATTTATAATAGGAAGTGTATGAAAGCGAAGTGGTACTAGGCAGGCAAACACGTTTACGATATATTTTTGTAGTTTATCAATTAATTCTGACTAGGTAAATTAGACATACATATATTATCCTCGCATAACACGCACTATGCTCTGTTGTGTGCTAAGAAATTGGTTTTATATTTATATCGCTAATATGATTGAATTTACGTGTGCGTTTTGTTTTTTAGTAGTTTCTTTTGGCGCAATAGTGCGAGTTGTGCATAAATTAATTATGAACAAAAGTACGAAAAGATGAGTAAGATCATTGATCTCAATGTTTGAAATTATTTGGAATTTAAAAATTTCTTTTCTTTCATATGGAGTACACTTGATGTTAGCAAATATCAGTCAGAAAAATGCCTAGATCAAAACTTTTTTTCTGTATCTTATATAATATAATGTATTATTATATTATATATTGTAATATTGACGCAGATATTCAGAAAATCAATATTTTTAACTCACATTCGAATAGAATAAACTTGAAAACGTATGGTTGTAAGACACGATAACGTGATAAAATGTACCTTAACGTGTAAATTCTGCCCACTGAAAATATTCTTAGACTTATCGTAAAAGTCAGTAAATTAAAATAATAATTAATTATACTTCAAAAGGCTTGAACTGAGTTTCAAATAATATTCTCTCAGCGAGGCCAGCTTAGGATGCATGAGAAACTTTATGACACGGTTACTGTACCAAACTATGACTTTGAAGCCAAAAAATGTTACTAAAATATTTCTTACGTCTCCAAATTTTGTTTCAATATGATGAGTTCTGGATATCTAGGTTATTCGGGGGTCTAATCAAAGGAAAAGTCATTATTTTACTATTTGCGTTATCGGCCCCTACAAACGTCGCTATCGAAAACACGACATTTTTACGCGCCATTTCGGTGATAATATTTTAGGGCTTCTTCCTAGACTATGCCCAGGATAATTTGTACACAAATACACGTCTTTAAGGTCCAATTATATAATTGAAAACACTGGCGAATTCTAATATGAAAATTCGAGTCGCAGCGATCTCGAAATGTCCCATTACCACGGGCTGTTTCTAAACATTATTTAATTTTTCCTTTGTTAGCTACAAACCCAAAGAAAACGGCACTCATAAACATGTAAATATTAAAGCATACAACACGGACTTCACAATGTGTTATATAAGAGATATATTATACCCATGGATGTATAATAGATAGAGCCGGCGTCTGCTATAAAATACTGTAAGAAAGGGCGTGTTCAAGATGGGTCACGTGACTTTAGGAAGATTGCGCAATGGCGAACCTTGTTGGACGCTCCTTCGTGACGTCACGTTCCAGGGAGCGAATGGTATGTTCGGAATCTGTCACGTGACTTTAACAAGACATTGTTCCATGTTGAACGCACTTTTATGACGTCACACCCCCTCTAGTTTATTATACCTCTATGATGTGTTATTAAATAAAGCTCTATCATATTAAAGTCTGACATTGCTAATCAGTCGCTGGTGTCATGAATAATTTCGTTAATATTACAGAAGATGATAATAGGTTTGGACGGCTCTTATTAGCTAAGCTAAGTCTCGACATCCGATGAGAGATGAATAAGTTGGATATGGAGAAGCACCTTGGAATGCAATGACGCGGAAGAGGGGAAACCGAAGATCTCCGAGAAAACCCGTTGGCCTACTGCGTCGTCCAGGCACGATTCCTACATGCGAAAATCCAGTAGTGACCCCGCAAGTAAAATTGACAATTAATGAATACTGCTCAGTATCTCTGCTATGTATCTTTAACCACATGAAAAATCAATACTGCTGGAATGTGATTCCGACATAGCATTAACTAAGTGTGGTCTCTGATTTTCTATAAATACTCTCTGCCGACACCTTCTCTCATTCTAAACTGTGATCCCAATGTAAACGGTCCTGAGTTAGTAACATTAAGATTTTAAGAGTATTCCAGGTTTAATTAGAGACAAATATCAGATCTATTCTGTCAGCTTCAAAACACTTTGCCAGAGTTCTCTACGGACACATGAGAGCTATCGTAGCTTTAAATCTAGACTTTTAAACGTAGCTTCAGTTATCTGTTGTCCGAAAAAACTGTGCAGAAAATCCGAGTAAGTACTGAAATAAAACGGGCGATTTTACGATAATGGGAACCAAAAAGTAGAATCGCCTACCACTAAGAAATTTTGCAAAATCTTACAACCTGCACGCAAAAAAAAAACACGAGTTTCTTTAACTGCAATTTTTTTATGGCTTCACAGTCCTCTGCGGCGAGGTCATTAAGGACAGGGAGGATATATGGCACTTTAACAGCAGATCAGGGTGAAGCGAGGTGAAGATGGAACAGTGATGGGAAACATCTACGTGTGAAGCGAGAGTGCAGTACCCCGAGAAAATCCACCCAACCCACCAATGGTAATGTCTGCCGCGTTTTTGACATGTGAAAATTCTAGTGTAACCCGGCCGGAAATCTAAATCGAAAGCTTTGGTGGGCGGCGAGAACTATAGCCTCTACGCTACCGTAGACGCCGACTACAACATAGTTCAAGGGAACTGAAAAAGGAACCAGTAATAGTCTTTAGTAAGGAACTACTTCGGCATTTGCCTGGAGTTATATCAGGGAACCATGGAGAGCTGGAATGAGGATGCCCGGACAGGGATTCAAACCCCGGCCCTGCAGAATGATAGCTCAGTGTTTACTACTATTACTACTTGCTCGGTCAGTTTGATTTTACTTGTTCAACTTTCATTACGACAGAATCAACTAATCAAGCTTAGTCACTTACGAAGAAAAGTTAGAATGTGAATGTCAAATAACTATGTTTATCAGTGTTGTCATTAGATATACATAGGCCACATATATACACATGCACACCGCGAGCCAGTGATATTAGTTTTAAATGCATTAGTCACATTATCAATGCAGTTTTGCAACTGTTTCAATCAAGATGTATGAAAACTATAACTTACATGCACAACCACCAAAAATCTTATCTATACATCAAATAATTGTGGCTAGCAATTCGTCGCATCCACGTATTCAACTCAGAAAAAAAATCAAATACTGCTTACAAGCATAGTTTCTATTAAGTATAATTTTATTACATTTCGTCTTTAAATGGTGCAAAAATTACGCAGTATTTCATTTTTTAGCTCTCAGCTATAAATTATTTCTTTTTATTTTGGGTTACTACTGCATTTACGTAATATTCAAACCGCTTAAATCTATGATTAATCAGGCATAAGCAATAGTATTAACATACCTTTAATCAATTTCGAAAATCGTCATAAGGACCACATATTTATGTTATTAAATATTATTTTTACTTACCTTTATTTCTTCCACCACGCTGTTTTCACACCTATATATGCAGACGACATTATAAATGTAGTTAAAAATTACAAAAGTAAATGTTCCTGTGGAATAAATGAGGTACCTATGACTCTGCTAAAAAAGTGTTCTTATTTAATAAAACTGCCTTTGACTTACATTTTCAATGGAATTTTTGCCCAGGGAATTTTTCCTGACAGACTCAAATATGCAAAAGTAGTATCAATACACAAAAAAGGTGACAAGGCATTGATGGATAACTATAGGCCTATTGCCCTTCTTACGTCCTTTAAAAAAAATTGAGAAATTGATAGCAAATAAAAATAAATTCTCAATAAAAAGAAAAGGTTTTTTCATTGCATTAGTATGGCTTTGTCGAGGGCAGATCCATAGAAAAAGCTATTTAGAGTTTTACTGAAAAAATATTTACTTCGTTTGATGAAAGACGATTCTCAACACGTATATCCGCAGACATTTCAAAAGCTTTTGATTGTGTCGACCACAATATTTCACTGCAAAAACTTGAACAGTGTGGAATAAGAGGCGTAACCAGTAATTTGTTTAGATCATATCTTGAAGACAGAAAACAGATCACCCCAAAAGATATTACGACAAAACTTACATTAAACATGTTATGTCCAATACCAGAACTACTAAAGTAGAAATGCCACAGGGATCAATACTGGAACCAATTTTATTTTTAATATTTATTAATAATTTTATAGAACAAATAATCAACGGCTCAGCTATAATGTTTTGCAGATGACACAAACATTTTGGTAACTAGTTCAAATAACGCTGTTCTTGAAGAAAATATAAAACATACAGTGATTGAGATATCCAGTTGGTTCCAGTATAATAAATTAATATTAAATGTAAATAAATCTGTGCTCATGAGCTTCATGCAAATAAATAAACATACAACGCAGATGAAATATGCACAACAATAGAAAAAGACGGGTTACGAACAGTAAATAGTGCTAAATTTCTAGGGTTCATTGTAGACAGTATTTTAACATGGACTAAGTATGTTGATAGTTTCTGTAAAAAACTGAGTTCAGTGTGTTTTGCGGTACATACCTTAAAAAAGATTTGTAATAATAATACACGAGTCGCATACCATCTCTCAAATATCCAGTCCATAATAAATTATGGAATCGCATTTTGGGATAAATCGACAAAATGGAAGAAAGGTTTCTAGATTACAGAAGAATACAGTAGGATTAATAAGTAATGAGGAAAAAAGAAGCCATTGTAGGCCGTTATCCTATATAATAAGTAGACGATCTCTGTCTGGCTGTACGTCACTAATACCTCCAAGTCCCTTGAAACTCAACAGAGGTTCTTCAAATTTTGCACAGCGAATCCTCAGGGTAAAAATACAGGTCAAGTTCGAATTTCAGCCAGATCAGATTACGCAATCATTACTTTTTCCCAAAGAACTAATTATTTAATTACTTTTTCCCTATGAAAAGTTTTGTATTGATACATAGAGAATATTGCATAGAGATATGAAGGTACTGGAATATCATTTTTGTTTACTTTAAATGTCTCACTTCAATGTTGAGTTAATAAAGTGGAGCCACAGTGGCTCAGTGGATAGAACTATATCCAATGTTGAGTTAATTTCATATCATAATTTTTTCAATCTTTGTATGATAACAAAATTTTGTAACATCGTAACTGTTCTAGGCACGTGACAATAATAAAAACAATGTCGCGGTCTAACTCCTAGTTTATCAATAACGAAATTATCACGCTTCCATGTCATGTATATGTACCGTAGTATTCTTTTTTTACATGGAAAACATTTAAAAAGTTAAAAATAGTGATATACACTATTACTACATCAGACAAGTTAATCATCTTCACCAATTCTCCTACAGAACCTCAACATTTACATCAAATCCATACTATGATGAGGCAAAACTAATAAATAATTTACTTAGTCATTTTAAGTCAATTAATTATTTTGCAGTAATTAAAAGAACTGTATAATACTACTTTTTAAATAACACCTCCTATTCCATAGAAGAATACTTAAATAAAGCTGAATTTCGATAATGCAGAACAAGACTGATATAAGGAGACTTCGTATAATAAATACCTTGTGTTGCAATCTACTGTAGACTTGACAATTTATACTTTTATTCTATGTGTATATGAATTGTAATAACTTGTACGGCACCCAAAATGTAGTCTTTACATGTTTGTAGAGCTGCTAGAATTAAAAAGTGTGTTAATTATATTATTTATCTGTTACATACTTTTATATTAATGTAATTGTGTGCAAATATCCATATTGTATAACAAATATAAAAAAATATATATAATTGACAAGTCCTTTCCAACGTGTATTGGAATACGGGATGGGAATAAATAAATAAAGTGATTTCCCTTGGTTTCTTTTCCGCCATGCAGAAATAGGCATGTGTCCTCTATCCCTGTTCTTTTTAAATCGTGTCTTATTGCCACTCGTTGTGGTGTCTCCCGCCAAATTCAAAAGAGTGGTTTTCGCGATACTATTAAGTAAACAATGACGGCCTCCATCACGCGCGACACCTGTGATGCGTTACTGTAATGAATCACTGCGCGCGGAGAGCCCGTCACCTAAGGGTGTACGCGTGAACTACGACGTATATAATCAGCGCCAAATTCCGCGTGAACTGCAATTTTCAAGGATTGAGGCGCAATAGATTCTACAGCTAGTGTTGCTTCTACATGCATCCTGCAATTTTCAACGCCATGTACACAAATGTGTTGTGGATTGACACTTTTAAGTTTTCCATTTGCAATGCAAATTTATCAGTATTCGTCTATTGAAGTTCGTCATATTGGCGGCTATGTAATTAGTCAAATAAAACACATTTCGAAATTTAAGGTAATGGCAATCTAAAAATCCAACCTTACACGGTATCTTAATATAACCCTGATTTCAAAATATGTGACAATTTCCACAGTATTTCTTGCGCCACGAACGTCGATCTCGCGACTCGCAGCCACATGTCCCACGCCCTCTTAAAGCACAGAATCCGAACTAAGCTAAAGATAGATTGACTTTAGAACCTTGCAAAGACATTTACTTGCGCAGAAAATATATATATTTCGACAACAAGAAATACTTCCACATCACGAAACTTACAGAAATATTTGACATTAAATTTTGTGGTTCAGTGCCCATAACACGAGCACACGTTTGGCAGTGGTAAAGTAGGGCAGAGAAGTCGTGGCCGAGCAGTAGCGGAGTAAGCATCGCGTTTTAAAGTGTGAGGCATTATATCAGTCTTCAGCAATTGCAACAATTTTGCGCCCAGAGGACATATACGCAGCATTACAGAAAATGATGTCTGAAGTTAGATGCATGCCACTTCAATACCGTCAGGCAAAGGAAGCACTCGCAACTCTAGTAGAACACTTACCGGAAGGGACAGTCACATCAGGGAGATATTTGTACATTCGGGCTTCCAAAACGTCGGCAGTCATACCATCTGTTGTGAATCGCACCCCAACCATCCGCTGGAGGCGCCCATGGAAAATACTTGCCGATCCTAACATTTCCTCGGATCTTCGAGCTGCAGCATTCGGCTTCTACAATAATATCGTGACAACTCAGCAGCGAACCTCCATAGTGTAATTTCCTGTTTATGCAGCTCCCATCTGGCAGTGGTGTCGCGTACGAGTACGAAAAATAATTCGCGATGAACGTGGAGATGTCAGCGACACGCACATACTTCAGTGCCATTTCTTCACCTTCCCCTCAGTTCGACGAAGAGCTGCGGCCTGGTTTGTACTTCATGTGATCGGTTTTTTGGTGGACCGTTCGACACCGGTGACAGTTGAAGACTTTGTCCAGCTTCTTCATCAAGATAGGTGGAACATGGCGCGGCGTGGCACATTGCGTCAGTGGTACGGCAATTTTTTAATTTTATTCTGACGTTCACGCCTACGGGAAGTGCGTGTATATTACCGAGGTTGGGTGTACGCCGTGCGCTGTCCACCCCTCGGTCCTTACAAGTGTACAATTTAATGTTCCAGTAGTAATCGTCGATAGGTGGTAGTGTTATAAGTCAGTGTCCCGTGTCGGGGTGTACGCCGTGCGCTGCCCCTCACGTTAAATAATTTTTTATGTGTTCATCGACTTTGTCAGTAAAACCAGTTCACCAAATGTTCATATAGTTTTGTGCCCCTATGTAATAATCGTGTAGATATTTTATTGAGTACTTTGTTATTGTTTATATTGTGAGTTGAATGTGTACAGTATAATAGGTTAAGGGTAAACGCCTCTGTATATCGTTTGTGATAATAACAATAAGTGGATATGGCTGATCATGAAATGAAAGCTTCAGCATGCTCTGCTTAATGGGCTCAAGTTCAAGCTCAACCTCGTCGAAAAACGTTATTGTGTAGACAATATTAGTGTTCTGCGACAAAATAAATCGTACCTAACTTACATCACTTAGGAATGCTCTGTGCTTATTTAGTAACCAACTATAAATAACTATTATTCTACTGCTTGAATTAGTAGATTTTTTTAACTGATGAATTAGTGATATTTTTTTTTTACAGATTCCGGATGGAGTAGTTTCAACTGACAATCAGTAAAAAAATAACCGATTCCGATTTAGAGAGTATACTGAAAATATACGCTCGTAAGGATATTCAAAAAAAATATTGGTGAAGAATACATTTTATTTGTTGTTCCTGGAAATTGTCTTTTAATTAATTGTGCCTGTTGGAAACAGAATGTTCTTATTTAGAGAGAAATTCAAGTAATTTTATCGAGAAAAAAAAAACATGAAACTTTTTTATACGGGTGTACGACTGCGGTATTTTTTTTTTTTTTAAACAAAATTGGTTATTTACCTAGACAGCGCTGGTAAATCACACCGAGAAATATTTACACAGAAATAGTTGGAGAACACTTTCGTAATCGGATTTCACGGTCGGACGAAATAAATTCCTCTTCTGGCATCAGAAAAGTTCTGTTATTTATCAGACATATTTTTTCTACAGGAACAGTACAGTAAAAATAGTAAATGGCTTTGTAGCAGTAACTTACATATCTGCACTGGTCACAATAATTCCACTTTGCAGACGTTATGTTTAAAATAGCAATCATGGTCACAGACAGGACAAGAAATACGAGATATTTTGATATTTCTATCGGCATGTAGGTATATGTGAAAGATGGATGGTAGAAAAATCCATGGTATTCGTATCTCCGTGTAAGAGTACTTTTAATTTCTTATCCACAGAAAACTAGTTTAAATATGATACTGTCACTCTTCAGACACTAAAGAAAGAAGACCGCTCTGCTATAAACGTGAGTGATTATAAAAGACGAAAGGTGCATACATGCCAAGTAGAAAAAACATTGTTTCAGTAATGAACTACACTGTGCTGCACCTTAAGCCCGCCGAACATGGAACGAAATTATCAGCGAGATTCCGTACAATACTAAGCGAAATATTTTGAATATAAGCCATTGCATCACTTTATGGTCAGAGAAAATGCGTCAGACACACGAAACAATAACGGAAAACGATTGGATGTCACAGCCGCCATCTTGGATTCCTGTATCTTGTATATTGACCTTAAATTTTGTCGGTCATCTTGTTTCAAGTTGCCATTTCTGTCCACCATCTTGTTTTCATCCACCATTTTGTTTTCGCTTGCCATCTTGTTTCCGTATATACTCGTATAGTAAAGCCCACGAAGAATTTTGTCAGATCAATAACAAAAATAGTGAAAAATAAATAAAGAACAGAACTAATTTCCGAAAAAAGGGGAGGGGGGGAAGGAACAAGTAGAATTGCAAGAATCTTTCAAACAACTTATCCGTACACCGTACAATTTTGTTTCAGAGCTACGAAATATGTCCTGTGCGAAGTGGCGACTCACAGGTCTAGTCGGCATTTCAGCTTCCTACGGAACAGGAGCCCCATTATGTAACTTTATCTTTCTTAAGGATACTTGCAAGCGTATTTGTAATAACCACAGCTAGAAAAACAGTTACTCCTAATTTCCTACATGTTGTGTTCCGTAAAGGCATCTCTTCATGGATGTCTTTGTGATGTATAGGTGTGACAATGCTAAAGACTATGTTATTTAATTAATAATCTGCTTGTTGAATTATAGGTCTAATTTTCCAGTTATTATATAGTTTCAAGTGTCACATATTATCTTAATATAGAAAATTTGGAATCATAAAGGTATTTGTTATATTTAACCAATTTTACACTTATGCCTTTAAAATAAACTTACTTCTCTGTATGATGCGAGTTTTCAGATGGTTAAAGTTAATTTTGAGGATCACGATATAACAGCACTAAACTCATAGCAGAGACAGAGTTCATACGAACAGTACTACTAAGCGGAATACATTTATTCTAAGTAAAATATAAATAAATAAATAAATAAATAATGCCAAAATTTTGAAGTCCTTGAAAATCCAGCTTAACGGAAAGTAGCATCCATTATCGGGCATACAAACAACCTGAAACTTCGCAACACCATTAAAAATAATTTATGTACTAGAAACACACAAAAATATAATTTTAAAAATATACTAGGTGACTCAGGAATCTCCTAATTACCAACAAAGTTAGAATTTTGTCTTTTAAATTTACGAAATTACATTAAAAATGCCAATCATATTACGCGAAGTAATGTTAAAACCTAAATGTTTCATTTGTTCAATATATTTTTCATATGAACAGAAGAATATATATATTATGCTGACTGACAGTGGTACACACATAAAAATTCAATATTCTCGAAATAAGCGCATTTCACATATGCCCATCCTCCTGCATCCTGTACCCTCAAGATCATCACTCGTCTCTAGAAGATACTTTCTGTTACATTTTGACGATAATTTTGCCTTCGTTTATTTCATTTCCTTTTAAGCCGCCAAATTTCACATTTCCCCTTAATTTAACCACGTGTTTAGCGACATGAACATGTGCATTTCTGCCTGTTTCTTTGGCAGATATACTTTTTTTTTTTTTACTTTAGATTTTCCCATAGATATTATAACGGAATTAGAATGCTTGTTTAAGGCGGTCGTATAGCAAGCACTTGAAATTCGATACAGCGTGTATGAAATAAGCATTTTTTATTCTCACGAAAGTATTAAACGTGCCTCCATGACCTATGAAAACAAAGCACATTCCACAAGATGAAGGAATGGTACCTTAGATAAGTCACGCACATTGGAAACATGATTTTCATGCCCTTCAATATAGCAAAAAACGGGGTTTTCAGAAGACTGCTGCATCTCAAAATATACGAACAGGAGGCATTCTATAGGCTGTTCATGGTAAACTGAGGACTTTTGAAAGCCCTGCTTAAGTTCTACTTGTATGCACTTTGTGTATAACTACACTATAAGTAAAATTAATACTGCAGTGGGCCTCATCACTTTATTCATGCGTCGGACAAGTAAAAGTGTGAAAGTAAATATTTTACATTTCTGCTCATTTTAACACTTAAATACTTTTAAAAAAGAGGAAGCGAAAAAAATAATTTAAGTTATGACAAATGGTATCCCATAACTGTTCATTCTACGTTAAGATATGGAATTACGTTCCCTCCATCATTACCAACTTTACTGAGCGCATGCCACTCAATGCACCCGTTAAAATACATGCAGGTAGGAACAGTGACTTTATTCTAAGGTTGATTTCAAAAGTGTTCATTTTAGCGCAAACAGCCTTTGCTAGGATTTATTGGCTGTATTAGCCCATATAAGGCGTGGTTATAATACCAACATTACTAAAAAAAAAAAAACCCCGTGTATATTATTATAAATATAACTAAATGTCTACATTCGGGTATCAGACGATTGCCCCTTTCGGCGGGATTGATGCACCCTTATGTTTGCCAGGAGCCCGGAATTTTCTCAAGTGAACCCAGCGCAGAGAAAACTGCATCATTTCAATCACCGTAGAAGTGGCAATTCAGCTCGTAGCACTTCATAGAAGTGACGCTATTGCAAGCGCATGCAGTCTTGCAAGAGAAATAGATCTCTCTGATGCGGGATTAAGACTGCAAGAGACTTGAAATTGACTTCCTCGCTTGCGGACTAGACTCCCGCAGATGTATTCAGCGACGTAGACTCCAATTCCTTGTGAACAGGGACAAGAAGACAAGACGAGTTTGGTATCAAATGTATTTTCAGCCCACGAGAAGTCTTACATAAATCAGGAACTTAGTATAAGAGTTAATTAGGGAAATTACTCTAATATTTTTTTTATACACGGCAGTTACGATTATTAACGATGCAATACTTCCACTTTCAGCGTTTCAAAAAAAAAAAAAGCGTCAGTTTATCGATAGTCGATTAACCCGAAATTCCCATTTCAAGTTACGCAGCTTCTGATCTAATTAATAGATTAGAGGCGGCTTCGGGTTCCTGGTAAGTTATGGATATACCAGCAGTTACTCGATGCTAATCTCTTCTAGCGTAACGTGTAAGCTTCCCTCAATTTATCCTGGCGACTTTTTGTGATAACGTTAATTAATATTACTAGAAATTATCTTAGACAGGCATATTGCAGCTACAGATCTTCCATTGAGGTGCGACAGAAAATCCGCTTTCCCAGAAGTATCGTGTAATTTAGTTGGGGAGTGATAAAGTTTATTACCTAGCAAACCGGCAAAAAAAAATGTGAATACTGAACACACAGCAAATATTCACGGAAAGAGGAAATATTAATGTGTGGGGCGTGACTGTGTAAGTATTAAGATAGTATTGTTATGCGCAGCAATTCGAGCACAAATACATCACGAGGAATGGGGACGAAGCCATGAGCGAATAAAACAAACTCCCCCCTCCAACGAGTCGAAGCCAGGGCCGGTTGTTATTCAACACGAGACATCAGTACGGCTGGAAACACGGCGAACGAGGCCTTTTTGTCTCCGAAACACTGCACCAGAAATGGGGGCGTGCCATCCGCCGAGATACGTCTAGTCATCAGACTTCGGCATCATGTTTAAGGTGACAGCGTAACCAGTTACTATATTTACAGATCCTCTCGAGTTAAAGATAAACTGAAAGATTTTGTAAGCGAGATGTAATCAATATTCATTAAATACAGTGATGATCAAATTTACGTATAGCGTTCGTCATCTGAGCTATGCCTAACCCAATTTGTACGTTAAAGTACAGTCCGTCGCAAGTACGAAGCTAAACGTATAAACTTATAAAACATAACAGTAAATTCACAGCCATGCAAGTGTAAATCTTAAGGCGGCTGCATACCGCGGGACTGGTTTGCTGAAAATATGTTTCTCGACGTATTGATGATTTTAATCGTGTCTCGGCAGACTGTTTACGATATCGCTTTGAGAAAAAAAAAGTGCTTTGTTCGACTTTGATCTGACCGCATAGCTACAAAAAAAATCGTGGAAAAATTGTAATATTCATACAATTGCGAATGAAATAAAATGTTTAAGGTCGACAAAAACGCGAACTCTCTTTAATTTACTCACAATTGCTCTCTTGTAGTGCTGTTCGTCTCTTCAAGAGGCACAAAGTGGGTTTTGTTCGAAACTTATATTTATTTATCCCCATCTTGATACAGTTATGCGAACATGCGTTCTCTGGTTATTGGGTTTGTCATATATGATAACCATTAAGTCAACACACTGTTTACACACTTTACACAACAATGCATAATATAAAATATGGAAACACAATATTAATTAATTGCATTAATCACAAGTTAATAACACATTTTTAAAAATAACATGACTTTACTGTCGGTAAATACACAATTACATATACAATAATAAACATTTATGTGATGCATACAAGCTACAATTTTGTAAAAATTCATAGATTTCCTGGGTATTATAAAAACATTGGGAGTCATTTAGTGAAAGGTGGCTCAGAAATGCATAAAATAGTATCAACATTAAAAACACTATCTTTGCTCCCGGCCGGTTCTGCGCTAGACAGGGGCCTTAAGAATATTTTCATATGCCAGTTGATACCGATAGCCCTCAATGTATAAGCATTTCACGGTAAAGTGAGCACTTTGGAAACGCCAGTTACTTTTTTCCTATCAGCAATGTTTCATACGTCCACCACATTAAAATAAATATTCTCATTTTGGTAAGTATTAAACACAGTGTAATGAGACGGCTTCAAAATCCTCCATCTCGTGCAAACTAAGCTTAACTAAGTCTAGAAAACTACACCAAAGGACATCGCACTGAATTCGTGAGCACTCAGTTGTAATAGTATTTTGAATGGGCTCTGTTTCTTACTAGGCGCTATCAACACGTGTTTCCTCGCTGTTTTTATTCATATTTACTATAAATGTAGTATTACAATTTATGAACAAAAAAAAATTGAAACTTTAATTTAGCTAAAAACAAGATATTTTTAATTTAACGGGGTTTCAAAACGATTGTGATACATGGCTTATATAGAAAATAACTAAACGCGTAATACATGGGGTGATTTTCCGAAGGTTTGATTAAAAAATTGCGAAGATACCGCGAATAAAATTTTGTACACCCTTCGAAATTCGATTTTTTTCTAGTTTCACTGTAACTTACATGTAGATGAAATATTTGATAACGAAGGCTGTCGGAGATAGAACACATATAAACAGATATTTTATGTGCGCAGTATTTTTCCCATGTACTGTAGATTTTGTTGCATATGCAGGAGAAATAAACATTAACTCATTATTTTCTACTTTTCAGTCTCACGTCAGAAAATACAGATTACAATCAGTCCATTTTGGTGTCAGTAATTATGCAAAGTAGTTCTGTATGTAGGCTTACGTAATAACAGGGTTTGAATTTTAATATTAAATCTTAACAGTTTGTTATGAGGAAATTTTCACAAACTGGTAAGTAGACAACCAACTTAATCGCGGATAAAAACATATCCACTTTAACAATTTATACCATCCATTACGAATTCGAAATGTTACCACTGAATCACGAGATTTCTCCTTTAGCGTTAGAACATATAGCAAAACTAAACATTACTTTTGTTACGTTTGCAAACAAATCGCGTGACGTCACAAGCCTGTACTTTATTTCTATTTTAAAACTGGCATACGTTTTCTGAACAAAAATATTTTCACGCGGTAAAATCATGGATATTTAATAATATATTATTAAATGTTTCACGCAAATATTAATTACAATACACATTTACGAACTATCAAAAGTGAAAGCCACATACGGAATGATAGTTGTGCTACCAACATCAAAATTAAAAAAAGTGTAAACCAAGCACTCCTTACTACAATATCTCAAGAGAAAAGATTCGTGACGGTTCATTTACGCAATTTGAAGGTAGAACGTATTTTGTTTAAATATGCGTATGTTTATGTTAGAAACCTGTAAGACTGTAGAATCTCGAGTTTGTGTTTGTTCGGTATGGATTTTGTTTTAGCTATTCGAGTTAGCTTGGTTTGGGGGGGGGGGGGGGTGGTCGGCGCCGATACAGTTATTTTTGTATTCCTCTAGAAATATTTGTCTCACGTTGGACAGAGTGATTGCATTTCAGTTAATTTAAGTGCGTATTTTACTCACATGCAAAATCCAAGCAATGAATACAAAACAGATAAGACCCGATAAAAAAAATTCACCCCATCCTATCCAGGGGTGGATTCAGAGAAGTGCTTTATCTGGAGAATTATGTTTTGCATTTTAATCATTTGTTTGGTAAATAAGCAGTTTGTTTACTTGCAGCTCAGCTCCTTTACATTCCACAAAAAAACATCAACTACCTATGTAAATGTAATAAGACTGGACCACGTTGAGAATAAAGCCTATTTGTAGGTAAAGGCTGTTCATAGTAAAGTGAGCACTTGTGCAACCAACATTTGAAAAATGACACTGCTCCTACATGGTATATAAATTACCGGTGCACTGACTGGCCTGCGCCCAGTAAAGTATTGGTAACGACCGAAGGGAATTAGTTCCATACATTAGCAATGAATTATAACAGTTATCTTAGCATTTTTGAGTACTGGAATTACTTCTTCTGCTTCATGATTTCTATTGCATTTAAGAGTATAAATTTACAAAATTTCAAAAATATTAAAATTTCTAATAATTTCAAAGTTGCATTTAACCTACGCATTAATGAAACAAGTCGTTCGCGATGATAAATCTACATATGGTGGAAGAATATACAATGCTTATACAAGAAGATCTTAAGCAGGGCTTTCAAAAAGGCCAAATTTATCGTGAACAACCTACATACGTGTGTAAGCAGTTGTACAAATTCTCGTAAATGTTTCTTCTGAATCAGGCCAATTAAAATACAAAGCATTTTGTAAGGTAATTGGGAGGGCAAATTTCCCGCTTTAAGGCCAGGCTTCACCATGCATGGGTGCATAGGGAATCAAAGGCTAAATTCAGACAAAGATCTCTGTCATTTTTTGTGATAGTATTTTCAATTAAGATTTTTTTTCTTTTTTTAGTATAAGATTGAACCCATCTACATTTGTAAACCATTCAAAATTTAATTTTTCAATTCTAAATGCACGTACATTTGAAATTAAAAAAATTAAAGTCTTGAAGGTTTACAAATCTAGATTAATTCAATCTCTGACAAAAAGTCGTTAGTTTAAAATACTACCATAAAAAATCTTTGTCCGAATTTAGCCTTTGATTCCCTATACGCCCATGCATGATGAAGGCTGCCTTTGACACGCCCCTTGATTGAATATCTACCGCGTGTGCGAAATCCGCCAACCGCTGCTTCGCTCGGCGGATGGCGGAAAAGACAACGCTGACACTCGCATCCCGACTGCGCGGGATCGGACGAGATCAGCGGCCTTGGGGTCGTCCTGCGGGGGTCGATGACGTCACCGTTGTTTAACTCCGTTGCCATGGCGACGGGTTGTGTTGCGGGCGGCGCTCGCCCTGCAGACCGCGCGCCGAAACCATCTGGCTTTCCTGCCAGCTGCGTTCACCAGCAACCAGCCTGTAGCTCGGGTGTCTCTAAACTTCGACCGTTCTACCTGGCACACAATATCTGTACAGTCTATTCGAGGTTTCTTCAGACTTTTTTTAATTAACCCTATGAAAAATCCCCCCATGTATGAAATGTTTAGTTCTAAATATGTCTTGTATCACAACCGTTTTAAACGTTTGTTAACATAGAATTATCATATGTTAGATTAAATAGAAATTTTACACACATTTTATAGGTAATTTATAATATTTAATTTGTGATTATGAATTAAAACAGGCAGTAAATGGGTGCGTTGTTAATGCCTACAGGATATCCACGGTAAAGTAAGTACTTTTGAAAGCCCTCTCATTTGGAATAAAATACAATAAATATATTTTATCCTTAGACGCTAATTTCCGAGTGCGGTGGCATATACACACTGTGTTTATTGCTTAAATGACAAACTGTATTAAAAACGGTTGTTAATGGATAAAAAATTGCTGAAAGGAAAAAGTAACTAGGGCTTCAAAAGTGCTCACTTTACCGTGGATAGCCTATAGTAAAAAAAAGTTCCAATTGAAAATAATGATAAAGTGAGTACGCACGAATGCAGCGTGAGGTATGTTTATTGTAATTTTCTAGCCTTAGGTTAGTTTGGTTTACAAGAGGCGGAGGAATATCCTAGAAGTAGAATATTTAGCAGGGCTTCAGAAAAGCTAGGTGTTTTCGAATGTTTGTATATTTTTTCTTTAATTGCAATGACAGTGTTAGATTCGTATTCAACAATTGGTCACATAATTTATAATTTTTGAATAACATTTTTACCTGGATCAGCATAACTCTTCTATACTTCACTATCTGCATTCTTAGTTTCATAAACATATACAGACGATTTTCGAATAAAACCTTTCCAATAAATTTCATTGTTATCTCGAATAAAACCAAACAGATATCCTAGTGTATAGGTTATTTCAGTCGTTTTATCACTGTGAACAGATTTTACATTATATTTATTATCAACACCAGTAAATACTAAATAATTTTGCTCACTTGGGGATCTTAACAAATTATTCATCATCGTTGAAGTTAAACCTGGGCTATCAGCAGCCTCAATAATATGTCCATGTTTTGAGATTTCTACTCTAGAAAACTGGAAAGGAAAAAAGTTAGCACAAACATCAATATTACCTAACTTTGCGTACATTGCCTCATCTGCTTCTTTATCTCTCTTCAGTAACCTAAATTGTTCAAAAAACACAAGCATAATTTGGTAAAGAAAATCCATCTCCTATAGGAATATCAAATTCAATCCTATTATTGTAAACATTTAAACTCCCCCTAGTTTGATCAGTTGGAGGAAACGTTTGTCTTTCAAAACTCTCGATACTTTTAGGACTAATTTATAAGTAAAAAATTAATATATAAATGAAAGATTCATCAAAGGCAGTTTCTCGAGTTAAATTACTCACTCAGAAATACAAAAATTAAAAAAAATCATAAAGCAGGATATGAAATAAATAAGAATAAAGATCTACCTTTGATTCGCGAATAACGAAATATTGGGAAAAATGTAAATCAAGTAAGGGAAGATAAAAGAAAATAAAAATAACAACACTAGTTCATGTTGCAGCAACAAATTTAGATCACCCGCCAACACCAGAAGGAAACATCTTTAGAAAGAGGATTATTTTCAGAACAGAAATCTCCTAATTTCCAAGAGCAGATGGGAACTGTACCATTGAAAAATTTGGCACATGTAGCGTCTGAATGTACTACAAATATCGGAAAAGATATTGCAAAAAGTATAAATGTTATTGATACTCGATATACATTACGTGCAGAAGGACAAAATTTTTACATTGGTAGCAAACAAATACAGATAGATGTTAGTAAAATAACCATTAAAAATTAGGAATATGGATTAACAGAAGGACTTTCTAATTTGTTAGCAAAAGAAAAAGAACATCTTGATGATATCTTTACTGATACTGGCTATAAAAACTACACGAAAATTGTTTTAGACACCATTGATGCATTCCAAGAATATAATCCAAGAAAGAAAATAAACTGAAATGGAAGCTGGAAACCGAAAATTATAATTAAACCAATTTATGATAACTATATAAAAGAATCAGTTTAAAGAACAGCATCAAACACACCAGAAAATAATTATTCCTCCAAGAACTACTAGATCTGGAGAAGGTATAAAAAAAATACAATAATTTACCGAAAGAATATGTTTTGATGGATAAAGTCAGAAAATTGGTTGATAGATTATTAGTTATTCATGGTGAAGAAAATGCTGGAAATAAAATTATTACAATGAAAAAGTAAACATAATGAATACGCAAAACAATATATTTCCTGATTTTGTTGTTAATAATCCAAAAGTAAACCTTTATCTTATAAGAGTTTTAAATGTAATACCACATTCCTTTTGGAATTCTGATCATCACGACAAAAGAATAATAAATTGGGAGTTAAACAATTTTAATTTGTCTAAAATGTATTTTCCAGGGTATATTTACTGTGGACCATTTACAAAATTCAATAAAAGACTGGAAAGACATGATACAGGAATAAATAAATTAGATGAAGACTGCAAACAACATGAAATTGCTTGCATAGACCATAAAGATTTAGAATATAGACATCAGGATGACAAAATTATACAAAAAGAAGCCAAGTAGATTATGTTAGATAAAGATGCTCCAATAGGTGAAAAAATTGCTTCTGCAGCTGTTGCTCCAACTATGTTTACAAAAAGGAACTTTAGGACGGGGTATTAAAATTTATTAATTACTCATTTTTTTTACTTATAAATGAAGTTAACAAATATAACATTCGATATACCCATTGATCAATTAATAGATTTGGGTTTAGATGATTTTTTAACAAAGGAACACCTTGAGAGAAAAAAGAAAAAAATTGAAAGAAGGCGAAGGTTTCAAATTAACTTTGTCAATACCAACAATAAAAAAAAAATACGAAAAGAAAAATCTGGAATGGGTTTACATCATGGAGTTTTTTTTTACCATTTTTGATTCCAGTTTTATCTGCACACGGTGCTTTAGTTGGAGGAACTAGCTCAATTTACAATTATATTGAACAAACTGGAAAAAATAAGTAGAACAACAACATAGATATGATTTAGCAATAGAAAATAACTCAGGAAGTGGTGTAGTTGCAAAAAGGGGTAGACAAAAAAAACTGACTACATCCCCACTATCTAATATTATAATAACCAAATTTTTTGTTTTCTTATCGCTTGAAATCATATTGTTTTTTATAATCACATTTTTCTTAGTTTTTGTACTAATTCACATATCGATTTCATGTTAAATTGTAAAGCATTTTCGTGATTAAGCGTGAACCCTTTACTTGTGGCAACTTGTTTACCCAAAATAGTTTTATAACCATAGCTTTTTGTACCAGTACTTATCCATTCGACACCATAATAATTTTTCCCAATTTCTTCTGTCCATTCGCCAAGCATGCAATCTGTTTTAATAATATTTTTACCATCATCAATATAAACCATGCTGTATGCATATAATATACTACTTTATCACCTAATCTCTAACATTTCATATAAACATAATCTAGCATTTGAAGTGGTAAAAGTTGCTATAAATATATTTGTTGCAGAACTATCTTCTACATAAATATCATTGTATTTATATGACACTTAAATTATTTTTTCATTGATGTAAACAACATTATTTACTTCTATTATTCCATCTAATAACAATGTGCACCAGTGAGTTGGATCAATAATATATTCTGTTTGTGTCAAATTTAGTTTTTGTCCAAATTTTCCCCAAAGTGAATTTAAACAATTTGTGGCAACAGCACATTTTCCCGGATTATATTCAATATTTTCAATGTTTAAATAGATATCGTGTTCTTTTTTAATAACTCGAATATAGTCTTATTTTGATTTATTATCGTCTTCCTAGGGACTAGTTTCCAATGTTATTTTTATAAAAGTTTTAAATTAGTCTCTAAAAATTTTATTACTTTTTTGCTCGAAATTCCAAACTTCATGAATTTTAAGTACTTTGTAGCCTTTTTCAATAGCTTTATTTAGTTCTAATGAAGTTCATGTACTAATTATTGCTCTTTCTTCATCACTATGCTTACATTTTCTTTTTTTCTGTACAACACATTTTGAACATAAAGTAAACAATAGTTTTTTTTTATTGCTTAGTTGGAAATGCTGGATAATGTAAAGTTCTACGTGGTAAAACTTTACATTGGATCAATCCAAACCAATTTACGTCGTAATTTTTACGGTTAAATATTTTAATCGGATGACCAATCTTAAAACATCACTTTTGTATATAAACTACATATATCTTTATATCTGAACTTTTCCCCTGAAACTTTTAATTTTGAAGCATTGAGTTTACCACTAAAAAATGTATCTCTAGGTTGTAATGATTCTATTACATTTTTCGTTTCTTCTCAATTACTTCTATAGAAAACAGATTTTTCCATTTGCAAGCCCACATTTCCCTTACTTTGTAACCATTTTGTCTTAAAATTGTCGTTCGAATGTTTGTTTTAGTAAACAAATCATCCGTACTTTCATTGTTACAATTGTTTATTGTGTCTGGTGAATAACAATCGGGACAACCACGCCAAAAACAGCCGTGGTATTGATATATTGTTTTAGTTTTGTTATCATAACCATCAACTTTTAATGCATGTCGAACATTTGGAAATTTATTTAACTACGAAATTGATTCTTTACTAATTATTTGTTTTTATCATCTTTAACATAAGAGAAGTTGCTCTATAAACAGCCATACAAATACATGCGATCGTTGTGTAGCAAAATGGATCTGTATTTGCCGTTTCTAGAAAAGATTCTCTAAATTTAAGACAGACACTTCTTAAAATATCAACATTGCAATCACAATATTCAACAAGTTTTTTTTAATAAATCGAAGATAAAATTTTCTTTTGTTTTTTCAACATGCCATTTTAAAAAGTATTTTCGTTGTTCTGTTTCATTTTATTGGCTCCATAATATTTTGTAGCAGGTATTTTAGCAATACAATTTTGATTTTCTGGTTTATTGAAAAAGTGTGGAAAATATACTTTTTAAGCTCTTTCAAACCAAATGTTTTAGGTAATGTTGCAAGACTTGCTTGAATAAAGTTTATACTATCAATTATTTTGATATATTGTTTGAGGTGTTTATACTGTTTCTAACACAATATTGTAAAATAAAATATGAATCGCAGCCTTTAGAATTGTGTGCAATAAATGTATAGCCTTTATTTTCTTCAGATTTGAATCATTCGCAAACTCATCATTTGTGCTAAAATGTATTTTTTCCCCCGTTAAAATCGCGAACAGATATAAAGTTTGGTGTATGGAATTCACTATCTTGTGTGGCTTCGGAGACAAAAAAAAAAAGTATTTTTCAGTGTAAGAACAATTCATGTACCTTTTCTCGTTTCGCCCATTACAAGTACAAGCTTCTGTACAAAACCGCCTTTTTGAGGCTTCTCTTACATATAACATTTATGTTCATCAGTTTTCACAATTTCCTTACAATTCCAACATTTGGTATAACCACATTAATGTTTTTTTATTTCTCAAGCATATTTTGTTACAAGTTTTACACTTATAAGACATCTTACACACAGCATGGAGATAAGCAAAACATTCCTGTCTAAAACAATATCTATTGCATTTTTGGTTATATATTCTAATATGATCTTCACTTTCCCAAACTTTTATGGGTTTTGGTTTTTTACAAAAATTACATTTATTTTTAATTTTTTTCTCACACTCATGTTGATCTTTATTATTGCATGGTTTGTCACCATTTTTATAATGATAAACACTACCTAATAATGCTTTAATAGTATCAATTACATCATAATGTTCATCGTGTAAATACAAATAAATAAATATTAGTTGATTTTTTAGTTCCAGAATGTATAATTGAATTGAAATGTGCAGCGGAAACAACTTTAATTTGAATATTCAGGACATTTTCTGCATCCATAATATTTTTCAAACTAAGACCAATTTCACCACTTTTCCCCATTCATATGCAAAGTTCACGAGACAGTTCTCCTTGAAATTTTGTTCCTTTTCTATTATAAATAGCTCATTATTAGTTAATTCTCTATCCAAAATGATGTTAGTTTCGTATGTTAAAGTTGTAATTATTGCTCTAGGACCACATAAATTATCATCATTGTTAATTCTAGTACTACATTGTTTTGATTTTATATCTTTAGTTAAATTGATAATTGTTTTACCTCTTGCGCCATTACAACTGGGTATTTTATAAACATCAATATCGAAAGTAGTTTCATTTGTATCTATGTTTTCATTTGATATAATTATTCTCTCAATTTGATTAATTAAACTTTCAGCGTTTAGATGGTTATTTCTTGCAGCCGAAATTGTATGGCGAAAATTCTGATTATTTGCACGTATTCTCATTTGATCACCATTTCTATAACCAGTTAATTTTCTTACAGCTTTCATTGTTGCGTGTACAACATTTCGAACAGCATTAATTTGTTTTACATCGAATTGCCTTGAAAATTACTTACGTGAATGCTGTATTTTGTTTGCCAAATGTTGTATCTGTCACTGAAATAATGTTCACATTCACGAATTTCAAAGGGCGGTCTCCTCTCTACACGTTCACTAAAAAAAATTTTGTTCAAAAGGAAATCTGACCTAAACTTTTATTATCTTCTTTAATTTCGGGTTTTGAAGAAGTTAAATGTTTTAAATTTCTGGTACTTTTATTTTTCAGGGATGGAAATATCTGATTAGAGAATGGATATATTTCTTTTAATTCAGTTCTATCGTTTGAATATAGTTCTCTAACATCGATATGTGAAAAGGATAAATTTTTAACGTTTTTTTTTTCTTTCTTCATTTCTGATAAATACCATAATAGCTGTAATTAGATCAGCTTTCCTTAAATTACACCAATATCTAATTTTAAATTCTTTAGCTAAGATTTTCAGTTCTCGCACTCTACTCCGATCTACTCAACTGCTTGATTATTCGTATACATTATTATTGTTTTATTCATATAGAAAAAAATATTGAAGGTTTAAAAAAAAATAAACACGATGTAGAATTAAAGAAAGAATAACTTCTAAAAAGATATATTTTTGAAATGGAATAGCATTTGGTTTGTTAGAGTGGCAAATAATATAATTAAAGCCTCCTTCATTGAGATATATTTCTTTACACTGGTGATAGTGCCAGGTGTTTTTGACCTGGAACTGAAAAATTATTTCTGATCAAGAAGTTTTATAAAATATAAAATTTATATAAACAAATAAAGGAATAAAATTGCAATAGTGTTTAAATTATCGATAGTAATTTCTAAATATTTAACTTCTTCTATGAAAACAGTTCTCATTAAAACATTTTCTGCATATTGGTGTATGTTTGACCTTAGTTAAGAAAATAATTTTATAGGATTATTCTCATTACATACCGTGCATGTCTTTGTTGTATGATTATCATGTTGAATTTCATTTAGAACTAGCGGACCCGACAGACGTTGTCCTCTACATATGTCTTAAATCTCTCCCCCTCTCTCTCCCCCTCTCTTTTCCGAATTGTGAATCTAAACCATTCTCGAATCCACTTGAACACACACAAAAAAATGTCATCAAAATCTGTCCAGCCGTTTAGGAGGAGTTCAGTGACATACACACGCACAGAAGAATTATATATATAAAGATATCTACTAACGCATTGTGTGATGTAATATTTTTATGTTCTTTGAGATATGTACTACAAACATATTTTGCACATTCGCACAGTATTCTCTCATTACAATATTTTTTTTTTAATTTTTAAAATTTTTTGTCTATAGTTGCTTTATGGGGGTAAAATGATTCGATAGGTTTATTCTCTTTACATAATATACACATCTTGGCTGAATAATCACTATGTCGATTTTCATTTGCAATGTGTAATTTAGTATTTTTATGCTTTTTGAGATATAGTTTAGATAGATATTTTTCACATCCGCATAGAATTTTCTCTTTATTTAAATCGCACTGATTTCTGAAATATTCGGCGGAACATTTTTACAGGTGTTAATATGCTTATCTTTTGTGTGGTTATGTGAAAAACATTCAATGTTTTATTTCACCACACTTGTTGCATTGCTTACATATGGTATTATTTTCCTATCCGAGCATTGATTCCATTTTATTTATAAAGAAAAAATTATTCAGATGAAGAAAAAATGTTTTCTTTACCTGAATAAATGTTTTCTTTATAAATAAAAAAAAATGGAATCACTTATCAAGAAGTTTAACAATTCCTACGAATTTACTATACAACAAGATCTCGAACAGAATAAATGATTTGCTGCTACAGAATTTCAAAATTATGAATCTAAGTTTGGTAAAAAAATTAATTGTATTCTAGATGGAAAGCATTAAATTATTTTACCAGATCTCTATGTAACCATGTTTGATGAAAATTATTTAGAATTAATAAATGAGAAACAAGTTTTTATAATGTATAAAGGTTTAAAAGAACTGAAAAATGGAAAATCTGTACATTATATTGAATTCTCTAAAATATATAAATTCTATTAACTTGAATCTATCAATTATTTTTTTTAATATTTTCATTTGGTTGAACCGAAATAATTTTTTTCTCTATAAATAAAAATGGCTTCGCTTGGTTTACCATGCAGTTTGACTAACATGTTACAAGGAGGTTCTATGTTAACTTTCCCAGTGTACAACAAAAACAAGAAGTCTCCCGAACTTCGAAATATAGTTTACAAAATTCTATCGAATTCTAAAAAAACTACAATTAATTATTTTAGATAGTGTTTGCGATGAAGATAAACTTCAGGAAATTGGTGACGAAATTGAACATAATGAAGAAGTTTATAAAAAAAATTAGTAGAGCTTCGAATATAATCTATAAAGAATAATAACACAATATTTCATTTGATTGTAGCTTAATTTGCATACTTTTGGACTAAATTACCTTAATTTTTTTGCTCGAATTTGTTTGCATTTTTTGTTATAAATTTGGTTAAGTTGATGCGTAATCGGTTGATTTCGCTTAATTTTTTGCGAGAAATATTACGATCAGTATTCGTGTAGGATTGTGTGTGCAATTTATATTTTGAAGGTAAACAACATGGCATTCAAGGAAAAATCGGGGGGTTTTAGGATAAAAAATGTACTGTCCTCAACCTACCCATATACGACTGATATTCAACTCGCCTGGTCACTGTACCTCAGTCTCCCTTTGCGATTAAAACTAGAAATTGTAAAAATGACCTGTAAAAAAATGACTCCGCTGGTAATGTGATTTATTTCTCAAGCCAATGTCTCCTGCTCGAGAACTCCGGTGTCGAAAATAACCTAAGTACATTTTGAAAGGAACTTAGCTGTCAAATATTGTGTCAATCGCCATTTCTGGGAATTCCACCAATTACAAGATCTGCTAAATGCATACTGGCTAGTATTAACCTGGAAATCATAGTACTGCCTCTATGTAGTTTATTCAAGATGTCTTCACACTTTTTAAAACAAACATTTCATGTATATATTATGAATTTGGTTGTTTCCTAAATACACCATGTGTCTCAAGTGGTTAATATTTCTTTAAACATAGTAATGCATTTTTTAAAAATTAAATAAACTTTTAATAATATACAGTTATTTGCAAATTATAATTAGATATCCGCAAAATTCGCGATCTTATTTAAGGGCAGAGTGAACTCCAAATAATTGTGCGTTTGACGACATTGTGCCATTGGCCAAAAATGTGTGTTGCACGCCGTGGAGAGCTCTTGAGCCAATGATACAAGTTCGGTGGTGGAGTGGCCAATCTCTTTTAAGGTGGCCAAGCAGACGCGTGACAGATTACAGTGCGACGGCCAATGAAGCCACGAACTGTGGTCGCTTGTTTATAAGGCAGTGGAGTCTATCGTGTCACCGAAAAATAACGCGAATTTTGCATGTCTCTAATTATTATGTTTAGTTTGTAGTTAATTAGAGCACAACATAGAGGAAATAGGTGTGTTGAAATGCCTAGTAAGAAATAGTTCTTATGTAAAATATTATTAGGCCGAGTGCGCACGAATACGGTGCGTAGTCCCTGTGTTGTGATTATCTATACTCGATTAAGCATTGTTTGGATGAAGCGTAGGAATATCACCGAATTAGAACTTTATCAGGGCTTAAGGAAAGTTGGAAGTAACTGTGAATGGACTATATTTAGTTGTTTGAAGTGCTAAACTTTATATATATATATAAAATACTTAGGAACAACTACGAATTGTGTTTCATATACAGTAGTCAACTGAAATTATATATTCTTAATGTTCTGACAAAGTTACTGGAAAAAACTTAACATTTATGATTTCACCACAGTAGCTCATGAAGATGTTTCGGCAACTAGTTTCTAAGATCTAGTCTCACCAAAGGATTATTTTTTTGTGTCATTTCCCAAAAATTGTAAATTACTTAATAATACGATAAATTTCATTAGTGTTTTAAATTGATAAATAATGCCTTTATCCGAGTAAGTCGCAGATCGCTTGACTGTAGTATTAGCAGGAATATATGTTCATAGTTACATCATTGAAATTAAACTAATTGTACGTTTCTTTATTAATGCTACAATATTATAACTTTTTTTAAAATCTGAATAAATCATCGCATAGTCAGAGTTTTACTGTATGATGTAATAGAGAAACATTAGAAATCAGGTACGTGAGTATTATGTAGAGGTTGTTTCTAAATTCGACTGACAAATTTCGGCCGCTGTTTACTAACGAAAATGAAGTTCAAAACATATTTTGGATTTATAGTGTAAAATGAATCCTAAGGGCAGTACGTATCTCTTAATGTTGTAGCTGATAAACCAGTTTATTAAAAATTTTGGAGAAGCATTTTATAATGGAACATCGAGTGTCTAGATAATGTGTAATGCAACAAAGATCCGTAGACATCACAGCACTCTCGTCAGTCGATGTCATCAAATAATTTCATGGAAATAATAACGGCTTCTACCCTTATTTCGACCTAATCTCCATGACGCTGCAGCATTCTTGGTATTTAAAAAATTGTCTTACCAACCTGCATCCACGGTGCTTCACGTCCGACTTCAAAGAAATGTACCGCCCTTAGAATTCACTCTGCACCACATGTCGTAAATGCGCATTCAACCTTCTTCCTTCGTGACTAACCCGCAGCCGAAGTTTCCGGTCTAATTTATATACACTCTTTACGGTGTCCGTCAGACATCTGGCCACACGATTACCTCATTACTCCCTAGTGCACTGCCCGTCACGGACCGGTCTGGTGTTGAGACAACAGGACGGCCCGGTAACATATACCCAGTTCCACAAACATCCGGTCTTCAATCATCGGTAACAGTAGCAATGACGCACCACCTGATGTTTGTGAGACAGCTGGTAGCATAACAAGTGCTGCGCGCGCATGACTTCATCCTTGATACTCCCCTCTTAAAGTTGCTCAGACGTCTGCTGGGCACTGTGGAGAGACGTTTCTTTATACATATGAACAGGCAGAAATATGAACACCGCATGTTTCAGGTATATACTCTCGTACAGATAAAGAGAATTTGACCTGGCGCGAGAGTTCGTGGGCGTCCTATACCTCGTGAGAAGAAATCATAAAAAAAAAAAAATTAAAAAAAGGAGTGGCTCGCGATAGGACGGTGGCGGGAGACATAATGAAATATGCGACCTGTCGCCCCGTCTAGAGACGTCCTACACCCCGTGGTACTAGAGGGTTCACCCACGCATTTCGGGCTTTCTTCTCCCTTCTCGAAGGAACACCGCGCGCGGGTCCCGAACAAAAGGAAAAAAAAGTTACCGGGGGGGGGGGGGGGAGCGAGAGAGAGACGCCATTGGCTGGCTGCCCTCTAGCCATGCGACGGGTTTGCCTCTAGAGGAATTTTTTTTTAGAGAAAGGGATGCTTTATCCTTTGGTTTCCAGTGACGGTGGCGCATCCGCAAGTGCTACTTTAGTATGATGGCCGAGGAGTGTTAAATCTTCTGGAAAATGTACGCGCCTTTAAGGCGAAAAAAAATGTTCAGTTACCTTACCACAGCTGTATTGCGATTACCTAAACTTAAATGATAGATTTGATATATCACTTCCCTTAAATGCACATCTGTATACGTGAGCAATTTCTCTAGTAGTGAATACTGATGATAACAGGAGATTATGAAATTGGTTCCACGTCTTAATGTTTATCTACTTTACGAGTCTTTTTATTCGACTTGTTACGACCTTTAGAGTTTGTTTATTACTGGCTTTCCCCTCACTTCTTTGGTCTACCCACACTAAGCAACACGAGTGGCTATTTTTCATAATACTTTAGGTCAAGGGGCCGCGGTGGCTGGGCGATTAGCACGCTCGCCTCCCACCGAGGCGAGCCGGGATCGACACCCGGCCGGGTCACCGGACTTTCCGCAAGTGGGAATCGTGCCGGACGATCCCGTTGGTTGGCGGGTCTTCTCGGGGATCTCCCGCTTCCCCCCGCCTCTTCATCCATATTCACTTCAATCCCCCTCATCGGCTCTCAAGACCTCGCTGTTAAGAGCCGCCCAAATCGCTTAACTTCACTACTTTAGCTCATTACTCGCCACTCATCCATTTTAAGTTATTGATACGTGTAAAACGTTTAATCCATTTAATTATTTTTTACATTGATTCTTGAATTAGTAAGAAATATATGTTCCTTTCAGTTTTCCAGTGCCATGTTACTTGGTAATATTAAGTTTTACATGTGACGTAATTACGATGTGCAAAAATACATAACTATTCAAAGGTATCGGAAGTACTCGACTATAAATTACAGAACGACCGTATAGTCTCTCTATAAGGATTATTATTCCATGCGCGTAAAATAAATTTATTGATCGGAAAATGTACACAAATGTCGTAACAGATATTTCGAGTCAAAGCATACGAACACTTGTTGCTGCATGTCTTATTTTACTTGGCAGCTCTCAAATTTTGAACAGGTGGAATGTGGCTAGGTAACTTGGTCGGGCATTTGTATAATATTAATGAAATAAATGCCCGTTTGACTACTGCCGTGGACTGCGCGTGACTTTGACCATTGCGAAGTGTGAATATGACTTTCACTGTGTACTGCGCGAATACGGCATGTCACTGCTCATTTATTGCTGTTCTAGCGTTTGGTTGTGAGATTATGCTACAATGCTACGTACATTTTTCACAGGAAAATACGTCTATGTGGTGTTTAATGCATACTTCGAAAGCGAACGGAATTGGTGGGCCATGCGGGAAATAAAATGCAAACACTTATGGCATCCTTTACTACTCAATTGTTAATCTGCTATTCTTCACAAACAGAATTGTAATTTCTGGAATTGAAACTTGATATATGTGAGAACTACCTGGTTAAATGAACGACGTTAGTTGTTTAAGTAAAACAATACACGACACATTCTATATTTATATATTTTCAATTTTGTAGCTACTTTCTTGAGAACTGTTCAATTTTGTGTGTAGCAAGAAGGTGCCTTTCGCAACTAATTCGCAAGTTACAAATTATATAAATTAAAAAATATAATTTCATAGCCTAGACTTGCCACGAGTTTTAACATTCTTTCAAGTAAGCCACACTGCCTATTCTCAGCGATGGGCTATTACAATATCTATCAAATATGTGCAGATTACATATCTGAATTAGAAAAAAAAAACACTGTTCAAGAATATGCTGTTTCATCTCAGGTAATCTATAATATTTTAAAATAAAATTCTCAAAAATATATCGATTATCAAGTATGCATACCTCTCTTGAAGCCTTTGTTTGGCATACGTTATATGTTGTTTCTCATTTTGCATAATTAACTCATACGATTTTAAGGGGGAGTTCAGAATGTTCCAGTTTATTGTAAATTTAATTTTCAAAAGATAGGTGAAGCGTGTTGCTTCCTTTCCAGAATTGTATATATGGGACGGTGAAAATTTCGCACCCGTGTCCATATGTCAATCGTGGAAGAAAACGAAGACAAGAAATATCTAATGTCAAAATTATGTCCCAAATAGTTTTAGTTTCAGATTAAATTGAGTTTCTAAGACGACTACAGCTTAGCCCACAAGCATAAAAACAAGTGAATTCTCTTTTATATTTTAGTAAACCTGTCTTCCTATACATTTTAACCGGACGGTAGTAGAAGGAAAAGAGGAAGTCTGGGCCATCGACGTGGGGCATAGTAGCTAAGCGCTGGCTGGACACCATGGCTGGCTGGACATCTCCTTTTTTTTCATTTTTCCCCTCAAAATTTCTTCTTTTCCTTCAAAATCAAATAAATTTCCCTAAAAATGTCCCCTTTTCCCTAAATTTTTTTATAATCTTTTAATTTTTTTTTTCTAATTTTTTAATTTTTTGTGTGTCAAAGGTCAAAAGTTGTTGGTCCTGAGTCCTGCTCTCCTGGCTCGGAGTCACGAATCCCAATCTCCTGTTATGGGAAAAATAGAACCTTTTTAGGGAAAAGCGAAATTTTGAGGGAAATTTACTTCATTCAGAGGGTAAAAGGGGAATTTCGAACGAAAAAAGGGAAATTTCAACATAGCGGCCGGCTTGCGTCGAGCTCGTTTGTCCCACGCCGATGGCCCAGACTTCTCTTTGTTCCTTCTACAATGGTGCTCTTCGTTTCCTTCGGTCCTGTAAATGTCTATATCTTCCTCGGTTTTTTACTCTGAGTGTTATGTTTTCAACCTCATTTTCCATAAGGAATCATCGCACGAAGTTTGTACTTGTAGTTCGAAACATCCATGTATGTGTACAACATTACCACTGAAGCGAAGGCAGAGAAACTTCACAGTTTCCTTGCAGCCAGAACAAGATGCTGGACGCCATATACATCATGTAGTACTAGGAGAGCCTGTTGAATAAAATCATGGAACAATACTGTTGTGTGAAATGACAACAGAGCACGTTTAAATACGTTCGGTTGTATTCAGCACCTGTTGAGCGGCAGTTTAAAAAAATCATTCATAACATTAAAAGATCGTTCATTATTTCCCTGTTGGTGAAATTACCCTACCCTCGTGGTGCCACCAAAAAAATTCTCATGCCCCTTCTCCGTGTTTATTTTTCCCCACCATCGTTTCTTCCCCTATTCGCACCTCACATACGGTGACCACAAAATGGAACTTTCCCCTCGTGCGTGGGATGACACTACAGAGGTGAGAGAAAGGGCTGTATGATCGGAATCAGTTTATACCCAGGTATAAGAGTTGACATCAAGGAAAGGAGCCACTGGAGTTTGTCACGTTACCATTCCGTCGAGCCATAACAGCAAATTGGCATCGCGTGTGCGAAGGAAGCTGTGAGCTCGCAATTCAAATATTCACTGGTTCTGTCGTCCACACAAAACACTTTTCGTGCCTTGAATCAAACTTCCCTTCAAATGTATATAGCTTGCAAAAATCACTCTGCTGACGTTGATATCGCATTCGGATTGCAAGACGATAACAACGCACGCAATTTAAATTATTTGTAGGGAGGAGCACAATATTTATTACCTTACAGTAGTAGAGGTGGCGAGGTTGTTTGAGCACGCTTAGGAGTCATTTGTGTGTTAAGTGTCATTTGAATAATCTGTAAACAGGTGTCAGAGTGTTTTACATTCAGTCTGCATCCAGGCTCCGAGCTGTTCGGTTGTGTACTTCCTCCTTATATATATATCTAAGTATTTACTTTCAGTACGAAATTATTTTGAATTATTATTTGTGGCAATAATTTAGTGACGGAGTTATGTATATTAGCAAATTTAATTACTCACTGTAATTATGCTTTAATTTCCTTCTACGACGTGTGAATAAATTTATTATGAGGAGTTGAGTAAAGGAGTAAATCGGTACAGCCATATTTACCCTCACCAGGATTTGAACCAAGGATTATGATAGTATAATTGCATTTATGCTTGAATTACCCTCGATGGGTATCGAACTAAGGACTATCCTAGTATAAATGTAATTATGTTTAAACTTCCGCAAGATTTGAACCAAGGACTAATCCAATATAATTGTACTTGTGCATTAATTACCCTCAATGGGAATCGAAACAAGGTTTGGGTCAGTATAAATATATTTATATTACCTTACCTTCGATTGGGTTCGAACCAAGGACTGCTCCTGGATAAATTTATTTACGGTTTACTTATCCTCTATGGGAATGGAGTCAGGTGGTAGACTGGTATAAATGCAAATATGCTTCACTTACCGATGGCAGGAATATAAACCAACTAAGATCGCAGATGTATAATACAAACATACTGGCGATGCATCACTCAGTTGCTTTTGAGTAGTGGTCGGGGTAGGATGTGTACTTACTGTATAATTACTTTGAATTTACTCTCAATTCTGTAATTATTTTTAGTACATGTAATTACTCTCAGTACATGTACGTATTCATTATGCAATTACCCATTATGCATTACTTAACCGTACTTATCTTTGACAGAACTCGAACCGAGGAGAGCCTCCACCAACCTCGTCAGTGGTATTTCGGCAGCCGATAGGTGAACATGTGTACTAAGTGTGGAATTACTCTCTTGGTACATGTTTTGAATCTCAGTACATGTATTTACTCTAGGTATATGTACTCACCCTAAGTACTCATAATTGTTTATTATGCAATTACTCATTACACAGTTACTCATTATGAAATCTCTCATAACACAACTACACATTAATTGCCCTCTACGGGTCTCGAACCAAGGACTGACCGACTCCTCACCCCCCCCCCCCCCCCGGTCCAACTCTACGCCCCTCTTACCACGCCCTTAGCCACTCACCCGCCAGACAACCTCGACAAATAGCTAAGTCACGCAAATATCGCTTAGGCGCTTTTTCTATGGACAGGATACCCCCTAAAGCAACGTACAACCACAGCACACCTTAGAAGGGGCGGGATAACCCGTCAGCCAACTTACCTCTAAGGGGTTGAAGGAGGGATGATCTGTTTTCAGATCAAAGGGTGCCGGCAATTAGCGTGCCTCTCTCAGGCACTCGTTTACAGGATATCCGAATGGCACTTAGGCCACTAATGACTCACGACCGTGCTACCTCTACTGACAGGGGAAGATTTTCCCAACATTCTTATTACTTTTACAGTGAATACGGCAGAAAAACGGTTAGTTCACATCAGAAAACAAAATTAACAAGCAGACATTAACGTAATCTTTTAAAAGAACTGAATGGCGCACTGATATTTATTAGTAGAGTTTTACTACCGCCACTATATAACTTTGTCTCGCAGTGCCACATTAACATTTCCTTTCGTGTCAAGATAAGACACATATATGAAGCTCGTACCCAGAAAATAAAAGAGTATATGACCTTTGAACAAACCTTTGAATATACAGTCAGTAAAAAAAAAATGTGCAATGGGAACAGAGACTGGAGCTCTAACATCCATGCATGCTCAATTATCTTACTCTCATTTATCATATCCAAGACATTTTGAGTTACGATTGTTTTGCACTCAGGGAGAGCTATATACACTATCACACATGTAGACATCTGGCTTTGGCGGAAAAAAACCACCGAAGTTCCAACGACAATGGTGTGCAATAACCAACGGCAGCTCCTCCAGGGGATTATCCTTGCACGTTCCTGTGTGGTGTTCGTCGTTGAATTGGCCCGCTGTCGTTAACGCCCTTTTTGACGGCGAGTTATGCCCGTCGACGTATTTTCCCCCTGCCATGGAGCTGATAACTTCCCTGTGAGGGGGGGGGGTAGGGAGGGTCGGCACTCGTGACCCATTGTTTATTGCTCGCGCCTGTGCAGCTTCTCCGATACCAGCCAGCCACCTTCCCCGAGACTGGTTTATAGCGCGGGAAAACTCCGCTCAGGCCCCCCTCGTAAATGGCCGTCATAAAAATATTACGTCTCTCTCTGTCTGCTCTCTAGAACTGCTTGCTTTATTATCGCAACCGAGCGCCCGTGCCCGTCATTTGTTTTTGGTCCGAAGAGTTTTACTTATTGGAGCTAGATGGCATCGTGCATTGACGTCACGATTATTTCAACGACACATGTTTTATTTATCAATCGTGCGTTGAATTAATTTTAGCTCGGTGAGGCCATTTTTTAAGGGGGAACATTCATTGTCGGTTTTTAACAAAACATTGTTTGAAACGGTGGAGAGGAGAGTGTGTGTGTGTCAGAGAGAGAGAGAGAGAGAGAGAGAGCGCGAGAGAAAATGTGTGAGAAAGAGCAGAATTTGCTTGCTAGAGTGAGGTGCTGCTGTAAAACAAACACAATTTAATTTTTCACCTGATATGAAACCATCCATTAGAAAGATACACAGAACGTCACTTAAGTATTACTGAAAATGTAGCACTCAATGCATATAAGAACATATCTGACACACTGACAAGAATAACTGGAAATCTATGAAGACGCAAGAATACTGATGCATGTATCACGATACAAGATACAAGACTCACTGAACAGATTCAAAGAATTCCAGGATATTTGTTTGTATGATTCACTGGCGCTCACAGAAAAAAACGCTCCTACTTGCTCTTCAGTGACAGCTTTGTGGAGATGCAAATACTTTGCAAGGGCCACCCGTTTGTTCACCCAGACTTCAATATTGCCACAGTGGGTTTTATGCCTTTTTATTTATCTCTGCTGTGTTGCAGTGTTTAAAGTTTTTGCATGAACAGGCATGCAAACAGAACGGGGAACGTCTGAATAAAGTGGACTTCGAACCACATTTCACTTCGTAGTTATAAATTGCACCCTGCTGCTGTGCCTTAAACCAAAAATAGTTAGTTTTCTGTTCTTCAAGTTCTGAAAGTAAGATAACGAAAAAAATACTTAAATTTTCTTAATGCCGGTGTTCTACTGTATATAAAAAATAAATTTAAGAAAATTAGAATATTTTACACACGAACGAGATTTGTACCCAAGTTAAAAAGATTAGGTCCACGACGCTAACCATTCATTTATGAGAATCTTGTAACAATAGAGTACCGATTTTGTCATTTCAGATGAAGACACATAAACAACCGTTAAGTTTCTATTAATGTTTGTGTAGGTATTTTAAGCTCGCACATACACATAGCCAATTCACAGTAATAACCAAATATGCTAGTATCATTCTCTGCAACCAACTGTTGACCCATTGCCAAGTATACACGAGTGCAGACCAGTCGACAACGAAATTAAAACCTCGACTGCTTAATTTATTCCATCGTGCCTGGAGCCAATACAGTGTGCTGCTTACATAATTTAAATTAGCGTAAAGATGCACAGTTTGGCGCTTGTGTGTGTGTGTGTCGACAAAAATGTAGGGGGCCGCGGTTGGTGAGTGGTTAGACTGTCCGCCTCCCACCAAGGCGAACCAGATTCAATCCCCGGATGTTAGCAAAGGAGGAACCGTGCCGGACGATGAAGCTGTTCGGCGGGTTTTCTCGGGGATTTCTCGTTTCCCCCGCCCTTGCATTCCGACGCTGCTCTATTCTCATCTCACTTCATACTCATCGGTTATCACGACCTCGTCGCTAAAAGCTGCCCGAATCTCTCAACTCGACTAGATAAAAAGTGTTTTCTGCAATATTGGAGGGTATAGCTTGTGTCTATAAGACAAACGTATTTACGATATAAGTTTTATGCATTTATCACTTCTGAAGCATGCATGTAACGTCAATCTTAATAACTATAAGCTGTTCACGATAAAATGAGCACTTTTGAAAGCCCTGCTTAAGATCTACTTGTACGCAAGTTGTGTATTCCTCCGCCGTATGTAAAATTAACTTTGCCATGGGCCTCATCACTTTATTCATGCGTTGATCAAGTGAAAGTGTGGAATTATTAGAAAAGTAAATATCTTACAAATCTGTTCATTCTTATACTTAGACAAATTGAAAAAAAAAAAAAAAAAAAAAAAAAAAAAAACACAGAGGGAAAGAAATAATTTCAGTTTGCACAAAAGGATACCTAACAGTATTCATTTGACGTTAAGATACGGAACTATTTCCCATCCATTATTGTTAACTTTAATGGGCGCATGTTACTCGGTGCGCCCGTTGTATGCAGGCAGGGGCAGTGACTTTTCTCTAAGGTTGATTTCAAAAGTGCTCACTTTATCGTGAAAAGCGTTTAACCCTTCAGGAAGGCTCAGATTTACTGTCACTGTTGACGAGGTTGAAGTAGGCTGCCTATACTCTCCACTACACCAATATGAGTTTTGTTGGTCTCTGTATTTCTGCTTACCTACTTCCTATTGGTCCTGGCCACACAAGACACGCCTACTACACGCTGCTACGTTAATTATTGACTGGCCATAGGCCAATGGATTTGCATGTTGAGTACGTGCCAATCAATGTGTCGTGACTCGTGTAACATGATCACAATCCGCCGTGTTCATTTGAGAAATTATGAAAATGAACGGTTTTATTATTACGAATTTGAAGTTGTGACTAGATCTTATTTTTTGCTTCAGTTCCCAAAAAGTCCAGCGAAACAGTGAAACCATTACAGTGCGAGATTTGTCTTCAAGAGCAAAGAAATCTCCAAATAAATGTAGCCCCGAGTATATACGTGCATACTCCTCAGAGAGTTAGACGAATTTTAACACTTGCCTAAACGCCGAGGTCCAAACAGGCGTCAACACGACTGTGCTCCTACCCAGACGTCCACCAGATCACTCACCACGTGCCGACACAGATTCTACTTGTTGGCGGAGTAAACACAGCCGGTCCCCCGCGGCACAACTGTGTTGCGATTGATTGATTCACGCCCTGCACACCCGTACCTTTGTGGTCTGGGGGGTGGGGTGGGGTGGGGTGTATACGACGTGATTAAGCATGTCTTGTTCGAGCGCAGAAGGCAGAAATCGACTGTGATTCACGCGCAGACTAAAGGTTAGAATAACTAATTACCGTCCTCCGCGCATGTCAAGCACTGTAAAGGCTGTTCACGATAAAGTGAGCACTTCTGAAATCAACCTAAGAAAAAAATCCAATGCTACTAACGTCATAGATTTTAACGGGCGCACAGAGTGACAGGCGCCCAGTAAAGTTGGTAATGGTGGAGGAAATATAGTTCCATATCTTAACGTCAAATAGAAAGTGTTAGGTAACCATTTACGATAACTCAAATTATTTATTTCGCTTCCTGTTATTTTTAATACATCGAAGTGTAAAAACGAGCAGATTTGTAAAGTATTTAGTTTTCTAACAATTTCACACGCATGAATAAAGTGACGAAACCCATGGCAATGTTAATTTTACATACGGCGGAAAAATACACAACAGGCATACAAGTAGATCATAAGCAGGGCTTTCAAAAGTGCTCACTTTATTGTGAGCAGCCTTTAATAAGCCTATGTCACACCCTATGTTAACCCTTTGAGGAGTATGCACGTATATATACGGGGCTGTGTTTATGTAGAACTTTCTTTACTCTTGGAGACAAATCTCACACTTTTATTGTTTTACCGATTCACTGGACTATATCGGAATCAAATTGAAGAAATTATTATTAGTCAACAATCGTAAGAATGAAACTGTTAATTTTGACAATTTCTCAAATGGATACGATGGATTGTAAAACTTGTTAACTCCGTCGCGACCCATTTATTGGCCGATGGGCAGCCAATAATAAACGTCGCAGGGCACATTAAGCATGTCCGGTGTAGCCAGGACCAATAGAACGATGGTATGTGAAAAAACACTGACCAACACAAACGATATTGCTGAAGTGGAAAATATAGACGGATCACTTCAATCTTTATCCTCAGCACCAGTAAATTTGTTCAGTGCTCAGAAGGTTAAGCCTCTGTCACACTGTCAAATTTTCGTCTTCAACTATATTTGACAATAACATCTGAAGACAAAATAGGGTGATGAAATTTTACTTGCAACAAATTTATCAAATAATCTCAAATGTGTTTGAAAATGTGCCACACTGTCAAAATAATTTAATTTGAGAACTATTATTTAAAAAAATATTTTCATGCAGTCCATTACAGGAAGAAATGTAAGGACTGTTGTGATTTATTTCCGCTTCTTTACTAAATTCAAATTTCATTTATCAGATATGTTTTCTACACAAAGAAATTTAATGCCTGTGAATTCATAATATCGTGTGCAATATTCACATAAAAAAATATTCGTACCTATACAGCTGCTGTATACATTTTACCTTCATAGCATACTTCGTTTCCAGCAATTGTTCGTTATTTTAATGTTTCTTGACGTCCATTTTTGTCTTACACGATTCTGATTGGCTGAGACTATGTAAATCAAGTGGAATTTAGAAGGTTTTGAGGAGAGGTTAACGCTACAGCTAGGCAATGACTAAACCTTTTAACTTTATAGTAACCGTGTTTATGTCACATGCAGTTTGAATAAATTTCGATTTTTTTTGGCATAGTGGGTATTACGATTTTAAGAATAATTGCTATCCGAAAACTTTAACTATAGGTTCAGAACATTAAAATTCTCAACATGTATACACTCGCCACTTTACAAAATTTTATAAGTTCCAAATGTCCGCCAAACGACTTCAGAAAATACTTTATTTCTACGAAGACAAGTGTGAACAAAAGAAAACAGCCAAGCCCGCAAACTATAACTGAATCTTTGGCAGGGAACCATATTCGTCTTTCATCATGCCAGTCAAGCACATTTCCTCACACTCGCAATAAATTCAAGCAAGTACTTTATAAAGTCATGAAAAAACTTCATGCTGCTA